>CM035407.1:1681824-2281824 GCA_020310875.1 Ceratopteris richardii | reverse complement strand
TATTTTATTACAGGCAATAGATGATTACAGGCAATAGATCATCAGACCTTGAGCCAAGAGAGCAAAAGAACTCTGCGCATACAACCGAATCCGAACCCACGTTCATGGCGGGCAGCAGTACTTAGTGAGAGCGTCGTCGATCCCGTGACCTCCGCTTGTTGAACAACCAACTAAAGCTATAAGCATCAGAACCCGCCATAGCTGAGACCTGCTAATATACGCTATAACTGGGTTTTTGAATGCATGTCGACAACTCCTCACATCTTCTAGAGTTAGTACGTGATCGAAGACTGATGCAGTTCTAGGATTTTCTACACATGATCTGAGCTTTGGCGCTGCTGAAGCTTCCATATCGTGGAAAAAGGGGAATGTTTAGACAACGATTGTAGTAGATCACTCACGGGGATTGATCCCGTGACTTCCCACAATTCGCGCTTCTCCCTTATCCAAGAGAACTCAGTCTTGTACGGAAGAATTGCTGAGAGAAAAAACGTCAAGATCTCTATTTTATGCAGTATGAGCTTACTCTCAATCTGCTTACGGTGGCGACAGGACTCGAACTCGCGACAGTGGCACTGCTACAACACGTCTTTAGCATGGTGCATAATCGGATGTTGCCTCGTCACATCAAGGGATGTGCCAATAAGGAAGAAGCAATGTCGTTGGAATGGAATTTTTGCGACTAAAATATGCCACCCATGGTTTTCCAAGGATTGCACAATGATTCTCTCTAATCTCTGCTAATCCCGAGCTGAGATCCTTTTTGTGTATTCTCTGGAGCTTGCTATCACCTCCAACCAAATCCAACCGCATATCCTTGGTGATCAAAGCCAAAGTGAAGCAATGTTGGATCGGAGCAAGGATGATCGTGCTTTCGATTTTCAAGGTTTTGAAGAAATGTGAGCATGGCTATGAAAGTTGGCTCGTCTTTGCATGGAAAAATTTTACTGATGATTAAGGAAGGAGAATGGCTTTTCAAAAGGTCAATGGAAGGACGTAGCTAATTGGAAGATAAGTATTTTCCAAGTTATGTTTTCATTTCAATATTTGTTTTCTCCATGCTTTCATGTAGGATGCATTTTATGATAAAATAAATGCAAATTAATGAAAGCTACAAAAGAGAAAATAAACATATTGAAATGCAAAAGCACAAACATATTGAAATGTTTGGTATGCACCTACAAAAGAAATGATTGTTGTTGCATTTCTCCTTTCAAAAGAATGTTTTTAGGCACCTTGCACATTTGTTTTCTTGCTTCCAAAAGGAATAGTATGCACTCAAGTATGTGCACATGTATATAACCTTTTGTAAGGTAGAGGAAAGATTGTTTGTGCATGGATGATTGAACGCACACATATATGTATCAAGCTCAAGAAATTGCTTGATTTATGTTTAGCATATGAAAGGAGAATGCCAACACTTGCATGTACTCACATGCATTTACACCCAAGAATGGTCATTTGCATATAGTAACATGCATTTGCATGCGAATAGATGCATGAACATATGCATGATCGTTTATTAAGAAGATTGAATACTTTCAAGTGCAAAGGATAATTGATATGTTCCAAATTTGAAAAAATCATAGAACTTTTGAAGTTTGTTCTTTGATTTCATCTTGACGAGTGATGAACCTCAAAAAGATGAATAAATTTTAGTATTACTTGAACTTTAGGGTTCAATAGTCGGATGCTAAATTCTATGAAGAGCTTTCTTAGTTACTTGAGCACTTCTTAAAGAAAGCCTTTATTTGATCTTTTATCCCAAGACGTGATCAAAAATCAAATAAAGCTAAATGGAACTTACACTATGAACTTTTAAAGTTCACAAGATAGTTGTTCTATTCCATAAGTAGTATCCCTGGTAAGGATGCAAGATGCCAAGAAAAACTATAAAGCTTTTATAAGTTTTCATTTGATTTCATCCCAAGGAGTGATGGAAATCAAAGGTTAAACCTCAACATCAATTAATCCTTGACGTCAATAAAAGGATGTTAGGTTTTAAAGTTGCATATCTGGTAAATAATGCAACTAGCTAGCTAAAGCAATCATAGAAACATAGAAGAACTCTTTTAGAGAGTTAAAACTTTTGGTTTCATCTAAGCTAATTGAAGCTTCAAGAGGAAATCAAAGTAAGTAGTAATCTTTAGGAAATAAGATAAGTTCCTAAGGACTTGAAGCAAGTGTGAACTTTTCATTTAGGAGTAGAAAGTTCCAAGAAATGGATCTTAAATCCATGAACTTCTCCTAAACAAGTAATAAAGTTCAAAGTGTTCATAGTTGCATTACTATTGGATCAATCATCAATAGATGCTTCGACTTTAAACATAAATTTGATTAGTGAAATATGTTTAAAGGACTCTAGTAACATCTGAAGATTGACCAATAATAATGAGTCTTGTATCAAACTCAAGAATAGAAGTCGATATCACATAAACGAAAAGTCAACTTAAAACTTTCATACTGGCAAATGTGATATTTCGTCTCTAGTTTGATACTCAGGAAATAAATACAATTGAATTAGTAAATTTTTGGATATTATTTGAAAGAATTTCTTTCAAATGTTCTTATTGCAAAAGATTCCAAGATGAATCATTTGCTCAAGTTATTTGATTCCCTAGAAGGAATCTCAAGTCTTTGAAGAAACGGCATTCTTTCAAGTATTGAGAATGAAATTCTTCATACTCTTAATCAATAGGTAGTTCCCTAGACGTCCCAAACCATTAGAAGTGGTATTTCAAGTACTAATTGTGATATAACCTAAAGGTATATCAAAGATTCTTAGTATTGGAATCTGAGAGGCATTAGTGTATGCTTGGACTTGTGTAAAGGAAACGATCTCTAAAAATCTTGCAGGTACGCAAAGAAGTTTAAGATAGTTTAAGAGATCTTACAGATAAAGACTATAAGTCTTTATTTTTGTCGCAAGTATCAACCAGAATTGATCAAACTTGGCCATGATTGTCCAAGAATGTGCGACTAGAACTACTCTATCGATTGCCCAAGTATTGGCCGTAAAAAGTCCATTAGGAATGATTCACTCAAGTTCCATTTATCCAATGGAAAATTGTGAAAAAAGTAATCTGTTCCAAGTATGAACAGAACAAAGGAATTCCAAAAATGTAGTCTGCAACTGTGAAAACGGTACTTAAGTCTGTGGAAAGGCATGAGCGGATGTTTAGACTTAAGCAGTAGAGAGATTCCTATAAAAGTCCTGGCCAGGATAGGTACCTAAAAGCATTATTAGAATGGAATCTAAAGACAAGAAGTCAAAAGCTCTTGTCGCTACAAAATTGGTCAAGAATCACCAATTGAACTTGAATTTGAGAAATTCAAGAACTTGGAATTCGGATTGGTTTTCATTTGAAAACCTTAGCAAAAAAGGATTGGAGATATTCTATTAAAGGTTTTCAAGTTCCCAAGGTTAAGCACAAGATCGTGAAACGATCATATCAAGGGATTAAAACCTAGAATATCACGATAAAGATAGTGCCTGAAATTGCGAAATTCTTGTCAAGAATTAAAGCTAGAAGGTTCTCTATCAAGAGATGTTGTAGACTTTAGGATAAAATTCACTCATACGTCAATGTAAGTATAAAATTTTATACTTAGATTGATGTAGGAAAGATGGTATGGGACATCGGACCGTGAGATGATAATTATTTTTTAGTCTTCGTTTGGATCTTGAAGTTAAGTTTGATCTTCAAGGAAATTAAAACTTCAAAGGAGGAGTTTAAATTCAAGAAGAATCTCAAGATACTTCAAGACGACTTCAAGATCAAGGAAACTGAAGATATGAAGTAAGTAACTTCCAAGATCTTCTAACACTTCAAGTTTAAGTGATTATTGATCAGAAATATTTGATAAATTTCTGAAAAAAGTTGAACTTTGACTTTAAGTTGATCTTTTCAACCAAGGATTTGATTGACAAGTCAAGCACCAAGTTTCTCGTATAACTTGGTAAATTCACTCTTTTGACTCAAAGAAACACACAAGAATTGCATTCCCAGTAAGGAGTCAAAAAGACTGAGTGTGACCTGAACTTAATCTCAAGTGAAGCATTCTTTGAATATTAAAACTCATCGATAGAACCTCAGTGGGTCGACACACTGATGTTGGTTACCACACTAGTATCTTGTGGTTAGATGATAATTTTGATTTGCTTTGAATCTTTTTGAGAAACCAGCTTATTTCTCTTAAAGATAAAACCAATGCTTCAATACCTTGTTGAATTAGATCGCTGAAGAAGTTAAAGTCCTGAGTCAACTAGACTTTGACTCATAGCAAATTTATGTATGTTCGAAGTTTGAATTGCTTGTACAGAGTTTTAGTTATTTCTTTTTGCTTTCCAAATCTTTTGGAATTGGCTCAGACATGGTATCTGATTCCTTTTGCAAAAGACCAAGGTTAGCCAGTTGGAATTAGATAACTAATTTGAACATCGTAGTTAGATGTTATGTACAAGAACCTTTTCAATCTTCAAAAGATGATAAGTCTAAGTGGACTTATTCATTTGAGTTTGCTTCAAGTTATAGCATAAAAGATTTCCTAGATTCCAGTATACTCTAGAATAGGGAAGTTAGGAATTGCTCATCAGATTGACAATTCCCAAGAACTTTCACTTAAAGTCTTTGAGAAAAGTGTTCTAAGTTGGACAAATTTCATTATGGATTTGTATTGGGCAGGTTATAGTAAGGTTGACTCAAAGAAAATGGTAACTTTCTCTAACAGTTTACGTAGGATTTTTCAACTCATTAGGACAAAGTAGTCCTCTAGTCGGGTGAAAAAAATCAAGTAACTGTTGGATCAAAGTAAACCATTGTACAGACATCTAAAGTTAGATGTATGGGACAACCAAACTTCAAGTTCTCCAAAACAAATTCAAGTGAATCAAGAATTCTTAAAGTCTTGCATGGGATAAGAATCCCACCTTCATTACTACGTCCATGCACTAGTTATGCCTAGAAATGGACTAGTAATTTGAATCCACCCAATTCACATGTTTGTGCCTAGATCGCACATCTAGAAACTATGAATTGGCTAGGGATGTGTTTAGATCCACCCTTATTATTCTTCACTAGTTTGTACTTTGTCTTGTTCATCAAAGTGCAAAACCAGATAGTGTTTTGAATCATTTGGGCAGGGATGCCACCACAGAGATGAGACATGTTCTTCAAGTTCTAGAACATGACCATGTTTTTCCAGTTTTAGAACATGAGGCTCGGGGGTTGCCTACAGTTATATATATAGCTTTATTTTCGAGGACAAAAATCTTTCCCAAGGGGGGAAGAATGTAATAAAGTAAGTCTATGATCTAGGGATCCGATGGCTTCAGACAGATCTGAAATCGGATACCGTTTGGTCACTCGTCCGAAGGACCAAAGATCTCAAGAGTAGACTCAAGCATAAGTCATGTGCTCTCATATTCAAGTAATCCACTTAGCCTAGTGGTTAAGTCTCATGGTTGTGAAGGAGGAGGTCTTGGGTTCAACTCCCATGGGGAGCATGGGAAGAGAGTTTTGCCCAAAGAGCTCTAGAGCTTTCTAACTCAAGTTAACGTAAGTTAACTTGAGTCCAGTGGACTTAACTCAAGAGGTGAGTACAACAACCACTAGTGGACTCTAGTGGAAGGTACTAAAGTAGTGGTCGAGATCACTCCAGCCACTAATAGACTCTAGTGGTGGTTATGAAAGGAGTGGAGGAGATTGCACATGCACTTGTGGACTCTAGTTACATTTGTGGTCCTCATTAGTTCAAGCAGCTATATATACAGGCATAAGGTTGGGAGGAGAGTCATCTCTCAAGCATGTGGTGGTCGTAATCCTTACTTTCTTACAATGGACATCTGGCCAATCATGGGCACAGTGTTTTGCATATCCTCTGAAGCCATGGGGATTTCTCCTTCTGACTCACTGGAGGTCTCAGAATAATGTGAACGCATACTAGGTTCGGCTACACTCCCTACGGAAGAAATTACACTTCTTCGGCTTCCTAGGGTTCTTCCGGATCTCAGGTTCATTCACTTAAAAGCTCGGATCAAATCTTGTCCACCTCTAGCCTCTAGGATTCTAAGTTGTGGCTTAGAAATCCAGGAAAAAATTAGGCTGGAAAATGACTGAGGGAAAAGTTCCAGTCACGATACTTGACCCCTAAAATCCACGATACACGATATCTATCAAAACGATCTCTGACTGATACGATATTTGGACGAAACGATCGCTGGAAAATGATCTCTCCCAGACGATACTTGATGCACACGATACTCGATACCTGAGTTTGAAACGATACTCGATACCTGAGTCCAGACGATACTCGATACACGATACTTCCCCAAACGATCTTTGGCAAAACGATCTCTGGACTCCACGATCTTTGGTCAACACGATACACGATCGACGATACTTGGCTCAAAACGATACGCAATCGCTGGTAAGTATCGCGATCTCTGAGACGCGATACACGATACTTGACCAAAACGATACACGATCTCTATCAACACGATACTTGGTCAAACGATATACGATACTTCACAAGTATCGCGATCTTCAGGCCACGATACACGATATTTCACTAAGACGATACTTGTCACTGACGATACACGACCTTTCACGAAACGATCTTTGGTCGACGATCACTGACCACAACGATACACGATACTTGTTAGGTATCGCGATCGCTGATGACTAGACGATACCGATACTTGAAACGAAACGATACCGATCTCTCCTAAGTATCGCGATCTTTGAACCAAACGATACACGATCGCTGATCCAAACGATACTTGGTGAAACGATATCTGACCGAAACGATACCGATCTTTGACCTCAACGATCGACGATCTTTGGCAAGTATCGCGATCTCTGGAACACGATACTTGAGCCAACGATACACGATCTTTGGGCTCAAACGATCTCTGATCGAGACGATACCGATATTTGGGAAATATCGCGATACTCAACCACAGGAGTTCCACGATACTTGACAAGTATCACGATACTCGACCGCGGGAGCAAAGACGATACTTGACCCAATTTCAATTTTTCGCAGATGTTTTTTTGTGATTTTGATTCTTCCCCCTTGCTCAACTAGCTCTTCTCTCTTACCCTTACCCATTGTATCAATCAACAAATGACTTTTAACCCCCCTGAAAGCCCAAACGATACTCAGCGCAGATCGTTTTTTTTTTACTGAAAGTGATTTTTCTGAATGATGTAAGAGGATTAACACCTAGCAGACTCACCTCTGATGCTCTTTCAACACCTTTCTCACTTTCCCTTGCTTTGTAAAGCTCCAGGTCACCTATATACTCGCCCACGATCTCTGCAACTCTCACGATACCCGACTGCTCTCTCCACGATACTTGTTCAACAAGTGAATTGAAAAATGGAATTTTTTTGGCTTTTATACTTGGAAATTCCTAGCTTACAAAAAAGGAAAATTTTTGAACAACACTAAAGCCTACTCTACTCTCCACTCACTCCTACTCTACTTCTTCTACTCTCTTCCCTAATCTATCAACTCACTACACACACTCCAAGAATGAGAAGTAGCAAGTGCGGCTGAAAATGACTTACCAAAGAAGAGAAGATTTCCGCTCCTCCAAGTTCTTCAAAGCAAAAAGCTACTTACCATCACACGAATGCCTCGGTTTGATTCGTCACTCCCCGGCAACGGCGCCAAAAAGTGTGTTGACCTAAGCTTCAACTTAGGGACTTGCGGAGAAAGAGACTATACCTCAATCCCCTCACAAGTGCATATAGTGGGGATACACGCTTTTAATTATCAATCCAAAGAGTATGCAAACCTAGCCGAGTGTATGAAGACATGCAATCACGTAATGGTCAATGCAAATGAACTACTCAAGAATGAAAATGAGGTAAATGCTTATCCTAACAAGCTTCAACTGTAGGTCAAGACGAAACGATACTTGGTGCAGCAGCCGTCAGTATTTTGGACTTTTCTCCTAGCTCAGAGCTCCAAACATAGCAAATAGCATATGCGTTTCGAAGCTCTCGAGAAGACGCATCCAATGGCAGTGATTTCACTTAATTCCGACGCTCCTACTTCAAGTTATGACAGAAATACTGAATCGCGAAAATACTTTCCTACGCTTCAGCACTTCCTACACCTCGCACGCACCTTTCCTACAGCAAAGAAACACTCTCAAGGATAGACAACACTCACAAGCACTCTTTCCAAGCACTACACATGCATACAAGCTCGCGAAGAAGAAGATGAAGAGGGAAGAAGACACAAATTCGAATTTCTGTGCTCTCTCTTCTCACAATGGCAAAAAGTTCTTTACAAAGAGTCACATTTGACTTATATACTAGTGCCCTAAAAATGGTCCTTTCACACAAGTGACCGGCACTTTATTCACTAAAAAATAATTTCCTACTATTTTACATGGGTAAGCTTCTATTCTTCTGTGGGAATGCATCTAGAGGACTCCTCTAGTGCCTTTACAAAGGGAAATATATTACAAAAATGAATATGTTACAAAAATATGTGGTCCAAATCGGAAAAATTTTGGGGCCCGTCTTTTTCTCTGCTTTGTGCGCTCTTTAGCTCTGCAACAGGGAACCACAACACGAAGAGATGAAGATCAACGGACCCTTCACCATGGTAAGACGTGTATGTTTCAACAACACTATAACCATGATAGATTAGGAAACCTCTTCGTCAGCATACCCTTGAGCACTTAGCTCAAGACCCAATCTCTTGCACCATACTTCTTGCCATGCATTTTCCAAGTACGCATATGTAGGGCCACATTACAAGGCCATGCACAAGGCACATATTTTGTTCAACCCATGCACTAATGCACTTACCCACCATTCATTATGGGTTACAAGTATTTGGCATGAAAACTATGAAAAGACGACATCAAGATGACAACAACAAGAGCAAGGAAGCCATCCACCACCGAGAGTTGCTCACAATCAACATTGACCACATCCTTTGAGCAGCTAGCAGTTTTGGAAAACTCACAAATGCACCACCCAGATGGAATACAAGGCAAAAGTACGTACAAAGGGACTACAAACTGCACGAGATAACAGTGGCAAAGTGAAGAACCAGACAAACGGCCAGGATACATTGGGAAGAGGGATCGCCCCTGTTGGACGCAAAGGACGCTACCTCTCAACGTACTACATGGAATGACCACTACAACAAAGGTCTGTCAGGGACGACAGACTCAAGAGGGGGGGGAGTGTTGAAGCTCAAGGTCAAGGACAAAGCATGGAAGCGCATCAAGGAAGTGGACACACAAGAAGAAGGAGCAAGTAGGGAGCTCCAAGAAGCACATGTCAAATTTTCAGAAGAAATCCCTACAAAAATAGTGATTTTTATCACTAAAAACCATTGTAAATACCATTTTCCATTTTTGTAACTCCATTTTGTTCAAGCCGAGGAGTCCTCGAGCTTGAGGAGTATTAGATCTACCATCCTACCAATTTTCATGATTTTTAGACTCCGTTTGAGCCCCCAAATAAGCCCTGGAACCTATTTTTTAACTAGGCCGGACACTAGGTCTGGACAGGGCCAAAACCACTCAAAAACTATAAAAAGGGCTGGAGAGCTCATTTTTGAGGTTGGCTTGTTGTAGATTTCAGTTTTGTAAGAGAGCTCTTTGGTAATCGAAGCTTTCTAGTGTTCCACTCTTTGCTCTTACCTTGTGCGCGTGTGTGTGTATGTGTGTGCATGCTTGTGTGCTTTCACTCATGCACTTGTGCCATCACTTGCTCGCGGTCTTCATACCGGTCCTCACGTCTCCACGGATTGACATTTATGAGGTGTATCTCCTCACGTTGGTACTCACCATTGTGCTAGAGTGACACCTCTCTCCTTGTAATTCCCTCGCCACCACCTTATGAAGCATTCATATTCGCTTGGATCATAAGAACAGCTTCAACAAACTATTGAGATATGTCATTCGCTGTGCGAGGTTGGAGACGGACAAGGAGATGCGGCGGGAACCTACAAATGACCGTGCAGTCCGCTCCATAGACTGTGTAGAGACAGAATTCGGCCGACCTACTTCTCAGAGGATTTGGAACACCAGAGAGATGAAGTCACTCAGTGTTCCCCCAAGATCTTGAGACAATGAAGTAATGTCTTGATGAATATTGTGCTCCGTGCGCTGAGAGATCCAACACCGATAATTTAGAACTTACCATCGTGCCCCGCAAGGAGAAGATACTTATCCTTTCTGCTGTAATGTGTGAAATCGAACCCCCAGCAAAGCAGCAAGCTATTTCTGCATCATATTAGCGATGTCGATGGGGCTCTTTTCATTTTCCCACAGCCCCCGGGCACAGATCGGCTCCCAGAAAGTAACCCTTGTTTTTACAAAACTCCAATGCCCCCCTTGCATATGCATGCACACTGCACCGATCATCCACTTCTATCTGTCATTTGGCTAGCACTGTTTGCTTTTTCTTTTCCTTACTTGACATGCCCTCCATATATATTCCAATTGCATGCACCAACTTGAAGTCCTCTAAGCATGTGCACCCAAATCATGGCCCGGATAGACATTACACTAAGGACCATGGACCCTGGTCAATGTAAGGAAAAAAGATCCCAAGCTTTTATAGCATTCACGACACGTCACCATATCATTGTTTCCCAATTAATCGAGTCTGAAGCATCTGACTTCCTCCAATTGATGTGCAGACTTTCTTTCCTTTTTCTCTCCAGTGCCCCCCTTCAACGCATACTGACTTCCTGCTAAGAAATCGAGAGCGAAACCAATTCGCCTGCACTTCATCCTCTCTCTCTCTTCCTCTCAAACACAGACTCTGCAACCGAGGGAAAGTGTGAACAGCCCACACTCTCTCTCTCTCTCAATTATTTGATGGGGGACGGAGATATGAACTCGCGGAATACGACCGATCTCTCTGGAGTCGGCGTTATAATAGATCTCCCTTGTAGCCGCCCTTAGATCAAGGAGCTGAAGCTTAAACGGCTTTTCAATTCTGCCCTACAACTAGTGCGACGCTGGTGCACACTGCACACTCACAGAACAGCCTTCGGATTTTTTGACATCTCTGTGTCTCTCTTTCTCTACAAGTTCAATTAGCAGGCTGCCGCGCTTCCTCCCCAAAAATGATGCTATCCCACTTCTTCTCCACGCCACCAGAAAAAGGCACCCCCGCCTTTTTTGTGGCCATCGAAAAAAACCCCTTATCTCCCATCGGCGCTTTTCAAGCCACAAACAAGAGTGCTAAAATCTGGATTGACACCTTCTATCTGCATTTGTGCAAGGCAGTTAAGTGCTTTAATGCCATACTCATATTTGACATAACCAGACATGAGAACATTCCAAGAAATAACATCCCTCTTGGGAAGAATGTCAAACACTTCTAATGCTCTTTGAAGAAAACCACAATTCGCATACATGTCCACTAAAGCATTGCCAAGAGCAAAGGTCTCTAATAAGCCCTTGCTAACAATCTCTTCATGCATTTCCTTCCCCTTTTCCACGTCTCCAATTCTTCCACATGCTATCAAGCAGCAAACATAAGTGACGGCATTCGGGGCCACACCTTTGAGTTGCATTTCATCAAGACAATTGAGAGCAAACATGGCATCCCCATGTTTGGCATATCCTGCAATTAAGGCAGTCCATGACACAACATCTTGATTCGGAAGCCTATTGAAGACTTCGTGTGCTTTGCTGATCAAGCCACACTTGATATACATGTCTATCAATGCATTTCAACAGCAAGATTCGTCCCCAACATCCCATCTTTCTCTATCTTTGCATGAATTTCTATGCCCTTCTGTAATGCTTTGATATTACCACATGCGTTTAGAGTACAAACATATGTAACAGCATTAGGATGAAACCCATCATCCTGCAAGCAGTCAAAACACCTCAATGCCTCCATTCCAAGATCATGTTTTGCGAAGCCCGCAATCAAAGCTGTCCATGAAACTATATCTCGAGCTGGAAGCATATCAAAAACTTCTTGAGCCATGATCGGCATGTGACATTTGGCATACATATCAATCAATGTTGTTCCAATATATGAGTTGCAATCCTCAACCTTTACTATCCTTCATGTCCTTGCTGGAGAGCGCCCCCAGCAATAATGTTGACCAACATAATCAAGAAGCAATTCTCTTATTTCTTCTTCCTGCAAAACCTCTCATGTCAACTTCCCAAGCACCCAAAATTCTACCACCATCTTTTCCATCTACAGCTCCTCCATGCTCAATCCCTTTTCTCCACATCCCTGCAATCAATATCTCCACATGCTTCTCGTCAATCATCAAATTCATTCTTCAAGTACCTGAAATCAAACAAATTCCCTTGCCAAATACAAACATATTAGTGCATAAAAACCAACCATTTTGTGAGCTAACAACACTCCAATAAATGATCAGTGATTGGAAGCGGATAACTATCTCTTATTGTGGCAGCATTAACTTTTTTAAGGTTAATACATACACGCAACTTGCCATTCTTCTTGGGTACCACTACAATGGGGGACACCCATTCTGTATGCTCAATCTCATAGATAAATCCAGCTTCAATCAATCTATCAATTTCTTCTTTTATTTTGGCTGCATAAGTGTCATTATATGTGTAGGGCTTTTGTTTGGTGGGCTTGGAATCAGCGGTCATGGGGATCGTATGAGAGCAAGTTTTTGGATCTACTCCCTTCAAGTCTCTATAGTGCCACGCAAACACGTCCCTATATTCCCTTAACAAAGCTACCAACTCTGCTTCCTCTTCTTTACTTAGGTCATCTCCTATGTATGTACATCTCTCTTTGTTTTCTTCAATGGTGCCTATGACTTTTCTAGTCTTTTCTTTGTTATCATATGCTTCTCCTATGGTGGCCTCTCTCTTAGGCATTCGTACCAAATTTTTTCGGTCCTCAACTTCATATTTCTTGAAATTCTCTGGTACTTCGAATAATGATTCCTTCTCTTCTTGTTTCACTCCTTGCCTTTTCTTTTTCTTTTGACCTCCTTCACTTCCATCCTTTGAATTGACAGCTTCAATGCTTGTGAGAGGTTCTTCTTCCTTTTGGGTAAATACTCCTATGTCTTTTAGATAGTGCTCCTCTGAAATAAAGCAACTGTCCATCACAATGGACTCTAGATCGTCATCGTTCTCTTATTTTTCTATGAAGTCACTAGGGTCACATTCTTCTAGCAAGGGATGACACATGAACACTGAGATATCATAACCCTCCTCATCACAATGAGGTGTCCATTGTTCTTCATTCACTGCAATGTTCATGGTAGCTAAGATTTCTGCCCAACCATGTGGCTCAAATTCCTCATCTAGAAAGATCATTGGTGTATAGGTTGGGTCTCTAATTGATCTATCTCCTTGAGAAGTTCCTTTTTCTCTTGCTTTTAGGCGTTTCTCCTCTTCCTTTGCAACCTTGCACATCCACAAATGAGTATCTTCATGCATCCAGGATGTCCTAGATGAACTTTTAGAATGCATAGAGATCAAATCTTCTTGCTCCTTGTGGATAGAATTCCATTGTAGGGGTGGTACATCTCTGAAGGTGTAATCCTTCAAATTGACCTTGGTTATGACCCCTAAGCATTGCAAGTATAAGGATTTGGTTCCCAAATCTTGTACCACTTGCTGTTGTCGTAGGAAGGGTCTTCCTAGGATCATTTCATAGGTATTAGTTTTACCAAAGTCACATATAGCAAAGGTGTGCTCAAACTCTACGCCACAAGTGGTTAGAGTTATCCCTTCTAGCAATCCTACAGGTTTGTCCACATGGCCATCAGCCATCTGAAGCTTCATTCTAGTTGGTCTTAATGCGGGTTTACCCCATTGCTTCCATAGGGAAGTGATCGCAATAGCAACACCAACACCAAAATCTATGATTGCTTTGGTTGTGTAACCTTGGTAGGTGATCGGAAGATAAGTATTTCCTTCCTCACCTTCACTCATGTCCCCTATTTTGTCTAGAGGTATCTCTGGAACTTCTTGCTTAGAGCCTGCTTTGGGCATATTGGAATCAAGTTCTAGAACCTAATTCGTCACATGATTCCATAGCTCTAGTTTTGCTTTGAGCAGCTGTGTACTTAAGCCACGATGACTCAAGGACTTGTACCAATGAGACTATACCTCAATTGCCATACAAGTGCATATAGTGGGATTCTTTTCACACCTTTAAATGTCAATCCTAAGGAGTGACTCGCCAAGTGTATGAACACGTGTGCACACGTGATAGAAAATGAAGTGGTTTAGCTATCCACACATGAGAAAAGACTACTACTACCCACACCTACTGAAATACTGAAAGTGTTGCCGCAAGCCTCTTTTCAGCAGTTTTGGTATTTTGAAGTTTTCTCCCAGCTCAGAACTCCGAACATAGGCAATAGGGTACTCGTTTCGAAGCTCTCGACGAGACGAACCCAACGGTGGTGGTTTCACTCAATTCTGACCACTCTGCTTCAAGTTATGGCAGAAACAGTGAATTACGGGAATCACAAACACCCGCGCCTCAGCTTCTCTTAGCTTACGCACGCACTACAGCAGCTCAAAACAAGGGGGAAGGGGTAGACAACAGTCCTACACCTGCATTTCAAGCATCACGCACACATTCAAGAGCAAAATGAAGATCAAAATCAGCAAGAAAGAGGCACACTCGAAAATTCAGAAGTGCTCCTTCTTCACAATGACAAATGGTCCCTTTACAATGAGTCACTTTTGACTTATATACTAGTGCCCTAAGTTTGGTCCTTTCACACAAGAGACCGGCACTTTATTCACTAAAAGACTAACTTCCTACTATTGTACATGGGTAAATCACTAATCTTCAGTGGGGATGCATCTAGAGGACTCCTCTAGTGCATTTACAACGGAAATTATCTACAAAAGTGGTTATGATACAAAAGTGGTGTGTCCTGTGAAGAGAGATGGTGGATGCAATCCAAAGATGAGTAGGTGCCGCTACAACCAGCTTCACACCAGCCAACTGAGACTTCAGAGTTGATTAGTAGACCCTTTGAGCTTCCTAAATCCACCAAAATATCAGCCAAGTACTTTGGAACATGTATCCCAAAAGTTTAAGTCAAGACCGACAAGTTGCGAAATGACTAGCTCCCAAAACTTGCTATTTTTGGACATACACCTGCTGGAAAAAATGAACAGTGCTCTCAACCTGGAAAGAATTAGAAAAATTCCTTTTGGGCATAGCAAATAGACTTAGCAAGCTTCCTATTCCAAGTTAAAACACTTCAAATGATGGACTGAGCACTGAGAACAAGTTTCATCAAGTTGTGGAACATTCCCACAATTCTCGGGGCTCTGCAGAGATAGACCAGTAAGCAGTAAAATGCAGATATCTCCAAAAGTCTAAATCCAATGACCTTGAAAATTTAGAGGCAAAAAATAGACAGTGAGAGCTATCCAACGCACTTTAAAACACTGAAAAATGTTCAGTAAAACTCGAGATATGACCTTCTGAAGTTACTGCTCTGAGTGAGTATAGCAGAGAACAAAACAGAGAGGTAGATGATAATAAATGTATAGATTCACATATGATTACAACCACATTGGCAATGAATCTTTGCACAATGGGAGTAGAATGATAGAGCTATGGAGTAAGCTCTTCAATCTCTACAAAATGACATGAAGTGGTCACGTACAAGGCTTGCTAATCGCCTCTTCCTTCTTGCTCCTTTTATAGCTATTCTTGGAGGGAGTTTTGAATTCGAATTCGAATGGCTCCACCTAAAAGTGATCCCCAAAGTTAGGAGAGATTCCCTCAGCTCAAAAATTCGTGATTTTGGTAGTTGGAGCCACGAATTTGCTTTTACATCATGGATGAGGTAAGCCATCCTTTTATTTTTTTCTTTTTCCATTTACAAGAGATAAAATGTACTCTTTTACAAGAGGTGTTCACATGACTACTCATGTGACTTACAAACGAGGATAATATCAAATATATCAAGCATGTAGGCTTGGGCAAAATGCACCAACAGCTCCCCCTCAAGCCTAACATGCTTGGCCTCCAAATAAGTCTTCAATTGTCCTTGATTTCCTGCAAGCCAATCATCAACTTGAATCTACTTAATTTCGTACCATCAAGAGCTTTCGTCAACATGTCTGCACATTGCATATCTGTAGAGACGTAGGATAGTTGAATATCCTTGCTCATTAGCTTCTCCCTTACATAATGGTAGTGGACTTCAATATGCTTGGTTCTAGCATGGTATACCGGATTAGCTGCTAGATGTAGTGAGCTTGTGTTGTCACCAAAAATGTGAGGTGTTGAAGAATGAAGTCCAAGATCTGTGTACAAAGATTTTAACCACATGATTTCTTGAGTCGCATTAGCCAAACCTCTATATTCAGCTTCAGTAGAAGATAATGCCACGGTTGGTTGCTTCTTCGATGACCAAGAAATGATTTTTGAACCTGCAAATGATATATACCCTGATGTGCTTCTTCTATCATCTTTAGATCCGGCCCAATCTGCATCTGAGTAGACCTTTAGCTCAATATCTGAAGTAAATGAATAAAACAAACCTTCATTCATGGTCCCCTTTAGGTACTTGAGGACTCGCTTGGCCGCTTCCATATGTGGTCTTCTCGGCTTATGCATAAACTGACTCAATATGCTAACACTATAGCATATATCCACCCTTGTGAGTGTTGCATAGTTCAAACTTCCAACCAAGCTTTGATAGCTTGTGATGTCTTCAATTGGCTCTCCTTCATAAGCACTAAGCTTATGATTTTGCTCCATAGGTGTACCTGCACACTTTGTATTTTCCATCTTGAACTTGACGAGCATGTCATGGACATACTTCCTTTGTGTGATGTATATACCTGAATCTGTGTAGATCAACTCCAATCCAAGAAAATAAGTGAGTGGTCCGAGGTCACTTATTTTGAACTCCTCCTTCATTTGACTCTTTACCTGTTTGATTCCTTCAAGATCATTGTCTGTGATAATAATATCATCAACATACACACATAAATAGATCACTTCAGATCCATTCCTCTTTATGAACAAAGAGGTATCCGCCTTGCTAGCTTTGAATCCTTGGTCCTGCAAATAAGTAACCAATCTGAAATTCCAAGCTCTTGGAGCTTGCTTCAATCCATACAAAGCTTTCTTTAGTTTGCATACATAGTTAGGATGATGTGCATCCTCATATCCAGGAGGTTGTGCCATATACACTTCCTCAGAAATCCATCCATTCAAGAAAGCATTCTTTACATCAAGTTGATAAAGATTCCAATTTCTAGATGCAGCAAGACTTATGAGAACCCTAATTGTAGGCATTTTTGCAACAGGAGAGAAAGTCTCCTCATAATCAATACCATGGGTTTGAGCAAACCCTTTAGCAACTAACCTTGCTTTGTGTCTATTTATACTTCCATCTGGATTCCTCTTGATTTTGTATATCCATCGAGATCCGATTATCTTCATAGATGGCTTGTTAGGTACAAGCTCCCAAGTGTCATTCTCCTTCAAGGCTTCCATTTCTTCATCCATTGCATCTCTCCAAGCTTTCTTGCTTTGTGCTTCTTCGAATGTGGTAGGTTCTTCATTGGTTGAATCCTTTGCAATGTAGATTGAGTGCTTGGTGACCAAAGAAGTATCATAACCAAACCTCTCTGGTTTCTTCTTCTCCCTCGAAGACCTTCTAAGTGGTTGATGTGAGCTCTCGGGTCCATATGTAGCATCCTGCATCTTTGCTTTACCTTTGTTCTTCCATAGCTTTAGTCTTTCCAAGTCTTCTAGGTCAATCTCCGAATCACTTTCTTCAATCTGCTTTGGCTCCTTTGGTTGAAGTGATGGAAAATCTTCATCCAAGTCATATGGCAGCTTCACTTTCCTGTCATCATCAAACCATGATTTGTTTTCATCAAAAATTACATCTCTACTCATAGAAAATCCTTTATTGGTTGGATTGTACAATCTATATCCTTTTTGGTTTTGATCATAACCAATGAATACACACTTCTCTGCCTTGGGATCCAATTTCCCTCTTACTTGAGAAGGAATGTGAGCATAGGCTAAGCATCCAAAGATTTTACAATGCTCTAGACTAGGTCTTCTTCCATTCCACACTTCATATGGAGTGGTTCCATCTAGTGACTTAGATGGAAGTCTATTTATGAGATATGTGGCTGTCGACACAGCCTCTGCCCATAGGTAGTTCGGCAATCCCTTTTCGTTGAGCATGGACCTTGCAGCTTCGACGATAGCTCTATTCCTCCTCTCTGCTACACCATTGAGTTCAGGTGTATACCTTGTAGTGACTTCCCTTTTAATGCCTCTTTCATGCAAGAAGGCATCAAATTCAGAAGAGAAGTATTCTCCTCCACCATCTGATCTGAGTCTTTTCAAAGTCCTACCTGTTTGATTTTCAACAAGAGCAATATACTTCTTAAAGCAATTAAACACTTCATCCTTGTGCTTCATGAAAAACAGAATGGTCCACCTGCTACAATCATCTATGAAAGACACATAATATCTTGAGCCTGATATAGATGGCTCCTTACTTGGACCCCACACATCCGTGTGCACTAGATCCAAAGGATTTTGATACATATATCCTTTCTTATTGAAAGGTTGTCTATGAGCCTTGCCGAGTTGACAAGCTTCACACTTATAAATCATGTGTTGCCTTGTGATATTAGGCAAACCAAGTACACTTTGGTCCCTGCAAATCTGTTTGAGTGTCCTCTCACCAATGTGAGCAAGCCTTTTGTGCCATATCTCCAACTCTGTTAGAGTTTGAGATCCATAGCTAAACAAAGCTATGTTCTTTGTATCTTCCACTTCAAAAGTGAAAAGCCTTCCTGTCTTTTCTCCTTTGGCAATCCTTCGAAAGCCTTGCCTTGGGTCTTCAACATATGCTCCAAATCGATTGAATCTAACCTGCAATCCTTTTTCAACAATCTGTCCAACACTTATTAAATTTTTGGTAATTGTAGGGACATACAAGACTTTGCTTAAGAGGTTCATATTCCCATCTGATGTCTTCACATTACCTATCTTCTCCACTGAGTGCTTTGTGTCATCTCCTGTCTGCACTTCATGCTTGTTATGAGGATCTTCCAAATCAGAAAGTAAAGCCACATTTCCTGCTACATGGTTCGAGCATCCCGAATCAATGTAAAATATGTGATCATCATCCTTACCCTTCTTCGTTGATAGATTCATAATCAATAATGAATCTTCTTGACTTTGGTCCTCTGCATAGTTATTGTAATCTCTTCTTCCTCTATGGCCACTTTGATAGTTGTTGTTGTTGTTGTAATTGTTGTTGTAGTAGTTGTTGTTGTAGCCTCCATTGTACCTGCCTCTATTTGATCCATAGCCACCTCTATTGAATCCTCTTCCTCTTGAGTTCCTCGGGTTCCTGAAACATTCTTCAGTAGTATGGTTAGATAAGCCACATATGTTGCAAGGTTGAGATGATTGGAATCTCCCCCTGCCTTGCTTTCCACTTCTTCCTCTTCCTCTAGCTCGTCCTCTACCTGCAAAGTTTGCTTGGAAAGAGCTTCCTTCATCTTCATTCTTTCTATTCTTTGACTTGTCCTTGACCTTAGCTTTATCAGAATATAAGGCAGAAGTTTGATTACCTCTTGAGGACTCACCACCTTTGCTAATCTTTGCTTCATGAGTGAAGAGTTGGCCCATGAGTGTGTTGAGGTCGGGTACATGCATATCCATGTATAAATCCATGGCTGTTGTGAATGACTCCCACTTGTCGTCTGCTTTGATTCCATTCATGATTTGTCTTATGATTTGCTCCTCTTCAATTACCTCTCCAATGCTTCCAAGTTGGTCGGAAATCTCCTTCATCTTTGTGACATAATCAGTCACATTTTGCTTCGGGCTTTTCTTCATTGTTGTGAACTCCATCCACAATTGGTTCTTCCTTGCTCGAGTGTTGGAAGAGAAGAAAGAAGCAAGTGCATTCCAGGTTTCTCTTGATGTCTTGCATCCCTTGACATGAGGTAAAAGAAAATCAGAGATTGAGTTTAGAATATAAGACCTTGCAAGTGCATCCTTCGAACACCAATTCGAAAGTCCTTCCACTTCTTCATGTGATGGTTGCCCTTTGTTCCTCATGGTTGGCATTGCTTCATCTCCGGATATGAATCCATATAGATTCCTTCCTTGAAGGTAAGCCTCCATCCTTAGAGACCATGCCGGGTAGTTGTTTCGATCCAATTTGTCAATTGTTGATGGAAATCCATCTCCCATGTTGCTTGACTATGCTCTGATACCACTGTGTTGTAGATGGTGGATGCAATCCAAAGATGAGTAGGTGCCGCTACAACCAGCTTCACACCAGCCAACTGAGACTTCAGAGTTGATTAGTAGACCCTTTGAGCTTCCTAAATCCACCAAAATATCAGCCAAGTACTTTGGAACATGTATCCCAAAAGTTTAAGTCAAGACCGACAAGTTGCGAAATGACTAGCTCCCAAAACTTGCTATTTTTGGACATACACCTGCTGGAAAAAATGAACAGTGCTCTCAACCTGGAAAGAATTAGAAAAATTCCTTTTGGGCATAGCAAATAGACTTAGCAAGCTTCCTATTCCAAGTTAAAACACTTCAAATGATGGACTGATCACTGAGAACAAGTTTCATCAAGTTGTGGAACATTCCCACAATTCTCGGGGCTCTGCAGAGATAGACCAGTAAGCAGTAAAATGCAGATATCTCCAAAAGTCTAAATCCAATGACCTTGAAAATTTAGAGGCAGAAAATAGACAGTGAGAGCTATCCAACGCACTTTAAAACACTGAAAAATGTTCAGTAAAACTCGAGATATGACCTTCTGAAGTTACTGCTCTGAGTGAGTATAGCAGAGAACAAAACAGAGAGGTAGATGATAATAAATGTATAGATTCACATATGATTACAACCACATTGGCAATGAATCTTTGCACAATGGGAGTAGAATGATAGAGCTATGGAGTAAGCTCTTCAATCTCTACAAAAGGACATGAAGTGGTCACGTACAAGGCTTGCTAATCGCCTCTTCCTTCTTGCTCCTTTTATAGCTATTCTTGGAGGGAGTTTTGAATTCGAATTCGAATGGCTCCACCTAAAAGTGATCCCCAAAGTTAGGAGAGATTCCCTCAGCTCAAAAATTCGTGATTTTGGTAGTTGGAGCCACGAATTTGCTTTTACATCATGGATGAGGTAAGCCATCCTTTTATTTTTTTCTTTTTCCATTTACAAGAGATAAAATGTACTCTTTTACAAGAGGTGTTCACATGACTACTCATGTGACTTACAAACGAGGATAATATCAAATATATCAAGCATGTAGGCTTGGGCAAAATGCACCAACATGTCCAAATCGGAAAAATTTTGGGGCCCGTCTTTTTCTCTGCTTTGTGCGCTCTTTAGCTCTGCAACACTCTCCCCCTCTTCGTCTCTGTCGTCCCTTGACAGACTTTGCTTCGCGAACGCGTCCCGTGGGTAGTGTTGCCTGATTCTTGATCTTGCATTACGTTTTAGAGGCGCTTCAGCTTTTCTCCGCACGCTCCTCTTGGTCAGTATTGTCTGCAGTTAAACAGACATGCAGATTCGATGGCCTTCTTGATTCAAGCTCTACAACTCGAGAGCTTGATGCACTTGTCTTGCCTGTTGACTTGGGTTGCCACGCACGCCACCAGTGACTAGGAATGTGCTGTTCTTAGTCACCCTCTTAAACTTTTCAGCCTCTACCCCTTTGTAACTTTTGGTCCTCTGATTTGTCCTGGTTGCACACATCTGACCCTGTTGTATTGCTTTGAGGCTGTTTACTTCTTTTCCACCGTGCATGACTTGGCTGATTTCTCTTTTCGCCTGATGCGTGCCCCTGCGGGGCTCTGTGCAGAGATGGGTAATGCGCCCCTGCGGGGCTTCCTGCAGAGATATATTCTTTTTCTCTTCTTAATGAATCGTTCTGGACTTTGATTTTCTTCTTCTTTTCTTTTTGCTTGATTGTCCCTCTACACGTCCCTCCTCCTGAACTCTGTCGTCCTCGACAGGCTTTCTGTGGCGACGCGTGTATGTTTGAATGGCGGTTTGCTCTCGTTGGTTCAGCAGATTGGCATGACATAGCATGAATTCCTTCCATTGCTTTGACTTTACTCCGTCTTCTGGCGCCTGTCTGTGATCAGCAAAGAAGCTTGTTTCATAGGCCACCAGCCTTGCATTCAAATTGGAAGTCATTTTCACAAAAATCTCTGAATCCATTTCAAAGAAGCCGGTAAAGAATGCTTCTTCGAAAGTCTGCATATATGTCGATGGCAAAAACATAAGGCGGGAATAGTACGCCATAATAGTGAGTCGGCTCGGAATGGTTGATAAATCAAAAATGAGAGCTTCCAACCCTTGCGTAATGCCGATGAAATTCAAAAATGTATACTTAGCATGTTGGAACACCTTCAACACTGTAATGAGCATGCTAAATATTTTATTTGTCATCTTGACGGCTAAGTCCGGCACTGTAGCATACCTTGCAATCCAAAATTCCATTGTCTTCACCATATATTCTTCGGTAGGTAGGTAATTATGTGGCGGACTAGGTAGTAACGGATAATTTAGCCACTGATTATTGATAGTGCCTTGACGCTGTGCTTCCCAAAATTGCGTCCAAGACGTCTGCGGGGTACAGGACAAAAAGAGGGATTTACCTGAAGCGCATAGGGTGATGCTTCCCACTGTACCCGCAATGTCGGATTCTTCTCCAAAATTTTTCTTCGCCATATCGGATCCGCCTTCTCAAATTCCTCTTGAGTATACTTGAAAGTGTCATGCTAGAATTGAAGGTTGTGGTCCGGATCTTTATTCGTGGTAGTCTTTATATACATCCGCGTCTGTTCTTTAAGTAGACCAAATGGTACATTGAATGGTTTCAAAATTTGATCTAACTGTTTGTTGTCTATTCGAGCTTCTTTCATTATTTGGATTATTTGGTCTTCAAAATCAGCAGTGAGCTGGGACACCAGTAGTGCCCTTTCTGGTCTGCTCAGTTCTGTAATGTCTCGTGTGTTAGGTTCTAATGGAACCTCCTTTTCCGCCCGTATTGGTGAATGATACAAGGGGGGAGAGAGAGGACGTACCTCTTCCTCCACAGTAGTCGTGTTTTCTGGTGGAACTACTGGTGTCCCCTGCTTTCCTGTTAGCTCTATCTGCTCCTGAAGTCGTTTGATGACTTCATCTTTATTCTTAAGCTCTTCTTCAGCCTTTGTAAGCTTTTCTTGATGTTTGATTAATTCCTGTGCCACTATATGCATGTGATCTGTGTCTTCTTTGCACTGTCGGAAATAATCTTTCTCTGCTTTTTTCCATTTTTTGCGTAGAGCTGTAGTGTCATTCATGTATCTTTGTTCCCATTCTGCGATGGTCTCTTGCTCCTGTTTGAGCTGATCTGCCAGCTTGGTCAACTTTTCTTCCATGTCTTTTATATCCTCATTTGATTTGTCAGTATCAGTCGGTGGTTGATCACTGAGGAGAGCTGTCATGAGCTCCTTATTCGTGTTCCGTAAGTGGTCGGCTTCTTCCATGCTCACCTTGAGCTGTGATTCAAGTATTTTGCTACGTGCATGGATTCTTGTTTGCTCTTTTTCAGTCACCTCTAGTTTCTTCGTGAGCTCCAAAACTTGCTCTTTTAGTTTAGCATTCTCAGTTTCTAATATTCTGTACTGTGTTTTGGTTGTCTTTATTTCTTCGTGTTTCTTCGCAACTTGAGCTTCTGCTTTAGATAATTTCTTAGCCAGATTCATACCTTCCTTCTGAAGCTCCTGTTTGTCGAGCATGGCTTGGTCGTAATCTTCATCAGCATCAAGCATCAACTGTTGCGTGTCTAGTGCAGTGCGAATCATATCCTGCACCACAGGCTTGAGCTGAGCTATGTCCACATTCAGCCATGTCTTTGGTATGTCTGGTGTTTCTCTTGTATGTACATCTTGTCCTTTTGCTACGTGGATCAGTTCTTTATGTGGTTGTCGGACCTGTAGTTGTACTTGCAATTCTGCTTCATCTTCGACCACTTTACGAACCTTTGTGGCGCTCCCTTGAAATGTGACATCCAGTGGGGACGGTTCTGCCACAACCCTTAGTGGGGTGAAAGGTTCTTTGTCTTCTTTTTCTTCTTCCTGAGGCTTATCCTCTGATATCATTGCATGCACCTCAGCATCAGATTTGTCCTCCTTTGTGTGGGTGATGGAGGCATCCTTCGGTTGAATGGGGTGTTGCCTTTCTTCTTCTGCCTTCTCTGTGGTTGTATTTTGGTCTACCAGTGGTGATTGACCTTTTTCCTTGTCGTCAGCTTGGGCTTCGCCATAGTTTACCTCATTTAATTCGGCCCACTAGCCATCATCCTTTGATTCACTTTGAATATCTACATCCAATAATGATGTAGTTTGCTTCTCTTGGTCGTCGGATCCGGAACTTGAATTGTCTAGCCCAATTTCTCGGTATCTATGTACCTTTGTGAGTTTGCCTTTTGGTCCCTTAGCTTTTGCGGACTGTTGATAATGATGAACCTGCACTGGCAAATTGATTTGTCCTTCCGTATATTTATGAGTCTCCTCCAGTGCTTGGGTTAATTCTTCTTCCGTAATCTTTCGGGGTCCTTGAGTGGTGGTTGTACGCAGTACATGTACTCTCTTTGTTTTTGGTGCTTCTTCTTCTGCTTGTAGGACTTCTCGAGGTCGTTTTGTACCTCGCATCGTGCCTCTCATCCGGGGTTGCGAACTTGTTTCTGCTTCTTCTACTTGCTTGCTCCCTTTCTTTTGTTTCGGTACAGTAGCATTCTTGACAAATTGAGCCATCTCCATTGAAGAAGGCATTTCTCGTAAGAACTCGCGCATGCCCAATGCGTGGTAAATCATAATTGTAAGGGCAGTGGTCCCATTAAGGAATTTTTTATTTTCCCATTTCTTCTTTGCCTCGAACAATCTTTCTTGCACATAAGGTGTAAGATTTACCTGGTTTCCGATCTGTTTTATGGCATGAGACAATAATTGCACAATGATCTTTTGAGGGGCCGTGTATCTGTTCATACTAGGGAAGCAAAAATGTTGATGAATCAACCTGACTTCTTCTTCGATATCCACCCTATTAATGTCGACAAAAGTTCTTGTTTTTGCTCCACGACTTTCTTCCTTGACCGTGTTGACACCATCCTTTTCCCATCCAAACGCTTCTTTAATTAACTCGTGGGAAAATTGAATGACTACCCATTCTCCATTCTTATCCATTACATTGGCTTCTGGCACCAATGGATCATGTAGTGCCGGTCGTAGAGTGTTCATGACCTGTGTACAGCGTTGGAAGTCCGGCTTGTAGATAGGTAGCTCAAAATATTTATGAACTCCTGCTTTCTTCATGATATCGATGGTAGATGGCATTCCATGTAAAACTTTGAAGTCCTGGGACATGATCGGAAAGTGATGCTCTGTGTCCATGATCTTTATGTTGGCCAAGAAAAGGTATTCTTCCACTGGCTGCTCATCTCTGAACCAGTGGCCTTTTGCTTTCGTAAGACATTGGGGAGGGAATTCGTGGACCTCCTCTTGGATTGTCGCTTCAGAGTCTTCAGAAGCCATCTGCACTTACAAGGAAAAGTGCATTAGCTTGAAAAGCTTTCATGAGACCATACAGTGTATTGTTGTGATTATGGTATCGCGTCACTCCGTTCCCCATTATTGCAAGAGTGGGATTTCTTACCGCCTCTTTTTATATATTTTTTCTGAAATAAGACAATCGTTAGTATAGCCGAAGCATAGTTTATGTACATAGTATGTCCATTCGTATCCGGTTAAAGCTAAGATCTAGTCTCACTTGGAGATCGTGCACCACTAGTTTGATAATGTACATCCTGTGCCGAATGCGTGGCCTTGTAATGTGGCCCTATCATGCATACTTTAGATCTCGACCACTCCATATGTGTGCAATTGGAAGCCCTTGGCGTATGCATGTTGTCCCGTTTGTCTTTCGGCCTCCAGATTTGTTTCGTTGTGTTGGGCTTCGTTGTATGTTGCCCACATCTACTGGATGTGGCTCTTTTCTCCTTGTTGTAAGTCTGCTTCATATGATCTATGACTCTTGGCACTTCTTGGGCTGCCATTACAGACTCTTTTTTTCTCCAGTATCTCTTTTTCTGCGGTAGTTTTGCCTGTGGATTGCATTGGTCCTTCTTGTTTTGGGGATCATCCTTTCGGTTTATTTTCCTTGGAATGCAAGACTTCGGAACCCATATTTGCGATCAATCCCGTTGAGCAGCTACGACTTTCTTTGGAATCCAAATTGTAGCAGCGTGTCGATGACTTCGTTGTTCAGACTGACTTGATTTCTTTTTTGATTGTTCATTTTGATGTCGGTTGTGCTTCTGTTTACGATAATACTCCTCTACTTGGACTTTCTTTATCCATGCTTGATTTGAGTAAGGAATAGGGTATATTTGAATGGTGACAGATTTTGAATTACTCTGAGGCTTAGTCTCTCTAGTGCGTTGTGTTCCAGTGAGGTTGCTTTCAGTTTGACTGATACTCTCAAGACTTGCTAGACTAGAACAGGGTGTGCAAGCAGAATTCAATGTGTTCGCACATATAGTACTAGATGAAGGTGTATCTATAGTGCTGGAGATCATGCATTCAGGGCTTTGTTCATTAGATTGAACTGTTTGCTCCATGCTCACAGATTTTAATGGTCGCTCATCTAGCAGACTGAATACTTCGCGATGTCCTATTTTGGCTGAGATATATCCTAATGCCAATTGAATGGTCACCTCGTATTCGTAAATCCAATCTTGACCTAACACCACTTCCTCAAGTAAATCTTGGTCATGACATACTAATAGCTTTTGTTCCATAGTATTGTTACCAAGATGCAACGGTAAAGTGATCTCTCCTATGCACTGAGTAATTGTTCCTCCTATTCCTATCAATTGGGCCATTGATGGGCGTATTGTCTCTTTGAGTTTTTGAGTCAAAGAAAACTTAATGCAACTTACAGCGGCACCTGTATCAATAAGCGCATTTACCAAGTGATACTCCGTTTTTCCGGCTCCCAAATTTAGGTAGGGTTGTGTTCTTTGCGATCCCAGATTTTGAGTGGCTCTAAAATTAGCCATCGGGATGAGTTCTTCTCCTTGACGATATCTTTCATCTCGCTCTCTCATCCACTCTTTTCGTTTCTTTATCCTTTCCAATGCTTCTTGTCTCGCCTCTTCCCGTATTCTCTCCTCTTCTATGCGTCTATTTTTACCTTTGAGTAATCGTGACATAATTTCGTCAGTTAATGGTTCTAGGTATTTTTTTACTCTACACCCACTGATGTAGTTTGGTAACACGTCTCCATCTAAGGTTGCTAAGCTGATGGCTCCACCTGTAGATATGCGATTAATGATTAATGGGCCATATCCTCTCTTTTGCAATTTCTTAGCATGTTGTTTCAAAGTGTATACCAAAACTAAATCTCCTTCCTTCAATTGTTTGTCCTTGATATGCGCATCAAAATAGGCTTTTTGTCGTCTTTTAGCAGCATAAATACCCGCTACTGCTTGTAACCTAGTTTCATGAAGTTTTTCTATTTGGTCCAATTGTGCTGATAATTCATGTCCGGTCCACTCATAAGTAGTTGCAACTCTAAGAGTGGGAATCAAGAAATCAATTGGCAAAATAGCGTTTTGTCCATATACTAAGTTAAAAGGAGTAGTGCCTATTGCAGTTTTATAGGCTACTCGGAATGCCCATAAAGCATGGTGTAACTGCTTATCCCAATCTGATCTACCGCTGTTAACGATTTTGGTGAGAACAGTACACAAGATTTTATTTGAACTTTCTGCTTGTCCATTTGCTTGTGGGTGATAAGGGGCAGATTTCTTATGAATTACTAAGAATTCATTCAACAATGCTTCTATCACTTCATTGACAAAGTGCGTACCTCTATCACTCACAATCTCTATAGGTAGTCCAAATCTAGTGAAGACGTTCTCGAAGAGAAACTTGGCTGTAGTTCTCGCGTCATTTTTCTTTGTTGCTTTTGCTTCAACCCATTTGGTCAGGTAGTTTGTGGCTACAATTATGTATTCGGCATGTGAACCTTTTGCTGGTGGGCTAATAGGTCCTATAAAGTCTATTCCCCACTTCGTGAAAGCTCTAGCACTCATCATGGGTCTAAGTGGCATCTCATCTCTTCTAATAGGATATTTCGTTCGTTGACGAGTATCACACCGTTGCACATATGTTATGGCATCTTGATGTAGAGTTGGCCACCACATTCCAGCAAAGAGGATCATTTTTGCTGTTTTGTCTGCAGAGAAGTGTCCTCCTGTAGCTCCTGTATGGGCCATCTCTAAGACAGAGAGATATTCATTTTCATGAATGCACATTCTTAATTGGTTATCTTTCCCGCGTTTAAAGAGTTGTTTTCCTATGATGGCATAATCCTTACTCTGTTCTTCAAGAGCACGCTTCCTTGCCAAAGTAGCTCCGTCAGGGTACTCTCGAGTTTTCAAGAACTTTACTAGAGGCATGCTCCATCTTGGTGCTATTGTAGAATAGCATAATGTAGAGTTCTCGTCTGGGATTTGTTCTTGACAGGTTTGACAGGTTGACACATAGTTATGCGCATCTCGTTGCATGGTTGGCCAATATATGCCAAATCTCTTGAGTGTTTGCCACGTTCCATTTGCGTTCAAATGAGTGTTCCATTGATTTATGTGTGCTTTCTGAAGCCACATTTCTTGTTCCTCTTCTTCTACACATCTCATCAGCAATCCGCTTGAATCCTGGTGGTACAAACTTCCCGCAATGATGTGAAGGTTTTTGGTCCTCCAGAGATCTTGCGTTTGGTTTGGTGTGATCCCATCTTTAGGTCCATGTGTAAGTATTGGGATCAATTTTTCTGCCCATTGAGGACATACTTCCAGGTTAAAAAGATAAGTATCTGGTAGGTCATCGGGTACTCCTATGGGTGGTTCTCCATGGGTCATACGAGATAAGTGGTCTGCTCTGATGTGGGTGTTCCCTTTCTTGACTATTACCTCAAAATCAAATTCCATTAGCAATAAAAACCACCGTACTAGTCGTCCTGTATTGCAAGGCTTGTTGACTAAGTACAATAGGGCTTGATGATCAATGAAGAATTTGAATTTGTTTGCCAGTAAGTAATGTCTGAATTTCTTGACTGCGTATACCATCCCTAGGCCTTCTCTCTCCGTAGTAGTATAATTGCGTTCTGCTTGATTTAACTGTCTACTGGCATAGGCTATCGGGTGGTCTAATTTTCCTGTGTCAGCTGGTTGAGCTAAGATGCAACCAATGGCAAACTTGGAAGCATCAACATGGATGTGAAACGGTTTATTCCAGTTGGGGACTCGAAGAATGGGTGCTGAACTCAATCGATTCTTTAACTCATTAAAGGCTTTTTCACATTCTTCGGTCCAATTAAATAGAGTCAATAATGCATAAAGAGGTCTAGCAATTATGGCGTACATATGTATGAATCTTCGATAGTAACCACAATGTCCCATAAATGCTTGAACTTCTTTAGCCGTTTTAGGTCTTGGCAAATCCAAAATTACTTTAATTTTGTCTTCATCCGTTGAAATCCCATTCTTAGAGACAATATGCCCTAAGATTTTCCCTTGTCGCACCATGAAGACACATTTTTCAGGATTGAGGCATACTCGATATTGTCGACATTTAGCAAAAATCTTTTCTAGTTCAGGGATGTGCTCTGATCGTATAGCCGAATATGTACAAAGATCATCCACGTATACCTCCATGCTTTTTCTCAGAAATTCTTTGAACACATGACACATCAATCTTTGGAAAGTAGCTGGGGCATTCGTTAAACCAAAAGGCATGACTCTAAAGGCGTATACTCCCCATTCAGTTGCAAATGCAGTCTTATGTTGGTCCTCAGGAGCAATGGCTACCTGATTATACCCTGAAAAGCCATCCAGAAAACTATAGACTTCCTTCCCTGCTACCCTTTCCAAGAGATGATTAGTGATTGGTAAGGGATAGCTATCCCTTATGGTTGCGGCGTTCACTTTTTTCAAATTGATGCACACTCTTAACTTTCCATTCTTCTTTGATACAACCACCAAGGGTGACACCCATTCCGTGTGCTCAATTTCGTAGATGAATCCAGCATCTAACAACTTATCTATTTCTTCTTTTATCTTGGCTAAATATACATCATTATAGGTATATGGTCTCTGTTTTGAAGGCTTAGCTTCGGATGTCATGGGGATTCTATGCGCACATATAGATGGATCTACTCCCTTTAAGTCCTTATAAGTCCAAGCAAAGACATCCCGGTATTCTCTTATGAGTCGAATTAACTCTTGTTCTTCTTCCAATGAGACATCCTGTCCTATGAAGGTACATCGTTCCTCTCCTCCTTCCATAGTTACAACTATTTTCTTGGTTTGTTCCTTATTATCATATGCTATTCCAGGTTGTGCTTCTCTTTTAGGCATTTGAATAGCAATTTTCCTCTCTTCCACTTCATATTTTTTAAAATGGGCTGGTACCTCAAATTGGTCTTGAAGTTTGTTTTCTTCATCTTCTAATTCCCTTTCAACTTCTAATTCCCCTTTCTGTGTAAGTTCTTGGTGTTTCTCATTGGTGGTGATATCTATGTTGGTGGTACTAATCCCTAGATCCATGGGTTCTGGTTCCATTTCGATGCTCTCGTAGTCCTCCTTCCAGTCTTTCTCGATCACTTCTCCTTCTTCTGCCTCCTGAAGGACTACCATATACAAACTAACATCATAACCTTCCTCATCGATACATTCGTTCATAGTCACTACTTCTTCATTTACACAGACATCGAGGGTAGCTAAGATTTCCATCCAACCGTGAGGTTCGAATTCTTCATCCGGAAATACTTGTGGCATATAGGCTGGATCTTGTACAGATCTCACTATCCCTTGTTTCTGCTGCCATCCTTTTCTTCTCTCCTCTTCCTTCTTTGCAGCTTGACATATCCATAGATGAGTGTCCTCGTTCATCCAGGATTGATCACTAGAACCTGCACTATGAACAGATTGATCATCTTCCTCTTTATGGATTTGATTCCATTGTAGAGGTGGCACATCTTGATAAGTGTATGTATGTAGGTTTATCCTAGTGGTGGTTCCTGCGTGTTGTAGGTATACTGCATCTTTTCCCCAATCTTGTACGACCTTTAGCTGTCTCATGAAGGGCCTTCCCAAGATCATTTCATAATTGCTTGGCCTTTCAAAGTGACATATTGCTAAAGTGTGTTCAAATTCCACTCCACACGTAGTGAAGACTACTCGTTCCAACAATCCTAAGGGTCTTTCCGTATGTCCATCTGCCACTTGTATTTTCATGCGTGTTGGTCTTAATGCTGGTTGTCCCCATTTTTCCCAAATTTCTTTGGTAGCAATGCCGACACCAGCTCCTGAATCTAGTATGGCTTTGGTAGTGTAACCCTTATAGGTGATTGGAAGACAGGTATTTCCTTCATCTCCTTCACTAAAGTCTCCTACTTTATCCACTGGGATTCTCACCGTTTTCACTTCGTCAGCTACCTCTTTCTTTTCCTCCTTGACTTCCCATTGATTGATCAACTTCTCTTTTAAGTGTGGTTTTACCTTTAACAGTTCCTCGAATGTTAGGGTACATGGGATTTTCACCTCTCTAAGACGTTGTATGATTTCAGATGTTTGGACTGATGGGTTCATTTCCCGTCTCCTGATTGATGGAATGCGATACAACTCTGAGTTGTGCTCGTACTCCCCTGTGTAGTTGGGTAGTTCCTTTACATCTTCCTTGTCACTTGCATCCATCGGAAAAATTTCTTCTGAATTTAGTTCAGGTATTGACCCCTCTATTTCATTTTCTGCTTCTAATTCTTCAAAGGGCGGTTCCATTCCCTCTACCTTTTTCCATTTGTCCTCTTGCACTCGTGCCCATAAATCCTTAGTCCAATCTCCTTCTACTTCAGGGACTATGGATCCTTCCTTTCTCTCAATACCAAGTTCATCGTTCTGAGGTCTCTTTACTTCAGGCTTTTCCTGAGTGTTTAGGCACTCTTGGAATTCTCCTTCGGAAATTCGGTTATTTGGTAAAGGTGTTGCGGGTTTTTCTAAGGTTTGTTGGGCAACTTCTATCAGTTTTTTGCAGATTTCCAATCTTTCTTTCTCTAAGTCGCCTCTCGGATATTCTCTCTCATGTTGCTCTATGGTAGGTCCTGCTTTTATTCGTGCCTTATATGCCTGAATCCACATGGCTAATTCTTCAGGCATAGGATCTGCTAGGACTTATCCTACCTCCTTCCTTTTATTCTCATTTTTATTTTCTTCTTCCACTTGGGGTTCCTTCGTTGGTTTCTGTTTACTCTTTTCGTTTTCCTTTTTTTGTAATAACTTTTTTTCTTTTATCCTATCTCTCCGGTTCTTCCATCTTTGTGACCTTTTACTGGAAATACTTTTTTCTGGTTCTTCGGAGTCTGTTGTTATAAGGGTTGCCCACAATTTCCTCATGCAATGGCACCCTCTTGCCCTCATAAAAATATCTCTTTTTTGTATTTAGGAGATGTCCTTATGAACACTCTCCTAAGCCCCTTTTTTGATATTTCCCTTAGGCTATGGTTTTTAAGCCTCTCAAATAATGTAGCTTTTTGGCACATGTAGAAATCCCCACGTAGAAGTTTCCCATGCCTTCATTTCTTTTGAGTTGGTTGTTGGAGAATATTCACAAAGATTTAGAGAGAGAAGAGCATGTGCTCCTTTTTGACTAGTCAAAAAGAGCACATGGGAGAATGTGCTGAGCCTATAAATAGAGGCTCATTTCTTGTAAAGGGAGGTCCCTTGGCCATGGCCTTGGCCTCCATTTTGGTAATGGAAGAAGGTGTCATTTGTTACTCTCTTGCCTCCTTGTGTGCAATGGCGTTGGTCTTGGTGTATGGATTTGCATGTGAGGGTGCATGGTTGGGAGGATGTTCCCCTTTGCTCCTTGTGACGTTGGCCATTGTTGCCATTGGTCCATGAGTGTGGGTGAACCTCTCCTCTCATTCTTTGCCCCAACTTGGAGAAACCTCTCACTTCCATGTGAGGCGGTTAGGGTTTGTTGTTCCCCTTTTCTCAACAATTTGGCGCCGTTGCCGGGGACGTCGGCCTTTAGCCGTTGGTTTTTCCAAGTTTGCGTGTCCATACTTCGTGAGATGCACCTTGGCACTTGGAGGAGGATGAATACGTGTGGCCTTCGATTGGCCTTGGGTACCTCTCTTCTTTCAATTTTTTAGTAATTTAGATCTTTATTTTTGTTTTTTGCACAAAAACACCCTCTTACCCCCCTTCTCTCTCTCTTTTTCTCTCACATATACACAGTCTCCCACACAGTCACTCAAGCATCACCCTCCATCTCTCTTCCATTTCTTGTTTTTAGTGATGTTCTTGAAAAGAGGAAGGGGTACTACTCTCTCTAACGCCTTCCTTTCTTCATTTCTTTAAAAGAAAAAAAATATAAATATATATTTGTATGTCAAAGAAAGACAAGATTCGAAATGGTCACTAATATAAAATCTTCACTCGCGAATTTTTTTTGGATATGTAGTTTCTTGATTTGAGAAGACTATCTTTCTTGAGCAGAAGTGAGTACGAAGGTCATTAGAGGGCATGTTAAGTTCAAGAAGTATTATTTTTCCCTCTCGCTCACTCTAAGTGAGTAATGAATGATGTTAGGCGTGCAGAATCTGAGTCCTGACATGCATTTCTTTTGGTTGTCCTTACCACCCACCACATTAAAGAGAGGTTAAGGTGGGCAAAAGCCCTCGATTCTCTCTCTTGTCGAGGTGGTCGTCATCTTAAGTTAGGGGGAGAGCATGCTCTCCATCCCTTTTGTCTTTTCAAAGACGCAAGCAGTAGCGACATTCCTTGGCAGATTATGGTGTTGTCTGCTCCCCCTCCGTGTGTACTGCATCAAGTTGAGACTCTATGTCTCTCCCTCTGCATCACACTTGCCATGGAGTTTGGGGTAAGGCTGCGCCATGACCTCTCTCTGCAAGCAACAGAAGATGGGTTGAGCCTCGCTCCCCTTGTGCTTCTTTACTTCGCAGACGGGAGCTTCGTGTTCCCTCTTCTCTGTGTTCGACTTATTTTGCCGCTCCATATCTGTTACACAACGAACGTCTCTGTTGCAGGGTGCAGATCTGGTTGTGCACTTAACTATCTTTACGAAGGAGTATGGAAGTCTGAGCCATTGGCCCCCGATGTGCGTGATTGCTCAAATTTGTCTCCCGCAATCGATCTCCTCTTTTTGGCATCCAGCTAGTTTGTTGTATGTTATTTTCTGTTAACACTCAGGCTGTACGTTGCACCTCGTCATGTCGCTGCATGTATGAGCTTTGCAATCGTTTGTTTTTCATCTCTGAGACGTGGTGCGAAGCTATGGTGGGTTGAGCTATGTGCTCCTCGGCTGCTTGAGGGGTGCAAAACACATAGCTATTGGGCTAGACTTGATGCACGGTGCCGACATCATTTCCAGACTACGCTGTTATTGTCCCTTATGATTTCTTCTCTATCGTGCTCGATGCGTTCTATGGGAAGGGCTGACTCTGTACTCCTTTTTTGTATCCAGCATTGCCTGTGAGGCGGTTGTGGTCTTTCTCCTTCTAATACTCACATTCGAAAACTAAAGAGTAAGAATGTTCTTCTCTGTTGCGTGAAAACTTTGTGCGGGGTTCGTTCTGCACTTGGCAAATCTGATCCTTATTCCCATTCCCACACTGCTGCTTAGTTCTTCTGTTACGATGTAATGTGGCACTTTCTCCATGTAAGCATCATATTGCTTCTCGCATTTGTGTGTGTATACTTATGGTATGATTCCTGACTAGATGTTCTGAGCTCTAATCTTTTCTATGTGTTGTGCTTCTATTGCTTGAATCTTGGTTAATTTATACGCAATGGTCAAGATTTTTGGGGTTGTGGGTATCGATCATATCATGTTGATTCGGATCAGGTTGAGTATTTCACAATGTCCCTGTGCATTAACTATCTGTTGTTCAACCCCGTGGTGCAATCATCGAGGCTCCTTTCAACCTATTTTGAAGGTCTCCAATGCTTTGGACGAACATTTCCCTTTTTTGCATTTTCTAGACTAAAGTGGGCAAATAATCGACTTGCTATTATCTTAGTATGATTGATGCATCATCATAATAACTGAGGTAGCTAATACACCAACACCATTGAGCGAACAGATCAAGCACTCGTGCTCTAATGAAAAAATCACTGTGAGCTGATGAGGGGGTGCAACGTTTGACATTCTTGTAGATGATTTCGGCCCACATTCAAGGTGGCTTTGCAACAATGTCTGACACTTTCGTTATCTATCCTTGGTTTTGTTTTATATGTGCTTGGTTGTGTGTGGGTTTGGTTTCGGATGTAGCTTTGTTGAGACTGCCCCCTCTCTATGGTGCATGAAACAAATTTTTTTTTTTCTAAATCTCAAGCCTGTTCGATTGATATTTGCCCTCATAAGGACTGAGTTTCAAAGGGGTTCTCGACTGGGTTGGCCCCTGCCTTCTGCTCACTCTTGATTTATGGATTCTTGTCAGTAACAGCTAGGGAAACAGAGAACCGGCACCGACCTCAATTTGGTGTATTAGTGAACATGAGATGAGCTTGACTTCTTATCTGATAGGGATTCTTATGAGTGCTGATCGAGATAGATTGGGTCCAAACTCTAAGTTGTGATGATCTTGTTAGGAAATGTTTTTGCCATAAGATGGCTTGCAAAGTCGGGCCTTGGAGTCATGCATGTTGTTCACCTATGCAATTGTCGTGCTCAAAAAATGTTTTGTGAACTTTGATCAATAAACAAAGTGATTCTGTTTTAATGTACATATACTTGCTGCAGTGCCAATATGTAAAACTAATGTAACAACATTTCTTGGTTATGCTTGTTGCCCCGGGCTTCAATGTTTTATTCTTTTCTCCTTATTACAAATGAGTTATGGCCTTAAATACACTCTCCTAGTTGCTTGACCATTGGTACCACTCTATGCTGGAAAAGCATGGTTGCTGCCATCCTTTTATTCTCTTATTTAGAAAAAATGATCGTCACGGGGAATAGGTGCCTTAACTCTCGACTAGCATTATATTTTCTCTGCCACCGTTCTTGCGGTTTGTTGAGGGTTTAGGTGACTACCTTCCTTGAGCATTGTATTCACACTTCTGTCATGATAGCAGTTATAAGTATCAGCACATTCCAAGATGTTGGAGGTGTTGAAGTCAGGTTCCTACTTCGGCGTCTATTCATGAATGACTCCTCTACTCTGCCTAGTTCATCCAAGTGGGTCTTGGCTTGAAACTCATAGAAATGCCTCTACCTTAGAACATGATTTCTCCTGCTCTTTTTGAGCCAAAGGACCTTGGGCATGAAGGCCCAATTGACATAAAAGACTTATCACTAACAACATTGGGGAGGATCAAATGAAGGATTGTGTGTAGAGTTTAATGTTGACATGCCTAGGAAAAAAAAAGTTTTAACTCCTTACCATTTTTGTTTTGCCATGTTCACGTAAGTACAAAAATTTTCAATTACTAATTGAGCTTGGCAGGTGCAGAATGCTTCCTCATATTGAAACGTAGATCGATGGTGGTCCTTAGGTTCAACCAATCTAAATATGCAGGTGTTCTCTTTTTGAAATACTTGATGTGTTGGGAAGTTGCAGGATTGATAGGATGAGATCCACTCATGTTGTTCTGTGTTCTTGTGAGTAACATATTGGGAATGTCCTAAACCCTATTGAACACATCTTCACAACGTGAGGCATTCATGATAGTCACTCTGTGAACCTATTTTTTGGGCTCTTAAAGGATAATATGCAATGTATGGTCACATTTTAACTTTTGCAGCTTGGAGCTTCTTTTCAGGGAAGGTGTCTTGAAGTTATCAAAGCTAGATGGATAAGACTGCTCAATTTTTAAGTGATGAAAGCTAACATAATTACTGACTGCCTGGAGTATATTGATTATTCTCGTTAAGGAAGGAGCCCCTTAGAATGATTAAAGAGCTTTTGGGGATACTGAATTCTTTTTGCTGATCTTTAAATGAGAAGCTAACTGTGTACTCATACTCTGGATGTTACAAGTTTGAAACGAAGGATGATGGTGCTTCCATGTCTTACGAAGTTTCTATTGCATGCTTCTGTCATAATCATTAGAAATGTATAAAATGCTTATATTGGTTGCATGTAATCACTTATGTTTGAAAGGAAATTAGTAGTACCATAGGGTTGATGTGTGAATATTGTGCTCAAAGTGGCTTGCTCCAAGAGTGTGTCTGCCCAATATTTCACGCATAGATTCTAAAGGGCTTGTTTTGATCTTGCAAAGTTACGGGAAGAGTGGATTTAGACTTGTTCAGATATATCAGTCTCGATGATATGAATGTTGCTTGATGTTCTGTATCCATTGACCCACTAACAAAAATCAGGTATAATACTACACAACTCTTGCTACTTGCCAATGCATCTCTTTTGATTCCATTCTTTATTAAAGCAAGTGACTGCTTCTAGCGAAATTCCTAGGTTGGGTGCATAATGCTTTAAAATGTTCTTCATGATGCAAGCATGTCTTCTTTAAAGGATATTTGCAGGTGAACGTGCACATAGGAGGTTAAAAATTTTTAGACCTGAACTAAATTAAGCGTGACTACATTGAATGAGTGATTGTTTTTTGCTAGGGAAGTAACTCTCTAGTTCCACATTCCTCATTTAAGGCTTAATTTTTCATAATTCATTATAGGCCAACACACTTAGAACTTCAGCATTGATCCTTCTTATCTCCTATGGATGATTTGATGCTTTGCAGGAATAGTGTTGGATAACTTGTTTGAATCTCAGGAAAGCTTGTAAAATGACAGGACTCATAATGTTGCACTATTGTTTATTCATTTTATGAGCACAGAACACTCATGTTAAATTTCAAACTTGATTGACTAGGAGCACAGTATGAATGATGGAAACAACATAAGTTAAACATGCTACTACATATTCATCTCATACTATGCAATGCAATATGTCACACTCACTTGGAGATTATAGATTTTGGCATCATCTTTGGACTATAGAGATAAGAAGATTTTCAGGAGCTCTTCTCATTAGAAGAGAAAGTCCTATGTGAAAGATGCTCCCTGAAGTGGAAACTAAAAATGGAATTAACATTTTTTTTTTGGCTGCTTCTTTTCAAAAATCAGTCTACTTGTTGTGTATGTTTAATTTTCACGTATTGGAGCTTTGAGTGAAGGCACATGGGAAGGAGGCTGGGCTGACTGCCCCCCAAGGGGATTGTGTCGCTCAGCATTGCAGGCCTGAAAGACTTGAAGACTTACAAATTTGGATACATGCTGGGCTGACTGCCCCCCAAGGGGATTGTGTCGCTCAGCCATATGGAGTTGCAGACTTGAAGATTGACGACTTGCTGATTCAAAAGATTTGCAGCCTTGCAAAATTCAGATTGGAACTGCTGTATATTTGAAGAATTGAAGACTCCAAACTTGGACCAGTTCGGTATTATATACTTCTCTCTTAGCTTTGTTGAGGACGACAAAGTCTAGGAGGAGGAGGGTGTTGTTATAAGGGTTGCCCACAATTTCCTCATGCAATGGCACCCTCTTGCCCTCATAAAAATATCTCTTTTTTGTATTTAGGAGATGTCCTTATGAACACTCTCCTAAGCCCCTTTTTTGATATTTCCCTTAGGCTATGGTTTTTAAGCCTCTCAAATAATGTAGCTTTTTGGCACATGTAGAAATCCCCACGTAGAAGTTTCCCACGCCTTCATTTCTTTTGAGTTGGTTGTTGGAGAATATTCACAAAGATTTAGAGAGAGAAGAGCATGTGCTCCTTTTTGACTAGTCAAAAAGAGCACATGGGAGAATGTGCTGAGCCTATAAATAGAGGCTCATTTCTTGTAAAGGGAGGTCCCTTGGCCATGGCCTTGGCCTCCATTTTGGTAATGGAAGAAGGTGTCATTTGTTACTCTCTTGCCTCCTTGTGTGCAATGGCATTGGTCTTGGTGTATGGATTTGCATGTGAGGGTGCATGGTTGGGAGGATGTTCCCCTTTGCTCCTTGTGACGTTGGCCATTGTTGCCATTGGTCAATGAGTGTGGGTGAACCTCTCCTCTCATTCTTTGCCCCAACTTGGAGAAACCTCTCACTTCCATGTGAGGCGGTTAGGGTTTGTTGTTCCCCTTTTCTCAACAATTTGGCGCCGTTGCCGGGGACGTCGGCCTTTAGCCGTTGGTTTTTCCAAGTTTGCGTGTCCATACTTCGTGAGATGCACCTTGGCACTTGGAGGAGGATGAATACGTGTGGCCTTCGATTGGCCTTGGGTACCTCTCTTCTTTCAATTTTTTAGTAATTTAGATCTTTATTTTTGTTTTTTGCACAAAAACACCCTCTTACCCCCCTTCTCTCTCTCTTTTTCTCTCACATATACACAGTCTCCCACACAGTCACTCAAGCATCACCCTCCATCTCTCTTCCATTTCTTGTTTTTAGTGATGTTCTTGAAAAGAGGAAGGGGTACTACTCTCTCTAACGCCTTCCTTTCTTCATTTCTTTAAAAGAAAAAAAATATAAATATATATTTGTATGTCAAAGAAAGACAAGATTCGAAATGGTCACTAATATAAAATCTTCACTCGCGAATTTTTTTTGGATATGTAGTTTCTTGATTTGAGAAGACTATCTTTCTTGAGCAGAAGTGAGTACGAAGGTCATTAGAGGGCATGTTAAGTTCAAGAAGTATTATTTTTCCCTCTCGCTCACTCTAAGTGAGTAATGAATGATGTTAGGCGTGCAGAATCTGAGTCCTGACATGCATTTCTTTTGGTTGTCCTTACCACCCACCACATTAAAGAGAGGTTAAGGTGGGCAAAAGCCCTCGATTCTCTCTCTTGTCGAGGTGGTCGTCATCTTAAGTTAGGGGGAGAGCATGCTCTCCATCCCTTTTGTCTTTTCAAAGACGCAAGCAGTAGCGACATTCCTTGGCAGATTATGGTGTTGTCTGCTCCCCCTCCGTGTGTACTGCATCAAGTTGAGACTCTATGTCTCTCCCTCTGCATCACACTTGCCATGGAGTTTGGGGTAAGGCTGCGCCATGACCTCTCTCTGCAAGCAACAGAAGATGGGTTGAGCCTCGCTCCCCTTGTGCTTCTTTACTTCGCAGACGGGAGCTTCGTGTTCCCTCTTCTCTGTGTTCGACTTATTTTGCCGCTCCATATCTGTTACACAACAAACGTCTCTGTTGCAGGGTGCAGATCTGGTTGTGCACTTAACTATCTTTACGAAGGAGTATGGAAGTCTGAGCCGTTGGCCCCCGATGTGCGTGATTGCTCAAATTTGTCTCCCGCAATCGATCTCCTCTTTTTGGCATCCAGGTAGTTTGTTGTATGTTATTTTCTGTTAACACTCAGGCTGTACGTTGCACCTCGTCATGTCGCTGCATGTATGAGCTTTGCAATCGTTTGTTTTTCATCTCTGAGACGTGGTGCGAAGCTATGGTGGGTTGAGCTATGTGCTCCTCGGCTGCTTGAGGGGTGCAAAACACATAGCTATTGGGCTAGACTTGATGCACGGTGCCGACATCATTTCCAGACTACGCTGTTATTGTCCCTTATGATTTCTTCTCTATCGTGCTCGATGCGTTCTATGGGAAGGGCTGACTCTGTACTCCTTTTTTGTATCCAGCATTGCCTGTGCGGCGGTTGTGGTCTTTCTCCTTCTAATACTCACATTTGAAAACTAAAGAGTAAGAATGTTCTTCTCTGTTGCGTGAAAACTTTGTGCGGGGTTCGTTCTGCACTTGGCAAATCTGATCCTTATTCCCATTCCCACACTGCTGCTTAGTTCTTCTGTTACGATGTAATGTGGCACTTTCTCCATGTAAGCATCATATTGCTTCTCGCATTTGTGTGTGTATACTTATGGTATGATTCCTGACTAGATGTTCTGAGCTCTAATCTTTTCTATGTGTTGTGCTTCTATTGCTTGAATCTTGGTTAATTTATACGCAATGGTCAAGATTTTTGGGGTTGTGGGTATCGATCATATCATGTTGATTCGGATCAGGTTGAGTATTTCACAATGTCCCTGTGCATTAACTATCTGTTGTTCAACCCCGTGGTGCAATCATCGAGGCTCCTTTCAACCTATTTTGAAGGTCTCCAATGCTTTGGACGAACATTTCCCTTTTTTGCATTTTCTAGACTAAAGTGGGCAAATAATCGACTTGCTATTATCTTAGTATGATTGATGCATCATCATAATAACTGAGGTAGCTAATACACCAACACCATTGAGCGAACAGATCAAGCACTCGTGCTCTAATGAAAAAATCACTGTGAGCTGATGAGGGGGTGCAACGTTTGACATTCTTGTAGATGATTTCGGCCCACATTCAAGGTGGCTTTGCAACAATGTCTGACACTTTCGTTATCTATCCTTGGTTTTGTTTTATATGTGCTTGGTTGTGTGTGGGTTTGGTTTCGGATGTAGCTTTGTTGAGACTGCCCCCTCTCTATGGTGCATGAAACAAATTTTTTTTTTTCTAAATCTCAAGCCTGTTCGATTGATATTTGCCCTCATAAGGACTGAGTTTCAAAGGGGTTCTCGACTGGGTTGGCCCCTGCCTTCTGCTCACTCTTGATTTATGGATTCTTGTCAGTAACAGCTAGGGAAACAGAGAACCGGCACCGACCTCAATTTGGTGTATTAGTGAACATGAGATGAGCTTGACTTCTTATCTGATAGGGATTCTTATGAGTGCTGATCGAGATAGATTGGGTCCAAACTCTAAGTTGTGATGATCTTGTTAGGAAATGTTTTTGCCATAAGATGGCTTGCAAAGTCGGGCCTTGGAGTCATGCATGTTGTTCACCTATGCAATTGTCGTGCTCAAAAAATGTTTTGTGAACTTTGATCAATAAACAAAGTGATTCTGTTTTAATGTACATATACTTGCTGCAGTGCCAATATGTAAAACTAATGTAACAACATTTCTTGGTTATGCTTGTTGCCCCGGGCTTCAATGTTTTATTCTTTTCTCCTTATTACAAATGAGTTATGGCCTTAAATACACTCTCCTAGTTGCTTGACCATTGGTACCACTCTATGCTGGAAAAGCATGGTTGCTGCCATCCTTTTATTCTCTTATTTAGAAAAAATGATCGTCACGGGGAATAGGTGCCTTAACTCTCGACTAGCATTATATTTTCTCTGCCACCGTTCTTGCGGTTTGTTGAGGGTTTAGGTGACTACCTTCCTTGAGCATTGTATTCACACTTCTGTCATGATAGCAGTTATAAGTATCAGCACATTCCAAGATGTTGGAGGTGTTGAAGTCAGGTTCCTACTTCGGCGTCTATTCATGAATGACTCCTCTACTCTGCCTAGTTCATCCAAGTGGGTCTTGGCTTGAAACTCATAGAAATGCCTCTACCTTAGAACATGATTTCTCCTGCTCTTTTTTGAGCCAAAGGACCTTGGGCATGAAGGCCCAATTGACATAAAAGACTTATCACTAACAACATTGGGGAGGATCAAATGAAGGATTGTGTGTAGAGTTTAATGTTGACATGCCTAGGAAAAAAAAAGTTTTAACTCCTTACCATTTTTGTTTTGCCATGTTCACGTAAGTACAAAAATTTTCAATTACTAATTGAGCTTGGCAGGTGCAGAATGCTTCCTCATATTGAAACGTAGATCGATGGTGGTCCTTAGGTTCAACCAATCTAAATATGCAGGTGTTCTCTTTTTGAAATACTTGATGTGTTGGGAAGTTGCAGGATTGATAGGATGAGATCCACTCATGTTGTTCTGTGTTCTTGTGAGTAACATATTGGGAATGTCCTAAACCCTATTGAACACATCTTACAACGTGAGGCATTCATGATAGTCACTCTGTGAACCTATTTTTTGGGCTCTTAAAGGATAATATGCAATGTATGGTCACATTTTAACTTTTGCAGCTTGGAGCTTCTTTTTAGGGAAGGTGTCTTGAAGTTATCAAAGCTAGATGGATAAGACTGCTCAATTTTTAAGTGATGAAAGCTAACATAATTACTGACTGCCTGGAGTATATTGATTATTCTCGTTAAGGAAGGAGCCCCTTAGAATGATTAAAGAGCTTTTGGGGATACTGAATTCTTTTTGCTGATCTTTAAATGAGAAGCTAACTGTGTACTCATACTCTGGATGTTACAAGTTTGAAACGAAGGATGATGGTGCTTCCATGTCTTACGAAGTTTCTATTGCATGCTTCTGTCATAATCATTAGAAATGTATAAAATGCTTATATTGGTTGCATGTAATCACTTATGTTTGAAAGGAAATTAGTAGTACCATAGGGTTGATGTGTGAATATTGTGCTCAAATTGGCTTGCTCCAAGAGTGTGTCTGCCCAATATTTCACGCATAGATTCTAAAGGGCTTGTTTTGATCTTGCAAAGTTACGGGAAGAGTGGATTTAGACTTGTTCAGATATATCAGTCTCGATGATATGAATGTTGCTTGATGTTCTGTATCCATTGACCCACTAACAAAAATCAGGTATAATACTACACAACTCTTGCTACTTGCCAATGCATCTCTTTTGATTCCATTCTTTATTAAAGCAAGTGACTGCTTCTAGCGAAATTCCTAGGTTGGGTGCATAATGCTTTAAAATGTTCTTCATGATGCAAGCATGTCTTCTTTAAAGGATATTTGCAGGTGAACGTGCACATAGGAGGTTAAAAATTTTTAGACCTGAACTAAATTAAGCGTGACTACATTGAATGAGTGATTGTTTTTTGCTAGGGAAGTAACTCTCTAGTTCCACATTCCTCATTTAAGGCTTAATTTTTCATAGTTCATTATAGGCCAACACACTTAGAACTTCAGCATTGATCCTTCTTATCTCCTATGGATGATTTGATGCTTTGCAGGAATAGTGTTGGATAAGTTGTTTGAATCTCAGGAAAGCTTGTAAAATGACAGGACTCATAATGTTGCACTATTGTTTATTCATTTTATGAGCACAGAACACTCATGTTAAATTTCAAACTTGATTGACTAGGAGCACAGTATGAATGATGGAAACAACATAAGTTAAACATGCTACTACATATTCATCTCATACTATGCAATGCAATATGTCACACTCACTTGGAGATTATAGATTTTGGCATCATCTTTGGACTATAGAGATAAGAAGATTTTCAGGAGCTCTTCTCATTAGAAGAGAAAGTCCTATGTGAAAGATGCTCCCTGAAGTGGAAACTAAAAATGGAATTAACATTTTTTTTTTGGCTGCTTCTTTTCAAAAATCAGTCTACTTGTTGTGTATGTTTAATTTTCACGTATTGGAGCTTTGAGTGAAGGCACATGGGAAGGAGGCTGGGCTGACTGCCCCCCAAGGGGATTGTGTCGCTCAGCATTGCAGGCCTGAAAGACTTGAAGACTTACAAATTTGGATACATGCTGGGCTGACTGCCCCCCAAGGGGATTGTGTCGCTCAGCCATATGGAGTTGCAGACTTGAAGATTGACGACTTGCTGATTCAAAAGATTTGCAGCCTTGCAAAATTCAGATTGGAACTGCTGTATATTTGAAGAATTGAAGACTCCAAACTTGGACCAGTTCGGTATTATATACTTCTCTCTTAGCTTTGTTGAGGACGACAAAGTCTAGGAGGAGGAGGGTGTTGTTATAAGGGTTGCCCACAATTTCCTCATGCAATGGCACCCTCTTGCCCTCATAAAAATATCTCTTTTTTGTATTTAGGAGATGTCCTTATGAACACTCTCCTAAGCCCCTTTTTTGATATTTCCCTTAGGCTATGGTTTTTAAGCCTCTCAAATAATGTAGCTTTTTGGCACATGTAGAAATCCCCACGTAGAAGTTTCCCACGCCTTCATTTCTTTTGAGTTGGTTGTTGGAGAATATTCACAAAGATTTAGAGAGAGAAGAGCATGTGCTCCTTTTTGACTAGTCAAAAAGAGCACATGGGAGAATGTGCTGAGCCTATAAATAGAGGCTCATTTCTTGTAAAGGGAGGTCCCTTGGCCATGGCCTTGGCCTCCATTTTGGTAATGGAAGAAGGTGTCATTTGTTACTCTCTTGCCTCCTTGTGTGCAATGGCATTGGTCTTGGTGTATGGATTTGCATGTGAGGGTGCATGGTTGGGAGGATGTTCCCCTTTGCTCCTTGTGACGTTGGCCATTGTTGCCATTGGTCAATGAGTGTGGGTGAACCTCTCCTCTCATTCTTTGCCCCAACTTGGAGAAACCTCTCACTTCCATGTGAGGCGGTTAGGGTTTGTTGTTCCCCTTTTCTCAACAATTTGGCGCCGTTGCCGGGGACGTCGGCCTTTAGCCGTTGGTTTTTCCAAGTTTGCGTGTCCATACTTCGTGAGATGCACCTTGGCACTTGGAGGAGGATGAATACGTGTGGCCTTCGATTGGCCTTGGGTACCTCTCTTCTTTCAATTTTTTAGTAATTTAGATCTTTATTTTTGTTTTTTGCACAAAAACACCCTCTTACCCCCCTTCTCTCTCTCTTTTTCTCTCACATATACACAGTCTCCCACACAGTCACTCAAGCATCACCCTCCATCTCTCTTCCATTTCTTGTTTTTAGTGATGTTCTTGAAAAGAGGAAGGGGTACTACTCTCTCTAACGCCTTCCTTTCTTCATTTCTTTAAAAGAAAAAAAATATAAATATATATTTGTATGTCAAAGAAAGACAAGATTCGAAATGGTCACTAATATAAAATCTTCACTCGCGAATTTTTTTTGGATATGTAGTTTCTTGATTTGAGAAGACTATCTTTCTTGAGCAGAAGTGAGTACGAAGGTCATTAGAGGGCATGTTAAGTTCAAGAAGTATTATTTTTCCCTCTCGCTCACTCTAAGTGAGTAATGAATGATGTTAGGCGTGCAGAATCTGAGTCCTGACATGCATTTCTTTTGGTTGTCCTTACCACCCACCACATTAAAGAGAGGTTAAGGTGGGCAAAAGCCCTCGATTCTCTCTCTTGTCGAGGTGGTCGTCATCTTAAGTTAGGGGGAGAGCATGCTCTCCATCCCTTTTGTCTTTTCAAAGACGCAAGCAGTAGCGACATTCCTTGGCAGATTATGGTGTTGTCTGCTCCCCCTCCGTGTGTACTGCATCAAGTTGAGACTCTATGTCTCTCCCTCTGCATCACACTTGCCATGGAGTTTGGGGTAAGGCTGCGCCATGACCTCTCTCTGCAAGCAACAGAAGATGGGTTGAGCCTCGCTCCCCTTGTGCTTCTTTACTTCGCAGACGGGAGCTTCGTGTTCCCTCTTCTCTGTGTTCGACTTATTTTGCCGCTCCATATCTGTTACACAACAAACGTCTCTGTTGCAGGGTGCAGATCTGGTTGTGCACTTAACTATCTTTACGAAGGAGTATGGAAGTCTGAGCCGTTGGCCCCCGATGTGCGTGATTGCTCAAATTTGTCTCCCGCAATCGATCTCCTCTTTTTGGCATCCAGGTAGTTTGTTGTATGTTATTTTCTGTTAACACTCAGGCTGTACGTTGCACCTCGTCATGTCGCTGCATGTATGAGCTTTGCAATCGTTTGTTTTTCATCTCTGAGACGTGGTGCGAAGCTATGGTGGGTTGAGCTATGTGCTCCTCGGCTGCTTGAGGGGTGCAAAACACATAGCTATTGGGCTAGACTTGATGCACGGTGCCGACATCATTTCCAGACTACGCTGTTATTGTCCCTTATGATTTCTTCTCTATCGTGCTCGATGCGTTCTATGGGAAGGGCTGACTCTGTACTCCTTTTTTGTATCCAGCATTGCCTGTGAGGCGGTTGTGGTCTTTCTCCTTCTAATACTCACATTCGAAAACTAAAGAGTAAGAATGTTCTTCTCTGTTGCGTGAAAACTTTGTGCGGGGTTCGTTCTGCACTTGGCAAATCTGATCCTTATTCCCATTCCCACACTGCTGCTTAGTTCTTCTGTTACGATGTAATGTGGCACTTTCTCCATGTAAGCATCATATTGCTTCTCGCATTTGTGTGTGTATACTTATGGTATGATTCCTGACTAGATGTTCTGAGCTCTAATCTTTTCTATGTGTTGTGCTTCTATTGCTTGAATCTTGGTTAATTTATACGCAATGGTCAAGATTTTTGGGGTTGTGGGTATCGATCATATCATGTTGATTCGGATCAGGTTGAGTATTTCACAATGTCCCTGTGCATTAACTATCTGTTGTTCAACCCCGTGGTGCAATCATCGAGGCTCCTTTCAACCTATTTTGAAGGTCTCCAATGCTTTGGACGAACATTTCCCTTTTTTGCATTTTCTAGACTAAAGTGGGCAAATAATCGACTTGCTATTATCTTAGTATGATTGATGCATCATCATAATAACTGAGGTAGCTAATACACCAACACCATTGAGCGAACAGATCAAGCACTCGTGCTCTAATGAAAAAATCACTGTGAGCTGATGAGGGGGTGCAACGTTTGACATTCTTGTAGATGATTTCGGCCCACATTCAAGGTGGCTTTGCAACAATGTCTGACACTTTCGTTATCTATCCTTGGTTTTGTTTTATATGTGCTTGGTTGTGTGTGGGTTTGGTTTCGGATGTAGCTTTGTTGAGACTGCCCCCTCTCTATGGTGCATGAAACAAATTTTTTTTTTTCTAAATCTCAAGCCTGTTCGATTGATATTTGCCCTCATAAGGACTGAGTTTCAAAGGGGTTCTCGACTGGGTTGGCCCCTGCCTTCTGCTCACTCTTGATTTATGGATTCTTGTCAGTAACAGCTAGGGAAACAGAGAACCGGCACCGACCTCAATTTGGTGTATTAGTGAACATGAGATGAGCTTGACTTCTTATCTGATAGGGATTCTTATGAGTGCTGATCGAGATAGATTGGGTCCAAACTCTAAGTTGTGATGATCTTGTTAGGAAATGTTTTTGCCATAAGATGGCTTGCAAAGTCGGGCCTTGGAGTCATGCATGTTGTTCACCTATGCAATTGTCGTGCTCAAAAAATGTTTTGTGAACTTTGATCAATAAACAAAGTGATTCTGTTTTAATGTACATATACTTGCTGCAGTGCCAATATGTAAAACTAATGTAACAACATTTCTTGGTTATGCTTGTTGCCCCGGGCTTCAATGTTTTATTCTTTTCTCCTTATTACAAATGAGTTATGGCCTTAAATACACTCTCCTAGTTGCTTGACCATTGGTACCACTCTATGCTGGAAAAGCATGGTTGCTGCCATCCTTTTATTCTCTTATTTAGAAAAAATGATCGTCACGGGGAATAGGTGCCTTAACTCTCGACTAGCATTATATTTTCTCTGCCACCGTTCTTGCGGTTTGTTGAGGGTTTAGGTGACTACCTTCCTTGAGCATTGTATTCACACTTCTGTCATGATAGCAGTTATAAGTATCAGCACATTCCAAGATGTTGGAGGTGTTGAAGTCAGGTTCCTACTTCGGCGTCTATTCATGAATGACTCCTCTACTCTGCCTAGTTCATCCAAGTGGGTCTTGGCTTGAAACTCATAGAAATGCCTCTACCTTAGAACATGATTTCTCCTGCTCTTTTTTGAGCCAAAGGACCTTGGGCATGAAGGCCCAATTGACATAAAAGACTTATCACTAACAACATTGGGGAGGATCAAATGAAGGATTGTGTGTAGAGTTTAATGTTGACATGCCTAGGAAAAAAAAAGTTTTAACTCCTTACCATTTTTGTTTTGCCATGTTCACGTAAGTACAAAAATTTTCAATTACTAATTGAGCTTGGCAGGTGCAGAATGCTTCCTCATATTGAAACGTAGATCGATGGTGGTCCTTAGGTTCAACCAATCTAAATATGCAGGTGTTCTCTTTTTGAAATACTTGATGTGTTGGGAAGTTGCAGGATTGATAGGATGAGATCCACTCATGTTGTTCTGTGTTCTTGTGAGTAACATATTGGGAATGTCCTAAACCCTATTGAACACATCTTCACAACGTGAGGCATTCATGATAGTCACTCTGTGAACCTATTTTTTGGGCTCTTAAAGGATAATATGCAATGTATGGTCACATTTTAACTTTTGCAGCTTGGAGCTTCTTTTCAGGGAAGGTGTCTTGAAGTTATCAAAGCTAGATGGATAAGACTGCTCAATTTTTAAGTGATGAAAGCTAACATAATTACTGACTGCCTGGAGTATATTGATTATTCTCGTTAAGGAAGGAGCCCCTTAGAATGATTAAAGAGCTTTTGGGGATACTGAATTCTTTTTGCTGATCTTTAAATGAGAAGCTAACTGTGTACTCATACTCTGGATGTTACAAGTTTGAAACGAAGGATGATGGTGCTTCCATGTCTTACGAAGTTTCTATTGCATGCTTCTGTCATAATCATTAGAAATGTATAAAATGCTTATATTGGTTGCATGTAATCACTTATGTTTGAAAGGAAATTAGTAGTACCATAGGGTTGATGTGTGAATATTGTGCTCAAATTGGCTTGCTCCAAGAGTGTGTCTGCCCAATATTTCACGCATAGATTCTAAAGGGCTTGTTTTGATCTTGCAAAGTTACGGGAAGAGTGGATTTAGACTTGTTCAGATATATCAGTCTCGATGATATGAATGTTGCTTGATGTTCTGTATCCATTGACCCACTAACAAAAATCAGGTATAATACTACACAACTCTTGCTACTTGCCAATGCATCTCTTTTGATTCCATTCTTTATTAAAGCAAGTGACTGCTTCTAGCGAAATTCCTAGGTTGGGTGCATAATGCTTTAAAATGTTCTTCATGATGCAAGCATGTCTTCTTTAAAGGATATTTGCAGGTGAACGTGCACATAGGAGGTTAAAAATTTTTAGACCTGAACTAAATTAAGCGTGACTACATTGAATGAGTGATTGTTTTTTGCTAGGGAAGTAACTCTCTAGTTCCACATTCCTCATTTAAGGCTTAATTTTTCATAGTTCATTATAGGCCAACACACTTAGAACTTCAGCATTGATCCTTCTTATCTCCTATGGATGATTTGATGCTTTGCAGGAATAGTGTTGGATAAGTTGTTTGAATCTCAGGAAAGCTTGTAAAATGACAGGACTCATAATGTTGCACTATTGTTTATTCATTTTATGAGCACAGAACACTCATGTTAAATTTCAAACTTGATTGACTAGGAGCACAGTATGAATGATGGAAACAACATAAGTTAAACATGCTACTACATATTCATCTCATACTATGCAATGCAATATGTCACACTCACTTGGAGATTATAGATTTTGGCATCATCTTTGGACTATAGAGATAAGAAGATTTTCAGGAGCTCTTCTCATTAGAAGAGAAAGTCCTATGTGAAAGATGCTCCCTGAAGTGGAAACTAAAAATGGAATTAACATTTTTTTTTTGGCTGCTTCTTTTCAAAAATCAGTCTACTTGTTGTGTATGTTTAATTTTCACGTATTGGAGCTTTGAGTGAAGGCACATGGGAAGGAGGCTGGGCTGACTGCCCCCCAAGGGGATTGTGTCGCTCAGCATTGCAGGCCTGAAAGACTTGAAGACTTACAAATTTGGATACATGCTGGGCTGACTGCCCCCCAAGGGGATTGTGTCGCTCAGCCATATGGAGTTGCAGACTTGAAGATTGACGACTTGCTGATTCAAAAGATTTGCAGCCTTGCAAAATTCAGATTGGAACTGCTGTATATTTGAAGAATTGAAGACTCCAAACTTGGACCAGTTCGGTATTATATACTTCTCTCTTAGCTTTGTTGAGGACGACAAAGTCTAGGAGGAGGAGGGTGTTGTTATAAGGGTTGCCCACAATTTCCTCATGCAATGGCACCCTCTTGCCCTCATAAAAATATCTCTTTTTTGTATTTAGGAGATGTCCTTATGAACACTCTCCTAAGCCCCTTTTTTGATATTTCCCTTAGGCTATGGTTTTTAAGCCTCTCAAATAATGTAGCTTTTTGGCACATGTAGAAATCCCCACGTAGAAGTTTCCCACGCCTTCATTTCTTTTGAGTTGGTTGTTGGAGAATATTCACAAAGATTTAGAGAGAGAAGAGCATGTGCTCCTTTTTGACTAGTCAAAAAGAGCACATGGGAGAATGTGCTGAGCCTATAAATAGAGGCTCATTTCTTGTAAAGGGAGGTCCCTTGGCCATGGCCTTGGCCTCCATTTTGGTAATGGAAGAAGGTGTCATTTGTTACTCTCTTGCCTCCTTGTGTGCAATGGCATTGGTCTTGGTGTATGGATTTGCATGTGAGGGTGCATGGTTGGGAGGATGTTCCCCTTTGCTCCTTGTGACGTTGGCCATTGTTGCCATTGGTCAATGAGTGTGGGTGAACCTCTCCTCTCATTCTTTGCCCCAACTTGGAGAAACCTCTCACTTCCATGTGAGGCGGTTAGGGTTTGTTGTTCCCCTTTTCTCAACAATTTGGCGCCGTTGCCGGGGACGTCGGCCTTTAGCCGTTGGTTTTTCCAAGTTTGCGTGTCCATACTTCGTGAGATGCACCTTGGCACTTGGAGGAGGATGAATACGTGTGGCCTTCGATTGGCCTTGGGTACCTCTCTTCTTTCAATTTTTTAGTAATTTAGATCTTTATTTTTGTTTTTTGCACAAAAACACCCTCTTACCCCCCTTCTCTCTCTCTTTTTCTCTCACATATACACAGTCTCCCACACAGTCACTCAAGCATCACCCTCCATCTCTCTTCCATTTCTTGTTTTTAGTGATGTTCTTGAAAAGAGGAAGGGGTACTACTCTCTCTAACGCCTTCCTTTCTTCATTTCTTTAAAAGAAAAAAAATATAAATATATATTTGTATGTCAAAGAAAGACAAGATTCGAAATGGTCACTAATATAAAATCTTCACTCGCGAATTTTTTTTGGATATGTAGTTTCTTGATTTGAGAAGACTATCTTTCTTGAGCAGAAGTGAGTACGAAGGTCATTAGAGGGCATGTTAAGTTCAAGAAGTATTATTTTTCCCTCTCGCTCACTCTAAGTGAGTAATGAATGATGTTAGGCGTGCAGAATCTGAGTCCTGACATGCATTTCTTTTGGTTGTCCTTACCACCCACCACATTAAAGAGAGGTTAAGGTGGGCAAAAGCCCTCGATTCTCTCTCTTGTCGAGGTGGTCGTCATCTTAAGTTAGGGGGAGAGCATGCTCTCCATCCCTTTTGTCTTTTCAAAGACGCAAGCAGTAGCGACATTCCTTGGCAGATTATGGTGTTGTCTGCTCCCCCTCCGTGTGTACTGCATCAAGTTGAGACTCTATGTCTCTCCCTCTGCATCACACTTGCCATGGAGTTTGGGGTAAGGCTGCGCCATGACCTCTCTCTGCAAGCAACAGAAGATGGGTTGAGCCTCGCTCCCCTTGTGCTTCTTTACTTCGCAGACGGGAGCTTCGTGTTCCCTCTTCTCTGTGTTCGACTTATTTTGCCGCTCCATATCTGTTACACAACAAACGTCTCTGTTGCAGGGTGCAGATCTGGTTGTGCACTTAACTATCTTTACGAAGGAGTATGGAAGTCTGAGCCGTTGGCCCCCGATGTGCGTGATTGCTCAAATTTGTCTCCCGCAATCGATCTCCTCTTTTTGGCATCCAGGTAGTTTGTTGTATGTTATTTTCTGTTAACACTCAGGCTGTACGTTGCACCTCGTCATGTCGCTGCATGTATGAGCTTTGCAATCGTTTGTTTTTCATCTCTGAGACGTGGTGCGAAGCTATGGTGGGTTGAGCTATGTGCTCCTCGGCTGCTTGAGGGGTGCAAAACACATAGCTATTGGGCTAGACTTGATGCACGGTGCCGACATCATTTCCAGACTACGCTGTTATTGTCCCTTATGATTTCTTCTCTATCGTGCTCGATGCGTTCTATGGGAAGGGCTGACTCTGTACTCCTTTTTTGTATCCAGCATTGCCTGTGAGGCGGTTGTGGTCTTTCTCCTTCTAATACTCACATTCGAAAACTAAAGAGTAAGAATGTTCTTCTCTGTTGCGTGAAAACTTTGTGCGGGGTTCGTTCTGCACTTGGCAAATCTGATCCTTATTCCCATTCCCACACTGCTGCTTAGTTCTTCTGTTACGATGTAATGTGGCACTTTCTCCATGTAAGCATCATATTGCTTCTCGCATTTGTGTGTGTATACTTATGGTATGATTCCTGACTAGATGTTCTGAGCTCTAATCTTTTCTATGTGTTGTGCTTCTATTGCTTGAATCTTGGTTAATTTATACGCAATGGTCAAGATTTTTGGGGTTGTGGGTATCGATCATATCATGTTGATTCGGATCAGGTTGAGTATTTCACAATGTCCCTCTGCATTAACTATCTGTTGTTCAACCCCGTGGTGCAATCATCGAGGCTCCTTTCAACCTATTTTGAAGGTCTCCAATGCTTTGGACGAACATTTCCCTTTTTTGCGTTTTCTAGACTAAAGTGGGCAAATAATCGACTTGCTATTATCTTAGTATGATTGATGCATCATCATAATAACTGAGGTAGCTAATACACCAACACCATTGAGCGAACAGATCAAGCACTCGTGCTCTAATGAAAAAATCACTGTGAGCTGATGAGGGGGTGCAACGTTTGACATTCTTGTAGATGATTTCGGCCCACATTCAAGGTGGCTTTGCAACAATGTCTGACACTTTCGTTATCTATCCTTGGTTTTGTTTTATATGTGCTTGGTTGTGTGTGGGTTTGGTTTCGGATGTAGCTTTGTTGAGACTGCCCCCTCTCTATGGTGCATGAAACAAATTTTTTTTTTTTCTAAATCTCAAGCCTGTTCGATTGATATTTGCCCTCATAAGGACTGAGTTTCAAAGGGGTTCTCGACTGGGTTGGCCCCTGCCTTCTGCTCACTCTTGATTTATGGATTCTTGTCAGTAACAGCTAGGGAAACAGAGAACCGGCACCGACCTCAATTTGGTGTATTAGTGAACATGAGATGAGCTTGACTTCTTATCTGATAGGGATTCTTATGAGTGCTGATCGAGATAGATTGGGTCCAAACTCTAAGTTGTGATGATCTTGTTAGGAAATGTTTTTGCCATAAGATGGCTTGCAAAGTCGGGCCTTGGAGTCATGCATGTTGTTCACCTATGCAATTGTCGTGCTCAAAAAATGTTTTGTGAACTTTGATCAATAAACAAAGTGATTCTGTTTTAATGTACATATACTTGCTGCAGTGCCAATATGTAAAACTAATGTAACAACATTTCTTGGTTATGCTTGTTGCCCCGGGCTTCAATGTTTTATTCTTTTCTCCTTATTACAAATGAGTTATGGCCTTAAATACACTCTCCTAGTTGCTTGACCATTGGTACCACTCTATGCTGGAAAAGCATGGTTGCTGCCATCCTTTTATTCTCTTATTTAGAAAAAATGATCGTCACGGGGAATAGGTGCCTTAACTCTCGACTAGCATTATATTTTCTCTGCCACCGTTCTTGCGGTTTGTTGAGGGTTTAGGTGACTACCTTCCTTGAGCATTGTATTCACACTTCTGTCATGATAGCAGTTATAAGTATCAGCACATTCCAAGATGTTGGAGGTGTTGAAGTCAGGTTCCTTCTTCGGCGTCTATTCATGAATGACTCCTCTACTCTGCCTAGTTCATCCAAGTGGGTCTTGGCTTGAAACTCATAGAAATGCCTCTACCTTAGAACATGATTTCTCCTGCTCTTTTTTGAGCCAAAGGACCTTGGGCATGAAGGCCCAATTGACATAAAAGACTTATCACTAACAACATTGGGGAGGATCAAATGAAGGATTGTGTGTAGAGTTTAATGTTGACATGCCTAGGAAAAAAAAAGTTTTAACTCCTTACCATTTTTGTTTTGCCATGTTCACGTAAGTACAAAAATTTTCAATTACTAATTGAGCTTGGCAGGTGCAGAATGCTTCCTCATATTGAAACGTAGATCGATGGTGGTCCTTAGGTTCAACCAATCTAAATATGCAGGTGTTCTCTTTTTGAAATACTTGATGTGTTGGGAAGTTGCAGGATTGATAGGATGAGATCCACTCATGTTGTTCTGTGTTCTTGTGAGTAACATATTGGGAATGTCCTAAACCCTATTGAACACATCTTCACAACGTGAGGCATTCATGATAGTCACTCTGTGAACCTATTTTTTGGGCTCTTAAAGGATAATATGCAATGTATGGTCACATTTTAACTTTTGCAGCTTGGAGCTTCTTTTCAGGGAAGGTGTCTTGAAGTTATCAAAGCTAGATGGATAAGACTGCTCAATTTTTAAGTGATGAAAGCTAACATAATTACTGACTGCCTGGAGTATATTGATTATTCTCGTTAAGGAAGGAGCCCCTTAGAATGATTAAAGAGCTTTTGGGGATACTGAATTCTTTTTGCTGATCTTTAAATGAGAAGCTAACTGTGTACTCATACTCTGGATGTTACAAGTTTGAAACGAAGGATGATGGTGCTTCCATGTCTTACGAAGTTTCTATTGCATGCTTCTGTCATAATCATTAGAAATGTATAAAATGCTTATATTGGTTGCATGTAATCACTTATGTTTGAAAGGAAATTAGTAGTACCATAGGGTTGATGTGTGAATATTGTGCTCAAATTGGCTTGCTCCAAGAGTGTGTCTGCCCAATATTTCACGCATAGATTCTAAAGGGCTTGTTTTGATCTTGCAAAGTTACGGGAAGAGTGGATTTAGACTTGTTCAGATATATCAGTCTCGATGATATGAATGTTGCTTGATGTTCTGTATCCATTGACCCACTAACAAAAATCAGGTATAATACTACACAACTCTTGCTACTTGCCAATGCATCTCTTTTGATTCCATTCTTTATTAAAGCAAGTGACTGCTTCTAGCGAAATTCCTAGGTTGGGTGCATAATGCTTTAAAATGTTCTTCATGATGCAAGCATGTCTTCTTTAAAGGATATTTGCAGGTGAACGTGCACATAGGAGGTTAAAAATTTTTAGACCTGAACTAAATTAAGCGTGACTACATTGAATGAGTGATTGTTTTTTGCTAGGGAAGTAACTCTCTAGTTCCACATTCCTCATTTAAGGCTTAATTTTTCATAGTTCATTATAGGCCAACACACTTAGAACTTCAGCATTGATCCTTCTTATCTCCTATGGATGATTTGATGCTTTGCAGGAATAGTGTTGGATAAGTTGTTTGAATCTCAGGAAAGCTTGTAAAATGACAGGACTCATAATGTTGCACTATTGTTTATTCATTTTATGAGCACAGAACACTCATGTTAAATTTCAAACTTGATTGACTAGGAGCACAGTATGAATGATGGAAACAACATAAGTTAAACATGCTACTACATATTCATCTCATACTATGCAATGCAATATGTCACACTCACTTGGAGATTATAGATTTTGGCATCATCTTTGGACTATAGAGATAAGAAGATTTTCAGGAGCTCTTCTCATTAGAAGAGAAAGTCCTATGTGAAAGATGCTCCCTGAAGTGGAAACTAAAAATGGAATTAACATTTTTTTTTGGCTGCTTCTTTTCAAAAATCAGTCTACTTGTTGTGTATGTTTAATTTTCACGTATTGGAGCTTTGAGTGAAGGCACATGGGAAGGAGGCTGGGCTGACTGCCCCCCAAGGGGATTGTGTCGCTCAGCATTGCAGGCCTGAAAGACTTGAAGACTTACAAATTTGGATACATGCTGGGCTGACTGCCCCCCAAGGGGATTGTGTCGCTCAGCCATATGGAGTTGCAGACTTGAAGATTGACGACTTGCTGATTCAAAAGATTTGCAGCCTTGCAAAATTCAGATTGGAACTGCTGTATATTTGAAGAATTGAAGACTCCAAACTTGGACCAGTTCGGTATTATATACTTCTCTCTTAGCTTTGTTGAGGACGACAAAGTCTAGGAGGAGGAGGGTGTTGTTATAAGGGTTGCCCACAATTTCCTCATGCAATGGCACCCTCTTGCCCTCATAAAAATATCTCTTTTTTGTATTTAGGAGATGTCCTTATGAACACTCTCCTAAGCCCCTTTTTTGATATTTCCCTTAGGCTATGGTTTTTAAGCCTCTCAAATAATGTAGCTTTTTGGCACATGTAGAAATCCCCACGTAGAAGTTTCCCACGCCTTCATTTCTTTTGAGTTGGTTGTTGGAGAATATTCACAAAGATTTAGAGAGAGAAGAGCATGTGCTCCTTTTTGACTAGTCAAAAAGAGCACATGGGAGAATGTGCTGAGCCTATAAATAGAGGCTCATTTCTTGTAAAGGGAGGTCCCTTGGCCATGGCCTTGGCCTCCATTTTGGTAATGGAAGAAGGTGTCATTTGTTACTCTCTTGCCTCCTTGTGTGCAATGGCATTGGTCTTGGTGTATGGATTTGCATGTGAGGGTGCATGGTTGGGAGGATGTTCCCCTTTGCTCCTTGTGACGTTGGCCATTGTTGCCATTGGTCAATGAGTGTGGGTGAACCTCTCCTCTCATTCTTTGCCCCAACTTGGAGAAACCTCTCACTTCCATGTGAGGCGGTTAGGGTTTGTTGTTCCCCTTTTCTCAACAATTTGGCGCCGTTGCCGGGGACGTCGGCCTTTAGCCGTTGGTTTTTCCAAGTTTGCGTGTCCATACTTCGTGAGATGCACCTTGGCACTTGGAGGAGGATGAATACGTGTGGCCTTCGATTGGCCTTGGGTACCTCTCTTCTTTCAATTTTTTAGTAATTTAGATCTTTATTTTTGTTTTTTGCACAAAAACACCCTCTTACCCCCCTTCTCTCTCTCTTTTTCTCTCACATATACACAGTCTCCCACACAGTCACTCAAGCATCACCCTCCATCTCTCTTCCATTTCTTGTTTTTAGTGATGTTCTTGAAAAGAGGAAGGGGTACTACTCTCTCTAACGCCTTCCTTTCTTCATTTCTTTAAAAGAAAAAAAATATAAATATATATTTGTATGTCAAAGAAAGACAAGATTCGAAATGGTCACTAATATAAAATCTTCACTCGCGAATTTTTTTTGGATATGTAGTTTCTTGATTTGAGAAGACTATCTTTCTTGAGCAGAAGTGAGTACGAAGGTCATTAGAGGGCATGTTAAGTTCAAGAAGTATTATTTTTCCCTCTCGCTCACTCTAAGTGAGTAATGAATGATGTTAGGCGTGCAGAATCTGAGTCCTGACATGCATTTCTTTTGGTTGTCCTTACCACCCACCACATTAAAGAGAGGTTAAGGTGGGCAAAAGCCCTCGATTCTCTCTCTCTTGTCGAGGTGGTCGTCATCTTAAGTTAGGGGGAGAGCATGCTCTCCATCCCTTTTGTCTTTTCAAAGACGCAAGCAGTAGCGACATTCCTTGGCAGATTATGGTGTTGTCTGCTCCCCCTCCGTGTGTACTGCATCAAGTTGAGACTCTATGTCTCTCCCTCTGCATCACACTTATCATGGAGTTTGGGGTAAGGCTGCGCCATGACCTCTCTCTGCAAGCAACAGAAGATGGGTTGAGCCTCGCTCCCCTTGTGCTTCTTTACTTCGCAGACGGGAGCTTCGTGTTCCCTCTTCTCTGTGTTCGACTTATTTTGCCGCTCCATATCTGTTACACAACGAACGTCTCTGTTGCAGGGTGCAGATCTGGTTGTGCACTTAACAATCTTTACGAAGGAGTATGGAAGTCTGAGCCGTTGGCCCCCGATGTGCGTGATTGCTCAAATTTGTCTCCCGCAATCGATCTCCTCTTTTTGGCATCCAGCTAGTTTGTTGTATGTTATTTTCTGTTAACACTCAGGCTGTACGTTGCACCTCGTCATGTCGCTGCATGTATGAGCTTTGCAATCGTTTGTTTTTCATCTCTAAGACGTGGTGCGAAGCTATGGTGGGTTGAGCTATGTGCTCCTCGGCTGCTTGAGGGGTGCAAAACACATAGCTATTGGGCTAGACTTGATGCACGGTGCCGACATCATTTCCAGACTACGCTGTTATTGTCCCTTATGATTTCTTCTCTATCGTGCTCGATGCGTTCTATGGGAAGGGCTGACTCTGTACTCCTTTTTTGTATCCAGCATTGCCTGTGAGGCGGTTGTGGTCTTTCTCTTTCTAATACTCACATTCGAAAACTAAAGAGTAAGAATGTTCTTCTCTGTTGCGTGAAAACTTTGTGCGGGGTTCGTTCTGCACTTGGCAAATCTGATCCTTATTCCCATTCCCACACTGCTGCTTAGTTCTTCTGTTACGATGTAATGTGGCACTTTCTCCATGTAAGCATCATATTGCTTCTCGCATTTGTGTGTGTATACTTATGGTATGATTCCTGACTAGATGTTCTGAGCTCTAATCTTTTCTATGTGTTGTGCTTCTATTGCTTGAATCTTGGTTAATTTATACGCAATGGTCAAGATTTTTGGGGTTGTGGGTATCGATCATATCATGTTGATTCGGATCAGGTTGAGTATTTCACAATGTCCCTGTGCATTAACTATCTGTTGTTCAACCCCGTGGTGCAATCATCGAGGCTCCTTTTAACCTATTTTGAAGGTCTCCAATGCTTTGGACGAACATTTCCCTTTTTTGCGTTTTCTAGACTAAAGTGGGCAAATAATCGACTTGCTATTATCTTAGTATGATTGATGCATCATCATAATAACTGAGGTAGCTAATACACCAACACCATTGAGCGAACAGATCAAGCACTCGTGCTCTAATGAAAAAATCACTGTGAGCTGATGAGGGGGTGCAACGTTTGACATTCTTGTAGATGATTTCGGCCCACATTCAAGGTGGCTTTGCAACAATGTCTGACACTTTCGTTATCTATCCTTGGTTTTGTTTTATATGTGCTTGGTTGTGTGTGGGTTTGGTTTCGGATGTAGCTTTGTTGAGACTGCCCCCTCTCTATGGTGCATGAAACAAATTTTTTTTTTTTCTAAATCTCAAGCCTGTTCGATTGATATTTGCCCTCATAAGGACTGAGTTTCAAAGGGGTTCTCGACTGGGTTGGCCCCTGCCTTCTGCTCACTCTTGATTTATGGATTCTTGTCAGTAACAGCTAGGGAAACAGAGAACCGGCACCGACCTCAATTTGGTGTATTAGTGAACATGAGATGAGCTTGACTTCTTATCTGATAGGGATTCTTATGAGTGCTGATCGAGATAGATTGGGTCCAAACTCTAAGTTGTGATGATCTTTTTAGGAAATGTTTTTGCCATAAGATGGCTTGCAAAGTCGGGCCTTGGAGTCATGCATGTTGTTCACCTATGCAATTGTCGTGCTCAAAAAATGTTTTGTGAACTTTGATCAATAAACAAAGTGATTCTGTTTTAATGTACATATACTTGCTGCAGTGCCAATATGTAAAACTAATGTAACAACATTTCTTGGTTATGCTTGTTGCCCGGGCTTCAATGTTTTATTCTTTTCTCCTCATTACAAATGAGTTATGGCCTTAAATACACTCTCCTAGTTGCTTGACCATTGGTACCACTCTATGCTGGAAAAGCATGGTTGCTGCCATCCTTTTATTCTCTTATTTAGAAAAAATGATCGTCACGGGGAATAGGTGCCTTAACTCTCGACTAGCATTATATTTTCTCTGCCACCGTTCTTGCGGTTTGTTGAGGGTTTAGGTGACTACCTTCCTTGAGCATTGTATTCACACTTCTGTCATGATAGCAGTTATAAGTATCAGCACATTCCAAGATGTTGGAGGTGTTGAAGTCAGGTTCCTACTTCGGCGTCTATTCATGAATGACTCCTCTACTCTGCCTAGTTCATCCAAGTGGGTCTTGGCTTGAAACTCATAGAAATGCCTCTACCTTAGAACATGATTTCTCCTGCTCTTTTTTGAGCCAAAGGACCTTGGGCATAAAGGCCCAATTGACATAAAAGACTTATCACTAACAACATTGGGGAGGATCAAATGAAGGATTGTGTGTAGAGTTTAATGTTGACATGCCTAGGAAAAAAAAAGTTTTAACTCCTTACCATTTTTGTTTTGCCATGTTCACGTAAGTACAAAAATTTTCAATTACTAATTGAGCTTGGCAGGTGCAGAATGCTTCCTCAGATTGAAACGTAGATCGATGGTGGTCCTTAGGTTCAACCAATCTAAATATGCAGGTGTTCTCTTTTTGAAATACTTGATGTGTTGGGAAGTTGCAGGATTGATAGGATGAGATCCACTCATGCTGTTCTGTGTTCTTGTGAGTAACATATTGGGAATGTCCTAAACCCTATTGAACACATCTTCACAACGTGAGGCATTCATGATAGTCACTCTGTGAACCTATTTTTTGGGCTCTTAAAGGATAATATGCAATGTATGGTCACATTTCAACTTTTGCAGCTTGGAGCTTCTTTTCAGGGAAGGTGTCTTGAAGTTATCAAAGCTAGATGGATAAGACTGCTCAATTTTTAAGTGATGAAAGCTAACATAATTACTGACTGCCTGGAGTATATTGATTATTCTCGTTAAGGAAGGAGCCCCTTAGAATGATTAAAGAGCTTTTGGGGATACTGAATTCTTTTTGCTGATCTTTAAATGAGAAGCTAACTGTGTACTCATACTCTGGATGTTACAAGTTTGAAACGAAGGATGATGGTGCTTCCATGTCTTACGAAGTTTCTATTGCATGCTTCTGTCATAATCATTAGAAATGTATAAAATGCTTGTATTGGTTGCATGTAATCACTTATGTTTGAAAGGAAATTAGTAGTACCATAGGGTTGATGTGTGAATATTGTGCTCAAATTGGCTTGCTCCAAGAGTGTGTCTGCCCAATATTTCACGCATAGATTCTAAAGGGCTTGTTTTGATCTTGCAAAGTTACGGGAAGAGTGGATTTAGACTTGTTCAGATATATCAGTCTCGATGATATGAATGTTGCTTGATGTTCTGTATCCATTGACCCACTAACAAAAATCAGGTATAATACTACACAACTCTTGCTACTTGCCAATGCATCTCTTTTGATTCCATTCTTTATTAAAGCAAGTGACTGCTTCTAGCGAAATTCCTAGGTTGGGTGCATAATGCTTTAAAATGTTCTTCATGATGCAAGCATGTCTTCTTTAAAGGATATTTGCAGGTGAACGTGCACATAGGAGGTTAAAAATTTTTAGACCTGAACTAAATTAAGCGTGACTACATTGAATGAGTGATTGTTTTTTGCTAGGGAAGTAACTCTCTAGTTCCACATTCCTCATTTAAGGCTTAATTTTTCATAGTTCATTATAGGCCAACACACTTAGAACTTCAGCATTGATCCTTCTTATCTCCTATGGATGATTTGATGCTTTGCAGGAATAGTGTTGGATAAGTTGTTTGAATCTCAGGAAAGCTTGTAAAATGACAGGACTCATAATGTTGCACTATTGTTTATTCATTTTATGAGCACAGAACACTCATGTTAAATTTCAAACTTGATTGACTAGGAGCACAGTATGAATGATGGAAACAACATAAGTTAAACATGCTACTACATATTCATCTCATACTATGCAATGCAATATGTCACACTCACTTGGAGATTATAGATTTTGGCATCATCTTTGGACTATAGAGATAAGAAGATTTTCAGGAGCTCTTCTCATTAGAAGAGAAAGTCCTATGTGAAAGATGCTCCCTGAAGTGGAAACTAAAAATGGAATTAACATTTTTTTTTTGGCTGCTTCTTTTCAAAAATCAGTCTACTTGTTGTGTATGTTTAATTTTCACGTATTGGAGCTTTGAGTGAAGGCACATGGGAAGGAGGCTGGGCTGACTGCCCCCCAAGGGGATTGTGTCGCTCAGCATTGCAGGCCTGAAAGACTTGAAGACTTACAAATTTGGATACATGCTGGGCTGACTGCCCCCCAAGGGGATTGTGTCGCTCAGCCATATGGAGTTGCAGACTTGAAGATTGACGACTTGCTGATTCAAAAGATTTGCAGCCTTGCAAAATTCAGATTGGAACTGCTGTATATTTGAAGAATTGAAGACTCCAAACTTGGACCAGTTCGGCATTATATACTTCTCTCTTAGCTTTGTCGAGGACGACAAAGTCTAGGAGGAGGAGGGTGTTGTTATAAGGGTTGCCCACAATTTCCTCATGCAATGGCACCCTCTTGCCCTCATAAAAATATCTCTTTTTTGTATTTAGGAGATGTCCTTATGAACACTCTCCTAAGCCCCTTTTTTGATATTTCCCTTAGGCTATGGTTTTTAAGCCTCTCAAATAATGTAGCTTTTTGGCACATGTAGAAATCCCCACGTAGAAGTTTCCCACGCCTTCATTTCTTTTGAGTTGGTTGTTGGAGAATATTCACAAAGATTTAGAGAGAGAAGAGCATGTGCTCCTTTTTGACTAGTCAAAAAGAGCACATGGGAGAATGTGCTGAGCCTATAAATAGAGGCTCATTTCTTGTAAAGGGAGGTCCCTTGGCCATGGCCTTGGCCTCCATTTTGGTAATGGAAGAAGGTGTCATTTGTTACTCTCTTGCCTCCTTGTGTGCAATGGCAGTTGGTCTTGGTGTATGGATTTGCATGTGAGGGTGCATGGTTGGGAGGATGTTCCCCTTTGCTCCTTGTGACGTTGGCCATTGTTGCCATTGGTCCATGAGTGTGGGTGAACCTCTCCTCTCATTCTTTGCCCCAACTTGGAGAAACCTCTCACTTCCATGTGAGGCGGTTAGGGTTTGTTGTTCCCCTTTTCTCAACAATTTGGCACCGTTGCCGGGGACGTCGGCCTTTAGCCGTTGGTTTTTCCAAGTTTGCGTGTCCATACTTCATGAGATGCACCTTGGCACTTGGAGGAGGATGAATACGTGTGGCCTTCGATTGGCCTTGGGTACCTCTCTTCTTTCAATTTTTTAGTAATTTAGATCTTTATTTTTGTTTTTTGCACAAAAACACCCTCTTACCCCCCTTCTCTCTCTCTTTTTCTCTCACATATACACAGTCTCCCACACAGTCACTCAAGCATCACCCTCCATCTCTCTTCCATTTCTTGTTTTTAGTGATGTTCTTGAAAAGAGGAAGGGGTACTACTCTCTCTAACGCCTTCCTTTCTTCATTTCTTTAAAAGAAAAAAAATATAAATATATATTTGTATGTCAAAGAAAGACAAGATTCGAAATGGTCACTAATATAAAATCTTCACTCGCGAATTTTTTTTGGATATGTAGTTTCTTGATTTGAGAAGACTATCTTTCTTGAGCAGAAGTGAGTACGAAGGTCATTAGAGGGCATGTTAAGTTCAAGAAGTATTATTTTTCCCTCTCGCTCACTCTAAGTGAGTAATGAATGATGTTAGGCGTGCAGAATCTGAGTCCTGACATGCATTTCTTTTGGTTGTCCTTACCACCCACCACATTAAAGAGAGGTTAAGGTGGGCAAAAGCCCTCGATTCTCTCTCTTGTCGAGGTGGTCGTCATCTTAAGTTAGGGGGAGAGCATGCTCTCCATCCCTTTTGTCTTTTCAAAGACGCAAGCAGTAGCGACATTCCTTGGCAGATTATGGTGTTGTCTGCTCCCCCTCCGTGTGTACTGCATCAAGTTGAGACTCTATGTCTCTCCCTCTGCATCACACTTGCCATGGAGTTTGGGGTAAGGCTGCGCCATGACCTCTCTCTGCAAGCAACAGAAGATGGGTTGAGCCTCGCTCCCCTTGTGCTTCTTTACTTCGCAGACGGGAGCTTCGTGTTCCCTCTTCTCTGTGTTCGACTTATTTTGCCGCTCCATATCTGTTACACAACGAACGTCTCTGTTGCAGGGTGCAGATCTGGTTGTGCACTTAACAATCTTTACGAAGGAGTATGGAAGTCTGAGCCGTTGGCCCCCGATGTGCGTGATTGCTCAAATTTGTCTCCCGCAATCGATCTCCTCTTTTTGGCATCCAGCTAGTTTGTTGTATGTTATTTTCTGTTAACACTCAGGCTGTACGTTGCACCTCGTCATGTCGCTGCATGTATGAGCTTTGCAATCGTTTGTTTTTCATCTCATAGACGTGGTGCGAAGCTATGGTGGGTTGAGCTATGTGCTCCTCGGCTGCTTGAGGGGTGCAAAACACATAGCTATTGGGCTAGACTTGATGCACGGTGCCGACATCATTTCCAGACTACGCTGTTATTGTCCCTTATGATTTCTTCTCTATCGTGCTCGATGCGTTCTATGGGAAGGGCTGACTCTGTACTCCTTTTTTGTATCCAGCATTGCCTGTGAGGCGGTTGTGGTCTTTCTCTTTCTAATACTCACATTCGAAAACTAAAGAGTAAGAATGTTCTTCTCTGTTGCGTGAAAACTTTGTGCGGGGTTCGTTCTGCACTTGGCAAATCTGATCCTTATTCCCATTCCCACACTGCTGCTTAGTTCTTCTGTTACGATGTAATGTGGCACTTTCTCCATGTAAGCATCATATTGCTTCTCACATTTGTGTGTGTATACTTATGGTATGATTCCTGACTAGATGTTCTGAGCTCTAATCTTTTCTATGTGTTGTGCTTCTATTGCTTGAATCTTGGTTAATTTATACGCAATGGTCAAGATTTTTGGGGTTGTGGGTATCGATCATATCATGTTGATTCGGATCAGGTTGAGTATTTCACAATGTCCCTGTGCATTAACTATCTGTTGTTCAACCCCGTGGTGCAATCATCGAGGCTCCTTTCAACCTATTTTGAAGGTCTCCAATGCTTTGGACGAACATTTCCCTTTTTTGCGTTTTCTAGACTAAAGTGGGCAAATAATCGACTTGCTATTATCTTAGTATGATTGATGCATCATCATAATAACTGAGGTAGCTAATACACCAACACCATTGAGCGAACAGATCAAGCACTCGTGCTCTAATGAAAAAATCACTGTGAGCTGATGAGGGGGTGCAACGTTTGACATTCTTGTAGATGATTTCGGCCCACATTCAAGGTGGCTTTGCAACAATGTCTGACACTTTCGTTATCTATCCTTGGTTTTGTTTTATATGTGCTTGGTTGTGTGTGGGTTTGGTTTCGGATGTAGCTTTGTTGAGACTGCCCCCTCTCTATGGTGCATGAAACAAATTTTTTTTTTTTCTAAATCTCAAGCCTGTTCGATTGATATTTGCCCTCATAAGGACTGAGTTTCAAAGGGGTTCTCGACTGGGTTGGCCCCTGCCTTCTGCTCACTCTTGATTTATGGATTCTTGTCAGTAACAGCTAGGGAAACAGAGAACCGGCACCGACCTCAATTTGGTGTATTAGTGAACATGAGATGAGCTTGACTTCTTATCTGATAGGGATTCTTATGAGTGCTGATCGAGATAGATTGGGTCCAAACTCTAAGTTGTGATGATCTTGTTAGGAAATGTTTTTGCCATAAGATGGCTTGCAAAGTCGGGCCTTGGAGTCATGCATGTTGTTCACCTATGCAATTGTCGTGCTCAAAAAATGTTTTGTGAACTTTGATCAATAAACAAAGTGATTCTGTTTTAATGTACATATACTTGCTGCAGTGCCAATATGTAAAACTAATGTAACAACATTTCTTGGTTATGCTTGTTGCCCGGGCTTCAATGTTTTATTCTTTTCTCCTCATTACAAATGAGTTATGGCCTTAAATACACTCTCCTAGTTGCTTGACCATTGGTACCACTCTATGCTGGAAAAGCATGGTTGCTGCCATCCTTTTATTCTCTTATTTAGAAAAAATGATCGTCACGGGGAATAGGTGCCTTAACTCTCGACTAGCATTATATTTTCTCTGCCACCGTTCTTGCGGTTTGTTGAGGGTTTAGGTGACTACCTTCCTTGAGCATTGTATTCACACTTCTGTCATGATAGCAGTTATAAGTATCAGCACATTCCAAGATGTTGGAGGTGTTGAAGTCAGGTTCCTACTTCGGCGTCTATTCATGAATGACTCCTCTACTCTGCCTAGTTCATCCAAGTGGGTCTTGGCTTGAAACTCATAGAAATGCCTCTACCTTAGAACATGATTTCTCCTGCTCTTTTTTGAGCCAAAGGACCTTGGGCATGAAGGCCCAATTGACATAAAAGACTTATCACTAACAACATTGGGGAGGATCAAATGAAGGATTGTGTGTAGAGTTTAATGTTGACATGCCTAGGAAAAAAAAAGTTTTAACTCCTTACCATTTTTGTTTTGCCATGTTCACGTAAGTACAAAAATTTTCAATTACTAATTGAGCTTGGCAGGTGCAGAATGCTTCCTCAGATTGAAACGTAGATCGATGGTGGTCCTTAGGTTCAACCAATCTAAATATGCAGGTGTTCTCTTTTTGAAATACTTGATGTGTTGGGAAGTTGCAGGATTGATAGGATGAGATCCACTCATGCTGTTCTGTGTTCTTGTGAGTAACATATTGGGAATGTCCTAAACCCTATTGAACACATCTTCACAACGTGAGGCATTCATGATAGTCACTCTGTGAACCTATTTTTTGGGCTCTTAAAGGATAATATGCAATGTATGGTCACATTTCAACTTTTGCAGCTTGGAGCTTCTTTTCAGGGAAGGTGTCTTGAAGTTATCAAAGCTAGATGGATAAGACTGCTCAATTTTTAAGTGATGAAAGCTAACATAATTACTGACTGCCTGGAGTATATTGATTATTCTCGTTAAGGAAGGAGCCCCTTAGAATGATTAAAGAGCTTTTGGGGATACTGAATTCTTTTTGCTGATCTTTAAATGAGAAGCTAACTGTGTACTCATACTCTGGATGTTACAAGTTTGAAACGAAGGATGATGGTGCTTCCATGTCTTACGAAGTTTCTATTGCATGCTTCTGTCATAATCATTAGAAATGTATAAAATGCTTGTATTGGTTGCATGTAATCACTTATGTTTGAAAGGAAATTAGTAGTACCATAGGGTTGATGTGTGAATATTGTGCTCAAATTGGCTTGCTCCAAGAGTGTGTCTGCCCAATATTTCACGCATAGATTCTAAAGGGCTTGTTTTGATCTTGCAAAGTTACGGGAAGAGTGGATTTAGACTTGTTCAGATATATCAGTCTCGATGATATGAATGTTGCTTGATGTTCTGTATCCATTGACCCACTAACAAAAATCAGGTATAATACTACACAACTCTTGCTACTTGCCAATGCATCTCTTTTGATTCCATTCTTTATTAAAGCAAGTGACTGCTTCTAGCGAAATTCCTAGGTTGGGTGCATAATGCTTTAAAATGTTCTTCATGATGCAAGCATGTCTTCTTTAAAGGATATTTGCAGGTGAACGTGCACATAGGAGGTTAAAAATTTTTAGACCTGAACTAAATTAAGCGTGACTACATTGAATGAGTGATTGTTTTTTGCTAGGGAAGTAACTCTCTAGTTCCACATTCCTCATTTAAGGCTTAATTTTTCATAGTTCATTATAGGCCAACACACTTAGAACTTCAGCATTGATCCTTCTTATCTCCTATGGATGATTTGATGCTTTGCAGGAATAGTGTTGGATAAGTTGTTTGAATCTCAGGAAAGCTTGTAAAATGACAGGACTCATAATGTTGCACTATTGTTTATTCATTTTATGAGCACAGAACACTCATGTTAAATTTCAAACTTGATTGACTAGGAGCACAGTATGAATGATGGAAACAACATAAGTTAAACATGCTACTACATATTCATCTCATACTATGCAATGCAATATGTCACACTCACTTGGAGATTATAGATTTTGGCATCATCTTTGGACTATAGAGATAAGAAGATTTTCAGGAGCTCTTCTCATTAGAAGAAAAAGTCCTATGTGAAAGATGCTCCCTGAAGTGGAAACTAAAAATGGAATTAACATTTTTTTTTTGGCTGCTTCTTTTCAAAAATCAGTCTACTTGTTGTGTATGTTTAATTTTCACGTATTGGAGCTTTGAGTGAAGGCACATGGGAAGGAGGCTGGGCTGACTGCCCCCCAAGGGGATTGTGTCGCTCAGCATTGCAGGCCTGAAAGACTTGAAGACTTACAAATTTGGATACATGCTGGGCTGACTGCCCCCCAAGGGGATTGTGTCGCTCAGCCATATGGAGTTGCAGACTTGAAGATTGACGACTTGCTGATTCAAAAGATTTGCAGCCTTGCAAAATTCAGATTGGAACTGCTGTATATTTGAAGAATTGAAGACTCCAAACTTGGACCAGTTCGGCATTATATACTTCTCTCTTAGCTTTGTCGAGGACGACAAAGTCTAGGAGGAGGAGGGTGTTGTTATAAGGGTTGCCCACAATTTCCTCATGCAATGGCACCCTCTTGCCCTCATAAAAATATCTCTTTTTTGTATTTAGGAGATGTCCTTATGAACACTCTCCTAAGCCCCTTTTTTGATATTTCCCTTAGGCTATGGTTTTTAAGCCTCTCAAATAATGTAGCTTTTTGGCACATGTAGAAATCCCCACGTAGAAGTTTCCCACGCCTTCATTTCTTTTGAGTTGGTTGTTGGAGAATATTCACAAAGATTTAGAGAGAGAAGAGCATGTGCTCCTTTTTGACTAGTCAAAAAGAGCACATGGGAGAATGTGCTGAGCCTATAAATAGAGGCTCATTTCTTGTAAAGGGAGGTCCCTTGGCCATGGCCTTGGCCTCCATTTTGGTAATGGAAGAAGGTGTCATTTGTTACTCTCTTGCCTCCTTGTGTGCAATGGCGTTGGTCTTGGTGTATGGATTTGCATGTGAGGGTGCATGGTTGGGAGGATGTTCCCCTTTGCTCCTTGTGACGTTGGCCATTGTTGCCATTGGTCCATGAGTGTGGGTGAACCTCTCCTCTCATTCTTTGCCCCAACTTGGAGAAACCTCTCACTTCCATGTGAGGCGGTTAGGGTTTGTTGTTCCCCTTTTCTCAACAATTTGGCACCGTTGCCGGGGACGTCGGCCTTTAGCCGTTGGTTTTTCCAAGTTTGCGTGTCCATACTTCATGAGATGCACCTTGGCACTTGGAGGAGGATGAATACGTGTGGCCTTCGATTGGCCTTGGGTACCTCTCTTCTTTCAATTTTTTAGTAATTTAGATCTTTATTTTTGTTTTTTGCACAAAAACACCCTCTTACCCCCCTTCTCTCTCTCTTTTTCTCTCACATATACACAGTCTCCCACACAGTCACTCAAGCATCACCCTCCATCTCTCTTCCATTTCTTGTTTTTAGTGATGTTCTTGAAAAGAGGAAGGGGTACTACTCTCTCTAACGCCTTCCTTTCTTCATTTCTTTAAAAGAAAAAAAATATAAATATATATTTGTATGTCAAAGAAAGACAAGATTCGAAATGGTCACTAATATAAAATCTTCACTCGCGAATTTTTTTTGGATATGTAGTTTCTTGATTTGAGAAGACTATCTTTCTTGAGCAGAAGTGAGTACGAAGGTCATTAGAGGGCATGTTAAGTTCAAGAAGTATTATTTTTCCCTCTCGCTCACTCTAAGTGAGTAATGAATGATGTTAGGCGTGCAGAATCTGAGTCCTGACATGCATTTCTTTTGGTTGTCCTTACCACCCACCACATTAAAGAGAGGTTAAGGTGGGCAAAAGCCCTCGATTCTCTCTCTTGTCGAGGTGGTCGTCATCTTAAGTTAGGGGGAGAGCATGCTCTCCATCCCTTTTGTCTTTTCAAAGACGCAAGCAGTAGCGACATTCCTTGGCAGATTATGGTGTTGTCTGCTCCCCCTCCGTGTGTACTGCATCAAGTTGAGACTCTATGTCTCTCCCTCTGCATCACACTTGCCATGGAGTTTGGGGTAAGGCTGCGCCATGACCTCTCTCTGCAAGCAACAGAAGATGGGTTGAGCCTCGCTCCCCTTGTGCTTCTTTACTTCGCAGACGGGAGCTTCGTGTTCCCTCTTCTCTGTGTTCGACTTATTTTGCCGCTCCATATCTGTTACACAACGAACGTCTCTGTTGCAGGGTGCAGATCTGGTTGTGCACTTAACAATCTTTACGAAGGAGTATGGAAGTCTGAGCCGTTGGCCCCCGATGTGCGTGATTGCTCAAATTTGTCTCCCGCAATCGATCTCCTCTTTTTGGCATCCAGCTAGTTTGTTGTATGTTATTTTCTGTTAACACTCAGGCTGTACGTTGCACCTCGTCATGTCGCTGCATGTATGAGCTTTGCAATCGTTTGTTTTTCATCTCATAGACGTGGTGCGAAGCTATGGTGGGTTGAGCTATGTGCTCCTCGGCTGCTTGAGGGGTGCAAAACACATAGCTATTGGGCTAGACTTGATGCACGGTGCCGACATCATTTCCAGACTACGCTGTTATTGTCCCTTATGATTTCTTCTCTATCGTGCTCGATGCGTTCTATGGGAAGGGCTGACTCTGTACTCCTTTTTTGTATCCAGCATTGCCTGTGAGGCGGTTGTGGTCTTTCTCTTTCTAATACTCACATTCGAAAACTAAAGAGTAAGAATGTTCTTCTCTGTTGCGTGAAAACTTTGTGCGGGGTTCGTTCTGCACTTGGCAAATCTGATCCTTATTCCCATTCCCACACTGCTGCTTAGTTCTTCTGTTACGATGTAATGTGGCACTTTCTCCATGTAAGCATCATATTGCTTCTCACATTTGTGTGTGTATACTTATGGTATGATTCCTGACTAGATGTTCTGAGCTCTAATCTTTTCTATGTGTTGTGCTTCTATTGCTTGAATCTTGGTTAATTTATACGCAATGGTCAAGATTTTTGGGGTTGTGGGTATCGATCATATCATGTTGATTCGGATCAGGTTGAGTATTTCACAATGTCCCTGTGCATTAACTATCTGTTGTTCAACCCCGTGGTGCAATCATCGAGGCTCCTTTCAACCTATTTTGAAGGTCTCCAATGCTTTGGACGAACATTTCCCTTTTTTGCGTTTTCTAGACTAAAGTGGGCAAATAATCGACTTGCTATTATCTTAGTATGATTGATGCATCATCATAATAACTGAGGTAGCTAATACACCAACACCATTGAGCGAACAGATCAAGCACTCGTGCTCTAATGAAAAAATCACTGTGAGCTGATGAGGGGGTGCAACGTTTGACATTCTTGTAGATGATTTCGGCCCACATTCAAGGTGGCTTTGCAACAATGTCTGACACTTTCGTTATCTATCCTTGGTTTTGTTTTATATGTGCTTGGTTGTGTGTGGGTTTGGTTTCGGATGTAGCTTTGTTGAGACTGCCCCCTCTCTATGGTGCATGAAACAAATTTTTTTTTTTTCTAAATCTCAAGCCTGTTCGATTGATATTTGCCCTCATAAGGACTGAGTTTCAAAGGGGTTCTCGACTGGGTTGGCCCCTGCCTTCTGCTCACTCTTGATTTATGGATTCTTGTCAGTAACAGCTAGGGAAACAGAGAACCGGCACCGACCTCAATTTGGTGTATTAGTGAACATGAGATGAGCTTGACTTCTTATCTGATAGGGATTCTTATGAGTGCTGATCGAGATAGATTGGGTCCAAACTCTAAGTTGTGATGATCTTGTTAGGAAATGTTTTTGCCATAAGATGGCTTGCAAAGTCGGGCCTTGGAGTCATGCATGTTGTTCACCTATGCAATTGTCGTGCTCAAAAAATGTTTTGTGAACTTTGATCAATAAACAAAGTGATTCTGTTTTAATGTACATATACTTGCTGCAGTGCCAATATGTAAAACTAATGTAACAACATTTCTTGGTTATGCTTGTTGCCCGGGCTTCAATGTTTTATTCTTTTCTCCTTATTACAAATGAGTTATGGCCTTAAATACACTCTCCTAGTTGCTTGACCATTGGTACCACTCTATGCTGGAAAAGCATGGTTGTTGCCATCCTTTTATTCTCTTATTTAGAAAAAATGATCGTCACGGGGAATAGGTGCCTTAACTCTCGACTAGCATTATATTTTCTCTGCCACCGTTCTTGCGGTTTGTTGAGGGTTTAGGTGACTACCTTCCTTGAGCATTGTATTCACACTTCTGTCATGATAGCAGTTATAAGTATCAGCACATTCCAAGATGTTGGAGGTGTTGAAGTCAGGTTCCTACTTCGGCGTCTATTCATGAATGACTCCTCTACTCTACCTAGTTCATCCAAGTGGGTCTTGGCTTGAAACTCATAGAAATGCCTCTACCTTAGAACATGATTTCTCCTGCTCTTTTTTGAGCCAAAGGACCTTGGGCATGAAGGCCCAATTGACATAAAAGACTTATCACTAACAACATTGGGGAGGATCAAATGAAGGATTGTGTGTAGAGTTTAATGTTGACATGCCTAGGAAAAAAAAAGTTTTAACTCCTTACCATTTTTGTTTTGCCATGTTCACGTAAGTACAAAAATTTTCAATTACTAATTGAGCTTGGCAGGTGCAGAATGCTTCCTCAGATTGAAACGTAGATCGATGGTGGTCCTTAGGTTCAACCAATCTAAATATGCAGGTGTTCTCTTTTTGAAATACTTGATGTGTTGGGAAGTTGCAGGATTGATAGGATGAGATCCACTCATGCTGTTCTGTGTTCTTGTGAGTAACATATTGGGAATGTCCTAAACCCTATTGAACACATCTTCACAACGTGAGGCATTCATGATAGTCACTCTGTGAACCTATTTTTTGGGCTCTTAAAGGATAATATGCAATGTATGGTCACATTTTAACTTTTGCAGCTTGGAGCTTCTTTTCAGGGAAGGTGTTGTTGGAAGCAGCCAGAGGCACAGACGCCACGGAAGCATGTAAAGGAGCAGGGAGCCAGTCGGATCTTTTTTTTTTCAAAACAATTATATTTTTATTACTTCTTCAAACATCCAACAGTGATTTTCATCACTCTTGTAACATATGTAATATAAACAAAACCCCATTTTGCAATCCATAGCTCCATTTTGTGCAAGCCGAGGAGTCCTCGAGCTTGAGGAGCTTAGGTAGAATGCTCGTACCAATTTTCGTCATTTTTAGACATCGTTTACCCTTCCAAATAGCCTCTAGGACCTATTTTTTAACTAGACCGGTCACTAGATGTGAAACCGGTCAAAACTAGTCTAGAAACTATAAAAAGAGCTAGAGAGTTCATTTTTGAGGTTGCTTCATTATAGCTTGTTGGAGTAAAGAAGAGAGTAGAGCTAGTTTGAGCTTGTAAGAGTGTTCTTGAGTAATAGAGCTAATTTCCCACCTTCCATTGTGTCTTGCTTGTCTCTTCATTGTGTGTGTGTATGTGTGTGTGCATTTTTGTGCTTCTCACCTTCACTCTCACATCATCTCACATTCACGATCTTCATATCACTCCTACCTCTCCCTCGGATTGACATTAAGGAGGTGAAGCTTCTTAACGTGGTTCTCACCATTGTGCTAGAGCAACACCAAATTTGGCGCCGTTGCCGGGGATCGAGTCTAGGACGAATGTGTGATGGTAAGAGTATAGCAAGAAGTGGCGTTGGAAGGTAAAAATTTCAGTTTTTGTTGTTGTTTTTACTTAGTTTTTAGCGTTTTTCACCTTCCCCATACTCCATCTTCATCATCGCATCACCATCTCCATTTCCAAAAAAATCAGAAAATTCACCATATCCACCCATTCACCTCATTTCCCCTCATTTGTGCATGCGAGAGAGCGAGAGAGAGTTTTTGCGATTGTATGTGCTGGCCTTTTCTTGAGTTTTCTTGCAGGTACAGAGCTTCAGAGCATCAGGAAAGCTTCCAACAGGTAAAAAATGTACTTTCTGTCAGAGATTTCCGAGTGTGGCGGACCATCGCGATGGTCTGCAACTTTCGGATTTTGAGGTAGGCGACCACACCACGAGGTAGGCGATCCCTGCGCATACACGGAACCATAGTTGCATTTCAAAAATTCGTTGTTTGGTGGACCATCGCGATTGGCTCGGACCATCGCGATTGTGTCGCACCATCGCGATAGGCTCACGCCATCGCGACGGCTCGGCCGGACCATCGCGACGGTTCGCTATTTCGGACCATCGCGACGGTTCACTTGAGCCATCGCGACGGTCCACTTGGACCATCGCGATTGTTCAGCTGACCCCGGACCATCGCGATTGGCTTATGCCATCGCCACGACAGTGCCACGTGTCACGATAGACCATCGCGACGGTTCATATTTTGGACCATCGCGACAGCCCAACATCGGACCATCGCGATTGGCTCAAGCCATCGCATCGCGGACCATCGCGACGGTTCACTTCGGACCATCGTGATTGTCCACCGTTGACCGTTGACCGCGCCATCGCGACTGTCCGCCTGATCACGCCATCACGACGGTTCATTTTTCGGACCATTGCGACGGTTCATTTCCACGCCATCGCGATCGTTCATTCCGGGCCATCGCGACGGTTCGCCTTTTCGCGCCATCGCGATTGTCCAACTTTGACCGTTGACCCGCGCCATCGCGACGGTTCGCTCGGACCATCGCGACGGTCCCAGACCATCGCGATTGCCCACCCCCATCGCAAATTTTGGACTTCAATTTTTGACCAAATTTGAGGGAATTTTTGAGAACTTTTTGGACCATTAGACTCATAGGAGACCCCTTAGCTCATATTTGAAGGAAAACCTGATTGTCAGTTTTTACCCCCCAGGGCCTGAACGCGTGTAACTTTCTCATCCGAAGTCCGTTTTTTGAGCTTAATAGCTCGTTAGAAAGCTCGTGACGAGTACTACGTGACCTCAACTGTTTTTTTCATAAAGGATACGTCTATTTTTGGATAAGCTATTTTGAGGTTCACCCAGTTTGGGACTAGGAAGCCAGGGGGCACACATTAAAATTTGGGCAAAAAGGGAAGGGATTGAAAAGGGTGTATATACTCAAGTGTTTGATCATCTTGTGAATTGGTCTAATATTGGAATTTTTCCAGGTCTAGCAAAGGCAAGCAAAGGCAAGCAAGCAAGGCAGAGAAGACAGCAGAGCTTGGGAAGCACGGCTTCTTGGGCAACAGGGCATCAGAGCAACAGAAAAGCCGACTCGAGGTTGGAAGATTACTCAACCCCCTCAGTCAATTCTTAGCTTAGGCTAAACGGTAGTTGTGAATTAAAGACGATAGGAACGCCTCAAGTTCAAGATACCTAATTCTTTCAAGTTTAAGACTTAAAGTAAAGGTGTGTGTGACGAAAACCTAAAGAAAAGAACCTAAGTCTGACGGAACGAGAACTCAAAACTATAACGGAAAGTCAAATTCCTGACGCATATATTAAGACAAGAATCCAAAGAAAAATAAAAAAGAATTAAGAAAGTAATAACAAAAAACCATTGACGATCTAAGGGTGTAATTGAGCGTGCAAGGAAGGAAATTAATGAACCTTAGATCAGGGAGACACATAGGTAAGTCGGACCGAAGAAGCCTTAGATCATCAGAGGCTAGTGTAAGAACCACTGCTCGATCTTGGGCTCAGCAATTGAATAGCAATTACCCCTACGAGTTGAGCTCAGAATCAAGTGAATCAGAAATGGCATTTAGCACAGACAGACCAGAAGGAGGGTCTCATGTCGCATACCTAGAAAAACCTGAAGGACCCTATAGAACGCAGCTAGAGTTTCTCCGAACCAATCGATTAGGTGCTCGCATCTATGAGGATGGTTTGCAAAGGCAAGTGGTGCAACTGCACAACCCTGATCAACCCATTGGATTGGAAAGACCAGTGGTGAAATTTGAGAGAGACGCTTACATAGACAAAGAAGGAACCATGTACGTCCTAAGTACGCAACCAAACGATACTAATGAGTTTGGCACAATTCAATTAGAGACGGAAGCGAAATTTCAAGGAAAAGAACCGTTAGAAGAACCTAGAACACCTAGAGGGAAATCCGTATTAACGAGAGTACTCATCCCAGAGTGGATCCCTCAAGATAACAGGAGCACCGAGTTGTTTGTAAACAAGGAGACAGATGAAGCCTTTTGGAGGTACAGAAAGGAAAACCCTGGTGAGGTAGGCATCATTACAATTTATTAATTCAAGGACCCAGATACGCCTGGAAAGGTTGTATACCTGGATGAGACTTCAGAAAGAGTCTTTGTGGTGCCTGAGCGCGCTAAAAACACATACACATGGAGAGGTGAATTGATATTCCCTCCATCTAGAACGAACATGAATACAAATCAACAAGGGGCAGGAACATCCTCAGCCCATGGAAATCAAAGAGAAGGAAATAAAGAGAGACCGGAAGTAAGCTTTAATCACCCCATAGGGAGAGATAGAACAACCACGGACACTAATAGAGCGGAGAGACAAAGAGATCATGGAATACTAGGTGGTAGAGATGATTTTCCTCTACCTAGGCCACGTGAACACGCAAGAGTATTGAGACCCACACAATTAGTAAAATCAATGAAGAATTATTTTGATGGGACAGGAGATCCCTATGACCATGTCGCAGAATTCAAGCAAGTACTGAGAGCAGAACAAGTCGAGGACATGTTCACGCAGTACAATGCATTTGGACTAACGTTAAAGAATACAGCTTTAACTTGGTTCCAACCATTGCAACAAAGGCAATTTAGAGACATCCATCACTTTTTAGAGTCATTCATCACTGAATTCTGTAAAAGTGGGATTAGACATGACACGTCTTCGTTGATTCATAGCTTTAAACAAACCCCTCAGGAAACAGTAAGACTGGCAGGACGTAGGTTCAGACAATATGTTGAACGATGTCCAACGCAAGAGCTACCCTCACAAGCCAAACAAGTATCACTGTTCCTAGATGGCTTGTTGAGCGCTAAACTACGTTCCTATGTGTACCTAAAGGAACCCAGAACGCTAGAGGAGTGTGTAAGAATATGTATAGACATCGAGGACAACCTAGGAGATGAGTTAGAACTCTCAAAGGTCTATAAGGACTCAGATTGTTCTTCTCTAGCATCCACAAAATTGTCTAATTCGATAGAGGACCTAGCAGAAAAAGTGGCCCAAAAACTAGGAGTTTCTAGTAAACAGGTGCCCAAGCTACCGACGAATGTACGTTGTTACACTTGTGGTGGAAATCATTTGGCAAATGTGTGCCCCAATGCACCTCAACCTCATGTCAACCCTAGTGGCCAATATTGTACAATTGAGAGAAGATACACGAATCATACGGCTCAGGACTGCCCATACAATAAACAAACTGTGAGACAGAACTACCCGCAAGCATACCAGCAGCCAGGTAGGTATCAAGGCCAATACAATGCTCAGCCGTATTACTATAGGCCTTCTCAGAACTACCCACACCAGGCTCAACAGAGACCTCAACCCGTCTTAGCTCAGCAGCCACCCCCACCAGCGAATGTCATCTCAGTTAAATACGCTGCTGCAGAAGAGAACCTAAGTAGGGCCTTAGTGCCTTCTTCACCCTTGATCACAAAAAGTGACCCGAACTCAAACAGTTTTGACTCTACTCATGTAACTAGTCCACCCGCTTATTACACGGAGTCACCAGAACATGTGGAAACATATCCTTATGATAGTCCACCAATGGAACCTAGTTGGGAGCCAGACTATACTAATGTGATGTACACAAACCCAAACCCACGGCCCCAATTGAGACAACAGAGACCACAGGGCCCTAGAGGACCATCCTTTAGGTGCCAAGGAGATCACTTCATAAAGGATTGTCCACATCCCCCAATAGCAAGGCAATCACAGTACTATAGCATTCAAGGCTTTTGTGCCGATTGTGGCAAAGAGCACATAATCAAAGATTGTCCTAAGAACCCAGTTAACGCTTCGAATGTGACACCGATCAACGTGATAGGTATTGTAAACAATGCAGATGGATCCAACCCTACATACGTGCCTATCCAAGCTATAACCAGAGCCCAGGCGCTCTTACAAAACCAACCGCTTAATCAAGAGAAAGTAGCAGGAACTAGTGAAGTTGCAGAATCTAGCAGTAAAAGGACAAAATCTTGGAAAGATTCTAGGGAAAGAATCAAGAGAAAATGGAGTAAAAAGATAAGTGAGTTGGAAGGAAGTTTAAGGGAATCTAGAGCCAAAATACAAGAACTGGCCTCACAAGAATTAAACCAAGAAAATCCAGCTCAAGAATCAGGATCGGTCTTAGCGGAACCCATACCAGAAGATCTAGACATGATGTTTCGTGCATATCAGGCTAGAATAAAAGAGGGACCTCAAGTCACGGAAATGAGTAAAAACTACCCTCGAGCTGATCTAGAAATTGAGAGAACTAAACTTTGCATGAAAATGGTAGAACTAGCACAAGCCTTGTTTGAAGCCTCTAGATATCTTAATTGGAATAACATGGCAAAACCGGAACTACACTTTCAAGGACTAATGGAGAGGCTAGAACACTTGATAGAAAGCAAAGAGAAAGAGGATCAGCATAGGAACCCTATTGTCCCAGAGACACAGGAAAGGAATGCACCATCCCTGTCTCAAGTACCTAATACAGAAAGACAAGACAATTTGTCTTCCATACATAGGTACTCACATGAATTTTTGAGAGAAATCCAAGAAGAGAAATGGAGAAGAGAACAAGGAACTCATCCTCCTATTCAAGAAATAGACGACTTGCAGGAACAATTTCCCCAAGACATCCCCTCTATATATGATGAGGTAGAGGTGGAACAACTGAGTGAACCCACAGGATTTGAATCTAATTCTTTACAAGAATTACCTCAGTTCACAGGACCTTGGGAAGCAAAGTCTATTAGTATGAGAGCACCCACGATAATAGTGAGGAATGAAGAATCAGTGATCCCTAGGAACACGGAAGTGATCAAGAACACTAAAGTACAGTGTAATCTCACCCTGGAGGAATTGTTAAAGTTAAAACCAGAATTGTGGAAGCACGTAGCAAATCAATTCCCTGAGCTAGCTACCACACCCTCTCTGATAGGATCACATAAGAAGGTACCAGAGATACCTGTGGAAAAGATTGGAGACGTAAGCGAAGGAGAGGAAGGTAACACATATCTTCCAATAACCCATCAGGGCTACACCACGAAAGCCATCTTAGATTCAGGAGCCGGAGTAGCCATCGCTACCACCGCTTTGTGGAAACGTTGGGGTAAGCCAGCACTCAGACCCACCAGGATGAAACTACAAATGGCTGATGGACACATAGAAAAACCATTAGGCTTACTAGAAGGTATATCTCTCACCACTTGTGGTGTAGAATTTGAGCATACCTTTGCCATTTGTGACTTTGCGAAAAATCATGCATATGAAATGATATTGGGACGACCATTCATGCGTCAGTTGCAAATTGTACAAGATTGGGGAACTAATTCTTTGTACTTGCAACATTTAGGAGTGACTACCAAAGTCAATCTTAAAGACTATTCACATAGAGATGTACCTCCAATACAATGGAATACCATCCATAAAACACCAGGAGAGACGGAATCCGTGCACTCATTAGAAGCAGATCCTTCTTGGTTGCATGAGGATACCCATTTATGGATGTGTAAAGTAGCCAAACAAGAGGAAGAGCGGTTAGAAGCCAGGACCTTAGGTGCGGAACAACATCCACGAACCCTTCAAGATCCAGCCTACGCACCTGTAGTATTTCCAGACGAAGAGTTTGAACCCCATGGTTGGGCGGAAATACTAGCAACCATGGATGTAGCCATCAATGAAGAACAATGGACACCCCACTGTGACGAGGATGGCTATGACATTTCAGTTTTTACGATAGAGCCAATCATGGGCGATGCAATTTTAGAAGAGTGTGAACCGAGCACTGATGCATTTGAGGATGCAAGCGATTTTGATTTAGAATCAATTATCATGGACCCGCCCTTTGCATCCGAGGAAGAATATTTCTATGAAGTAGAGACTCACACTCAGAGACACGAGGAAATTACAAACGAGGTAAGGTTAGCCATTCAAGTGACTGATAAGAGTGAAGGCAAGAAAAGAAAGAAGAAAGACACCATGACAGAAAAAGAACAATCTTTATTTGAAGTACCCGAGAATTTCAAGAAATATGAAATCGAAGATAGAAGAATCATGGTACGAATGCCCAATAGAAAGGCGAATGATGGACAAGTATATGATAATCGAGAGAAAACCAAGAAAGTAATAGTTGCCATAGAAGGAGAAGAAGAAAAATGCACACACATAGGGCATGATTTGACGACTGAGGAAGAAGAAGAGCTAGTTGCCCTATTGCGCGAATATAGAGATGTTTTTGCTTGGAGTTACAAAGATTTGAAAGGAGTAGACCCAGATATATGTTCTCATAGAATCCCTATGACTCCAGATGCAAAACCGACAAAACAGAAACCTTACACGTACAATGATAACTACGCTGCGAAGATTAAAGAGGAGATAGATCGCTTGATAGAAGCAGGATTCATTTACGAAATTGAGCATACTGAATGGGTATCCCCCATTGTGGTTGTGCCCAAGAAGAATGGAAAATTGCGTGTGTGTATCAACCTTAAAAAAGTTAATGCCGCCACGATTAGAGATAGCTATCCTCTTCCTATCACTGAACACCTATTGGAAAGAGTTGCGGGCAAGGAAGTGTACAGCTTTCTTGATGGATTCTCAGGCTATAATCAAGTAGCCATCGCTCCAGAAGATCAACATAAGACGGCTTTTGCCACGGAATGGGGCATATTTGCATTTCGTGTGATGCCATTTGGCTTGACAAATGCACCCGCCACTTTCCAGCGACTCATGTGTCATGTTTTTAAGGAATTCTTACGCAAGAGCTTGGAAGTTTACGTCGATGACTTATGTGCTCATTCAAATGTAAGACAGACACATATTCCAGAGTTAAGACAAATATTTGACAAATGTCGAATATCAGGTTTGTTTGAACCCAGAAAAATGTGTTTTCATGGTCAGACAAGGCAAAATTCTAGGACACATTGTGTCAAAAAATGGAATCTCTACGGACGAGGAAAAGGTGAAGGTAATTGCAGAATTACCTAGACCAACTAATGTGAAAGAGGTACAGGCATTTATGGGCCATTGCGGTTATTATAGGAGATTCATACACATGTATGCAATCATAGCCAAGCCGTTGTACTCTCTTTTGACCAATTTTGAGTGGACAGATGAATGTGAAAATTCATTCAATGAACTTAAACGACGTTTGTGTTCAGCACCTATATTGACTACTCCAGATTGGAGTAAGCCATTCCATGTACATGTGGATGCATCCAATTACGCCATAGGATGTGTGTTAGCACAACCCACGGAGGAGGGTAACATAGATCTCCCCATAGCTTACTCTAGCAGACAATTGAACGCAGCAGAAAGAAATTACACCACGACGGAACGAGAAGGATTAGGGATGATCTACGCAGTAAAGAAGTTTAGGCACTACTTGTTGGCCAACAAATTCAAGTTCTTTACAGATCATCAAGCCCTATTATATTTAGTCAACAAACCATGTAACACAGGACGATTAATACGCTGGTTTCTATTACTCATGGAGTATGATTTTGAAGTGGTAGTTAGGAAAGGAAAGACACATCTTAGGGCTGACCACCTCTCAAGATTAACCTCAGGCGAAGCTCCTCAAGGAGTAGCGGATGATCTACCAGATGCATACTTGTTTAACCTTGAGATAGCACCAGAATGGGCTAAGCCTATAGTCCCTATTCTGACATATGGACCCAAGAATCCGAGGATAAAGATCAAAGAAGGAGAGATTACCAAGTCTTAGAAATATCAAATAATGGCAGGAAGCATATATAAACAGGATAATCAAAAGATTCTTGCTTGTTGTGTAGATGAATCAGAACATGCGAATTGGTTGCAATTAGCACACATAGGTGCACTAAAGCAACACCATTCAAAACATCGAACATTACAGACTCTGCATAGATTAGGAGTATATTGGCCTACGATGGAAACAGATGTCTACAAGATGTGTAAAGAATGCCAGGTGTGTTGTGAAAGACCACCAGTAGAGCATGCCACATTGTATCACGTGTCTCTCACACCAGACTGGAGTGAACCATTAGTGACATACTTGAGGACGAACACATTCCCTCAAGGCATGACTTTAGCTCGACAACGTAGTCTAGAGCAGGAAGCTCAAGACTATTCACTTATTGGCGATAACCTATACAAAAGAGGACGAGATGGATATCTAAGACAATGCGTTCATGAAAGCGATTATCTGAGCATACTAGAGACTGCACACCAAGGTGTTGCAGGAGGTCATTTTGGACCCGATAGGATAATCAAAGCCATCCTCTTTGCAGGATTATGGTGGCCCACTCTTCACATGGATGCACATACCTATGTAAAGAGATGTGATGTGTGCCAAAGAACGCAGTTTCCTACTCGCAGAGATGAAATGCCATTGAAACCCATGATGGGCGGACGTGCATTTTCAAAGTGGGGTATAGACTTTGTAGGACCCATTAACCCCCCTGCAAAAGGTACACATGCAGAATACATTATTGTTGCCACAGATTATCTAACCAAATGGGTAGAGGCAAAAGCCACAAAAAAGAATGATGCTCACACGACTGCAAAATTCTTATTTGAAAATGTCTTTACAAGATATGGATTGCCTATAGAGTTAGTGAGCGATCGAGGCACTCACTTTCTAAACCAAGTCATTGAATATTTGTTACAGGATTTTATGGTGATTCACAAGAAATCTGCACCATATCATCCTCAGGCCAATGGTCAGGCTGAAAGCACTAACAAGATACTTTGTACTGTACTGACGAAACTCGTGAAGAGTAAACGTTCAGATTGGGACAAACAGTTACACCACGCTGTTTGGGCATATCGAGTGGCCTACAAGACCGTACTCAATGCAACTCCCTTTCAGATGGTTTTTGGTCAGAATGCAGTGCTTCCCTTGGACTTCTTGATACCGACCCTTAAGGTTGCACAAGAACATCAGTGGACCGGCCATGAATTATCAGCAAGAATAATGGACTTGGAACGATTAGGAGAAACAAGGCTGAGGGCAGCAGCAGGAATATACGCAGCAAAGAAGCGACAGAAAGCATATTTTGATGCACATGTGAAAGATAAAGGCTTAAAAGAAGGAGATTTAGTTCTAGTGTATACGCTGAAACAGCACGCACGGAAGTTAGAAAAGCGAGGTTATGGACCTATGATCATTAACAGACTTTCGACAAGTGGAGCAGTACAGTTAGCCACCTTAGAAGGAGATATAATGCCTAATTACATTAGTGGCTGTAGGGTCAGGTTATATCAAGAACCTCTTACTGAGGATATGCTTAGACGACTCACGTTGGCAAAGAAGTGTAAGGAGGAAGAAAATAGAATACGAGTCGAAGCTCAGGCAGAAGCCATAGAACGCATTAAGCGCATGAAGCTAAGAAGACAAGGACTAGGGAGAGAACATTATAACCGTCTGGAAACATCACCCAGATATCCCATGGCCATGTGTCAAGTAAAGTCCACCACTCATCCTAGCATAGTGGACAGGAGACCATTCGTTACAGTTAGGCTAGAGCACGGTAACCATAGCCAAGAACTCAGGGCTTTGATTGACTCAAGTGCTGCGACTAGTGCGATTAGATGGTCCCACTATAAGGATTCAGGAATAGAAATGCGGCCAATTGAGGCATACCTCATAGGCCTAGGAGGCATGGAAACCCCTTGCATGGGTGAGGTGGACCTTCCTATCCTCATTAAGGATTTGACGATGACAGCAAGGCTACTAGTGTGCCATGATGACGACCTGATAGAACCCCTAATCCTTGGCCAAGATTGGCTATACGATCACTCAGTGGACCTAAATCTTAGACAAGGCTCCTTACAGATTGGAACCTTAGAACAGAAGCGAGTGATACCGCTTGACTTCCCTAACGGCATTCCGCTTGACGGTTGTGACCCTAGACCCTATGAAACGCATGAGATGGAAGACAGGAAGATTTTTGGGCAGAACAGTCACGTTACGTCTACACCAACCCACTCGGGCTTGGCTACGGACAGTTGTCAATCAGAAGGACGACCGATGATCTTCCCTGGGACTTCCTGCAAACTAGAAGAGACAGTTACCCAACTGCAAGGGCAGAAGGGCACAATCGGAGGTCAGGTGGGTTGCATCAGCGGCCAAATGAGCACGACACCCTGCGGTGCTCATCCTTCCAAACTTGTTGCGGACTGGCCTAGATTAAAGTTACAAAAGGCATCACTTCCTAATGGACAGGTCACGCAAGTGTTGGATCTCCCTTCTTTTCCAAAGCAGAGCGTCCATCCGACCTCTCTACCTCAACCACGACAGAGTCAACCACGACGAAGGAACCCAGACCGACTGCAGTATTAGAAGACACAACAAGGAAGGCAGTTTAGGCCACCCAAAGGAAGCGGCACCAGACAAATATGGGTGCCAAAAGGACAAAGAGCACCGAAGAACTCCAACCAAGCAGAAATCGACAGGAAAAAGGCAGTGCAGAAACAGAATCGATGCCCACCATCCCCTCGACCTTCTTCTACAGGTCCGAGCATTCGACAAATGTGGATCGCCAAGAAGTACCTTACCCATAGACCCACGCCCACGCAGATTTGGGTACCCAAACCATGTATCATAGCTCAACCCATAAGCCATGTAATATATAATCCTCACAAACCTTTTCATCCCTCGATACCACCACACCCGTTACCACCTTTTGCCCCTCAGCAGAAACCCACCACCCATTCAAAAACTCTTAGGAAATGGATACCAAAGCGTGTCCAACCGTCTTCCCCTAACCCGTTGTCTAACTACCCCCCGACTAACATACAACCTTGTACTCAATTACTAACCTTTAAACCTTGTATAAACTCACCCACCATCATCACACATCACTCGTAATCTCATCTCATCAAGAAATGTATGCATGATCTGAAATGTATAGGTGTCTAGAGACCTGCACTAGTGCTGCAAGAACATTGCATCCATCACATCACAGCACTTGGCTACACGGGTTACGCATCAGTTATGGAAAGGGATTGCGGTCTCACTTTAAATGGGATCATAATTAATTTCCATGCTAATGTGTTAATCTTTTGTAGCAGATCTTTCTCACTAGCACACCAATCACCATGCAAACCGACGAAGGAACATCAGGAGCAGGCCCCAGTGTAGCGGCAGTACCACTCAACGTGCTACGAGCAGAGTCCCACCCGACTGCTCCACCGCCGGAATTTCAGGGATTTCCAGGGCCCATGCCTATCGACAACCCACCCATGGGCTACACCGAAAAGATACACAGGAACTCTCATTGGTTTCAGGGCCTTGCAGGACCCCTTGCGGACGCGGACTTTATATTTGAATCCTCTCTGACATTTGATGACCGCACGTGGGGAAAATACCAGTTTTTCTCCAGAGAGTTCGAAGCCCTACAGAGCACCCAAGATTTAACTCACGTTTGGGCCAGAGCAGGCTTCACAGAGTATTTCAGTGATCCCCTGCCCAAACCGGATTTTTACAGGTGCTATTACTTAATCACTACTTTGCTGGCATCAGAGAATAAGGACATCCCAGGAACCTTCATATTGCCTACTTTAGTGGATGATCCACCTTATAAAAGGTTCTACCTCTCCAAGGATTTAATCAGAGCAGCCATCAAGATTCATGGCACCCACACACCCACAGATCGGGAAAGATTAATTCCAGAACCGATGAAACGTGGGGATGTCACGAAGTGGGAGGAGATTTCGGCAATCACACCTGAGCTGTCGAAGCCACTAAGGATATGCATGCAACATTTCGCATTTCCAGCTCAAGACAAATTTACTATGCCCCATAAACGAATCTGGTTTGAATTGTATTTGGCATGCACGGGACCTCAAACTGTTGATCTGGCAAGCTGGATCATAGATCAAATGTACCTGGCACAGCACAGATGGGAGCGCAAGAAGGTGCTTAATGGATGTTGTGCGCTGACGAGAATTGTTTATATGTGCTTAGCTTATGACTTGCCCATCGAGCGTGCATTAACAGGAGAAGAACTGAAGGCATTCAAGGGCACAACGAAGAAAGCCAGGAAGCCCAGTAGGACACGGGCAGGTAAGCACATGCGAGGCACCATCCCTTGCCTTCAAGTGCCAGAGTCGCCATCACCACAACCCTCTCCAGAGCGACCACAGACAGAAGCGGCTCCCACTGTACAACCTATTCACATCAGGTTGTCTAGACCAGTGGTTCCGGAGGCCACCACTAGTACCGCTGCACCTCAGGCAGCTGCCACCTCAGAACCCACCACCACAACAGCAGAAGCTCCCACCACTATTGGTGCGGAAGCGTTTTCTTTCCCGATACCACATATGGAGGCCGACCCTATAAACACAACATTTGATTTTGAGATGCCTGATGCATTCTCAAACGAATTCCAGTATTCAGAAGCACAACTGTTCTCCCAGGAATATGAGCGTCCCAGCTACCCTACCACGCCGCGAGATCTGCCACAGGGACAAGCTGTGTCGGGCTCTGAAGAAGAAAGAACCGAAACAGACGACGATGAAGGCGACGATGAAGCCAGCCAGAGCTCACATGACGGACAGACAGAGGGCCAAGGCCAACAAACCGACACACACGGCGACACCAGCACATATGAAGATGAGACTTTCGAAGCCGCAGCGTACACACTGGCTATAAAGAAATTATATCGTACCATGGAGAAAGTCTGGGCACGAAAGAAGTTAACTGAAGAGGAGAGCCAGGCATTAATTGAACAGGAACTCATCTCCGGAGGATTCGAAGATGCCTACATCAAAGGGTTCAGAGAGTTAGTCAAATCAGTAGGCTCCCATGAAGCACTCAGGTTTTTACAAAGAAAGCAACTACCACAGTTTGACCCCCGCCGAGTGCGACTACTTTCAAAGCCCGGAGAGTATATTCGTGTACCAACAGGAGCTCAATCTTCAGCACAGGCCAGGGAGGCACGCCTCGCCCCCGAACGTTCATTGACCACCGAACCCATCCTCGTAGATTCCCCACCACGTACCACTGTTGTACATACCACTACTATCCTCGAAATAACATCCACCCCTTCTACTCCCCTCTCACCTCATCTCTCACCAACCCATCCTGTATCCCCCGCACACCCACCTGTTCACCCCACATCCACACCTGTACAAAGCAACATAGCCACAACCTTTTCCTTACCCATTCATACCACCCTGCCCACACCCAACCCTCCGCATCCATATGTTAACCCCTTCACCCCTTCATCCTTCCCAGCGTTTCCCCCACCTCTAAGACCCCCATTCCCCTTCCTAACCCCACTAACCTTCTCACCAGTCTCACCTCCCCAACCTACCATAACCCCTATTTCCCCGTTTCACCAAGCTGCTCCAACCATTCCCCCTGTAAACTACACTACATTTGTAAATCTCGTATTCACGCCTACACAACCACCCACAATCACACCACTTTTCACAGTCACAACACTAAACACCTCCAATGACATGGACATATCACCATCCACCTCACCACCACCCACTCCACTCACAGCACCTTCATATTTAGGCACGACAAAATTTTCCACAATCACCACTGCATCCACTGTCCCAACCCCATTTCCCATTCCCGATGCATCCACTTCCACTGCATCCTCATTTAGTACTTCATTACTGCTATCGCCCACCATAGACACCGCATTTCAACACATGTTCACATGCATGACGCAAGTTCGCGATGAGTTTGCATCACTCGGCACCAACTATCAACAGCTGCAGAAAACGACGAATGAATTACAAACGCAGCTTAATTCGTTATCAATTGAGAACGCCTCACTGAACAGCCGATACCAAGATTTACGAGAGGCCTATCACAAATTAGAACTAGAAAGTGAGGAGAAAACCAAAGAGGCCACCGCGGATTTGGATAACCTACTTCGAGCCCAGACTGTCCGCAATGCAACGCTCACTAGAAATATGGGCTTACTAAGAAGACACTTAGCCGCAGCAAAAGAGGAGAATCAGAGACTCCAAGAGCAGAATAGAGAGAACTTGGAAGCGGCTTTGGACCATCCCGACCAACCCTTAAGTCCGAGCAGATTCAAAGCTATCCCATCCGAATCGATGCGGATGTTGCTAGATGATCATGTGCGATTGCTCGAGGACTATGATCGTATGAACGAAGAGCACCAAAAGTTAAAGGAAGATCACAAACTGCTACAGCTCAGAGAACCAGCAACACAACAAGTACACGCAGCAGCAGAATTACCAACACCTGCGGACCCTGCCCCTGAAATTTTAGAGGAACTCAACGCACTCCGGGCCCAGGTAACAAATCTTAAATCTAGAATTGCAGTATATGAAGCACCACCAAGGCCAGACTCCCCACCTGAGCTACCAGCTGAGGAAGAAACCGTCACTATCCCGGTGGAGGAGACATTTGAAGAGGCATACGAACCGATACCCATCCCAGGCGGACGTGTCACGGCCGAAGGCCAGATGACCTATGAATTACCTACCCCCGCATGGATGAAGACAGTTGAAGAACTCGGAACGACACACTCGGCCAGAGTAGAGGCACAGCTACATGCCATGGCCATAATTGAAGAGAAAATTTTACAGTCACCATTCTTTGCTCAATTGGCCCCGCGACGATACATATCTGGGCATGAGCTCCAATATAAACCGTACTTCATGTTAATGGCCAAATACCAGTTAGCCATAGAGAAAGAAACAGGCATGAAACCAACGCATGCCACTCAATTCGAGCCAGAGGACTTGCCACCAAGGGCGCAGAGAGGTGAAATCCTTCAACCAGACTGGCGCAAGGATTTATTGCAAAATTATCCAGAGATGATGAGCACGTGGGTAAAAGCGCCGCTGCACTTAAAATTTAATCCGTGCTGGGGACCAGTCCCACGACGCCGCTCTTGGACTGCCTTCGCTATTAAGGTACAGAACAATAAGCAGTGCCAAGACTGGCTGAACTATCCCTATTTCAGGACACCAATCGAGTTACCCACAGTAGGCTACATGATGGCGACGATCCGCCACTCGCTCCCTAGGTTAAAGCATATGGATGATATTGCCGCGCACATGACTGTCAAAATCTTTGACATGATGCAGATGGTCTTTAAAGTCTTCCGACGCATCAAGGCTCCCCATGTAAACACCCCGGGCTTTGAGCATGGCAACTTTGATTTAGTCTATGATATGAGCACAACGCCATCGCTACGGGTGTGTTACGCCTGGCACTGCAGGATCAAATATCTACCGGCATGTTACAAGCAGACATTCGAAGAAATGTTCACCACCGACTTTTGGGAGTACCACTCAGAGGTATTTATAAGCAGGCCCACATATTTACTGCAATTATTCGCCTGTGAACGACTGGTGTACTCCACACATTACCAGCTCCCACCACCAGACGAGCCGCAACCTATCGACTGGGAGAAACTCGAGACTGATCTAGCCCGAGGCATTCGAGTATCGGAGCACACCCTCGCTCACGACCTCCTACAAAACTACATCCGACAGACCTCACAACAAGGTTCTGTCAGGGACGACAGAAGCGAGAGGGAGGGGGGTGTTGGAAGCAGCCAGAGGCACAGACGCCACGGAAGCATGTAAAGGAGCAGGGAGCCAGTCGGATCATTTTTTTTTCAAAACAATTATATTTTTATTACTTCTTCAAACATCCAACAGTGATTTTCATCACTCTTGTAACATATGTAATATAGACAAAACCCCATTTTGCAATCCATAGCTCCATTTTGTGCAAGCCGAGGAGTCCTCGAGCTTGAGGAGCTTAGGTAGAATGCTCGTACCAATTTTCGTCATTTTTAGACATCGTTTACCCTTCCAAATAGCCTCTAGGACCTATTTTTTAACTAGACCGGTCACTAGATGTGAAACCGGTCAAAACTAGTCTAGAAACTATAAAAAGAGCTAGAGAGCTCATTTTTGAGGTTGGTTCATTATAGCTTGTTGGAGTAAAGAAGAGAGTAGAGCTAGTTTGAGCTTGTAAGAGTGTTCTTGAGTAATAGAGCTAATTTCCCACCTTCCATTGTGTCTTGCTTGTCTCTTCATTGTGTGTGTGTATGTGTGTGTGCATTTTTGTGCTTCTCACCTTCACTCTCACATCATCTCACATTCACGATCTTCATATCACTCCTACCTCTCCCTCGGATTGACATTAAGGAGGTGAAGCTTCTTAACATGGTTCTCACCATTGTGCTAGAGCAACAGGTGTCTTGAAGTTATCAAAGCTAGATGGATAAGACTGCTCAATTTTTAAGTGATGAAAGCTAACATAATTACTGACTGCCTGGAGTATATTGATTATTCTCGTTAAGGAAGGAGCCCCTTAGAATGATTAAAGAGCTTTTGGGGATACTGAATTCTTTTTGCTGATCTTTAAATGAGAAGCTAACTGTGTACTCATACTCTGGATGTTACAAGTTTGAAACGAAGGATGATGGTGCTTCCATGTCTTACGAAGTTTCTATTGCATGCTTCTGTCATAATCATTAGAAATGTATAAAATGCTTGTATTGGTTGCATGTAATCACTTATGTTTGAAAGGAAATTAGTAGTACCATAGGGTTGATGTGTGAATATTGTGCTCAAATTGGCTTGCTCCAAGAGTGTGTCTGCCCAATATTTCACGCATAGATTCTAAAGGGCTTGTTTTGATCTTGCAAAGTTACGGGAAGAGTGGATTTAGACTTGTTCAGATATATCAGTCTCGATGATATGAATGTTGCTTGATGTTCTGTATCCATTGACCCACTAACAAAAATCAGGTATAATACTACACAACTCTTGCTACTTGCCAATGCATCTCTTTTGATTCCATTCTTTATTAAAGCAAGTGACTGCTTCTAGCGAAATTCCTAGGTTGGGTGCATAATGCTTTAAAATGTTCTTCATGATGCAAGCATGTCTTCTTTAAAGGATATTTGCAGGTGAACGTGCACATAGGAGGTTAAAAATTTTTAGACCTGAACTAAATTAAGCGTGACTACATTGAATGAGTGATTGTTTTTTGCTAGGGAAGTAACTCTCTAGTTCCACATTCCTCATTTAAGGCTTAATTTTTCATAGTTCATTATAGGCCAACACACTTAGAACTTCAGCATTGATCCTTCTTATCTCCTATGGATGATTTGATGCTTTGCAGGAATAGTGTTGGATAAGTTGTTTGAATCTCAGGAAAGCTTGTAAAATGACAGGACTCATAATGTTGCACTATTGTTTATTCATTTTATGAGCACAGAACACTCATGTTAAATTTCAAACTTGATTGACTAGGAGCACAGTATGAATGATGGAAACAACATAAGTTAAACATGCTACTACATATTCATCTCATACTATGCAATGCAATATGTCACACTCACTTGGAGATTATAGATTTTGGCATCATCTTTGGACTATAGAGATAAGAAGATTTTCAGGAGCTCTTCTCATTAGAAGAGAAAGTCCTATGTGAAAGATGCTCCCTGAAGTGGAAACTAAAAATGGAATTAACATTTTTTTTTTGGCTGCTTCTTTTCAAAAATCAGTCTACTTGTTGTGTATGTTTAATTTTCACGTATTGGAGCTTTGAGTGAAGGCACATGGGAAGGAGGCTGGGCTGACTGCCCCCCAAGGGGATTGTGTCGCTCAGCATTGCAGGCCTGAAAGACTTGAAGACTTACAAATTTGGATACATGTTGGGCTGACTGCCCCCCAAGGGGATTGTGTCGCTCAGCCATATGGAGTTGCAGACTTGAAGATTGACGACTTGCTGATTCAAAAGATTTGCAGCCTTGCAAAATTCAGATTGGAACTGCTGTATATTTGAAGAATTGAAGACTCCAAACTTGGACCAGTTCGGCATTATATACTTCTCTCTTAGCTTTGTCGAGGACGACAAAGTCTAGGAGGAGGAGGGTGTTGTTATAAGGGTTGCCCACAATTTCCTCATGCAATGGCACCCTCTTGCCCTCATAAAAATATCTCTTTTTTGTATTTAGGAGATGTCCTTATGAACACTCTCCTAAGCCCCTTTTTTTATATTTCCCTTAGGCTATGGTTTTTAAGCCTCTCAAATAATGTAGCTTTTTGGCACATGTAGAAATCCCCACGTAGAAGTTTCCCACGCCTTCATTTCTTTTGAGTTGGTTGTTGGAGAATATTCACAAAGATTTAGAGAGAGAAGAGCATGTGCTCCTTTTTGACTAGTCAAAAAGAGCACATGGGAGAATGTGCTGAGCCTATAAATAGAGGCTCATTTCTTGTAAAGGGAGGTCCCTTGGCCATGGCCTTGGCCTCCATTTTGGTAATGGAAGAAGGTGTCATTTGTTACTCTCTTGCCTCCTTGTGTGCAATGGCGTTGGTCTTGGTGTATGGATTTGCATGTGAGGGTGCATGGTTGGGAGGATGTTCCCCTTTGCTCCTTGTGACGTTGGCCATTGTTGCCATTGGTCCATGAGTGTGGGTGAACCTCTCCTCTCATTCTTTGCCCCAACTTGGAGAAACCTCTCACTTCCATGTGAGGCGGTTAGGGTTTGTTGTTCCCCTTTTCTCAACAGAGTCTTCTACTCTGTGAGGGATGGGTATATTCCCCTCTTTGTCACTTTGATTACCCTCGTCTGTTTTATCAGGGTTCTCTCTAGCCTTGGCTCTTGTTATGGCTTTTAAAGGTACTGTGTACTCTTTGTCGCTTCCTGATGATTCAATCACTTCTATCACATTAATCTGCACGTTAGATGTGACTTTGTTTGGGTTCTTAGGACAATCTCTGAAAAGATGTTCCTTACCACAATCGCTACAGTAGCCTTCCCAAATTCGTTGTGGTGGTGGTGGGTTTGGTAATGTACATTCTCTGATATAGTGGTCACCTCCACATCTGTAGCATGGTCCTCTGGGTACAGGCGGTCTATTCATTGGTCGAGGTGGCATGGTTGCTCTAGGAGCTGTGTACATTAAGGGCACATAATCCTGCTCGTGTCCGTATGAACTGTCCGGTATTTCCATGCCATAAGCATATGGGTCATACTGTTGCCCATATTCTGTTATCGCGCTTTCATAACCAGGGTATATTCCTTGACTAGGTTCGTAAAATGAGTCATATGGTTCATTACTAGTCAAAGATGTGACTGGCACTATAGCCCTTTCTAGATTTTCTTCTGGTTGTGCAATCTTGACTGGGACAACGTTCTGAGGGTGGGGCGGTTGTTGTCCTAGTACCGGTTGTGGTTGCGTATATCCCTGATATGTGTATGGTCGTGGTACTGGTGCCTGCGGCTGATAAGAGGGATATCTAAAGGCTTCACCTCCCTGTTGATTTTGCGGGTATCCATATGGTCTCACATAATGCTGGGTGGGTCTGGTTTGCCTATTGTAAGGGAAGTTCTCGGTGCTATGGTTTGTGTATCTCTGCTCTATACTGCAATATTGTAGCGGTCCGGGAACAGAGGGTCTAGGATGAGCATAGGCAGGTGGTGGGACTACTCCCCTAGTACACAAATGAGAAGGATGATCTCCTCCGCACTGCATACATCTTCTAAGCATAGGCAGTCTCATAGGATTAGTGGGATAATTCCTCTGTCCTTGAACGTTCAGCTTTTTTGCTAACAAGTCGGCAATTTCCTCCACGTTGTTTTTAGGGTTTGATGTGCTACTTGTTGACTCTTCGCTTTTCAAACTACCTTGGGGTATTTTCAAGCCTTCTGCAAGGTTATCTTCTAGGTCTATACATTCCTTCATACATTCTTGCAACGTTTGAACTCTCTTTACATACACTAATGACCTCAAAGTTCCGTTCAACAGTCCTTCCAAGAATAATGATACCATTTTGTTTTGCGTCGGTCTCTCTTCTACGGGGCATCTATCCACATACTGCTTGAATCTCCTTGCTGCCAATCTTACTGACTCGGTAGGGACTTGTTTGAAGCTGTGGATTAATGACGAAGAATTGTTTTTAATTCCCGATTTGGTAAATTCTTCAATCATTTCTTGATATACCTGCTCCATGTTCTGAAAGGTATTCGGGTCCAATGGCTGAAACCAGGCCAAAGCTGTGTCTGACAAGGTAAGGCCAAAAGACTCATACTGAATCAGAAAGTCATCTACCTGCTCGGCTCTAACTACTTGTTTAAATTCTGCTATGTGGTTGTAAGGTTCACTAGAGCCATCATAGTGATTTCTCATGCACTTAGCAACTTGGATCGGCCTTAGTCGTCTTCCTGCTTCAGGTTGTCTAGGCATCACTGGGAGGATTGGTCTCCCTATTGGTATGCCTGGTCCTCTTACTACCTGCGGTCTGACTGGAGCATGAACTCCATGTCTTGGGTCAATGGCTGGTTGTGGCCAGTAGTTAGGATTAATGGCAGGCATTGCAAATTGCACATGTGGTCTGACAGGGATCTGGGTTTGTTGTGTTTGTTGTGTTTGTCCCGACTGTTGATATGAATCATTCTGTGATGTTCCAAGTGGGTTCCGTGACGTAGTGGCTTGGTCCCTAGGGGGGAACACTGGGATGTTCTGATATTTCAACTCAGCTCTCTCTAATTCTGTTATTGGCCAATATCTTCTGTGATTTTTATCCAAATATGTGATGATGGTGGGGAACTCAGGGTCTTGTAACTCATAGATGGTAACTGGATTAGGAGCAGCTTCCCATATAGAGGAATGGGCTCTGAGCAGGTGCTCCATCCCATTGATCAAATATACATCTATTAGAGTGTCATCCTGGGGAATTAGGTCTCCTCTCCAAATTTTAGTAATTGTAGACCTCCCTCTAGGTGTAGTTACTTGCTCTTCGTTTTCACCTCCATTTAAACTCGAAGCATTATTTTCCTCACCACGCTCATTAATGATTTCCGGATGTTCTGTGACCATGTATTGAATATCTTGTTTGTCCATGTACAGTCCTCCTACGTACTTGACTACTGGTCTAGGCACTATGTAAGCCTCTGATGCTTTCTGTAACCTAGCCACAGATCTGTTTAAACCGTCCAAATAGATAGGGATCTCATTGTGGTTGGTGTTCACATACTCCAAGGAAGTTTTGTATTCTCCCTCGATGATTGACATCATGCCAATCATGGGCACTGTGTTTTGCATATCCTCTGAAGCCATGGGAATTTCTCCTTCTGACTCACTGGAGGTCTCAGAATAGTGTGAACGGCTACTTGGCTCGGCTACACTCCCTACAGAAGAAATCACACTTCTTCGGCTTCCTAAGGTTCTTCCAGATCTCATGTTCATTCACTCTCCGCTACCTCTCTTTATGCTTCTTAGATTTCCCTTAAGTAACTCTCTCAATGACTCAATTAGTCTGTCCAAAGAAAGGTTTGAGCCTGGGCGATACCATCTCCTGGCGATACCACACTCGGCGATACTGCACTGACCGCGATACGATACCAGACACCCAGACGATACGATATCAATCTGGTGTCGCGATACTATCCTGGAAGACAAACGATACGACACCTCGAGGATGTACGATACGATACCTGAAAGGCTCGACGATACGACACTAATGACAGTGTCGCGATACTACCCTGATGAACAGGCGATACGATACCTTTGTGGTGTCGCGATACCAGAATCTCAAGGGACGACACGATCTCACAAGTACTGACGATACGATACCAGAGGTATCAGGCGATACGATCTCACCGAGATAAGTGCGATCGCGATACCAGTCTTGGCGACACGATACCACTACGGTGTCGTGATACCAAGATATGTGACCAACGATACGACACTTGGGGAGGGCGCGATCGCGATACCCAAGTAGTGTCGCGATACCAAAGTAGTGTCGCGATACCACAGTATCAAGCGATACGATACCACCCGATAAAGTGAGGTCGCGATACTAAACCTTAGGCGATACGACACCACAATGGTGTCATGATACCAAGTATTAGTACCGGACGATACGATACCAGAGATCGAGCGCGATCGCGATACCGACTCAGTGTCGCGATACCGAAATGGTGTCGCGATACCAGGGCAGATATCCAGCGATACGACACTTCTGGCGAGTGTCGCGATACAAGGGAATTTTGGTATCGCGATACCAAAACTCAACCGATCGCGATACTCAAGCCAAAAGATCTCCAACTTAAAAATTTTTGTGCCCCCTTGCACCTCTCACCCTTCTCCTCACTCCCAAGCCTCTGTCTCTCACCCAACACACAATTAATCAAAGATTTTCCCCCCCGCGATACTGCGCATTCTTTTTAATCATTTGCTGTGCAAGTTAAAGAGTTTTTTTGGTTTTGAATCTTAAAGGGATCTCACCTTGGGTCTACCTAGGTTGCTTCTGGAGTTCTTGCACACGCTTTGAGGCTCTATTCTGCATGATACCACTCAGGCGATACCAGTCGCTGTCGCAGACGATACCAGTGAGCAGTGAAGTGTCAAATGAGCAATTTTTTTGGTTTTTATACTTTTTTTTTACTGAACTTAAAATTTTGGGATTTTTGGTGATTTTCTGAGAATTTTGGCCTACTCCTACTCCTCTTCTCCTCTCTTCTCCTCTCTTTCTATCCTAACCCTAACTCCTCCTTCTCTTCCCTCCTCCTAAACCTAAACCTAAAACTTATCACACACACCTCGAAGATGAGAAGTGACAAGTGCTGAAATGGTGGACTACTTTCCAATGGACAAATTTGCATCTACAAGTACGATTCGATCACACTCGCTCTTTAACTATCACGAAGGCACCTTGGTGGAGTGACTCCCCGGCAACGGCGCCAAAAACGTGGGTACTTAAGCCACGATGACTCAAGGACTTGTACCAATGAGACTATACCTCAATTGCCATACAAGTGCATATAGTGGGATTCTTTTCACACCTTTAAATGTCAATCCTAAGGAGTGACTCGCCAAGTGTATGAAGACGTGTGCACACGTGATAGAAAATGAAGTGGTTTAGCTATCCACACATGAGAAAAGACTACTACTACCCACACCTACTGAAATACTGAAAGTGTTGCCGCAAGCCTCTTTTCAGCAGTTTTGGTATTTTGAAGTTTTCTCCCAGCTCAGAACTCCGAACATAGGCAATAGGGTACTCGTTTCGAAGCTCTCGACGAGACGAACCCAACGGTGGTGGTTTCACTCAATTCTGACCACTCTGCTTCAAGTTATGGCAGAAATAGTGAATTACGGGAATCACAAACACCCGCGCCTCAGCTTCTCCTAGCTTACGCACGCACTACAGCAGCTCAAAACAAGGGGGAAGGGGTAGACAACAGTCCTACACCTGCATTTCAAGCATCACGCACACATTCAAGAGCAAAATGAAGATCAAAATCAGCAAGAAAGAGGCAAACTCGAAAATTCAGAAGTGCTCCTTCTTCACAATGACAAATGGTCCCTTTACAATGAGTCACTTTTGACTTATATACTAGTGCCCTAAGTTTGGTCCTTTCACACAAGAGACCGGCACTTTATTCACTAAAAGACTAACTTCCTACTATTGTACATGGGTAAATCACTAATCTTCAGTGGGGATGCATCTAGAGGACTCCTCTAGTGCATTTACAACGGAAATTATCTACAAAAGTGGTTATGATACAAAAGTGGTGTGTCCAAATCGGAAAAATTTTGGGGCCCGTCTTTTTCTCTGCTTTGTGCGCTCTTTAGCTCTGCAACAGCAGCTCTTCTACAGTGAGATGACACTGAACCTTAGTGTTCTTCACGACGTCAGTGTTTCTTGGAACCACTGAGTCTTTGTTTCTGATCAATATTGTGGGAGCTCTGATCTAGAGAGATTCAGATTCCCATGGGCCTGTGAACTGTGGCAACTTGTGTAAAGAATTGGATTCAAATCCTGAATTTTCTTCCTCTTGTTGCTCTACTTGGTCTCCATATATAGATGGAATTTCTTGTGGAAATTGTTCGTGAAGGTCATCAATCTCAAGAATTGGAGGGGGATTATCCATCTCCTTGGCCCATTTCTCTTCTTGTATTTCCTGCAAGAACTTTTGAGAGTGTATTGAAAGAGGTTCTCCATCACCTATGGAGTCAAGAACATAGACTTTCTTTGATAATGAGCTTTCTCTTTCAACAATTGGTTGAGCCTTTGGAGGTAAAGAAACTTGTGGTTTATTTACCAACTGCTCTAATATATCTAGTAAGCCCTAGAAGTGCAAACCTGGTGTAATAGCATTTGTCTGATTGAACGATTGATTGGCCTCGAACATAGCTTGAGCTAGCTCCACCATTCTTATGCATATTTTTGTCCGTTCAATCTCTAAATTTGCTCTAGGGTAGCTTTTATCTCGGTTTGCAGGTGTTGGCCCTTCTTGAAGTCGAGCTTGGTATGCCTTGAACATCATCGCCAAGTCTTCTGGGATTGGATCTGCAAGAACATACCTTGATTGTGGCTTATTTACAATGGTTGGTGGGAGAGGATGAGGTTGGGGATGAGGTGGTGTGGATGGAGTTTTGACATGCGAGAGATTTTGAGAGGCAATATCTTCTTATTTTGTTTTTGCATCTTTCAGGCTTTCTTCTAGTTCAGATAACTTTTTGGTCCATTTACGATTGGCCTTCTCTCTAGTATCCTTCCATGTTCTTATTTTTCTCTTACTAGGCTCTCCTATCTCACTTGGCTTTGATTGTTCAGCTAGTTTAGCTTTTTGTAATGCTTGTGCCCTAGTAACTACCTGTATAGGAGCCACATTATCGCTACTAGAACTTGAATCCCCTATTAGGCCTACCACATTAACTGGTGTAACCTTTGGTGCACTAGAGGGATGGCCAAGACAATCTCTCAGGAGTTGTTCTTTGCCACACTCAAGACAAATGACTTGTATTGTGATGTTCTATCCTTGATTCAGAGCTAGTGGGTGGAGTGGTTGTTGTCCTAGTATAGGTTGAGGTTGGCTATATCCTCCATGTTCATACAGTCTAGTTGCTTCTCGTGGTCCAAGACATGGGTTATACCTAGAAACTTCTCTGCCTTGTTCTCTATGAGGGGACCCGTATGGTCTACATGGGGGTTGTCCAAACGATCGTGGCTATCTATTCATGGGATAGTTTTTGATGTTGTAGTTGGGGTACTTCTGCTCACTATAAGAGTACAGGTTAGGTTCTTGAGTTGGTTGTCTATTGTAAGGGTAAGGTTGTGCTAACCCTAATCCTTCTCTGGTGCAGACATGAGATGGATAATCTCCACCGCAAAGTGTGCAACTTCCTAACATTGGCACTCTCAAGGAGGAGTTCTGGTAGTTCTTTTGTCCTTGTACTCCTAATTTCTTGGCCACTAACGCTACCACCTTCTCCACATAGCTCGAACTAGAAGTCTCATTGCTCCTTGTATCCTCTGTTTTGGTAGGATCTTGTGTGATTTTGAGATCCTCAGCTAAGTTTTCTTCCAAATCTATGCACTCTTGAAGACACTCACTCAGAGTTTACAGCCGTTTTACGTATACTAACATTCTCATTGTTCCATTGGTTAGACCTTCCAAAAATAGGGATATCATTTTCTGCTAAGAAGGTCTCTCTATGACAGGGCATCGATCTACATATTGACTAAATCTTCGTGCTTCATTTTTTATTGTCTCATTGGGAGCTTGTTTGAAACTATGTAGTAAGGATGATGAATTGTGCTTGATCCCTCGCTTAGTGAATTCCCAAATAACTTCTTGGAAGAAATGTTCAATATGTCCAAAACAATTTGGATCCAAGGATTGAAACCAAGTTAAGGCTATTCTCGTGAGGGTTAGCCCAAAGGATTCATATTGCACGAAAAAGTCATCCACTTGCTCCGCTCGCAACACCTGCTTGAATTCTGCAATGTGGTCATAGGGCTCTCTTGTGACATCGTAACGATTTCGCATACATTTGGCCAATTGGATTGGTCTCACTCTTTTGTCTAGCCCTGGGGATTGCATTATGATGGGGACACCTTGGGGCGGTTATGTCCTAAAGGTAGGTCTATTCATATTTCCCATTCTCTGACTAGTGTGGCCGTGGGGGTTGATTCCTAGCATGGTGAATTGTTCATGTGGTCTATCGGGTATACTACCTTGGCTCATTTGTCCTAACATCACATTTTCTGTTCTTTGTTGGGTCTCAAATGGGTTTTGTGAGGTAGTTGCATGATCTCGAGCTAACTCTCCTCTTTCATTAATATGATCAAGGTTTTCAGTTACTACATAGATCTGGCCCATCTTGTCCATGTAGACTCCATCTTCGTACTTGACAGTTTGTCTTGGAACTATTTCTAATTCAGTAGTGCTTCTCATTCTTCCTATTGACCTGTATAGAACGTCGAGGTAGATGGGTATTCCTTGTAGGTTAGTGGACATGTATTGAAGAGACATCCTATATTCCCCTTCCACTGTAGACATAAGACCTTCCCTAGGTATGGATCCATGCATGTCTTCAAAAGCCAAGAGTCTCTCCCAGTTAAATGATATTTCTGACTCACTCGTCTGTGAACTCAGCACGTAGTGCTGACCACTGAGTTATGAGTCCCTGACTTGGTTGTGTGGTTGACACTAACCTTAGATGATTTGGTACTTTATCTCTCTCTTCCTAAGTTTCCACTTGATCTTAGGTTCATAAGTGTTGGCAGTAGTCAGGGAACCGAAGGAGCCACAAGACGAAGAGAGTCAGAGCGAAGGGACAGCACAAGCAGACATGGCAGTCAAAGAAGATCTGGCAAATAGGCCAATAATTTTCCTCATGAAGAAGCAAGTATGAGCATTCATGCAAATCTAGCACTTAGGCAACCCTTTAACTTTTCAAAAACCCTTACACCAATTAAAAGTGATTCTCATCACTAAACACCATTGTAAATACCATTTCACATTTTTGTAGCTCCATTTTGTGCAAGCCAAGGAGTCCTTGAGCTTGAGGAGCTTTAGAAGTATCTACCTGCCAATTTTTGTAATTTTTAGATCTCATTTGAGCCCTCAAATAAGCCCTGGAACCTAATTTTTAACTAGCCGGCCACTAGGTCTGAACAGGGCCAAAGCTAGTCAAAAACTATAAAAGGAGCTAGAGAGCTCATTTTTGAGGTTAGATTGTAATTGAAACGAACTTGTAAGAGCTTTTTGAAAGTAATCTAAGAACTCCATTGCTTCTCATTCTTTGTCTTGCCGTGTGTGCGCGTGTATGTGTATGTGTGTGCATGTTTGTGTGCTTCTCACTCACGCACTTGTGCCACCACTTGCTTGAGGTCTTCATACCATCCTCACGTCTTCCCGGATTGACATTAAAGGAGGTGCTACTCATCACTGAGCTACACCAAATTTTGGCACTGTTGCCGGGGATCGAGCTTTGAGGACGAGCGTGTGATGGTAAGACGTAGAGTTGACGCGTTGGAGTTGTAGGTATTTTCTTCACTTTCATCTATTTTCTTGTTTTTTCTTCACCATCCTCATCACCATCATCATCATCACCATCTTCCACCTCCATTTCCATCATCGCGAAAATTTCAGTTTTTTGAGTATATCACCATCTCCACCTCATTTCCCTCATTTCACTTGTGAGAGAGAGCGAGAGAGCGAAAGTGCGTGTGCTGTTTTTGCATGTTTCTTGAGCTGTCTTGCAGGTATAGGTCACATCATCATCCCCAGCACTCTGCGCAGGTACGGATTTCGAAGTAACTGTCTGTGTGTCGCCGACTTCTGTCAATCGCGACCGACAAAAAAAAACGCTCAAATCACCAAACAAAGTGCAAAACCATGATCTACAGGCCTAGAGCTTCCCAAAAATGTGTTTAGTTTCTTGAAATTCCTCAGATTTCTGTCAATCGCGATCGACACGTCAATCGCGATCGACAGCGCCGTCGCCGACAGAGTCAACGACCGATTGACCACAACCGACGGACCATACGCATGACACGTGTCAATCGCGATCGAGCCATCAATCGCGATCGACTCATCAATCGCGACTGGCAGCCCACGACGGCTCTGTCAATCGTGACCGACACAGTCAACGACTGTTTGACCACGACGGACAGACCTCGCGACCGACCTGTCAATCGCGATCGACCCATCAATCGCGACCGACAGAGTCAACGATGGTTTGACCACGATCAACTAAAAATTCGGGCCACATGTCAATCGCGATCGACCAGTCAATCGCGACCGACAGAGTCCACGACTGATTGACCACGACTGATTGACTTTTCGGGACCACCTGTCAATGGCGACTGACCAGTCAATCGCGACTGACAGCCACGACAGACCTGTCAATCGCGATCGACACGTCGATCGCGACTGACCTGTCAATCGCGACCGACAGACTTTGCGAACACGTTAGAAGGGCAATTTAGGTCAAATTTTTAAGGTAAAAATAGTGGTCTAAATTTTGGCCAAGTGTGGGACAAACACAAGGGTGTAGTAGTGCATTGCGAGGGCATGACCCAAGTAACTCGAGAAATTCCTGTTTGCCTGTTAACCTAGTTTAATCCTGTTTTAGCCCCAAAACCCTGAACTGGCATAACTTTCTCATACAAAATCCGTTTGCCGTGATTCTTGTTTTGTTGGAAAGCTCGCGGGGAGTACAACAAAAACATCGACTGGTTACGGCTAAATTAAGATCAAGAATATTAGATAGGGTCTTTTGAAGGTGACCATACCCAGGGGGAACAAAAATTCAGGGGTCTCTAGAGTTGTGTCCAAAAAATCATAGTGCAAATTGGTGAAGTGTTACATGAATGGAAGTGATTGGTTTTGTCTTTTGAATTTAAGTCTTGAGCTAACAGTGGGCCTTTTACAGGTCCTTTGAGAGCAGCGAAGGGTACGCAAAGCAAGAGTAAGTGCAGGCTTGGGAACACGCGTCCTGGGCACACCAAGGCAACAATACAAGGAAAGGAACTCAAGGTTGGAAAACCTGCAACACCCTCTGTCAATTCTTAGTTTAGGCTAAGTGCGGGTAGTGTTAGAAGTAATTCCAGGCAACGATAGGCACGAGATAAATCAAAGATTATCTAAGAAAATCAAGTGCAAGTTAAGAGACAACTTGTGTGTGTGTGAACGACAACTTTAAAGGAAAAGAACCTAACGTGAAACGACCAAACTCAAAGGCGAAATTAAACTCAAGTATTCCTAACGACGTGATATCAGACAAGAGTGTAAACACGATAATCAACATAAAAAGAACCAAGTGACCGATACAAAAGGACTCAGAAACATGGTTGTACCTGGAAAAATTGGGCTAATCAGTTCGGCATATGAACCTTAGATCAGGAGGACACCTAGTAAGAGAGAGACAAAGCCTTAGGTCTTCAGAGGCTAGTGTCAATCACACTGCAAGGTCTTGGGCCCAGCAGTTGAGTCACCACTCGCATTACCCTAGCTCTGATACCAGTGAATCAGAGATGTCTCAAGGCATGGACAGACCTACGGGAAGTTCAGGAGTGCCATACTTGCACCGTGTAGAAGGCCCTTACAAAACGCAGTTGGAATACCTTAGGACCAACCGATTAGGTGCTAGCATCTATGAGGACGGTCTAGGAAGATCCGTGGTCCAGATTAAAAACCCTGACCAATCCATTGGACTAGAGCACCAAGCTGTCAAGTTTGAAAACGGAGCATATCTGGACAAAGAAGGAACCATATACGTAGTTACCAGTCACCCAGATAGGACAGACGAATTTGGGAATGTAATCTCAGAAGCGGACTTAGGTGACTTGGAACAAGGAAATATGGGCGTAGAACCTAGAACCCCCCGAGGCAAATCTGTTCTCACTAGGATTATCACACCTGAGTGGGTGCCCCAAGACAACAAGAGCATAGATTTACTCCTCAATCGAGAAACTGACGAAGCCTTTTGGAGGTATAAATCTGATCAACCAACCGATATAGGGACAATCATGATCTATGAGTTTAAGGATCCTGATAGCCCAGGCAGAGTGACCTACTTAGATCACGCTTCGGAGAGGATCTTTGTGGTGACAGAAAATGATAGGCATGCTTACACTTGGAAGGGTGAATTCGTTTTTCCCCAACCAAGATCGAATGTATCCTATGGTCACCCTGGAGCTGGAACATCCCAAGCTCATGGAATGCAAAGAGACAGACATAGAGAAAGGCCGGAAGTAAGCTTTGCCAACCCAGTGGGCAGAGAAAGAACGAGGATGGAAACGAATAGAGTAGAACCTGAGATACTTAGAGCTCATAGGAATCAAAGAAATGTGGAGGAGTTCCCTCTACCACAACCTAGAGAGCACACAAGGACTTTGAGGCCGACTCAGCTAGTTAAGTCCATGAAGAACTACTTCGATGGCACTGGAGATACATACGATCATGTGGCTGAGTTTAGGCAAGTCCTGAGAGCTGAACAAGCTGAGGATCTATTCACGCAGTACAATGCCTTTGGTCTGACCCTTAGGAACACTGCCCTGACATGGTTTCAGCCACTAAATGAGAGGCAGTTCAGGAGCATAGACCAACTCCTAGAGGCTTTCATTATTGAATTCTCTAAGAATGGCATAAGGCATAATACCTCCTCGCTGATTCACAGCTTCAAGCAAACCCCGCAAGAGACCGTGAGACTTGCAGGAAGGAGATTTAGGCAATATCTTGAAAGATGCCCTATTTCGGAGTTACCCACACGCCAAGCAAGTGGCTTTATTCTTGGATGGATTGCTAAGTACCAAATTAAGATCATATGTGTACTTGAAGGACCCTAGGACCATAGAAGAGTGTGTACGCATGTGTATTGACATTGAGGACAACCTAGGGGAGGAGTTAGAGCTTTCCAAGATATACAAAGATTCGGATAGTGCCTCTAACCTCTCTTCCACGCAATCCACATCAATCGAGGAACTTGCAGAGAAAGTAGCTCAGAAATTAGGTGTGACTAGCAAACAAATCCCAAGGTTTGCCCCTGTGAAAAGGTGCTATACGTGTGGCGGCGACCACATGGCGAATGTCTGTCCCATTATGGCCCAACCCCAAGTTAATCCTAGTAGTCAGCACTGCACCATAGAACGAAGGTACACCAATCACACCGCGCAAGATTGCCCATACAACAAGCAGGCAGTTAGGCAACCCTACCCTCAGCCATACCCTCAACAAGGAAGATACCAGAACCAATACCCACCTCAGCCATATGCTAGGCCTCAACAAACCTACCAACCCTATCAAAACCAACAAAGGCCTCAGCCTGTGCTAGCACAACAACCCCCAGCTCCAGCTAATGTGATTCCGGTAAAGTATGCTGTTGCAGAAGAAAACCTGAATAGAGCTATAGTCCCTGTAACACCCTTGCTTTCTGAAAGTGACCCGAGTGACCATAGCTTTGATTCTACACATGTTGATAGTCCCCAGGCGTACTACATGCAGTCTCCAGAACATGGTGAGTCCTATTACAGTGAAGAACTGAGTGAACCTAGTTGGGAGTCAGATTACACAAACGTCATGTATGCAAACCCCAACCCTAGGCCTCAACCTAGGCAAATAAGACCTCCGTTCCCAAGAGGACCGTGCTACAGATGCCAAGGAGATCACCTCATTCGTGATTGCCCCTTACCTCCACCTACACAAAACCAGTCAGTGACGATCCAAGGCTTTTGCCAAGATTGTGGAAAAGAGCATCTCTTACGAGATTGCCCAAAAAACCCCAATAATATGCCAAAAATCACACCTATCAATGTTATTGGGTTAGTGGTAGATTCCACGGGAAGTGTCACTTCCACTGCTCCCGTACAGGTAGTCACTAGAGCTCAAGCATTGAAGCAGAATCAAGGGGTAAACCAGGATAAGAACCCAGAGGCTAGTGAAACCGAGAGCATAACAAAGAAAAGGACTAGAGCGTGGAAAGATAGTCGGGAAAGAATGAAAAGACAGTGGGCTAAAAAGATGAGTGAACTCGAGGAAAGCATAAGAGAAACCAAAGCCAGGATAACTGAACTCACCTCTCAAACTCCTTCTCACACTATCCCATCACCACCATTCCCATCGCCATCCGACCCGCCACCTTCCAACCCACCTCATATGATTCCACCACCCCCTAGAGTAGGATCCGTATTAGCTGATCCCACTCCTGAAGATATAGACATGATGCTTAAAGCATATCAGGCCAGAATCCAAGAAGGGCCAAATGTCACGGATCATGACAAGTGTTACCTTAGAGCTGACCTAGAGATAGAAAGAACCAAGCTTTGCGCGAAAATGGTCGCATTGGCTCAGACTATGTTTGAAGCCAGTCGCCTTTTCAATTACTTGGGCTCAGCCAAGACGCAATTACACTTGGATGGACTTCTAGAGAAGTTAGAGGGCATAATTGCAAGATCTGCCAAGGAAGAAGAAAATCAAGAAAGAGATAACGCGAGCAAAAATATGACTCATTCCCCTCCAAAAGCTTATGTGCCCAATTCCACTGAAACAGACTACCCCCCCTCCCTAGAAAGAATAGAGAATCTAATGGCACAATCACAAAAGGAACCAGCCTCTCAACACAAGGGCAAGGCAAGTGAAAGAGTAAGCATTCCTGCTCAAGAAGCCTATGTGCCTAACTCTACGGAGCCAGACACATCATCTTCTATGAATCGGTTCACACCAGAATTCCTACGTGAGATTCAAGAAGACAAATGGGTTAAAGAAAGCGAAGTCCCTCCTCCCATTGAACTTGTGGATGATGCACATGACCAATTTCCACAAGACATCCCATCCATTTATGGAGAGCAGGAAAGTACCCAATCTCAAGAAAGATTAGACTTTGAGTCTAATTCTTTACAAGAACTACCCCATTTCACAGGCCCATGGGAAGCAAGGTCCACGTGTATGAGAGCACCTACAGTCATGGTAAGAAACAAAGATTCAGTCATACCTAGGAACACAGAGGTAGTGAAGAACACCAAAGTGCAGTGTAATCTCAAGTTAGAAGAGCTACTCAAGGTTAGACCTGAATTATGGAAACATGTCGCCAAACAAGTACCAGAAATAGCTAAACCTCGTTCCCAGGTAGGATCCCAGAGAACAGTGCCAGAGATACCCTTGGATAAGATAGAAGACATGTGTGAAGGTGAAGAAGGGAACACCTATCTTCCCATTACCTACCAGGAGTACACCACCAAGGCAATTTTGGACTCAGGTGCAGGAGTTGCAATTGCTACCACTTCCCTCTGGAAGCGTTGGGGCAAGCCAGCACTCAGGCCAACGAGAATGAAATTGCAGATGGCCGATGGTCATATTGAGAGACCCTTAGGATTGCTAGAAGGAATAACTCTCACCACTTGTGGTGTCGAGTTTGAGATACCAAGAAACCATATATGTGCTTTGCAAATGTTATAAGTAATGATCAAATCAAGACAGACTACTTGTGACTTCAAAATCCTGAAAAACTTGCTATTTTGGTATTGATACCTGCTCAGTGTTATGCTCAGTGTGACCAGTGTAGTTACAATTAGCAAAATTCCTTCTAGAGAAATTCTATTAGCTTATTAAGCTCCCATTTGCAAGTGGAATGAAAGGAAATGATAAACTATACTCAGAGAAATCACTTTAGCAAAATAAGGTACACCCCCGATTTTTTAGGAGACTTACAGTCACAGACCAGTGAGCACCTCGATTGGGATTTCTCTATAATGGTTGATCCAATAGCCTTGAAATTTTGTAGGTGTATAGTAGACTTTGAGCTGAATCCAATGCACTTTGAATCATCCAATTTGGTTCAGTAGATCTTGAGATATGCCTCTTGGAAGTTGACAGAGTTGAAGATGGTCACTCAGAGAAACTAGAGATTATGAATGTAAGTATATGTATTAGATCTATTGATTGTACATTCCCATTGGCATAGATTGTGATGCTCAATGGTACTCAGATGTGTAGGCTATGGTGTAGCACTCACACACTCAGAGAGAGATGGATTAGCCTCGGGATATGAGCTGAACAATGAACAAGCTTACCCGCGACTTTTCTTCTTCACATATATATGGTTTGAGTGAGGATTTGAATTTTAACTCTAATTCAAATCTCCTAGAATCTTGTACCTAAAAGTGAATGAGATATTCTCTCAATCATTCACCCACTCAATCAATCAAATTTTCCACTACTTAATCAAGTAGGTATGATTACATGTAAATGCTAAGTCACAATGACTTTTACAATGAGTAAAAGGTAAGAACTCATAAGCATGAGTTTCTATGACTCAATCTTCAAGAATTAATCCAAGCTTTATGTAATGTCTTCAAGGTTGATATCCAAGCCAAGTGTTAAGGCTTGAATTACACCAACAGCTCCCCCTCAAGCCAAACACTTTGGCTCAAGTCTTCATCTCTAGTCTTCAATTACTTCCTGCAATCCAATCATGGATTTAAATCTGCATAGCTTGCTTCCATCCAGAGCTTTAGTAAGCAAATCTGCACATTGCATATTAGTAGACACATATGACAATTGAATATCTTTGCTAAGTAACTTCTCCCTCACATAGTGGTAATGAACCTCTATGTGTTTTGTCCTAGCATGATAAATTGGATTAGCTGCAGGGTGAAGAGAACTTGTGTTATCACCAAGGATGATTGGTGGCCTTGTGTATAGGCCCAATTCTGAATATAAAAGCTTCAACCATATAGCTTCTTGAGTGGCATTTGCTAGCCCTCTATACTCTGCTTCAGTAGATGATAAAGCTACTGTGGGTTGTTTCTTGGATGACCAAGAAATTGGTTTATCACCTGCAAAACATATGTAACCAGATGTGCTTCTCCTGTCATCCTTGCAACCTGCCCAATCTGCATCTGAATATACCTTAATATCAATGTCTGATGAATAGGGAAAGTATAAACCATGATTTTGTGTTCCCTTTAGGTACTTTACTATCTTCTTTGCTGCCTCCAAATGAGGTACTCTTGGTTTGTGCATAAATTGGCTAAGTACACTAACACCATATGATATATCAATCCTGGTTAAGGTAGCATAATTTAGACTACCTACCAAACTTTGGTAACTTGTAATGTCTTGGAGTTCTTCCCCTTCATGAGCACTGAGTTTGTGGTTGACCTCCATAGGAGTGCTTGAGACTTTAGCATCCTGCAAATTAAACTTCTTGACCATGTCCTGAATATACTTCTTCTGAGTAATAAAGATACCTGAATTTGTATAGACCAATTCAAGTCCTAGGAAGTACTTCAATAATCCAAGATCATTAATCTTGAATTCCTTCATCATTTGCCCCTTGATGTGTCTAATTCCCTGAACATCATTTCCTGTAATAATGATGTCATCAACATAGACACACAAGTATATTACCTTTGAATTATTCCTTTTGATAAATAATGAAGTATCTGCTTTACTCATTATGAATCCTTGGTCTAGGAGATAGGTTGTCAACCTGTAATTCCATGCTCTAGGTGCCTGCTTCAATCCATATAAAGCCTTGTTCAATTTACACACATGATTTACCTTCTTGGGATCTTCATAGCCAGGTGGTTGTGACATGTAGACTTCTTCAGATATCCATCCATTCAAGAATGCATTCTTCACATCCAATTGGTACATGTTCCAATTCTTGGATGCAGCTACACTCACCAACACTCTGATAGTTGGCATCTTGGCCACAGGAGAAAATGTCTCCTCATAATCAATGCCTTGGGTTTGTGCAAAACCCTTGGCTACCAACCTAGCTTTATACTTGTTTATTGTACCATCTGAATTCCTTTTGAGTTTGTAGATCCATCTGGATCCTATCACCTTCATAGATTCTTTCTTGGGTACCAAGTCCCAAGTATCACTTTCCTTGAGAGCTTCCATTTCTTCATCCATTGCTTCCTTCCATTCTGGTTTAGTGATTGCTTCTTCAAATGTACCTGGTTCTTCATTCAAGAGATCCTTTGCAAGATATACAGAATGCTTGGTTACAAGGGAAGTATCATACCCATACCTAATAGGCTTCTTACTTTCTCTCTGAGATCTTCTCATAGCTTGAGTTGAGGATTCTGGTATATCCTCTAACTTCTTCATCTTCATTTTCCCTTTGGATTTCCAAGCCTTGAACTCTTCAATGTTGATGGTGTCTTCATCATCTGAGCTTGTGTCCTCTTTCTGAATTGGTTCTTGCTTGATAAGCTTGGGGAAGTCTTCTTCCATGTCATAAGGTAGACTAACCTTCCTGCATTCATTTTCATACCATGAATCATTCTCATCAAAGATGACATCTCTGCTTACCTTGAAGCCTTTGTTTGAGGGGTTGTAGAATCTGTATCCCTTCTGATTCAAATCATAACCAATGAAGATACATTTCTCAGCTTTAGGGTCTAGCTTTCCCCTTACCTGTGAGGGAATATGCACATATGCAACACAACCAAAGATTTTGCAATGATCCAGAGATGGTCTCTTATCATGCCAAGCCTCATAGGGTGTCATTCCATCAAGTGTCTTTGATGGCAACCTGTTAATTAAATATGTGGCAGTAGATACACTCTCTGCCCAAAGATAATTTGGCAATTTCTTTTCATTTAGGATAGACCTAGTTGTTTCTACAATGAGTCTATTTCTTCTCTCAGCTACCCCATTTTGTTCAGGTGAGTACCTTGTAATAATCTCCCTCTTGATGCCTCTTTCCTGCAAGAAATCTTCAAGGTCATTGGAGAAGTATTCTCCACCACCATCTGACCTTAGTTTCTTCAAATGTCTACCTGTTTGATTTTCAACTAGTGCAAGGTACCTCTTGAAACAATTAAATACTTCATCTTTATGTTTCATGAAATATAAGACAGTCCACCTGCTATAATCATCAATGAAGGACACATAGTACCTTGATCCAGATATGGATGGCTCCTTGCTAGGTCCCCAAACATCTGTATGCACCAATTCCAGATAATCTTCATGCATAAAACCTTTCTTGGTGTAGGGCAATCTGTGTGACTTACCAAATTGACAAGCCCCACACTTGTATATCATGTGTTGCTTAGATACATTAGGTATCCCAAGCACACATTGATCCCTACTCATTTGCTTTAAGGTCCTTTCTCCAATGTGACCTAATCTCTTGTGCCAAATCTCCAATTCTGATAGGGTTTGATCTTTATAGTTGTACAAAGCAATATTCTTAGTGTCTTCAAGTTCAAAGGTAAACAATCTACCTGATTTTTCTCCCTTGGCTATCCTTCTGAATCCATGTCTTGGATCCTCCACATATGCACCATGTTGAGTAAACCTGACCTGTAGACCTTTTTCCACAATCTGGCCTACACTCATTAGATTCTTGGTGATTGTTGGAACATACAATACTCTGCTCAATAAATTCTGATTACCATCACTAGTTTTGACATTGCCTACTTTAACAACTGAATGTTTAGTGTCATCACCTGTCTGCACTTGATGCTTGCCTTTGGGTTCTTCCAAATCAGAAAGTAATGCAACATTTCCAGCTACATGATTAGAGCAACCTGAATCAATATAGAATAAGTGATCATCATTGATACCTGACTTAGAAGTCATATTCATGATCAATAAGGAGTCATCTTGCTCCTCTGCATAATTGTTGTAGTCTTTCCTATTCCTGTATCCACCTTGATAGTTGCCATTGTGGTTGTAATTGTAATTGTTGTTGTATTGATGGTTGTATCCATTGTAGCTTTGGTGTTGATTGAATCTGCCTCTTCCTTGAGAGTATTCTCCTCTTTGGTGACCTCTTCCTCTTTGGTTCTTGTAGTTTTTGTAACATTCATCTGTGGTATGGTTAGACAAGCCACAAATATTGCATGGAGATTGGTTGTAGGGTCTCCCCCTACCTGACTTACCTCCTCTGCCTCTACCTCTTGAAGATCTACCTCTCCCTGCATAGTTTGCTTGGGAGGTAGAGCCTTCTTCATCAACCTTTTTGCTTTTACCTTTATCTTTTACCTTCTTATCAATATAAAGGGCAGAGGGGTTGTTACCTTTTGATTGCTCTCCATTCTTTGTGATCTTTGCTTCATGTGTAAAGAGTTGTCCAATCAAAGTTGTTAGATCAGGTGCTTGGATGTCCATGTATAAGTCCATTGCTGTGGTAAAGCTCTCCCACTTGTCATCTGCCTTTAGTCCATTGATCACTTGTCTAACTATTTGCTCTTCCTCAATCTCCTCTCCAACACTTGCTAGTTGGTCTGCAATGTCCTTGACTTTGGTAACAAAATCTGAGACAGATTGCTTTGATTGCTTCCTAAGAGTGGTAAACTCAATCCATAGCTGATTCTTTCTGGCCCTTGTGCTTGATGAAAAATAAGTTGACAAGGTTTCCCAAGTCTCTTGGGAAGTTTTGCAATTCCTTATGTGTGGTAGAAGGAAATCAGAAATAGAGTTTAGAAGATATGACCTTGCCAAAGCATCTTTTGCACACCATTGATTGAGTCTCTCTTGCTCTTCCTTGGTGGGTAGGCCTCTAGCTTTGAATGAGGGCAATTCCTCATCTCCTGATATGAATCCAAACAAACTCCTTCCTTGTAGATAGGTCTTCATCCTTAGAGACCAAGCTTGGTAGTTGTTCCTGTCTAATTTGTCAATGAAGGAAGGAAAGCCATCACCCATGATTACCTTATTTGCTCTGATACCACTGTTGGGAGTGATGGTTAGATGCACTCAAGAAATGAGTTGGTGCTGCTAAACCTGCTTCACACCAGCCCTCCTTTGATTCCAGATATGCTTAGTAGACTCCTTAAGCTTCCAAATGATACCAAGAAACCATATATGTGCTTTGCAAATGTTATAAGTAATGATCAAATCAAGACAGACTACTTGTGACTTCAAAATCCTGAAAAACTTGCTATTTTGGTATTGACACCTGCTCAGTGTTATGCTCAGTGTGACCAGTGTAGTTACAATTAGCAAAATTCCTTCTAGAGAAATTCTATTAGCTTATTAAGCTCCCATTTGCAAGTGGAATGAAAGGAAATGATAAACTATACTCAGAGAAATCACTTTAGCAAAATAAGGTACACCCCCGATTTTTTATGAGACTTATAGTCACAGACCAGTGAGCACCTCGATTGGGATTTCTCTGTAATGGTTGATCCAATAGCCTTGAAATTTTGTAGGTGTATAGTAGACTTTGATCTGAATCCAATGCACTTTGAATCATCCAATTTGGTTCAGTAGATCTTGAGATATGCCTCTTGGAAGTTGACAGAGTTGAAGATGGTCACTCAGAGAAACCAGAGATTATGAATGTAAGTATATGTATTAGATCTATTGATTGTACATTCCCATTGGCATAGATTGTGATGCTCAATGGTACTCAGATGTGTAGGCTATGGTGTAGCACTCACACACTCAGAGAGAGATGGATTAGCCTCGGGATATGAGCTGAACAATGAACAAGCTTACCCGCGACTTTTCTTCTTCACATATATATGGTTTGAGTGAGGATTTGAATTTTAACTCTAATTCAAATCTCCTAGAATCTTGTACCTAAAAGTGAATGAGATATTCTCTCAATCATTCACCCACTCAATCAATCAAATTTTCCACGACTTAATCAAGTAGGTATGATTACATGTAAATGCTAAGTCACAATGACTTTTACAATGAGTAAAAGGTAAGAACTCATAAGCATGAGTTTCTATGACTCAATCTTCAAGAATTAATCCAAGCTTTATGTAATGTCTTCAAGGTTGATATCCAAGCCAAGTGTTAAGGCTTGAATTACACCAACAATGTATGCTGTCATTGCAAAGCCCATGTACGGGCTTCTGACTAACTTTGAGTGGACGGAGGAATGTGAGAATTCCTTCCAAGAGCTTAAACGAAGATTATGTTCAGCACCAATCTTGACCACACCAGATTGGAACAAGCCATTCCATGTTCACGTGGATGCATCCAACTATGCCATTGGATGTGTACTCGCACAACCTACCGGTGAAGGTAATATGGATCTTCCAATTGCCTATGCCAGTAGACAATTGAATGCGGCTGAACGGAATTACACCACTACGGAGAGAGAAGGTTTAGGCATGGTATATGCAGTTAAGAAATTTAGACACTATTTGCTTGCAAATAAGTTTAAATTTTTTACTGACCACCAAGCATTGTTATATCTAGTAAACAAGCCATGCAATACAGGAAGATTAGTAAGATGGTTTCTCTTACTAATGGAATATGATTTCGAGGTTGTGGTAAGGAAAGGGAGAACTCATTTAAGAGCAGATCACCTCTCTAGGCTCACATCGGGAGAAGCCCCACAAGGAGTATCGGATGATCTTCCTGATGCTTACTTGTTTAATTTGGAAGTTGTACCGCAGTGGGCTAAGCCATTGGTACCAGTATTGACATACGGGCCTAACCATCCAGTAGTAAACACACGGAATAGAGAGGTTGTTAAAGCCCAAAAGTACCACATCATGGCAGGAAGCATGTACAAGCACACAGATCAAGGAATCTTAGCTTGTTGTGTGAAAGAGGACGAGTACAATAAATGGTTGCATTTAGCACATGTAGGTGCACTAGAGCAACACCATTCAAAGCAACGAACCTTACAAACACTAAGGAGATTCGGAGTGCATTGGCCAACTATGGAAGCGGATGCCCAAAAGTTGTGCAAGGAATGCCCAATCTGTTGCACTAAACCACCTGTGGAACACGCTACTCTTTATCAAGTATCCATAGTGCCAGATTGGAGTGAACCACTAGTATCCTTCCTGAGGACGAAAGCATTCCCTCCAGACATGACTCTGGCTAGGAAAAGGAGTTTAGAACAAGAAGCTCTGGATTACTCACTCATTGGTGATAATCTATATAAGCGTGGTAAAGATGGTTACCTGAGGCTATGTGTCCATGAAAGTGAATATCTTAAGATCATGGAAACTGCTCACCAAGGTGTAGCAGGAGGACACTTTGGACCAGATCGGGTGATCAAGGCAATACTATTTGCGGGCTTTTGGTGGCCTACCCTTCACATGGACGCACATACCTATGTGAAACGATGTGATGTCTGTCAGAGAACTCAGTATCCTATACGAAAAGATGAGATGCCACTGAAACCTATGATGGGTGGACGTGCATTCTCTAAGTGGGGAATAGACTTCGTAGGTCCTATTAATCCCCCAGCTAAGAGTTCCCATGCAGAATATATCATTGTTGCAACAGACTATCTAACTAAGTGGGTAGAGGTAAAAGCCACAACGAAGAACGATGCTCAAACAACTGCTAAGTTTTTATTTGAGAATGTGTTCACTAGATACGGGCTACCTATAGAGCTAGTTAGTGATAGAGGCACTCACTTCTTGAATGAAGTTATTGAAAATCTGCTCCAAGAATTCTTGGTAGTACATAAGAAGTCTGCCCCCTATCACCCACAAGCTAATGGGCAAGCTGAAAGCACAAACAAGATTCTATGTAATGTGTTGACCAAGTTAGTGAATAATAAACGCTCTGATTGGGACAAACAGCTACACCATGTTGTTTGGGCATACCGAGTCGCCTACAAAACGGTACTCCAAGCCACCCCCTTTCAGATGGTATTTGGCCAAAACGCTGTGCTACCCTTGGACTTCTTGATACCTACATTGAGAGTAGCACAAGAGCACGAATGGACGGGTCATGAACTCTCCTCTAGAATTTTTGACCTTGAACGATTAGGAGAAACAAGACTGAGAGCAGCTGTAGGGATATATGCAGCTAAGAAGAGACAGAAGGCATACGTTGATGCCCATGTGAAGGATAAGGGTTTGAAAGCAGGAGATCTAGTTTTAGTCTATACACTAAAACAACACGCAAGAAAGCTAGAAAAGAGAGGCTACGGACCTATGATCATCAATAGGATCTCCACGAGTGGAGCAGTACAACTGGCCACATTAGAGGGTGATATTCTCCCAAACTATATTAGCGGATGCAGAGTCAAGTTGTATCAAGAACCCCTCATGGAGGAAATGCTCAGTCGACTCAACACTGCTAAGAAACGCAAGGAGGAAGAAAAGCGAATTCGAGAAGAAGCTCAAGCAGAAGCTTTAGAACGCATCAGAAGGATGAAACTAAGAAGACAAGGCAGAGAGCACCCTAGGCAAGATGCATACGCAGATCAAGGATATGACATGGCTATGTGTGAAGTCTCAGGTGTTAGCTCACATAAGATAACAGATCGACGTCCTTTCATAACCTTAGATATAGGACAAGGAAAGAGTGCAAGGACTGTAAGAGCCTTGATTGACTCAGGTGCAGCCACTAGTGCTGTTAAATTGTCTTACTGTCAAGAGTTGCAGTTAACTGTCAATCCTGTGGAAGCATATCTCATAGGATTGGGAGGCGTGGAAACCCCTTGCATGGGCGAGGTGGAACTTCCCCTCTATATTCATGATGAGACAATGACAGTTAAAGTACTAGTGTGTCAATATGAGGACCTCACAGAACCCCTTGTCTTGGGTCAAGACTGGATCTATGACCAAGCAGTCAACTTAAACCTAAGAAGTGGACTTCTTCAGGTATGGGTCAATCATAGTCGAATTACAGTAGAGTTAGATATTGGAGCACTCAAGGAACTAGGAAAGGCACAAACTCTTGGTCCCTCCAGGGGTGCACATGAAGTTGACCATGCTGTTCTTGTCCAAAACTATGTGTTGCAGAGGAATGCTATTCGCAAAAAAGGAGTCAGGGATGCAACAGAACTCCCTTCTTTTCCAAATGCCAGAAGGAGGCAGCAATCAAAGGCGGATCAAAGGCAGAAGAAGCAGAGTACTACCTATGCCGGAGATCAAAAGTACCTGCGCAGCAAAATGTCTCAGCAAGTGAACCAAGTGTGGGTGCGGAAAGGCGAACACCCGGTTGCACTCAAGCCAACCACACGGGCAAAACCTCTTATTAGTAACCAACAACACGAAACTAATAAGAAGTCTTTCAGAAATTCATCCGCTAACGTGAAATCTATTTGGGTGCCCAAGAAGTCGATGAAGGCTAGCCCACAATCAAGACAAATTTGGGTGCCTAAGGCTTGTTTGCGGGCTCAAATAGCTACACCAAGACCACATCCTATACAGCATGATCCATTCACTCGCACAGCCGGCATCCACTCGTTTTCAACACTCAGGAACACACCAAGGCCCATGAGCACGAACCTAATCGCTTGTGAATGGGTCCCTAAAAGGCTTCATTTCCAAGTCGATACACCTATAAAGCTCTCTAGAGTCTCTACGAAACCAAGAGCAAAACCCATCCACTGCATTTGGCAGCCTAAGACCTGTAATAAACCCCCCGACCCCAATTTGTGAATTCATCCCCACTTACTAACTGCATTAGTTTCCTAGGACTACCCAAGCATTAACTACACACACTGTCTTCGTGCACTTACTAACCACTAACTCATCATCCACCTCATGTTAATGTTGTAACGGGGACAACAACGGATTTATTCTGTCCATTACGATGTTAACACGTGGTTCTATATTCTCACAGAACCAACCAGCAAGCAAGGCCATGGCAGAAGCAGGTGGTGCCAGTTCTCAGGCCGGATCCAGTGCTCATATTGTGGACATAGAAACACTCCTTCTCGAGCCACATCTCATAGAAAGGCCACAAGAACTTCAAGCCGTGCATGTGCTCCCCATTCAGGATCCTCCTCAAGGGCACACTGAAGTCATGCGATCAGTATGGACCAAAGCCGGTGTGGACAGTTATTTCAGGGCCCACTTACCAAAGCCGGATTTCTTACGATGTTCATATCTGATCAGTACCATCACGCCAAGCAGGGCCAAGGGAGGCGACAGCACCTTTGTGTTGCCCTCACTACTGCCGCGTCATGAGCTTAAAAGATTCAAACTGACCCTTAATCTGGTACGAGAAGCGTTGGGCATGTATGGCATGCACATCCCCACTGAAAAGGAAACCATGGTTCCAGGTCGAATGAAACACAAAGATCTTAATAAGCTGAAGGATATGGTAGCGATGACACCTACCATTGCCCTTCACCTGCGGACCGTCATTCAACATTTTGCTTTCCCCGCCCAGGAAAGATTCACAATGCCCCCAAAGAAAATATGGTTCAGCTTGTATCTGGCAGAGACAGAAAGCCTTCCCATCAATGTGCCACACTGGATCATAGATCAGATCCACCTAGCCCATCAAAGGTGGAACAAGAAGCAGAAAAATGTTCTTCATGGATGTTGCACTCTAACCAAGATAATCTACCGATGTCTGGCCTATGACGTGCCTATTCAGAGGGCACTCATATGGCCCCGCGCCCAGGAATTCCAAAGAAGACTATCAGCAGCAGGTCCCCCATCACAGAAGATGAGGGGGGGAGTACAATTACCCTGTGCTCAACCAAGGGGAGCCACCACTACACCAGAAATTACCCCTCCCCAGACACGACGCGTTAGGCCATTCACGATCCGGCTACCAAGACCAAGCACAGATGGACCTAATCTGGTATTTCCACCCGTCCCATCAGATTTGGAATTTCCACAGGGTTTTACTCTCAACGATCTCACGGATGAAGAAGTGGCTAGACTGATCTATGACTCTAACCTCGAGACGGAAGCAGAACGAGCTCAGGAACCACAACCCCAGACAACAACAGCAGCCCCCACCCGACCAGAAGTGGTAGAAGTCGACGTCGAGGAACAAGAGACTGAACAAGAAGAAGAAGCCTACGAGGAACAAGAATATGACGAACTTTCAGAGCTGGCAAGTGCCCCTGCATATTCTGCACAAATCAAAAGACTATATCGAACCATGCAACTAGTTCAAGAACAGCACAAAATGTCACTGGAAGCGGGCAAGAAACTCATGAACCAGTTGCTAGCAGAGGAAGGCGTGGACGATATGTTCATTGAGTCCATAAACCTTCATGCCGACGCAGTAGGAGTGGATGAGGCCATCCATGAGGCAATGGCCTACATTCACAGATTTGAGAAGAGGGTTCCCGTTCGTCCCAGGAGGTCCGGGAAACAAATTCATATCAATGTATCAGCACCAGGAGAGACAACGCAAGCAGACGAACATCAGGAAGCACCACTGTCACCACCATCCCCACCTCGCACTACACAATTCACTCCACCACATGACACTAGCACCACCACGTCCACTACCACCACCATTGTCATGGGTATCCCACTCTCTCCGGGAATCCAATTCGGGGGAGTCACCATGCCCACTTTCACCACTCTTTTCACTGACGTCACATCCACTCCACCCACGATCCCCATCTACACTGTCACTCAAACAATTGACACTATGGAAACATCTCCTGCCACAGCACCGCTCCCTCCCCCCATGCCACCTTCATCTCCCATACCCCCTCCACCCACATCTCCACTTGCATCCACATCATTCACAACTCCCTTTCCCGCCCCCATTCCCCCTGCATCCTCACCCCTCCCAGCATCGTTTAATGTAAATAGCATATTTTTAGCATTAAATCAATGTGTATATCAGCTTCAGAATGAGTACAGAGCTCTGGACGGCCAGTATCAACAACTGACAACACACCATCAGAACTTACAAAGGCAATTTCACATTCTACAAGAGGAAAATGCAGAAGTGAATCAACGTTATTCAACGCTTGAGCAGGCTCACCAAACACTATTGGAGGCACCCCAACCATCGACAGAATCAGGTGTCAAACAACTAGAAGCTTTGCTCGAAGTATACCAGGCCGATAACCTACGAGTCAGACGCAACTTGGCGCTACTAAGGAAACATATGGCCACAGCACTGGAGGAGAACAAAAGACTGCAAAAACAAAATGAAGAGAATCTGGAAGCGGCAATGGAAGGCTCCCCTCACGAGATAGATCCAGAGCAGTTCAAAGCAGTTCCCGCGGAGACGATGAAAACCATTTTGGAAAGCTATGCAGATCTCCTGGAAGCCCATGATGACTTGGAAAGAGAGCGTGACACAGTTCAGAGCAGACTTAAGGAACAGGAAGAACAATCGAAGAGTGTCCCATCAACCTCCATCTCAGACGAAGTAAAGGCCTTAACTGAGCAGGTAGCATAATTACAGCAGAGGTTACTGATATACGAGAGGCAGCCATCTCCAGTGGTAGAACCAGAGCAAGAAGAGTTGGTCCCTATTGAGGTAGATGATTCGTACGAGGAACCGTATGTTCCTATGCCAATGCCAGGCGGGCGACGAACCTCAGAGGGACTAGACACATTGGAAGTGGAAGCACCCGAATGGCTTCAGACACTAGAAAGGACAGCGAACACCCACGAAGAACGGGTGGCCATTCAGATCCAATCACTAGCGAACTTAGAAGAAACTGTCATAAAGTCTGAATATTTCATAAGCATGTCTCATCATAGATGGATCGGCACCAATAATGACCAATATGTGCCATTCTGTATACTTCTGGCCAATTACAACGCGGAGATTCAACGACAATGTGGCAAGCCTCCCACATTTGCTACACAATTTGGTCCAGATGATATACCGGAAAGTGCTCAGCGTGGGTCCATCCATCAACCCACCTGGAGAATCAGGCTTTTGGAAACGTATCCTGAAATGGTCCGAACCTGGAACAATATGCCGTTGTTTATTAAATACAATCCTTGTTACATTCCAGTTCTTCGAAGACGCACCTGGCATGAATTCACTATTGCCGTCAGAGACATCAAAGCCTGCGCAAAATGGTTGAATTATGTTTATCTGGCACCTCCACGAGGACCCCCCACGGTCAACTATATGATTTCTACAATCCGACACTGGAGTATTTGGCTACGCAATAATCCTGATGTGATGGCCCAGATGTGTATGAAAATATTTGAATTAATGCTGATCACTTTCAGGACGTTTAAGAACATTAAGGACCCTCACTTCTCAGGTGCAGGCTTTGTGACAGGAAACCAGGATCTAGTGTACGATATGAGTACCACCCCGTCAATTGAAGTAATATATGCTTGGCACGCCAGAATCAAGTACCTCCCAGCCTGCTTTAAACAGACATTTGAGGAGATGTTCATCACAGGATTCTGGGAATATCACTCCGAAATCTTTATACCCAGACCATCACATCTCCTCCAATTATTTGCTGTGGAGAGAACTATTTACTCAGAACAATTGAGGGTGCCTCATCCAGATGTTCCCGGACCTGTGAATTGGGATGATTTGCTCACAGATCTAGCACGCGGCTTGCGACTCGAAGAACACCACCTAGCCTCCGACGTCGTCCAATACTATGTTCAAAAATACTCTAGACAAGGGTCTGTCAGGGGCGACAGACGCGAGAGTGGGGGGGGGTGTTGGCAGCAGTCAGGGAACCGAAGGAGCCACAAGACGAAGAGAGTCAGAGCGAAGGGACAGCACAAGCAGACATGGCAGTCAAAGAAGATCTGGCAAATAGGCCAATAATTTTCCTCATGAAGAAGCAAGTATGAGCATTCACGCAAATCTAGCACTTAGGCAACCCTTTAACTTTTCAAAAACCCTTACACCAATTAAAAGTGATTCTCATCACTAAACACCATTGTAAATACCATTTCACATTTTTGTAGCTCCATTTTGTGCAAGCCAAGGAGTCCTTGAGCTTGAGGAGCTTTAGAAGTATCTACCTGCCAATTTTCGTAATTTTTAGATCTCATTTGAGCCCTCAAATAAGCCCTGGAACCTAATTTTTAACTAGGCCGGCCACTAGGTCTGAACAGGGCCAAAGCTAGTCAAAAACTATAAAAGGAGCTAGAGAGCTCATTTTTGAGGTTAGATTGTAATTGAAACGAACTTGTAAGAGCTTTTTGAAAGTAATCTAAGAACTCCATTGCTTCTCATTCTTTGTCTTGCCGTGTGTGCGCGTGTATGTGTATGTGTGTGCATGTTTGTGTGCTTCTCACTCACGCACTTGTGCCACCACTTGCTCGAGGTCTTCATACCATCCTCACGTCTTCCCAGATTGACATTAAAGGAGGTGCTACTCATCACTGAGCTACAATAAGCCTTTTCTACAAGTCCAAAATTGTCCTTGAATTGCTCAAAATCTTGTGGAACCCCTTGCTTCTTAGTCCCACCTAAGGGTCAACTTGAAAATACCCTATCTAATAATCCCCATGAGCTTTCCAACAAACCCAAAATCACTCCGAACGGATCTCGTATGAGAAAGTTATGCCAGTTCAGGGTTCTGGGAGTTAAAACAGGGAAACAAGACCTCTCTGGGAATACCTCAGGACAGGCGATACGATACCAAATTTTCAACGATACACGATACCACTATGGATGATACCACCTTAGAAGATATGATATCACCTTGGAGACTACGATCGCGATACCAACTTCCACAATACGATACTGCTATCCACACAATACGATATTGGAAATGGTCACGATGCGATACCTTTGATTTGCACAATACGATACCAAGTTGTGGGCGATACGATACTTGACCAGTACACGATACGATACCATATTGCTCACGATACGATACCAAGGAGACAGGCGATACGATACCAAAAATTACACGATACGATACTAGTTCTATGGACGATACGATACCAAAGGCTCAGACGATACGATACCACTTTTTTGCACGATACGATACTAGATTGGGCACGATACGATACCAAAATAATCAACGATACGATACTTGGTCGACGATACGATACCAGCAATCACACGATACGATACCACGGTAAGGGACAATACGATACTTGTCTATAAACGATACGATACCAACAATTCACAATACGATACTAGAAATCTCACGATATGATACTAGAAATATGTAAGATACGATACCACATTTTTGCATGATACGATACCCAAATCTCAGGCGATACGATACCACTGTCATGCGTGATACGATACCGCTCGGTCAACGATACGATACCACTGGGGTGACAGCAATCGCAATACCAACACTTGACGATATGATACCAGAATGGTATCGCGATACCTCAAGTGGGCATGCACGATATGATACCTCAACAAGTATCACGATACTCGGGAATTCTGGCATTGTGATACCAAAACTCAACCGGACACGATACTTGGAGATTTTTAAGCCCAAATTCAAAAATTTTTGCAAATGTTTGTACCTTGGGTTCTCCTTATCACTCTTGTGTGCCTGTATCTGCAATGTCACCCTCCAAACTCATGATACCACCGTTGCGATACCAAACGCAGGTTTGGTCATGCCATGATACTGTCACTCAGATTTTTTATGTTTTAAGTGGATTTCAAGGCGATTTCTTCAGATTTCAGCTCTGAACACCCTCTGCGCTTGTTCATCACAGTTGTAAGTGAAAAATGAGGTGAATGTACACTCGAAAATGAGAAAAAATCAAAGAAGATGAAGATGGAAGAAGATGGTGATGATGATGAAGATGAAGAAGAAGGAAAACTCAGAAACTGAACTGAAAATGGTGATTTTTTTACCTTTCAATGTCGCTACTCTACGTCTTACCGTCACACGCTTGTCCTCCAAGCTCTCTCCGCGGCAACGGCGCCAAATTTGGTGTCAGTCTAGCACAATGGAAAGTACCAACGTGAGGAGTTTCACCTCATAAATGTCAATCCACAGAGACGTGAGGACCGGTATGAAGACCAAGAGCTAGTGAAGTGCACAAGTGCATGAGTGAAAGCATACAAACATGCACACACATACACACACATGCGCACAAGGTAAGAGCAAAGAGTGGAACAATGGATGGACTTGAATTACAAAAGAACTCTCTTACAAAGCTGAAATCTACAACAAGCCAACCCCAAAAATGAGCTCTCCAGCCCTTTTTATAGTTTTTTGAGTAGTTTTGGCCCTGTCCAGACCTAGTGTCCGGCCTAGTTAAAAATTAGGTTCCAAGGCTTATTTGGGGCTCAAACGGAGTCTAAAAATTATGAAAATTGGTAGGATGCTACTTCTAATACTCCTCAAGCTCAAGGACTCCTTGGCTTGAACAAAATAGAATTGTAAAAATAGAAAATGGTATTTACAATGGTTTTTAGTGATAAAAATCACCATTTTTATAGGGATTTCTTATGAAAATTCGACATGTGCTTCTTGGAGCTCCCTACATGCTCCTTCTTCTTGTGTGTCCACTTCATTGATGTGCTTCCATTCTTGTGCATGACCTTGATTGTCAACATACACTTATAAATCATATGTTGTTTTGACAAATTAGGGAGTCCAAGTACAGTTTGGTCCCTGCAAATTTGTTTTAATGACCTTTCACCAATATGTGCTAACCTTTTGTGCCATACTTCCAATTTTGTGAGTGTCTGACTACCATAATTAAAGAGAGGAATATTTCTAATGTCTTGTCATTCAAATGTGAACAATCTACCTGTCTTTTCACCTTTTGCAATTCTTCTGAATCCTTGACTTGGATCTTCAACAAATGCTCCTGCTTTTGTGAACCTGACTTGCAACCCTTTCTCTACTATCTGCCCAACACTTATCAAATTCTTTGTAATGGTAGGGACATAGAGTACCTTACTGAGTAGGTTGATGTTTCCATCAGGTGCTTTGACATTGCCTATTTCCTCCACAAGGTGTCTTGTATCATCTCTTGTTTGTACCTCATGCTTATTCCTTGGATCTTCTAAATCTGATAGGAGTGCCACATTTCCTGCCACATGATTTGAACAACCTAAATCTATGTAGAAAACATGCTCATCAGATTTACCTTGTGGCATAGCCATGTTCATGATCAATAATGAATCCTCTTTGTTTGAGTCTTCTGTGTAGTTATTGAAGTCTCTCCTTCCTTTGTAGCCTCCTTGATGGTTTGAATGATTGTAGTTGTTGTAGTTGCCATGATAATTGTTGAACCTTCCTCTTGAGTAGCCATAACTTCCTCTATTGTATCCTCTTCCTCTTTGATTCCTAGAATTCCTAAAGAAATTTTCAGTTGTATGATTAGTTAATCCACAAATAGAACATGGGTTGGAGTCTTGGGATCTCCCCCTACCTTGTCTACCTCTACCATGTCTTCCTCTACCTGCATAGTTAGCTTGATATGTACCTGCTTCATCATCCACTTTCTTTGCCTTTCCTTTGTTATCTTTGGACTTGCTTTTGTCAGTGTATAAAGGTAAAGATTGATTATGTTTAGAGCTTTCTCCAATTTTGATAAGCTTTGCCTCTTGAGTAAGTAGTTGTCCAATGAGTGTATTGAAATCAGGTACATGCATGTCCATGTACAAATCCATAGTTGTGGTGAATGCTTCCCACTTCTCATCTTCCTTCAAGCCATTGATGACCTGCCTTACAATTTGCTCTTCATCTATTACCTCTCCAATGCTTCCCAACTGATCTGCTATGTCCTTGAGCTTTGTGACAAAATCAGTCACATTTTGTTTGGGAGCCTTCTTGAGAGTTGTGAAATCCAGCCATAGTTGATGCTTCCTAGCTTTGGTACTTGAAGAGAAGAAGGCTTCAAGTGCATCCCACACTTCCTGAGATTTCTTACAACTTCTAATGTGAGGCAACAAAAAATCTGAGATAGATTTGAGGAGATAAGACCTTGCAAGTGCATCCTTGGAGCACCATGTGCTCAATCTTTCTTGCTCTTCTTATGTTGGTTGACTTTTATTCCTAAAACTTGGCATAACTTCATCTCCAACCACATAACCATATAAACTTCTACCTTGGAGATAAGCTTCCATCCTTAATTACCAAGATGAGTAATCAAATCTATCCAATTTGTCAATTGATGAAGGAAATCTATCTACCATGTTGTCCAACCTTGCTCTTATACCACTGTGAAGAGATGGATAGGTATGTGCTTGAAGATGAAGAGGTGTTGCAAAATCCTTGATCTACACCAGCCAAATGAACTCTAGGAATATGTGGTGGGCCCTTTTAACTTTCCAATGGATGTATTAGACACCCTATGTACGCTCGAAGATCACTCTCAAAAAGATAGATCAAAACAGATAAGTTGGAGTTAGCTCAGAGGTGAAGAACTTGCTATTTTGGTTCATACACCTGTCCAGTGTTTTGCATAATTCTCTGAGCACGGCAGTAGTAGCTTAATTCCTTTTGGGGAACTCTCTTTAACTTAAATATCTAACTTTCAAGAGTAATTTCATCAAAAATAATGAACCACACACTGAGAATGATGTTTAACAACTGATGACATCATCGCGATTTTCACGGGCTGCTACAATAATGAGACTAGTGAGCAGAAAAATGAACATACCTCAAGCTTTAAGAATCCAATTATTATGAAAATTTGTATGCTTATACTAGAGCGTATTTTGAATCCAACAAGCTTTAAATCATTGAATTTGGGTAAGTACACACTTAGACATAGCTCTGACAAGATGAGTAAAAATGTCGGGTACCTGACAGAGAAGTGAAAATGAACAGACAGGGTTGACTTCAACTGAACATAACTGAAGATTGAAACACCCAAATGCCATGAAAATTGATGAGCATATAGTAGACTTATGGAGCTAACTTTACCAAGTTAAATCATTGAAAAGGATGCACTAAGCTCAGAGAAAACATCTCTGCAATCTGACTAAGAAAACTGAGAGATATGGCAGTGAGTAGTACACTTCACAAGAACATGGAAATATGAACTCAAATGATCATGAAAATGAAAGTATATTGAAATGTACAATACAATGGAATTATTGGTACATATGTGTGCCTTGTAATCACACCTTGATATGGCATAAAGCTCAGCTCTTGGAGGTCTTCACATAACCACGACTAAGACTACCATGTATTTATAGTTGATCTTGCGAGGCTAACTTCCCTCAATCACTCTCCAATCAATTAGTGATTGATTTGATTCTCTATCTACCACAAATCACGAATTCATGGCTCTCTTTCCCTTTTTGATCAAGTGGACTCAACCACTTAAGATTCTTTCACTTTTATATTAAGTAAAGTCTTCAAAAGTTACAAGAGGTAGTTCACAAGTGAACTTTACATTGTCTTCATTTTAAGGCTTCTTCTATGACTTTGTGGTACTCAAGACAATACTTAGGCTTGTCATAGACTTGCTCCAACATCATCTGCAAGAGTTGTAGGCTTGATGGAATATGCATAATCCAAGTGAAGACGGACCAACTTATCAATGATCCTTAACTTTGCATGCATCGTACATATGTGTACATTAATCAATTCTATTGGAAGTATGGGATCCCAAATCATGGAAGAAGATGAGTAATTATGTAAATTAACATTTTGTTTGGAAGGCGCTTCCTTAGCCTCACTTCTAGCAATCCACCCTCTTGTACTTGGACTTTGCATGCAGTACAAACAAGAGTATTTACAATTTGCACCCCCGCTTATACCAAACATGCATTTAAGATTCTTCAAGTCTCCACTCAAATGCCACTCAATTTTAAAGTGTCCGTAGTTGTCCACATTCAAAAATTCTCATGAGTGATGCGTTTGGATAACATTTGGAATGTCTATCTGTAAGAATAACCACTTAAGTGTTTTATGATTCTCAGATGGAACTTGAGCACACCCAACCCGCCATAACTCCATTTCTGATTGTACTTTGAGAGATTGAGTATCCAGTTTCCCAAGGCTATAGTCTAAAGCTCTATTCATTAGTGCAATACTTATTCTTTCCAGCCTTTGATGTTTTTTAATTTCAAATTCATCAAGTTTTATTACAAATTTCAAAACTCCAAAACATTCATGCTCTTTTATATTATAGAACTGAACCATGTATGTCTGAAGTCTAATTATGTCTATCCATATATTGTACTTGAAGTGTAAACTTTGTTTTCCTACCTCATAAGGCATGTTACCGTGAATGTGTTTATAGTCACCAAATATAGATGCGACACGCTTATTCAAGCAGAGTCAATATTTTCCTACATGATGAGGTCTAAGCAATCCAAAGCATTTTACTTTATTAAATTTAAAAAATTCACAGCAAACTTTTGAAATTGTTCTATAACCTTTTCTAGTCACTCCAAATCCATCACAAACCCCCTGAATTTGAGATGGTTCTAGCAACAAATTCTTTTCTTTTGTGATTTTTTCAAAAATAAACCATTTCAACCAAACATTTTCATTCAGTTTCAATAGTTTCAAAACATCATTCTGACTCATAATTTCACTATAATAATGAACATGCTCAAACTACTCAACATGGATAAACCTAGCACATTTGATACATGATCTCTTACAATTTTCATTCTCTTTTTCTTTTGGCTAGATTTTTCAATCAAATCTAAAAATGGTTTTACCCATTTAGACTGCATTCTCGATCCTATAGGAGTTTCTTTCATTGCTTGAAAGTTTCTAATTGAGAAGACAAATTTGACAACGTTTTTTCTAGATCCCTTTGATGTAAGTCTCTCTGATGTAGTACATTTTGTAGATAGTTTATGTATTGCAAATAGTTCTTTGACATCTCACAGATCTTTGAACAATAGCCATGCAAATTGTCATCATCATCACCTACAAATCTAATCTGATCACGAAGATTATGTGAAGGTGGATAGTTTCCAGTTTGTGGATCAATCGGATAAACATCTCCATCTGCCCATATGTCGATATGTTATTTTCCTTCTTTGTGCAATCCATCAACATCACAATGTTGAAGAGCTCTTCTGAATACCTTTCTTGTTGTTGCATACTCTTGACTGCTTGTAATGTTGATATGGAATTTATCATGCAGATTTTGACTAGATGAAAGGTCAGTGAGAGTGTTTGGATTGAGGTTCTCCATGGAAAAATTGTTCAGACTCAAGAGGAAAAGAGAAGCACATCTGCTATGAAGAGAGTAAAAAAGTGAAGAACATCCTAAGCACACATTATATCGGTGGAATAACAAGAGGGAAACTTGAAATTTGATGAATGCCCGACGAGCACAAACTTTGAGGCAGATCACTTTTCATGATTATCACACGAACTTTCTCTCTTGCAAAACTTATATATCTTCATAAGATACTTTTTAAATGCACATGTACAGAATTTTTTTAAACAATTTGACAACATTAATCCAGATTAAGAAAACTAATTGAAATCCTTACACAGCCCCTTTTTTGTCCTTTTTCACCCAAATGAGCTATAATACCTAGAACATTCTAGGACTTAGTCACTTTTGAGTGTGTGAGAGTGAGAGAGTTACAGAGGAGCACGACTTTCTGAGAGCTTGGACTACACCCACCCAGCTACTTTTCTAGGCATTCAAAGTATCCAAGAAGCCTCAGGTAATGCTTCTACATTATTTTCCAATGATTTGGCAATCAATGCATGTGTAAAAGTTGCATTTTCATTTAGTAGAAAAAATCACGACATTCTATTTTTGAGTTTTAGGGGGCCCCATACCACTTGCATGTTGATTTCGAATTGAAACACTTAATTAATAGTAAAAGGTACCTCTTTGGACTTTATTTGGAAGGCCAAAAACTTGCTATCAGTCATCTTCAAAGAATCACAATTCTCCGAGTTGACTTTAGGTAGAAAATCGTGGGAAATGCTGACTTAGCAAAAGAAAAATAATAAAATAATTATTATGAATGATCTGAGAAAGTTGCGACTTTCTCATGATTGACCACTTAGGAGGAAATTTCCCTATAGAAAATTAGGGTTTTTGGTCAGAAAATCGTGAATCTCTAGAGGAAACAAACTCCAGAGAATCAAGGTATCTGGTAAGAAAATTGTGAATTTCTCAAGCTTAGGAACTTCAAGAAATCACGATTTCCTGAAAAGTAGAAAAAACATAGCAAAAAAAATTACAACTCCAGAGAATCGTGGACCATCTCAGTTTTTTAAGAAAATCAAGAATCTCTACCTGACTCAAGGAAAAGAATTGTGAATCTCTGCCTAGAGTTGGGGGAGGGAATCACAAATTTCTGCCAAGATTCCTTCCAGAAAATCACAAATCTCTACCTGAATAAGAAATAAAAATAGGGATTTCTTGAAGAAAATCATGATTCTTTGAAATAAATTCTTTTGAGAAGATTGCGAATTTCTGTTTGAATACTTGGAAAAAATTTGGGATTTCATTGAGAAAATTATGAATTTCTCTAAGAAAATTGTGACTCTCTCTAAAGAAAAAAATAATTGATACCATTTCCAAGGGAAAACCACTTGCAAGAGAGATTTCCCAACTACATAGAATAAATAGGGATGAGGAGGTAGAGAATCATGACTCTCTGTCTGAAAATTATGACTCTTTGACCTATGCCTTAGAAACATTTTTTCAGAGATTCACCAAAGCATATTTAAAGGGAGGAGAAGAAGAAAGAGATTGGGCCAGCTAGAAGGAGAAGAGAAATAGAGAAGCTATCATTGTTGGACCTTGGAGCTTCAAAAAATTGTGAATCTCTTTTGAGCTAACCATTATAGCACCAGTGTAGCTAAGGGGAAGACACTTGGAAAACATTAACCCTAGAAACAAACCAAGAGGAATAGTGCACATTTCTCCATGAAATTGAGAGGAGGAAAAGTTATCTCTGAACCCAATCCTAACCCTTATTTGGACCAGACTCAAGACTTAGGGAACCAGGAAGCCACCGCTAGCAAAATGCATGAAGAGCAAGGGAGTGAGGGGGACTTCAGAAACATACTCAAATTTGAGTTCACCAAGAGGTTGGGAGCATACATATACAAATACGGGATTCAGAGCTATGTGGTAAGGCTTAGGTCAAACTCTTTGCTCAACATGACACCTATCGCCCAATGTGAAAATGGGAATTACATTGAGAGGGATGAAACCACATACAGGGTGACCACAGATCCAAAAAATGTCAATGACCAAGGAGAAGTGCCTAAAAAGAGAGTAGTGAGGGAAGATATGGAAGAAACCCTAACTTCTAGAGGACAGTCTATTTGTACACACCATTAGACTCCAATGTGATTAAACTAATACTTTGCTCTACATGAACCCAAACACAGGAAATGTCTATTGGGCAGCCAACTTAGATACCTACCATGCACCGTTGCACATGAACATGAAAATTCTTAAAAGCTACACTGAACCTAGAGAGTCACCTACTTTCATGTATGAGGAAGGAAAAAGATTCTGGAAGTTGGTAGATGAGTTGAAAAGCTCCTACACCCACCTGAACAACCTATCTTCCCTAGAAGGAATGCCACCAATCAAGAGGTAGGAGAGGAGCAAGGACACCCTAACTCATATCATTTGGACTTTCAAAGAAGAAATAAGTTTGGAGAAGCTAATCAGCAGGGAACAGGCCAGGGGAGGACATCAAGAACCTCCATCCATATCACCTATTAGAGTGAATAGTAATCAAGGGCCAAAACCTAGGAACCATAGGAATGTCAGACCCTAAAGACACCATCTTGATATACTAGGGAGGAACAATAGAGAGAGGAATGGAGGACAGTATAGAAGGTTGAGACCTACTCAAGTGGTGAAGAGCATGAGAAACCAATATGATGGTTCCACTGATCCTTATGATCATGTGGCAGAATTCAAGCAAGTGCTCAAAACAGAGGAGTTAGAAGACTTCTTCACTCAATACCAAGCTTTTGGGCTAACACTGAAGGACTCAGCTAGCAAATGGTTTCCACCACTTTCCATGGAAGCCTTCAATAACATTGAAGCCTTCTTTTTGGAATTCATTGCAGAATTCTCCAAGAGGGGAATTAAGCATGATATATCCACAATGATACACACATTCAAACAAAATCCAAAAGAATCAGTCAAGTTAGCTGCTAGAAGGTTCAAGCAATACATAGATAGGTGCACCCCTCAAGAAAAACCTTCTATGCAAAAGAGGATATCTTTGTTCACTGAGGACTTATACAATGCACGGTTGAGAACTCTAGTCTATTGTAGAAGGTGTACAACCCTAGATGATTGCATAATGGAGGCCATAGACATTGATGATGATAAGGGAGAAGATCTAGTGGAAGGAGAAGGAACAACAACATCTGTGTCCAAGATAGCTCACACCGAGGAGTTAGCTCAAGCCATAGCAAAACACTTGGGCATGGGGCTACAGCAGTCAAGCATCCAAAGAAACCAGAACCCTAGATGTAGCAATTGTGGAGAGGACCACCACACCAATCTCTGCATCAAACCAAGAAGGCAATATCAAGGAGATAAAAGATTTATCCAATTGTAGCCACCAGAGAGGCAATGGAACAAGGCAGCAAGACAGGCACACCAACCACTGGGGAAGGGAAGAATGTACCAAAACCACTACCTAGTAAGAGACATAGCAAACCAAGAAGGTCCACAGCTTGTCTTAGTTCAGCAATCACCCCTACCTACCAATATGGTACCAGATAAGTACATGCCTCTAAAAGAAAATTTGAAAGGGCAAGAGCACCTTCAACACATTTATACTATGAGGACTCAAAGGAGAGAGGTTCCATGTCCTACCCAGAGGAATAGCAAGAAGGGGAGAGGTTGGCCAACAAAGAAAATCAATACATTGCTTATCAAAACAGTAATGGGAACTATGAATTGGATCCCGCCCTTTCATGTTTGTAGCAAACAAGATCATGCCTCAAAAAAGGATAATGAGTAACCTAAAACCTAGGAATTTTAAAAGGGGCACTTGCTACAGGTGTGGGGGAAGATCACTTTATAAGAGATTGCCCTTAACCACCTATACTGAAAGTGGAAGTGTACTATAAGGACTATGGAAAAGATCACCTCATAAAGGATTTCCCAAGTAATCCTAACAAACCCAATACAAGTACAGACCCATTAAAAGTTGTGAAGGTGGTAGAATCAAATGGTCAAACCAGTAGTGAGTCTACAATACCAAGTGATGATGAATCAGAAGGGAGAGTGCAAGTTCAAGTGATAACTAGGACTGAGGCTAAAAGGAACCCTGAGAAAGTTATGGATGAAGAAGGTCTGGAAGAGAGGTCAGACATAAGAAAAAAAGAACTCCTAGATAAAGAGGAAGGAGAGAGCTAAAGCAAAAGAGCAAAAACGGGACCTAGAAGAGAATGAGAGAAAAGGAAGGGAGGGAGGATCTATTTTGGCAGAATCTTTGTCTAAACAAATGAGGACTTTGATAAAGAAATACCAAGGAGCTCTCAAAGAAATCCCCCACAACAAAAACAAGAACAAGGATACCCAATACCTGAAGTGGAAAAGAGGAGATTTGCTCTGTGTAAGCAACTGATAGAAATTGCTCAACAATCATTGGAAAAAGATCAAGATTTGAAAGAGACTAGAATAACAGATGAGCAAATGCAGAAGTGCATGGATCAAGTCATTTGGGATGAATTAAGAGAAAAAAAGGCCAAAGATTACAGAGAGGAAAAGCCTCTTACAAGTGAAGTGGGGGAAAATAAGACACCACAAAATGTGGAGGAATAGAGTGTGAAGTGCACAAGCTTGAGAATACATGGCCAAAGTTTGAGAATGAAGGCAATAGAGTGTCAGGAAAGAGAAGTGACATGAAAAATTGCATGGGACCAACTTGTGAAACAAAACCCTAATTTGGAAAGAATGGTCAAAGATTCTGTTAAAAGAGATAAGGACTCATGTGAGGAGGAAAGAATAATGAAAGTACCCTTGGACAAGATAGGAGGATACTCTGAGGGTGAGGAAGGGAACTCCACCATAATGTTGGACTTCCAAGGCCACAAAGTACAAGCCATATTAGACAATGGATATGGAGTGACCATTGTAACTAAAGAGATAAGGGAGAAATGGGGAAAGCCAAAGATGAAACCCACCAAGTTGAAACTTCAGTTAGCTGATGGGCCTATAGAGCAGACCATAGGATTGCTAGAGTAGGTGGACTTGAAGACATGTGGAATCAAATTCTAGCACACTCTAGATGTAGTGGATTTTCCTGAGTTAACCACCTATGATGTCATCCTAGGAAGACCATTTCTTAGACAACTCAGGGTAGTACAAGATTGGGGGATCGACCATATCTATTTACAAGATGAGGACAATGTGACCAAAGTGAAACCTAAAGAATGGCACTTATCATGATATCTTTGCTAGAGATTGGAGAAAGGTGCATCCCAAAAGAACTACCTCAAGGGATTCCAGTTCACTAGGAGAAGTGGATTCTAAGGAGTCTGCACAATTATGGATCTGCAAGCCTAAAAGGGGAGACATGTACAAATTAAACAAAGAAGAATGCATTCTAGAGAGAAACATAAAGGACTCTAGCTACACGCCAAAGTGGTTTCAAGAGAAGGACTTTGAGCCCTGTGGATGGAATCAAACTTTTTCAACCCTAGAAGTAGCTGTCAATGAATAGATCATGTCCCAGATCTATGATTTAAAAGGGTATGACCTAATACCATTCAACATGGTGTAGGCAGTACTAGACATAGGGAGGAGCCACAAGACCAAGACTTACTCGAGGATGCCTAATGAAGAAAAAAAAAAGAACAAGTAGAGACGCAAATGGATGTCCTTGAACATTTCAAGAGGCATGAAGTTGAGGAAAGAAAAGTAATATTCCAAAAAACTCAAAGAGAATGCAAGACAAATCAGGCCTATGATAACAGGAAATAGGTAAAACAAGTGGTAGTCATAGTTGAGGAAGGAGAAGTGTTGGCATACAAAGCAACAAAGGAGTCATGCACAATACGGCAACAAGGCCAGATCATTTTTTCCCATAGATTATGTACAACCCAAGTGATTTTAATCACTACACAAACATTGTAAATCCCGTTTTTGGTAGATTAGACTCCATTTTGTGCAAGCCGAGGAGTCCTCGAGCTTGAGGAGTATTAGAAGTACCATCGTACCAAATTTCATAATTTTTAGACTTCGTTTGAGCCCTCAAATAAGCCCTGGAACCTAATTTTTAACTAGGCCGGACACTAGGTCTGGACAGGGCCAAAAGCTAGTCAAAAACTATAAAAAGAGCTAGAGAGCTCATTTTTGAGGTTAGATTGTAATTGAAACGAACTTGTAAGAGCTTGTGAAAGTAATCTAAAGCACTCCATTGATTCTCTCTCTTTGTCTTGCCGTGTGTGCGCGCGTGTGTGTATGTGTGTGCATGCTTGTATGCTTCTCACTCACGCACTGGTGCCGCCACTTGCTCGAGGTCTTCATACCATCCTCACGTCTTCCCGGATTGACATTAAAGGAGGTGCTACTCATCACTGAGCTACACCAAATTTTGGCGCCGTTGCCGGGGATCGAGCTTTGAGGACGAGCGTGTGATGGTAAGACGTAGAGTTGACGCGTTGGAGTGGTAGGTATTTTCTTCACTCTCATCGAATTTCTTTTACTTTCTTCACCATCTTCATCACCATCATCATCATTCCCATCTCCCACCTCCATCTCCATCATCGCAAAAATTTCAGTTTTTGACTATATCCCCATCTCCACCTCATTTCCCTCATTTCACTTGTGAGAGAGAGCGAGAGAGCGAATTTGCATGCGCTGTTTTTGCATGTTTCTTGAGCTATTTTGCAGGTTTTTTGCTGTACCATCATCCCCAGCAGTGTGCGCAGGTACGACAGGCTCTGCACAGTTCCCGAGACGACGATCTCTGTCTATCGCGACAGACAGAAAATCTTAACATTTTGTGAATGCATGAGTAGCACTGTAACCTACACCTTGAGGGCATTCTAGATCACTAGAAGTTTTTCAAAAATTTGCGTTTTTTCTGTCTATCGCGACAGACACCGTCTATCGCGACAGACACCCTCTATCGCGACAGACAGAAATCCGCGACAGACACCGTCTATCGCGACAGACACCGTCTATCGCGACAGACAGAAATCCGCGACAGACACCGTCTATCGCGACAGACACCGTCTATCGCGACAGACAGAAATCCGCGACAGACACCGTCTATCGCGACAGACACCGTCTATCGCGACAGACAGAAATCCGCGACAGATACCGTCTATCGCGACAGACACCGTCTATCGCGATAGACAGAAATCCACGATAGACACCGTCTATCGCGACAGACACCGTCTATCGCGACAGACAGAAATCCACGATAGATACCGTCTATCGCGACAGACACCGTCTATCGCGACAGACAGAAATCCACGATAGACACCGTCTATCGCGACAGACACCGTCTATCGCGACAGACACCGTCTATCGCGACAGACAGAAATCCACGATAGATACCGTCTATCGCGACAGACACCGTCTATCGCGACAGACAGAATTTCACGATAGACACCGTCTATCGCGACGGACACCGTCTATCGCGACAGACAGCCCCCACGATAGATTGTGTCTATCGCGACAGACACCGTCTATCGCGATAGACAGGCATTTTCGGCAAAAAATTAAGGAGTGAATTTTTGGAAATTTAGGCTAAATTTTGGGCATATTTGCACTTTCATGTACTCATCTACTTACGAAGGCCTTAGAAAATGCATTAAAACCCCCGAAAGGTTCTGTTTGTCTAGTTAACCCCCTAAACCCTGAACGGTCATAACTTTTTCATACGAAATCCATTTTCTGAGCTCTAGGGCTTGTCGGAAAGCTCGTGACATATACTACACGCCCTCAACTGTTTTTTATAAGAATAACGCGTTGATTTTCAGATAGGATATTTGGAAGTTGACACACTGAGGGGTAGGAACACCAAGGGAGCTCTAGAGTAAATTTCTAACAATGCAAAAGGGGGAACAAGGGTCATTAAAAAAGTGTCTGAAATAAATTGTCTGTCAATTGAAAGATCTACTTGGAGCTAATCTTGGGATTTATGCAGGCCTATTGAGAAGCGACTGAGAGTATCCAAGCAACGGTGTGGCACACGCTTGAGAATCAACTTCTCGAGCACTAAAGAGCAAGGTTCGGCAAGAAAGGTCGGAATATTCTCAACTCCTCTTTGTCAATTCCTAGCTTAGGCTAAGAGCGATTAGAAGTAGGAGCAAGTCAGGGCGACGATAGGCCACTATCAAGTTGAAGACTACTTAAAAACTCAAGTTCAAGCTAAAAACTTAATCTCTGTACTGTCGACAACATAAAGGAAAGAACCTAACGTGGAACGATCAACCTGAAAGTACGGAGAACATTCAAGTATTCCTGACGACGTAATAACAGATAAGACTTTAAACACGAGGAATAACTAAAAAGAATCAAGTGACTGGTACCAATTGAGCGGCAACGAGGTTGTACTCTGGAAAAAATTTGGGGCTAATCAGATAGGCATATGAACCTTAGATCAGGACGACACCTAGTAAGAGAGAGACAAAGCCTTAGATCTTCAGAGGCTAGTGTCAACCACACTGCTAGGTCCTGGGCCCAGCAGTTGAGTCACCACTCTCATTACCCTAGCTCGGATACCAGTGAATCAGGGATGTCTCAAGGCATGGATAGACCTACGGGAAGTTCAGGTATGCCTTACTTGTACAGGGTGGAAGGCCCTTACAAAACACAGTTGGAATACCTTAGGACCAACCGATTAGGTGCGAGCATCTATGAGGACGGCCTAGGAAGATCTGTGGTCCAGATTAAAAACCCTGACCAATCCATAGGACTAGAGCACCCAGCTGTCAAGTTTGAAAACGGTGCATACCTGGACAAGGAAGGAACCATATACGTAGTCACCAGTCATCCAGATAGGACAGATGAATTTGGAAATGTAATTTCAGAAGCGGACTTAGGTGACTTGGAACAAGGAAACATGGGAGTGGAACCTAGAACCCCTCGAGGTAAATCAGTTCTCACTAGGATTATCACGCCTGAATGGGTCCCCCAAGACAACAAGAGCATAGAGTTGCTCCTCAATCGAGAAACTGATGAAGCCTTTTGGAGGTATAAGTCTAATCAGCCAACAGACATAGGAAATATCATGATCTATGAGTTTAAGGATCCGGACAGCCCAGGTAGAGTGACTTACTTAGATCATGCTTCAGAACGGATCTTTGGGGTGACAGAAAATGATAGACATGCCTACACTTGGAAGGGCGAATTTATTTTCCCCCAACCTAGATCAAATGTATCCTATGGTCACCCTGGGGCTGGAACTTCCCAAGCTCATGGTACGCAAAGAGACAGAAGTAGAGATAGACCGGAAGTAAGTTTTGCCAACCCAGTGGGCAGAGAAAGAACGAGAACCGAGACGAATAGGGTAGAACCCGAGATGCATAGAGCCCACAGGAACCAAAGAAATGTAGATGGATTCCCTCTGCCGAGACCTAGGGAGCACACAAGAACTTTGAGACCCACCCAGCTAGTTAAGTCCATGAAGAATTACTTTGACGGCACAGGAGATCCCTATGATCATGTGGCGGAGTTCAAGCAAGTCTTGAGAGCCGAACAAGTTGAGGATCTATTCACGCAGTACAATGCCTTCGGTCTAACCCTGAGGAATACGGCACTTACATGGTTTCAACCATTGGATGAGCGCCAGTTCAGGAGCATAGACCAACTCCTAGAAGCATTTATTATTGAGTTCTCCAAGAGTGGCATAAGGCACAACACCTCCTCACTGATTCACAGCTTCAAACAAACCCCTCAAGAGACTGTGAGACTTGCCGGAAGAAGATTTAGACAATATCTTGAAAGGTGCCCTATTTCGGAGCTACCCACATCTGCTAAACAAGTAGCCTTATTCCTTGACGGATTGTTGAGTCCAAAATTGAGATCCTATGTGTATCTGAAAGACCCTAGGACTATAGAAGAGTGTGTACGTATGTGCATTGACATTGAAGATAACCTAGGAGAAGAGCTAGAGCTGTCCAAAATTTACAAAGATTCAGATAGTGCATCTAGTCAATCTTCCACACAAGCCACATCAATTGAGGAACTGGCCGAAAAAGTAGCTCAGAAATTAGGTGTGACTAGCAAACAAATTCCAAGGTTTGCTCCTGTGAAAAGGTGCTATACATGCGGTGGTGACCATATGGCGAACGTCTGTCCCATTATGGCTCAACCCCAAGTAAACCCTAGTAGCCAGTACTGCACCATAGAACGGAGATACACCAACCACACCGCACAAGACTGCCCATACAACAAGCAGGCGGTTAGGCAACCCTACCCTCAGCCCTACCAACAAGGCAGATACCAGAACCAGTACCCTCCACAACCATATGGCAGGCCACAACAAAATTTCCAACCTCAATATCAAAACCAACAAAGGCCTCAGCCTGTGCTAGCACAACAAACCCCAGCCCCAGCTAATGTGATTCCGGTAAAGTATGCTGTTGCAGAAGAAAACCTGAATAGAGCTATAGTCCCTGTAACATCCTTGATCTCTGAAAATGACCCAAGTGATCATAGCTTTGATTCTACCCATGTGGATAGCCCCCAGGCTTACTACATGCAGTCTCCAGAACATGGTGAGTCCTACTATAGTGAAGAGCCGAACGAACCTAGTTGGGAATCAGATTACACGAACGTCATGTATACAAACCCCAATCCTAGGCCTCAATCTAGGCAAGTCAGACCTCCATTCCCAAGAGGGCCGTGCTACAGATGCCAAGGTGATCACCTCATTCGTGATTGTCCCTTACCTCCGCCTACACAAACTCAGTCCGTGACTATCCAAGGCTTTTGCCAAGACTACGGAAAAGAGCATCTCTTACGAGATTGCCCTAAGAACCCCAATAGCCTGCCAAAAATCACCCCTATCAACGTTGTTGGGTTAGTGGTAGACTCCTCAGGAAGTGTCACTTCCACTGCACCAGTACAGGTAGTCACTAGGGCTCAGGCTTTGCAGCAAAACCAAGGGGTAGGCCAGGAAAAGAGTCCAGATGCTAGCGATACTGAGAGCCAAAATAAAAAGAGAACAAGAGCTTGGAAAGATAGCCGCGAACGTATGAAAAGGCAATGGGCAAAGAAGATGAGTGAACTTGAGGAAAGTCTACGAGAAACCAAGGCTAAAATCATAGAGATCACATCTCAACCGCACTCTCACACGTTACCACCGCTACCATCCCCATCACCCTCCACCCCTCCACCCTCTAAGACAGCCCACGTAACCCACCCACCACCCCAAACAGGATCGGTATTAGCTGATCCCACTCCCGAAGACATAGACATGATGCTTAAAGCATATCAGGCCAGAATCCAAGAAGGGCCAAACGTCACGGATCATGACAAGTGCTATCCTAGAGCTGACCTAGAGATAGAAAGAACCAAACTATGCGCGAAAATGGTCGCATTGGCTCAGACTATGTTTGAAGCCAGTCGCCTTTTCAATTACTCAGGCTCAGCCAAAACGCAATTACACTTGGATGGATTCCTAGAGAAGTTAGAGAGGATAATTGCAAGATCTGACAAGGAAGAAAAAAATCAAGACCAAGAAAAAGCAAGCAAAAACAGGAATCAGTCCCAATCAGAAGTGTATGTGGCCAATGCCCCTAAACCGGACAACTTCCCCTCCGTAGAAAGAATAGAGAGGCCAATAGCACAGCCAGAAAAGGAATCTACCCCTCAAAGAAAGGGAAGGGCAAGAGAACGGGTAAGCCAGCCTCTTCAGGAAGCCCGTGGGCCTCCTCAAGAAGCTTATATTCCCCCCCAAAAGGCAGATGAGCCCCCCTCGAAAGCTCAAGTACCTCCACAGGTTGCCTACATTCCTTCTCAGGGAATGTGTGAGCCTGTTCGGAAAAGTAATAGAATAAGTAATCCTCCCCAAGAAGCTTGTGCTCCAGCCATTTGCGAGAACGAGGAGAGAGTCAACAATAGAATCAGCCCTCCTTCACAGGTTGCTTATGCGCCCAATTCTACGGAGCCAGACACTTCTTCTTCTATGAATCGGTTTGCACCAGACTTCCTACGAGAGATTCAAGAAGACAAATGGGATAACGAAAGCGAGGTCGCCCCTCCTTTTGAACTTGTGGACGATGCACACGACCAATTCCCACAAGACATCCCATCTATTTACGGGGAGCATGAGAGTGTTCAGTCTCACGAGAGATTAGACTTTGAGTCTAATTCCATACAAGAGCTACCCCACTTCACAGGCCCATGGGAAGCAAAGTCCACATGTATGAGAGCACCCACAGTCATGGTAAGGAACGACGACTCAGTCATTCCTAGGAACACAGAGGTAGTGAAGAACACTAATGTGCAGTGTAATCTCAGGTTAGAAGAGCTACTCAAGGTTAGACCTGAATTATGGAAACATGTAGCCAAACAAGTACCAGAGATAGCAAAACCTCGTTCCAAGGTAGGATCCCATAGGACAGTGCCAGAAATTCCCTTGGATAAGATCGGGGATATGTGTGAAGGTGAAGAAGGGAACACCTATCTTCCCATCACCTACCAGGACTACACCACGAAGGCAATTTTGGACTCAGGTGCAGGAGTTGCAATTGCCACTACCTCCTTATGGAAGCGTTGGGGCAAGCCAGCACTCAGGCCAACGAGAATGAAATTGCAAATGGCAGATGGTCACATAGAGAGACCCCTAGGATTGCTAGAAGGAATAACTCTCACCACTTGTGGTGTCGAGTTTGAACATACCTTTGCCATATGTGACTTCAGCAAAAATCATGCCTATGAGATGATTTTGGGAAGACCATTCATGCGACAGTTGCAAGTGGTACAGGATTGGGGGACCAATTCTTTGTACCTGCAGCACTTAGGTGTTACAACCAAAGTCAATCTCAAGGATTATTCTCATAGAGATGTCCCTCCTATCCAGTGGAATCCCATCCATAGAGCTAAAGATGACACAGAATCGGTGCATTCCATAGGGTCTGGATCCTCATGGATGCATGAAGACACCCACTTATGGATGTGCAAGGTAGCAGTAGAAGAAGAGAAGAGAGAGAAAGCCAGAGAGGTAGGTGCGAAAGAAACCCATAGATCAATCCAAGACCCAGCCTATGCACCTGTAGTTTTTCCAGACGAAGAATTTGAACCTCACGGTTGGGCAGAAATCTTAGCAACAATGGACGTAGCCATCAACGAAGAACAATGGACACCTCACTGTGATGAGGATGGCTATGATATTTCAGTCTTCTCCATAGAGCCAATCATGGGAGAGGCAGTTCTAGAAGAATGCGAACCTAGCCCTGATGCATTTGAGGATGCAAGTGACTCCGATCTAGAGTCAATCATTATGGACCCACCATTTGCATCAGATGAAGAATACTTCCATGAGGTAGAATTTCAAACCCAGAGGCATGGAGAGCTGACAAATGACGTAAGATTAGCAACACATGTGACCCCTAAGGAAGAAGGAAAGAAACGAAAGAAGAGAGAAGCCTTACCAGAAGAGGAAGAATCTTTGTTTGAGGTCCCAGAAAATTTTAAGAAGTATGAGATAGATGACAGGAGAGTCATGATTAGAATGCCCAAACGAGAGGCACAATCAGGAGAGGCCTATGATAACAAAGAAACTACCAAGAAAATCGTAGTGGCCCTAGAAGAAGGAGAGGAGAGATGCACGTATATAGGCCATGACCTGACAGAAGAAGAAGAGCACGAATTGATTGCCTTGCTAAGAGAATACAGAGATGTATTCGCTTGGAGTTACAAGGATTTGAAAGGGGTTGACCCGGACATATGCTCGCACACCATCCCCATGACCTCAGATGCCAAACCCTCTAAGCAAAAGCCTTATACGTATAATGATAATTACGCTGCTAAGATCAAGGAGGAGATAGATAGACTGGTCGAAGCTGGATTTATCTATGAAATTGAGCACACTGAATGGGTATCCCCCATCGTAGTGGTGCCCAAGAAGAATGGCAAGCTGCGTGTGTGCATTAACTTGAAAAAGGTTAATGCCGCCACAATTCGAGATAACTATCCGCTTCCCATAACAGAGCATCTCTTAGAAAGAGTGGCAGGCAAGGAAGTGTACAGCTTCCTTGAGGGATTTTCGGGCTACAATCAAGTAGCCATAGCTCCAGAGGATCAGCATAAGACAGCCTTTGCCACAGAATGGGGCATTTTTGCTTTTAGAGTAATGCCATTTGGGCTTACCAATGCACCAGCCACCTTCCAGAGGCTGATGTGCCATGTGTTTAAGGAGTTCCTGAGGAAGAGTTTAGAAGTCTATGTTGATGATCTTTGTGCTCATTCCAATGTTAGACAAACTCATATTCCTGAACTCAGACAAATCTTTGACAAATGTAGAGAATATCAAGTCTGCCTGAACCCAGAAAAGTGTGTTTTTATGGTCAGGCAAGGAAAGATTCTAGGACACATAGTGTCAAAGAATGGCATATCTACCGACGAAGAAAAAGTGAGAGCCATAGCAGAGCTACCTAGGCCAAAGAATGTCAAGGAAGTACAAGCTTTCATGGGGCATTGTGGTTATTATCGACGATTTATACACATGTATGCTGTCATTGCAAAGCCCATGTACGGACTTCTGACAAACTTTGAGTGGACGGATGAATGTGAGAATTCCTTCCAAGAGCTTAAACGAAGATTATGTTCAGCACCAATCTTGACCACACCAGATTGGAATAAGCCATTCCATGTTCATGTTGATGCGTCCAATTATGCCATTGGATGTGTGCTTGCACAACCTACTGGTGAAGGTAATATGGATCTTCCAATTGCCTATGCCAGTAGACAATTGAATGCGGCTGAACGGAATTACACCACTACAGAGCGCGAAGGATTAGGCATGGTATATGCAGTCAAGAAATTTAGACACTATTTGCTTGCAAATAAGTTTAAATTTTTTACTGATCATCAGGCATTGTTATACCTAGTAAACAAGCCATGCAATACGGGAAGATTAGTAAGATGGTTTCTCTTGCTAATGGAATATGATTTTGAGGTCGTGGTAAGAAAAGGGAGGACTCACTTGAGAGCAGATCATCTCTCTAGACTCACGTCTGGAGAAGCCCCACAAGGAGTATCAGATGACCTTCCTGATGCTTACCTATTTAATTTGGAGGTGGTGCCGCAGTGGGCTAAGCCTTTGGTACCAGTCTTGACATACGGGCCTAACCATCCAGTGGTAAACACACGGAATAGAGAGGTTGTAAAAGCCCAAAAGTATCACATCATGGCCGGAAGCATGTACAAGCACACAGATCAAGGGATCTTGGCTTGTTGCGTAGAAGAGGATGAGTACGCTAAATGGTTGCAATTAGCACATGTAGGTGCATTAGAGCAACACCATTCAAAACAACGAACTTTACAGACTCTAAAAAGATTCGGAGTGCACTGGCCAACTATGGAAGCTGATGTCCAAAAGTTGTGCAAGGAATGCCCAATCTGTTGCACTAAACCACCAGTGGAACATGCCACTCTTTATCAAGTATCCATTGTGCCAGATTGGAGTGAACCTCTAGTATCATTCTTGAGAACAAACACATTCCCTCCAGACATGACTCTAGCTAGGAAAAGGAGTTTAGAACAAGAAGCCCAGGATTACTCACTCATCGGTAATAATCTATATAAGCGCGGTAAAGATGGTTACCTGAGACTATGTGTCCACGAAAGTGAATATCTGAAGATCTTGGAAACTGCTCACCAAGGTGTAGCAGGAGGACACTTTGGACCAGATCGGGTAATCAAGGCGATACTATTTGCGGGCTTCTGGTGGCCTACCCTTCACATGGATGCACATACCTATGTGAAACGGTGTGATGTCTGTCAAAGGACTCAGTATCCTATACGCAAAGATGAGATGCCACTGAAACCTATGATGAGTGGACGTGCATTCTCTAAGTGGGGAATAGACTTCGTAGGTCCTATTAATCCCCCAGCTAAGGGTTCTCATGCGGAATACATCATTGTGGCAACAGATTATCTCACCAAGTGGGTAGAGGTAAAAGCTACAACCAAGAACGATGCTCAAACAACTGCCAAATTCTTGTTTGAGAATGTATTCACGAGATATGGACTACCTATAGAGCTTGTAAGTGATAGAGGCACTCATTTCTTGAATGAAGTTATTGAAAATCTACTCCAAGAATTCTTGGTAATACACAAGAAGTCTGCCCCTTATCACCCTCAAGCTAATGGTCAAGCTGAGAGCACTAATAAGATTTTGTGCAATGTGCTGACAAAATTAGTGAACACTAAACGCTCTGACTGGGACAAACAGCTACACCATGCTATTTGGGCATACCGAGTTGCCTACAAAACGGTACTCCAAGCCACCCCCTTTCAGATGGTATTTGGCCAAAACGCTGTGTTACCCTTGGACTTCCTGATCCCTACATTGAGAGTAGCACAAGAGCACGAATGGACAGGTCATGAGCTCTCCTCTAGGATCTTTGACCTTGAACGATTAGGGGAAACGAGACTGAGAGCCGCTGCAGGGATATACGCAGCCAAGAAGAGACAGAAGGCATACTTTGATGCCCACGTGAAGGATAAAGGCTTGAAAGCAGGAGATCTAGTTTTAGTCTATACACTAAAACAACACGCGAGGAAGCTAGAAAAGAGAGGCTACGGACCTATGATCATCAATAGGATCTCCACGAGCGGAGCAGTACAATTGGCCACATTAGAGGGTGATGTTCTCCCAAATTATATTAGCGGTTGCAGAGTCAAGTTGTATCAGGAACCCCTCACGGAGGAAATGCTCAGTCGACTCAGCACTGCTAAGAAACGCAAAGAGGAAGAAAAGCGAGTTCGAGAAGAGGCTCAAGCTGAAGCTTTAGAACGCATCAGAAGGATGAAATTACGAAGGCAAGGTAGAGATCAGCCTGGAGCGAATGACTATGCAGACCATGGATTTCCTATGGCCATGTGTGAAGTCGCAGGAACAAGCTCGCATAGGATAATTGATAGACGTCCTTTCGTAACCTTAGATATAGGACACGGAAAGAGTGCAAGGACCGTAAGAGCCTTGATTGACTCAGGTGCAGCCACTAGTGCTGTTAAATTGTCTTACTGCCAAGAATTACAATTGACTGTCAATCCTGTGGAAGCATATCTTATAGGATTGGGAGGAGTGGAAACCCCTTGCATGGGCGAGGTGGAACTTCCCCTCTACATTCACGATGAGGCAATGACCGTTAAAGTACTAGTGTGTCAAGATGAGGATCTCACTGAACCTCTCGTCTTGGGTCAGGATTGGATCTATGACCAAGCAGTCAATCTAAACCTAAGAAGTGGACTTCTCCAGGTTTGGCTCAATCATAGTCGAGTCACAGTAGAATTAGACAATGGAGCACTCAAGGAGCTAGGAAAGGCACAGACTCCTGGTCCTTCCAGGGGTACACATGAAGATGACCATGTTGTTCTTGTTCAAAACCCTGTGTTGCAGAGGAATGATATTTGCAAAAAAGGAGTCAGGGATGCAACGGAACTCCCTTCTTTTCCAAAGGCCAGAAGGAGGCAGCAACCAAAGGCGGATCACAAGCAGAAGAAGCAGAGTACTACCTATGTCCGAGATCAAAAATACCTGCGCAGCAGAATGTCCCAGAAAATAAACCAGGTGTGGGTGCGGAAAGGCGAACGACCGGGCGCACCACCGTCAACTACACGGGCAAAGCCTCTTATTAGTAACCAACAACACGACGCTAATAAGAAGTCTGTCAGAAATTCTTCTGCTAAAGTAAAATCTATTTGGGTGCCCAAGAAGTCGATGAAGGCAAGCCCACAATCTAGACAAATTTGGGTGCCTAAGGCTTGCTTGAGGGCACAAGTAGTTACACCAAGGCCACAACCTATGCAGCATAACCCATCTACGAGTACAACCAGTATTCCCTCGTGCTCAACACTTAGGAACACACCAAGACCCATGAGCATGCATGTAATCACTTATAAGTGGGTCCCTAAAAGGCCCCACTCCCAAACAGCGACACCGACACAGCTCTCTGGAGTCTCTACGAAACTGAAAGCAAAGCCCATCCACTGCATTTGGCAGTCTAAGATCTGTAATAAACCCCCCGACCCCGATTTGTAAATTCACCCCACTTACTAACGGCATTAGTCTCCTAGGAATACACAAACGTTAACTACACTCACTGTCTTCGTGCACTTACTAACCACTAACTCACCATCTACCTCATGTTAATGTTGTAACGGGGACAACAACGGATTTATTTTGTCCATTACGATGTTAACACATGATTCTATATTCTCACAGAATCAGAAAGCAAGAAGAAAAATGGCAGAAGCGACAGGTTCGGGCTCACAAGTAGGGATACTTACTGCAGGAATTGATGTGGATAGCCTACCCGTGGATGTGCCCCCGACTGAACGACCAGTGGAGATGCAACACCTCCAGCAACTCCCGGTGCCAGATCCACCTACAGGAATCACGGAAAGAGTTCATGCAAATTCTCATTGGTTCAATGGCATGCCCGGTCCATTAGGTGAGGCCAAGTATATCTGGGAGTCTAAATGCGAGTATGACAGATCATGGGTGCGATTCCAATTTTTCTCCAAGGAGTTCGAGACTTTACAAAACACAGAAGATCTACAGATCATATGGCAACGAGCAGGATTGGCGGAATATTTTGAAGCCCCACTACCTAAACCCGATCTCCTCCGATGTTACTATTTGGTCTCCACATTACAAGCTAATGAAGATAAGGACCAACCCGGATCATTTGTTCTCCCCTCATTGCTGGGCAACAACGAGTTGAAGAGGTTTGAACTTACTGTGGAGTTGGTAAGCGACGCTTTAAATATGCATGGCACGCATGTACCCTCAGAAAAGGATGCTCTCGTTCCCAACAACATGAAGGACAGGAAAGTAGTGAAGCTGAAAGACATGGCAGCCCTCACCCCAAATGTGTCCATCCCTCTCCGCATGTGCATGCAACATTTCGCCTTCCCCGGTCAAGACCGATTCACGCAACCACACAAGAAGATCTGGTTTGCTCTCTACTTGGCGGAGGCAGGTGCGCTACCTATTAAGCTACCAGTGTGGATTATAGATCAGTTGTATGAAGCGAACAAACGGGCTTCTAGGAAATTAGTGGTGAACGGATGCTGTGCACTCACACGCATCATTTACCGATGCTTGGCATATGATGTCCCCATTGAGCGTGCCTTAACTTGGGCACAATTACAAATGTTTAAAAGGCTCAAGACATCCACACATCAGTCCAAGCGCATGAGGGGCGCGATTCCGTGTGTCCAGGCAAGGGAAGTCCTGACTACTCCTGAGGCATCACCATTAAGAGAGGGCACTGTACCTCCTTTTACCATTAGGATACCCAGGTCGGAATCTGACACTACGACACAACCCACCCCATCGGCTCCTCCGGTTACACCTGAATTCGAGTTTGCTGCCACTGGAGAGGCGGAAGGACTGGACCCCCAGGATTTCGAAGCATTCCTACAAAGCACACAATTCTCTGATGTAGAGTTTTATTCAGAGGCAGAGGAGCAGGGCACATCCTCACGAAGAAGAAGAAAGTCTACAGACGGTAGACATGTCCATTGGAGTGACACTCAGGAAAGTCAACAACACGGACATCCGGAAGAAGAAGAAGCGTATGAAGAAGAGACCACTGAAGCCCCAGCATATACAGCCGAACTCCGAAGGCTGTATCAGATTATGGAAAGAGTACGATCGCAGCAATTACTCACTGAACAGAGCAGCAGAGTACTTATGACTCAGTTGTTGGAAGAAGCGGGAGTTGACTCAGAGTACAGGGAAGGTCTCTTATTGATGGCAGAAACATATGGAGTTGTAGAAGCTGTGCGCACTGCCATTCAGAGGCCTTCAGTTCAATATGACCCACGAAGGTTCCAGACACGACCTCGCTCAGGTAAAAATATACAAATTCCCATTACAGTTGCAGAAGAGCCGACTACTACACCTGAAACTATCAGAACAACCTCCCAGACAGCTAGCCAACAGCACCCAGCCACCCATGAGGAGTCCACCGAACCACTACCACCTACTCCCCCACCATCACCTCCTAGAAGAGAAACAGTAGAAACCACATCGACTACTCAACCCACCGACCCCACCTTCATCTTCCGTACTCCGATCTCCAGTGCCACCCTATTCTCTACCACTGATAATCCTATCTTCGAAGACAACCCCAACACTACACAATCCGCCGAACCCCTCCTAGACCCTGCCCTAGGGCAACCATCCCCAACGCCCTCAGCCACGGGTCATCCTGACCCTAGATCCACATTCATGGGCTTCCCTGCTACCACGCAACCCTTTCAGCCCTCCTCAAATTTACGACCCCAACCCCCGATATCCCTCTCTCCATTTCTACAATCCCTCCAGGACATCTTTGCTAGGGCTTTTCAACCAGGCCCTCAACCATTCCCTGTCTTTTCAGCTCCCCACCCCACGTCACATCTATTCACCACTTCCACACACACACCACCTACCATACCAATGTATATGGCAGGCCCCACACTAACACCCACTCCTGAAGGTATGGACATTTCACCACCCACGGCACCTCCACCCACGGTTTCACCTCCTCCCATTCCCCCTCCACCAATTTCACCCACACACACAACTTTCGTAGACACATCATTCACTGTCTCCCTTCCCCAATTTCCTTCCCATGCATCTTCCACAGTAAACACCCCCCACTCATCTATAGGTAATGCATTGGACACCATGTTGGCTTGTATATCAAATTTAAGAACAGATTACATTCAGCTCCAGCAACAAAACGCACGCCTGCAAGAGCACTCAGCGACACTACAGCTCCGCCTTGCGGTACTAGAAGAGGAGAATGCTCGCCTCCACACACAGTTCCAAACCCTCCAAGACGCCCATAATATATTGGAAGTACAGCTACAGAACGTAGATCAGGAAGCAGTGCAGGTGGTAGAAAGTCACCTACGGACACAATTGGAACGCAACTCAAAACTTCAGCGAAATATGGCGCTACTTAAACGCCATCTTGCGGCTGCTCAGGAAGAGAACAGACGTCTGCAAATACAAAATCAAGAGAACCTGGAGGCAGCTATTGAGAGCACACCGGGGGCACCCATCAGCCCATCCAAGTTTCAAGCAGTGACCCCCGATAATATCAAGATTATATTGGAAGATTATGCCATGCTACTCAAAGCACATGATAAGCTATCGGAGGAGCTAGGACAACTGAAGCAGGAACACCAACAAGGCCCAACAGCTGCCCCTCCAACCACCCACTCTGCAGCTTCGCTTCCCTCCGACGCAGAGGCCATAAAAGATCTCCAGCAACAGGTAACTGAATTGCAGACACGCCTACTACAATATGAGAGGCCATCTTCCCCTCCGGAGGCTCCCACGGACGAAGAAGTTGTGCAAATTCCTGTGGAACAAACGTTTGATGAAGAATATGATCCGCAACCATTCCCAGGAGGCCAACAAACAGAAGAAGCGCAGGACACGTTTGAGGCACCACGGCCGCCATGGTTACGACAAGTGGAGGAAATAGGGACCTCGCATGAAGAGCGCACCGTAGTGCAAAATCAGGCTATGAGGGTCATAGAGGAGACTGTTTTACAATCAGATTACTTCAAGAACTTGTCATCGAGACGCCTGATCCTCTCATCGGAACTCCAGTACAGGCCATATTATATTATCTTGGCTGATTATAATGCAGAAATACAAAGAGTCACGGGTCAGATTCCTACTTTTGCGACCCAATTTCAACCTGAAGACCTTCCTCCAGAGGTGCGAAAAGGCAAGATTCGTCAACCAATATGGCGGCAGAAACTTTTAGAGACTTATCCAGAAATGCTACGCACATGGAACAACGCGCCGTTGCACCTCCTGTACAACCCATGCTACGGTCCAGTCCCCCGCCGCAGGTCATGGAAGGCATTTAATATCAAGGTACAGAACAATGCGCAATGCAAGGAATGGCTGAACTACCCGTACATCGCGCCACCACAAGGACCACCATCGGTAGCATATATGATGGGGACCATTCGCCACTGGATGCCGCGCTTGAAGCCCATGCAAGATGTAGCAGCGCAAATGATGCTTAAAATCTTAGATATGATGCAAGTAGTGCTGAAGACCTTTAGAAATGCAGCCGCACCACAGGTACGTCTTCCGGGGTTTAGCAATGGAAATTACGACTTGGTGTATGACATGAGCACCACCCCCAGTATCCGTGTGGCTTACGCTTGGCATGCACGCATCAAGTACCTCCCCGCCTGCTACAAACAGACCTTCGAAGAAATGTTCAGATCAGGTTTCTGGGAGTACCACTCGGAGATTGTCGCACCAAAGCCGACACATCTACTTCAACTGTTTGCTTGTGAACAAGCAATGTATTCAGAGTACTACACCACCCCGCAACCAGAAACCCCCGGTGCAATAAATTGGGAGGCATTGGAAGCCAATCTAGCCAGAGGCTTAAGGATAGGAGAACATGAACTGGCCACCAATGTCATCCAATATTACATCGACCACCCGCGCGAACAAAGGTCTGTCAGGGGCGACAGACGCTAGGAAGGGGGGAGTGTTGGCATACAAAGCAACAAAGGAGTCATGCACAATACGGCAACAAGGCCAGATCATTTTTTCCCATAGATTATGTACAACCCAAGTGATTTTAATCACTACACAAACATTGTAAATCCCGTTTTTGGTAGATTAGACTCCATTTTGTGCAAGCCGAGGAGTCCTCGAGCTTGAGGAGTATTAGAAGTACCATCGTACCAAATTTCATAATTTTTAGACTTCGTTTGAGCCCTCAAATAAGCCCTGGAACCTAATTTTTAACTAGGCCGGACACTAGGTCTGGACAGGGCCAAAAGCTAGTCAAAAACTATAAAAAGAGCTAGAGAGCTCATTTTTGAGGTTAGATTGTAATTGAAACGAACTTGTAAGAGCTTGTGAAAGTAATCTAAAGCACTCCATTGATTCTCTCTCTTTGTCTTGCCGTGTGTGCGCGCGTGTGTGTATGTGTGTGCATGCTTGTATGCTTCTCACTCACGCACTGGTGCCGCCACTTGCTCGAGGTCTTCATACCATCCTCACGTCTTCCCGGATTGACATTAAAGGAGGTGCTACTCATCACTGAGCTACAAGAAGAAAGAAAGATAGTCATGGCTAATGATATACACAGAGAAGAAGAAGAAGAACACTTGGTAGCCTTAGTTAGGTAATTTAGGGAAGTGTTTGCATGAAGTTATAAGGATCTCAAAGGAGTGGGCGCAAGTATTTGTGTTCATAGAATACCCATTGCCCCTGATTCAAAACCCTCCAAGCAAAGGTGCTACACATACAATGATGTTTATGATGCCAAAATCAAGGAAGAGGTTGATAAAATTCTGTCAGTAGGGTTTATCTACGAGATAGAACACACAGAATGGATATCTCCCATAGTGGTTGTACCTAAGAAAATGGCAAACTCAGGGTTTGCATTAATCTCAAGAAGCTCAATGTTGCTACCTTTAGGGACAACTATCTTGATTGCAGGTTGAAGAATCAAAATAACAGAAGGCAGCAAAATAACTATGCATCCACAAGTGCAGATGATTCTAAGAAGTTGTTCATGGTTCAACATCATATGATGAACATGATGTCTGCTGATGTGTCAAAATCGAATGATAATGTCTAGTCTGTTGATTCAGGTGCTTCAAATCACATGACCAATCATGCACAATGGTTTAGTAGTTTGCATAAATTGCTAGTTCCTGGATATGTTGAAACAGGTGATGACACATCACATCCTATCAAGCATACAGGAAATATAGCACTGTCTATGGAGGACAGAAAGGTAAAACATCTTGTTGATGTGCTGCATGTTCCAAATATAACAAAGAATCTGGTTTCTGTTGGACAAATGGTTGACCAGGGATTACAAGTTAGGTTCAATGCTAATGTTTTATACGTAGAAGAAGTACAAACAAGGTGGAGGATTGATTGCCAAAGGAAACAAAGTGGGTAGGATGTTCATCTTAAATGCAAAAATTCTTGAAATGAATGCAGCCATGTTTGCAAAAGGTGCAAGAGTTATTGTTGATATAGAAATCTGGCACAAACCAATTGGACATGCAAATCTGCAAAGGCTGAAATTGATGCAGTCAAAGGAGATTGTCAAAGGACTACCAAATTTCAAGGTTGCAGAAATGCAAAAGGTATGTGCAACATGTCAATTTAGTAAACACTCAAGATCGTCGTTTCCACATGACAAGCGTGTTAGTGAGAATGTGCTAGAAATAGTACATACAGATGTTTGGGGTCTTGCAAAGACCACATCTATGGGCGGTTGCAGGTTTCATTGCTATTTCTTGGGCATTGAGTTTATTCATACAAAAACAGGTATATGGATGTCACAAAGGCAATATGCCTTGGATATGTTGCAAAATTATGGCATGGCTGATTGTAAGCCAATTTCTATGCCATTAGATCATAATTTGAAGTTAGATACTACATTCGGTGAAGCATTGGAAAATGCTACTATGTATAGGAAAATTGTGGGAAGCTTGATATATGTCACAATTACGAGGCTTGATCTTAGCTACACTGTTGGACTTGAAAGTCAATTTATGTAGGTTCCTAGGAAGCCACATTTGGATGCTTTGAGGCGCACTCTACGCTATGTGAGTGCTACTTTGGATTATGCATTGTTTTATGAAGCTGGTGTAGATTTGCAGGTTCATGGATACACCGATGCAGACTTGGCTGGTAGCATTCCAGATAGAAGATCTCTAGTGGATTTCTGTTCTCACTTGGGAGTGCGGCTGTTACATGGAGCAACAAGAAGCAACCTACTATTGCTTTGTCGAGTAAAGAGGCTGAGTATAGAGGTGCTGTAATGGCAGCATGGGAGGCATCATGGCTAGAGATGTTACTTGCAGATTTAGGTGTGGAAGTGGAAAAGTCTATCACCATCTATTGTGATAATCTTAGCAGCATACAGTTAGCAAGAAGCCCTGTTTTTCATGCTAGAAAAAAGCATATCGAGGTACATTATCACTTCATCAAAGAGAAGCTATTAGCAGGTGATATTCATCTTGTTTATCTGAGATTAGGAGGTTGCTGATATTTTCACAAAAGCACTTGGAGCAGAGAAGCTAAAAAAGTTTGGGAAGATGCTTGGATTAGAGGACATGGCGTTGAGCTTGAGGGGGAGTGTTGAGATATCAAGCTCATGTGATGATCCAGGATGACATGTATCACTTTTTCATTTCTTTGACATGTATAGTGGTCACACCGGTATATGTCAGGGACACTTCATTGAGCTTTATTAGATTTATCTATCGAGAGTGATGGCACATTTGTTTCTTGCCAGCTCACTCATTTGCAGACATTAGGTTTTTTCCTTATGTACTGGTCTTTATATATTGCAGTAGTTGTATTCTTGTTTTTTAGGTCATTCTTGTACATTCTTTTTTATGTAATAGAAGGAGAAGAAGAAGATCATTCTTCCTTGCCTCAATCTATGTGTGTGATTCTCTGTGAGAGTGAGAGTGTGTGTGCGAGCTCTCTTTCTTATCTCCTTCCTCGTGATAGAAGGTAGTACCTCCCAAGCAAATTTTGTAGGTAGAGGTCGAGGTACAAGAGGAAGAGGTAGAGGAGGTAGACAAGCCAAGGGGAGATTTCAAAGCTCTTCCTCATGTGTCGTATGTGGCTGATCTAATCATACAACTGAGAATTGTTTCAAGAAACCCAAAAATCAGAGAGGAAGAGGCTTCAATAGAGGAAGCTATGGAAGTACAAGAGGTAGAACAAATAACTTCAATGGTTACAACAACAACAATCTCAACAATACAAATCATCAAGGGGAATATAGAGGAAGGAGAGACTACAACAATTACACTAAAGATCAAACACAAGAGGACTCACTTCTATTGGTGAACATGACTATGAAGCAAGGTAAAGCAAATGAGCATGTATTTTATATAGATTCTAGTCATTCAAATCATGTAGCATGGAATGTGGCTCTACAATCAAACTTGGAAGATCCAAGAAATAGACATGAGGTTCAAACAAGAGATGACTAGACACTCAGTGGACAAGATTGGAAATGTGAAGAGTCTAGATGGAAATATGAATTTGCTCAGCAAGCTATTTTATGTACCTACCATAACAAAGAATCTCATGTGTTGGACAAATTGTAGAGAAAGGATTGCAGGTAAGGTTCACAAGGAATGGAGCATTTGTTGAAGATCCACAACAGGGATTCAAGAGAATTGTAAAAGGAGAAAAGACAGGTAGAATCTTTACATTTGAACTCCAAGACACTAGGAATATAGTTGTGTTCAATTATGGAGGTCAAACCCTATCAGAATTAGAAATTTGGAATAAAAGATTGGCTCACATAGGTGAAAGAAATCTCAAGAAAATGTGCAGGGATCAAAGTGTGCTTGGCCTATCTAATATATCCAAGCAACATATGATATGCAAGTGTAGTGCTTGTCAACTCGGAAAATCACATAGACAACCCTTTATGAAGAAAGGATACATCCATGATGACTTGTTGGAGCTAGTCCACACGGATGTTTGGGGACCTAGCAAGGAGCCATCAATTTCAAGATCCAGGTATTATGCATCTTTTATTGATGATTATAGCAGATGGACTATCCTATACTTTATGAAGCACAAGGATGAAGTATTCAATTATTTCAATGAGTTTCTTGCTCTTGTTGAAAATCAAACAGGGAAATGAGGTATCAAGAGAGAGATCACAACCAGGCACACTCTAGAACATAATGGAATGGCAGAGAGGAGGAATAGGACCATAGTTGAAGATACAAGGTCCATGCTCAATTTAAAAAAAAATACATGATTATTTATGGGCAAAGGTTGTATCTAGAGCCACTTATCTTATTAATAGAATCCCATCAAAGGCATTGGATGTGATGACACTCTATGAAGCATGGAATGGAAGAAGACCTAGCCTTGATCATTGCAGGATATTTGGATGCATAGCGTATGCACATATTCCATCACAAATCAGAGGTAAATTAGATCCTAAGGTAGAGAAATGTGTGTTTATTGGATATGACCTAAATCAAAAAGGTTACAGGTTATATAATCCAAGCACTAAAGGTTTTATTGTTAGAAAAGATGTTGTCTTTGATGAGAACAAATCTTGGTTTAAAGATGATTGCAAAAAAGTCAAGTTACCTTATGATCTAGAAGAGGATTTCCCATTACAAAAGGTAAATGGTCACCTACATGAAGACTCAAGTGATTGTGATGATGATCAGAAGACACTAAGGAGGAATATCAAGGCTTGGAACAACAAAGGTAAAAAAAAAGATGCAAGAGTTGAGAGATGTTGCAAAATCTTCTCAACAAACAATAAGGAAATCAATGAGGGAAAAGAAGAAGCTAGAAAGGTATGGATTTGACACCTCTCTGGTCACTAAACAGTCAATTTCTATTGCTCAAGATATCAATTCAGAAGAACCATCAACCTCTGAAGAGGCTAAGAAGAAATTAGAGTGGAGAGACGTGATGGAAGAAGGGATAGAAGCCCTCCAAGAGAATCAGACATGGGACTTGGTTCCTAAGAAGCCATTCATGAAGATCATTGGATCAAGATGGATCTATAAAGTAAAGAAAAACTCAGATTGATCAATAAATAGGTATAAAGCAAGTCTTGTGGAAAAAGGGTTTGCTCAAACCCACGGCATAGATTATGAGGAGACTTTCTCTCCTACAGAAAAGATGCCTACAATTAGAGCACTTATGAGTATAGCTGCTTCAAAGAATTGAAATAACAGATGGATGTAAAAAATGCATTCTTGAATGGTTGGATTTTAGACAAAGTATACATGGCATAACCTCCTAGATTTGTAGATGAATCACATCCTGAGTATATGTTAAACTCAAGAAAGCTCTATATGGACTGAAGCAAGCTCCTAGAGCTTGGAACCATAGGCTAGTTACATTCTTGCAGGACAAAGGATTTCAATTGAGCAAGGCTGATTCATCTATTTTCATTTAAGAGCTAGTGGAAATTCTATTAATGACCATGGGTCCATATCCTCATTTTTCCAATTTACAGACATATTGTTTTAGTGTATAAACCAACACTAAGTCTCCCTCTTTCAATCCTTCATCCTTGATGTGTGCATCGAAGTATGCCTTTTGTCTTTTCTTTGCAGTGTAGATGCCTACTACTGCTCATTGTCTGGTCTCACCTAAGCATTCTATATCAAATATCTTTGAGGACAACCCATATCCATTCCACTGTCTTGCACCTCCTTCACAAATATAATTATAGCAATGTAGAAAAAGGGGAGAAACATATTGCCACTCCCATGGAAACAGGTCTATGGTTAAGTTTTCATGATTTTGGAGATGTGTTTCATGTTGTTCTATGTCAATAGGTTTTTGGATGATTGATTTACTTGTGCATAATACAGCTTGATATCCAATATGTTATCTCTCAAATTAGTAGGTTTATGCATTGCCTAGGTGCCAAGCATTGGAAGGTGGTTAAGTGCACTACTTGAGTGTTGCCCAGATACTTTGATTGTTTTATCCCAAGGGGGAGATCATTACCATCAAATAATATTCAGTATCTTATCTCTCAAATGAGTAGGTTTATGCATTGCCTAGGTGTTAAGCATTGGGAGTGGTTAAGCATATTTTTCACTACTTGAGTGTTGCCCAGATACTCTGATTGTTTTATCCCAAGGGGAAGATCGTCCTTTTTTTAATCAAACTCGGTTAGTCACTATGACTCATGTTAGAAGTGGCATGGGCCTCAATAACAATAATCACAGGTTTACATGATCTTCCAACAGATGAACCTTAGCATAAACACCTTAAGACTCAAAAAGATGATGAGTGCTAGATAGAGAGAGAGAGAGAGAGAAAGTAGATGAGATTTTAAAAGTGTACGGTAAGTTAGGATGCTCACCTACAATATATTATATTATTAATGTCAAATTACAATGTGTGTATATAATACAAGCTAACAATATCTAAATCTAGGCAGAAATAGGAACTAGATACAAGAAATTATGTGCCTAAGAGGTATGAAGATGTGTGTGTGTGTGTGGGAGAGAGAGAGAGAGAGAGAGAATGTGGAGAATGTGAACAATTTAGAACTCTTTTACAATAAATCCAAATTTTTATTATCCCTAAATCATAAACTAGTAAATGAACAAGTGAGAATGGACATAGAATTGTTACTCAAAGTAACTCAAAAATGTGTTGATGGTTGAATGACACAAACTCCTCCAATTACTCATGATGTGAGAACACCTCCTCCAAGAGTGTAGGAACTCTTCCTCCAAGATCTCCTCCAAGTTGTGTTGAGCACTTAGAAGCTAGAGCTCCTTGAGAAGATGAATTATCAATGACCTTTGCCTCTATTATATAGCTTCCAATCTTGATGCACAATGTGTTTTAACGGATAATTAAAAGCTTGTGATCTTATGCTTTATTGAGAAGAATTCTAAAACGGTACCACCATGAAACATCCGAAAAAGACAAATCCTAATTAAAAGGCTATGCAAAAAAACCTCTGTGTTTCCGCCATCCATGAACGGGATTTGAACTCATGCAATCCCCCCACAATGATGTTTGTTCTAAACCACTTAACTCATGTGCTTTTCTTCAAAAGGATACTAAGAAATAGGCATAGTATGGTTGTAGTTGAACTTTTTTTGACATTGTTTTCCAACAACCCCCCCTTTAATGTCATAATGGTACAAGGTTTAATAACTTGCAAAACTTCTTGTGGCTCTCCCTGGTCAATACTTTGGTAAAAATATATGTAACATTTTCACTTGTAGGTATGTAGACCAGCTCAATGTGCTCCTTAGATACCTGTTCCTGAATATAGTGGTAATGAACCTCTATCTGCTTTGTCCTAGCATGATGAAGAGGGTACTTTGCAATAGCAATAGCACTATAACTATCTAAAAATATCCAAATTGATTCACCTACTTGCATCGTTGTGCTGGCTAGTTGTCTCCTTACATGAGCTTTCCTAGCAAGGTTTCTACTATGATAGAGATTCTCTAACTCCAATCAAGCCTAAAGAGAGGTTCTACAAGACGTGATTTGACGTATAATATGCCTCTTGACTCCTGTAGCAATATATGAAAGTGCTTTGCATCCCGTGAATCCCATTTGGATTGCTCTTCTACAGGAAGTAATCTGGTAGTAGTACCATTGACTCTTGATGATGAAAGAGTTTCTTCTTCTTCACTAACCTCGTGTTGAGTAGAAATAGGAACATGGGTTCTTCTAGAAGATCAAGTAGCCTCTTCTTCGACTTTTCTTGGCCTTGGACAAGTGCCATTGACAATATTCCACAAATCTTTGATATTAACAGATTCATCATCAAAAAACTCCACTTAGATAGTTAGATATCCCTTCTAACTTGTCTTCATTATCAAGTCTATAATCATTTATTTTGCTAAGGGTGTATGTCAACTATGCTCTGATACAAAATTTTTGAAGTGGGGAGGTCCCCGATAACAATAATCATAGGTTTATAGGACCTTCCAACACATGAACCTTAGCATACACACCTTAAGACTCAAAAAGGTGATGAGTGAGAGATAGAGAGAGAATAGATGAGATTTTAAAGTTTACAATAATTTAAGATGCTCACCTTCACTATCTTATATTATGAATGTCAAATTACAATGTGTGTATATGATAGAAACTGACAATATCTGAATCTAGGCACAAATAGGAACTAGATACAAGAAACTGTGTGCCTAAGAGGCATGAAGAGTATGTGTGTGTGTGTGTGAGACAGAATATCAAGAATATGAACATTGTAGAAATGTTTTATAGCAAACCCAAATTTTGATTATCCCTAAATCAGAAACTAGTAAATGAACAAATGAGAATGGAAACAGACTTGTTACTCACAATAACTTAGCAATGTACTGATATTTGACTGACACGAACTCCTCCAAATACGCATGATGTGAGCAAACCTCCTCCAAGAGTGTAGGAACTCTTTCACCAAGATCTCCTCCAAGTTGCATTGAGCACTTAGAAGCTAGAGCTCCTTGAGAAAATGATCTATCAATGACCTTGGCCTCTATTATATAGCTTCCAATCTTGCCCCATGTTGTGTTTTAACGGATAACTAAAAGCATGTGATCTTATGCTTTATTGAAAAGCATTCTAAAATGATGCCACCATGAAACATCTAGAGAAAACAAATCAAAAAGCTATGCAAAAAAACCTCTATGCTTCCACCATCTATGAACGGGATTCAAACTCACATGATCCTCCCACAATGACACTTGTTCTAAACCACTTAACCCATGCACTTTTCTTGTGAAGGATACCAAGAAATAGGCATAATATGGCGATAGTTGGACTTTTTTTTACAATGTTTTTGAACAATCCCCCCTTCAATGTCATAATGGTACAAGGTTTAATAACCTACAAAACTTCATATGGCTCTCCTTGGTCAATGCTTTGGTAAAAATATCTACAACATTTTCACTTCTAGGTATGTAGACCAGCTCAATGTGCTTTTTAGATACTTGTTCTTGAATATAGTGGTAATGAACCTCTATATGCTTTGTCCTAGCATGATCAAGATGGTTCTTTGGAATAGCAATAGCACTTTGACTGTGTGAAAAATATGAAATCATTCAGCAACTTTCATCCTTGTGTTGGCTAGTTATCTCCTTAGATGTGCTTTCCTAGCAGGGTTTCTACTCTAATAGAGATGTTCTAACTCCAACCAAGCCTAATGAGAGATTTTTCAAGACTTGATTTGAGGTATAATATGCCTCTTGACTCCCATAGCAATATATGAAAGTGCTTGTGCATCCTTTGAATCCCATTTGGATTACTCTTTTGTAGGATGATGAAAGAGTTTTTTCTTCTTCACTAACCTCTTGTTGAGCAAAAATAGGAATAGGGGTTCTTCTAGAAGATGAAGTAACCTCTTCTCTGACTTATCTTGGCCTTGGAAAAGTTTCATTGATAATATTCCACAAGTCTTTTAATACTAATAGATTCATCATCATAAAACACCACATTGGATCGTTAGACATCCCTTTAAGCTTGTCTTCATTATCAAGTCTATAATCACTCATCTTACTAAGGGCGTATGTCAACTATGTTCACATACCAAATGTTGGATTGGAAGTGGCCTCAATAACAATAATCACATGTTTACAGGATCTTCCAACAGATGAACCTTAGCATACACAACTTAAGACTCAAGAAGATGATGAGTGAGAGATACAAAGAGAATAGATGACATTTAAAGTGTATGATAAGTTAGGACGCTCATCTACACTATCTTATATTATGAATGTCAAATTACAATGTGTGCATATGAAACAAACTGACAATATCTGAATCTAGGCAAAAATACGAACTAGATATAAGAAATTGTGTGCCTAAGATGTATGAAGTGTGTGTGTGTGTGTGTGTGTGTGAGAGAGAGAGAGAGAGAGAATATGGAGAATATGAATAGTTTAGAAGTGTTTTATAGCAAACCCAAATTTTGATTGTCCCTAAATCAGAAACTAGTAAATGAACAAGTGTGAACGGAAATTGATTTATCAATGACCTTGCCGCTATTATGTAGCTTCCAATCTTGACCCACAATTTGTTTCAACGGATAACTAAAAGCATGAGATTTTATGCTTTATTGAAAAGCATTCTACAACAATGCTGCCATGAAACATTGGGAAAAAACAAATCTTAATCAAAAAGCTATTTGAAAAAACCTCCTCAATCCCCCTTCTATGTCATAATGGTACAAGGTTTAATAACTTGCAAAAGTTCTTGCGGCTCTCCCTGGACAATACATTGGTAAAAACATCTACAACATTTTCACTTGTAGCTATGTAGTCCAGCTCAATATGTGTCCTAGATACCTGGTTACGAATATAGTAGTAATGAACCTCTATATGATTTATCCTAGCATGATGAATAGGGTTCTTTGCAATAGTAACAACACTCTGACTGTGTGAAAATATCTGAACTGATTCACCAAATTTCATCTTTGTGTTGCTAGGTGTCTCCTTAGGTGAGCTTTTCTAGCAGGGTTTCTAGTTTGATAGAGATTCTCTAACTCCAACCAAGCCTCATGAGAGGTTTTGCAAGACCTGATTTGAGGTATAGTATGCCTTTTGACTCTCATAGCAATATATGAAAGTGCATGTGCATCCCTTGAATCCCATGTGGATTGTTCTTCTACAGGAAGTAATTTGGCAGTAGTACTAGTGACTCCTAATGATGAAAGAGTTTTTTCTTCTTCACTAACCTCTTGTTGAGTAGAGATAGGAATAGGGGTTCCTCTAGAAGATGAAGTAACCTCTTCTCTGACTTGTCTTGGCCTTGGATAAGTGCCATTGATAATATTCCACAAGTCTTTTGATACTAAAAGATTCATCATCAGAAAACTCCACATTGGATAGTTAGACATCCCTTCAAGCTTGTCTTCATTCTCAAGTCTATAATAACTCATCTTGTTAAGAGTATATGTCAACTATGCTCTAATAATAAATGTTGGAAGGGGGCTAGGTCTCAATAACAATAATCATAGGTTCACAGGATCTTCCAATAGATGAATCTTAGCATACACACCTTAAGACTCAAAAAGATAATGAGTGAGAGATATAGAGAGAATAGACAAGATTTTGAAGTGTACGGTAATTTAGGATGCTCACCTACACTATCTTATATTATGAATGTCAAATTACAATGTGTATATATGATACAAACTGAAAATATCTTAATCTAGGCAAAAATAGGAAGTAGATAAAAGAAATTGTGTGCCTAAGAGGTATGAAGAGTGTATGTGTGTGTGTGTATGTGTGTGTGACAATATGGAGAATATGAACAATTTAGAGTTGTTTTACAGCAAACCAAAACTCTAATTATCCCTAAATCAAAAACTAGTGAATGAACAAGTGAGAATGGAAATGGACTTTTTACTCACAATAAATTAGCGATGTGCTAATGGCTGACTGACATGAACTCCTCCAAATACTCCCAATGTGAGCACACCTCCTAAAGAGTGTAGGAACTCTTCCTCCAAGATCTCCTTCAAGTTGGGTTGAGCACTTAGAAGCTAAAGCTCCTTGAGAAGATGATTTACCAATGATCTTGGACTCTATTATATAGCTTCAAATCTTGACCCACCATGTGTTTTAATGGATAACTAAAAGCATGCAATCTTATGCTTTATTGAAAACCATTCTAAAATGGTGCTTCCATGAAACATCGGGAAAAAACAAATCCTAATCAAAAATCTATGCCAAAAAAATATGTGATGTTGCCATCTATGAATGGGATTCGAACTCATACAATCTACCCATAATGAGGTTTGTTCTAAACCACTTAACCCATGCACTTTTCTTGTGAAGGATACCAAGAAATAGGCATAATATGGTTGTAGTTGGACCTTTTTTAACATTGTTTTCCAATAACTCATGTGCCCACCTATGGTTTTTGCTTCGTGTTTAGTAGCTCAAACATATCTTGGTTGAGAAAAAAGCATTCTATTGTGGCCACTTATAGTTATGAGGCTAAGTATCGGGTAGCTTTCACAACGACTATTGAGTATGTGTGGCTCATATGCCTTTTGGCTAATTTGGGTGTTGATCAATCTTCGACCACCACCATCTTCACTGATAGGCATAGCGCATTAGAAGTTGCGAGGAACCATGTCTTCCATGCTTGCACAAAGCACATTGAGGTGCATTATTATTGTGCTAGAAAGAGGTTCTCTGCTAGAGAGATCACTTTAGCATATATGCCCACACATGATAATGGTGCAGACCTTTTCACAAAGGCTCTACCTCGAGAGAAGTTTGAAGCTTTTAGCAAAGCTTTGGGCATACTTCCTTTTATGGATTGATCTCTTTTTGCATATCTTGGAACAACTTGATTGATGTTTTCTATGAATCCTGAATTCTTTTCTTCCTGGTCATCAAAGAAAAGTTCTCAAATGGAGTTATCATTTTATCCCATACCAAATGGATACTTTCTCCAATCCACAAAAATATTTCTTACTTTTGGCCTTCTATTTATGCCTTATTAATGCTCTCTTAATCATTTCTAATCATCCCTTCTCTAAGCTTTTTGGTGCCAATGTTTGAGAGCTAAGACTTAGGTGTAAAATCATGTTTTTATACCTATTGTGTCCATAATCTAGGGTGTCTCCAAGCCCTTGTTCCTCTTCATGCCTTATTTTGGAATAATCTGATTCCAAATTCAATCCTACTTTGGATTTTACACTTTAAGAAGGAACTTCGCATGATTCATTCATTGTCAGTACTTCGGCAAAAATTAAATTCTACTCTAATTTTCAACTTTAATTTTATGTGCGATATCATGCATCTATTCTTGCATGCATAATCTATACACTTGAATGAATGCATAGTGTATGCAAAGATGCAAACCTAATGATTAAATCATGCAAATTCATGTGAAAATCTAATTTTCAACTTCAATTTTATTTGCAATGTCATGCATAATAATTTTCAACTTCAATTTTATTTGCAATATCATGCATCTATTCTTGCATACATAATCTATTCACTTGAATGAATGCATAGTGTATGCAAAGATGCAAAACTAATGATTAAATCATGCAAATGCATGTGAAAATCTAATTTTCAACTTCAATTTTATTTGCTATTCACTTGAATGCATGCATAGTGTATGCAAAGATGCAAAAATAATGATTAACTCATGCAAATGCATGTGCTTGCATGCATGTAGTTGCATGTGCTTGCATGCATGTAGTTGCATGTGCTTGCATGCATGCACTTGCATGTGCTTGCATGTATGTAGTTGCATGTGCTTGCATGCATATAGTTCATGCATCTATGTTGTGCACAAACACACCACTCATGCTTTCCTTTATATAACAACATGATTATGCACATATTTAGAACCTTTTTCTAAGAGAAGAGAATCTTTATGTGTTTATAAACGTAATCCTCAAACTTTAATTTTTGCATCAAAGCATTCTTTTGAAAACGAAAATGCACAAATATCCTTTTTTTTCATGCATAAAATAGAAAATAGCTTATGAAGACACGAAAGTACCCTTAGAGATTGATGTGCTTTTCATACCCTTATGTTTGCCTATATAGCTTTCATTGACTCTTAAACCCTCAAAATTGAAGTCTCATACTACACGTCAATGATGGTTCTATGCATAAGTATATGAAAGCGAAGGCAAACAAATATTGAAATCAAGCATCAACTTGGACAATAGTCAACACTTCTCAAGCTTCATCCTTCCTTTGAAAAGATTCATCCTCTACATAGCTTCTATGGGATCTCCAACCTTATCTTACTTGACATCGATGTCCTAAATATCCATGCTTTTAATCTTTTGTAGCTTCAATCCTCTTCTAAAAAGTCAAGAGATTTTCAATTCTTGAACTCTCCAAAACTCAACAATCATCATTTTGTTGGAAGAATACCATATTTGATGGAAGTGATTCATATTTAAGAATATGTAGTTGATACTACATCAAGGTTGAGGAGTGGAACATAATGGCTGGATCAAGTGCCTCTCTGCTATGCAATGTAGGGCTTCAATCCAGGCGCTACACCTATTGTGAAGCTTGGTCTAATCCTCATCTTGCCACTCTTTCCACAAAGAGAAAGGCACAAAAAAGCTCATAATTGACATGAATTGATTCAACAACATGTGGGGATTGTCTGTGCCTCATGGATAGCTAATAGTCACTCGATTGTGATGTTTCGAGCTCAATCCTTGAATGGAGCTGATCATGGAACTTCTCTTTTCTTGCTTAAGCTTGTTGGAAAATGTGCTACATCACATGCGTATATGTGCTTCTTGCCAAGCTTAGAAAGCTCTTATCATTGAAGACACGGGTTCGAAACATGCAAGAAGCCTTTTTTTCATTTCCGAATATGAGAATCCTTTTGCCACCCACTCCAAAGATGAAACAAAACAATCCCCGCCAAGAATAAGCATAAACAAGAAATAAGTACAAATGCATGGCTACATGGAACTTGCTCCCACGAGGAGATGGGTTCGAGGAGGAGATGGGTTCAATACCCAAATGCGACATCCGTATTCAAAAATCCACGTTAACTATTCTTGTTACCTCATTTTTCCCTTCTTCATCAATGTTGTTTAACCGTCAGCTTAACTGTTTTGTTCTCATCCGCTAGCACCCAAATAAAATGAAATAATTGTTATGACTTAGCAACTAAAGATTGCAACACATGTGGATGGAGCACTATATCCCCTCTATGGAATCAAATATTTGAACCCTACTCTCTGCATGAGAGGCACATAGAAAGTTCCTTTTTGCTTCATAAAAGAACACATGAAGGAAAAAAAGCACACATGAGTACTAGGAGAAATTCCTAAGAAACAAGAGAATATCATCTACGAAAGGGGATAGGACACAAAAGATGATAGACTATGTAATGAAGGTACTTTAATCTCATAAGCAAGATAATCAACCTTCCAAGGTCTCCATGGAAGCCCACCATGGCTCTAATACCAATGTATGAAGAAGGACATTAGGACCACCACAAGCTTGAGAGATGACTCTCCTCCCAACCTTATGCCTCTAGATATACCTCTCTCTAAGGGATTTCCCTCTATGGCAAGAGGATACTAACCATCCAAGTGTCACTGCAAGGTGTTGAAAAACAACCTACTACACCTGCAAATACAATTATTGAAGGTGATGTAGATGGCATTGAAGACCATGATCTTCATATTCCTATTCCTATTGTAGTTCCTGCTGCACCTATTGCAGAGAAACTTGGTTGGGATGGCAAAGATGCTCACACACATGCATTGATAGCGTTGTCTATCGAACGTGCCATTATCCCTAAAATTAACTCTTGCGAAACAGCAAAGGATGCTTCAGATACACTTACCACTTGTACCATGCAAGTAATGAGGCTCAAAATCTATCAGCATGTAAGTTGGGCACCCTCCATTCTAATCGAGGGGGAGAATACATTTCTATTGATTTTAATGCACTTCTGGTTGAGCTTGGGATAAAACATTAGTGTACAATGCCATATATACCTCAACAAAATGGTGTTGCTAAAAGAAAGAACAAGTCTCTCATGGAGATGGTGAGGTGTAAAATCAAAAGTCAGGCTTTACCACATAGTTTGTGGCTTGAGGTTTTTACATGTGTAGCATATATACTTAACAGGTATCCCACCAAAGCACTGCAATCTATCACTCCATAAGAGGCTTGGCATGGTCACAAGCCATCTGTTGCTCATCTTCATGTCTTTGGTTATTTGTCATATGCATTAGTGCCTGAACAATGCAAAAAATTGATGATAATGAAGTGAAATGTATTTTGGTTAGGTATAGTTTTGAAAGCAAAGGCTATCATGTGTATCATCTAGAGACTAAACGCATTTTGGTAAACCGTGATATTATTTTTGTGGAAGATGCAATTCAACCATTACTTTCATGTACGAAGGAGACATCAGTTAGCTCCAAAGATGTGTGACACTTTGTTGTCTCTTTTTACAGATGGACAATCAAGTGCTCGCCCAAATGAGGCAATTTCTCTACCTTTAGAGGTTTCACATTGATGGAAGACTTCTCCTCCAAATGCACAAGAAGAAGCTTGGACCATGCTCAAGAGCTAGCTACTCATACCAATACTCACTAAAACTAATATAACTCAAAATTCCCAAATCCAATTGACAAATCCTTTTAGCCACATGCAATGAGCTATGAATCACTAGAATTGGACACATATAGACCAGTCAACTCAATCACACAAGACAGACTAGTTTTCCTTTCAAGTTTTGAGACAAACCAATAGAGAAAGAAACAATTGTAACCCACAGTATAAGAAGAATTTGGAAAACCCTTTTGGACATGCAATCCTTGTTTTATAAGCTTTCCAACAACTATAAGAACTCTGAAAATAGATCTTCCTATAGAGAGAAAATGAAGTCCTAATAGGTTGCTATAGAAATTCAGCACCTTTTGGAAAGGGTAAGAGAGATATACAAGAGAATATGAACTCTTATGATAGAAAATGGCTCAATAGCACATGTCTAAGCAGCACCCCATCTTCCTACCATCCACACACACACACTTAGAATGATCTTGTGGTGTGCTTAAATACCATGAGAGCCTTCCATGACTCTTCATATGTCATCCATGTCTCTTCACATGGCCTCCTTGTCTCTTCAACTACCTTGTAACTTTGTCTCTTCATTGGAGTGCCTTTTAGTGGTCCAATGCCTCTGTTTGGATAAGATTGTGCCTTCAAACATGTGCTCTGACTTTCCTAAGGTTCAAAAGTCTTCAAATAAAGTTATTTAGTGAAAAACATATGCTTGAGCTTGCCCTAGAAAACACATAACTTTAAACACTCCCCCTCAAGCTCAAACTTCTTTGCTTTCAAGTGTGGGGTTTGGTTCCTTCGTACTTATCATGCCTTTGAGCTTTCCCATCCTCTTTGCATCCAAGAACTTTGTGAGAAGATATGTAGTTTGCTCCTTAGTGTTGACATGATGAATATCCACCTGCTTATCCACAATCTTTTCTTTTGTGAAATGATAATGCACTTCTATATGCTTGCTCCTCGCATGGAACATTGGATTCTTTGCAAGGTAGATGCTTGAGATATTATCTCAAGCAATGGAACAATGCCTGTCAGGGGAGCACTAGATTGTGCTCTCTGACTACACAAGACAAGATTTCGGAAACACAGTTCTGATTACAAGAATACCCACGAAGGGAAAATGCTACAAGAATATACGATCGATACAAGATGTCCCACAACCCGGGACCAATAGGTATGGAAAACTCGACTAGAGATGATACAGGAGATCCCACAACCCGGGATCGTAGGTAGAAAACAAGATATCTCGATTACAAGAAATCCCCTCAGGGATATGAACTGGATACAAGAAATAACTAGAAAGGATCTCGTACTACGAGATTACAATAGGACAAGAAAGGATGTCCACAATACAAGACTAGACAAGACTAGAGCTAGAAACAAGACTAGAACTTGAACTGGAACTTGAATGTACTTACTTGGAGGTCACGACTCCTTGAGCTCCCAAGACTGGCATTGGCAAGACTGATTATGAATGTGGCCAACCCCTCCTTATATAGGTTTTCAAGGGCGGTTCCCAAGGCGGTTGCGAACTGATGATGTCATCATGATGTCATCGATTTGTAACAAGACCTCCCAATGTCAGAATTCAGCGAATAGACAGTTGATCTTGGGGTTTTGGCACATTCCGGACGCAATGGAAGCATTGGTTTCTCCTAATTCTGAACCAATCATGAGATACAGGGTTCACATGGAATCTTAGGTTCAGGATGGTTTCCTTCGTCCATGACATCACCTCCCCCTCAAGCGACGAGTTCCACGAGGAGCGGTCATGTTATCTGGTCTCGGCTTCGTTGGATTTTTCTTATGGAATTCTCGAACCTTGATTGGTGCTCTCTGAAGGTTTTCTGCAGGTTCCCAAGTACGATCACTGATGTCATACCCTTTCCAATGAATAAGGTATTCCAATCTTCCCCGGGATATTCTGGAATCTAGGACATGCTCGACTTCAAATTCTTCATGATCATCAATCTCAATAGGTGGTGAAGGACTAGGTCTCTCCCCCCTCAATGGTGAAATCTGATATGGTTCCAACATGGATACATGGAAAACTGGATGTATTCTCATGGTACTCGGTAACTGGAGTTTGAAGGTGACTGGATTAATCTTGGCCAAGATGGTAAATGGTCCAAACTTTTGATGATCTAACTTTGCACAAGGCCTTGAAGTTTGTAAATTGTTTCGGAGTAACCATACTTTATCCCCAATTTGATACGATGGATTCTGGACACGATGTTGATCTGCATAGTACTTATATTGTTGTTGAGCTTTATGGATCTCTTCCTTCAGTTCTTTGTGAATGTCCATCAGGTACTGGGCCTTGTCTCTGGCAGCTGGGTTCTTGACATGATTTGAGAGTTGTATATCCATCCTTGGATGTTGTCCATAGTTTGCAAAGAAGGGAGTTTGCTTAGTAGATGCATGAACACTATTGTTATAGGCAAACTCTGCAAAGGGTAACAACTCAAACCAGTCATTTTGGTGATAGTTGCTAGTGCAACGGAGATATTGCTCCAGGACTTGATTCACTCGTTCTGTTTGTCCATCAGTCTGTGGATGATTTGCTGTAGATAGTTTAACTTGAACACCAAGGAGCTTGCAAAGACTGTTCCAAAAGCTGGATATGAACTGTGGACCTCGATCACTGACAATGTCATCAGGCAATCCATGAAGCCTAAATATGTACCTAAGAAAAAGTCTGGCAGTGGCTGCACCTGTGATTGCCTTGGTAGTTGGAATGAAGTGTGCCATCTTTGTAAATCTATCCACAATAACAAGAATGGCATCATACTTATCTGACTTTGGTAGATCTGTGATGAAATCCATCGACAATGAAGCCCATGGCCTTTCTGGAATAGGTAGAGGTTGCAAGAGGCCATGAGGTTTATGTCGGGGTACCTTAGATCTATTGCAAGTATCACAGGTTCGAATGTATTCTTTGACTTCCTTCCACATCTGAGGCCACCAAAAGTCCCTTGATATGAGTTCTATTGTTTTATTTACTCCAAAATGTCCTGCTGCAAGGTTGTCATGGCGTTGTTGAAGTACTTGGATCCTGGGCTTTCCTGGAGGGACATACAATAGGTTCTTATAGAGTAGTAAACCATCCTTTTCCTGAAATTCGTTTACTTCTTGGAATTTTCCTTCTTGAGCTTTCTGCTTAACGTTACAAAACAATTCATCCTGTGGTAGATTCTCACGGATCAACTGATTCAAGGCTGAATCTTCATGATGGCTTGAAGAGATAGCTGCTAACTGGAGATGCTCGGGCTTGAGTAATACACTCTCTTGTTGATCAAAGGCCTCTTCACCCTTCTTTGGTGCAAGGTAAGATCTTCTGGATAGGGCATCTGACTGACATTGATGACGTCCTGGACGGTATGTGATGACAAAGTCGAATCTGGATAAAAAGTTACTCCATCGAGATTGCCTTCTATTGAGGATCCGGGTGGTCATAAAATACTCTAGGTTCTTGTGATCTGAATATACAATGACTTTATGAGCTGCTCCTTCTAGATGGTGACGCCAGGTATCAAACGCGTCTACTATGGCAAGGAGTTCTTTATCATGAATTTCATAATTAATTTCTGGAGGGGAAAACTTCCTTGAATGATATGCAACTGGATGTAGTTGTCCATCATCTCCATATTGGGAAAGAATGGCCCCTAGAGCAAAGTCCGATGCATCTGTCTCAAGGAAGAAGGGCTTACTAGAATCAGGATGAACTAGGATTGGAGCAGTAGTGAATGCTGATTTCAAGGTCTGAAAGGCCTTCTCTGCTTCTTCGGTCCATGAGAATTTGGAGTTCCCTGTAAGCTTGGTAAGAGGTGTCACTATCTTGGAGTAATCTCTGATGAATATCCTATAGAAATTGGCAAACCCCAAAAAACATTGTACATCTCGAACACATGAAGGTGGTTGCCAATCAAGGATTGTCTCAATCTTCTTAGGGTCCATAAAAATTCCTTTATCTGATACTATGTACCCTAAAAATTCCACTTCTGTCTTATGAAAAGAACACTTCTCCAATTTCGCATACAATCCTTTTTCTCTTAGTTTCTCTAGGACTATCTTTACATGATCTTCATGATCCTCTAGATTTTTTGAAAATATCAAGATATCATCAAGGTATATTACAACAAAATCATCTAAATATTCTCGAAAAATATCATTCATCATATGTTGGAAGACAGCTGGAGCATTTGTAAGACCGAAGGGCATAACTACATATTCAAAATGCCCATACCTTGTTCGAAATGCTGTCTTCCATTCGTCTCCTTCTCTGATCCTGACAAGGTTGTAAGCTCCTCGAAGATCAATTTTCGTGAAGAATTTTGCTTTTCCAAGGCGTTCCAAGAGCTCTGATATGAGTGGTAGAGGGTATCTGTTTTTTATAGTGACTTTGTTCAATCCACGATAATCTACACACATCCGGAGAGTCCCATCCTTCTTCTTTACAAATAGAATAGGAGCTCCTGCTGGAGACTTCGAGTGTTTGATAAACCCCTTTGCTAGATTCTCATCAATGTTCTTGCGTAGTTCTGTAAGTTCCTCTGGAGATAGTCTGTAGATTGGTCCAAAGGGTGGTTGTGTTCCCTCTTGAAGATCTATGGGACAATCATAAGGTCTATGCTCTGGAAGGATATCTGCATTCTTCTTTTCAAAAACATCTTCAAAGCCGTTGTACTGATTGGGTAGCTGTACTGGATCATCTTTCTTGGATTCTTGAGCTGGTATGGCATAGATCATATATGTAGGTTCCTTCCTTACTGCATGTATGAAGGCTTTAGCTCCAACATATGTTGGGTTCTTCTGGATATCTCGACGGGTGATTTTATTCTTTTCCCAATTAATTTCTGGATTATGTTTCTTTAACCACGGCATTCCGATGATAACCATATTTGCTGGACTCGATATTACATTGAAACATATGTGTGAATCATGGTCACCAAGGTGTACTCTTAGTGGTATGGTTTCCATGGTTATATTCCCCGATGCTAGAGGCCGTCCATCTACTACTTCGGCTACTACTGGTCTGTTCTTTCGAAGTACTGGAATTCCATGTTTCTTAACGAGTCCTTCATCAATGAAACATGAGGACGCTCCTGAATCTACTAGAGCTATGAGGGAAAGGGTCTTCTTAGACAGGATTAACTTGACAGGGGCAAGACATGTTTCTACGGGTGTGGATGGAATTATGAGACCCTTTCGTATATCATGGTCCGGCTGTATGGTCTCTTTTACAACTGGACTTCCTCGTTTCCCTGCTCTACAAGGGTGGCTGCGACTTTGGAGTTTGTTCTCTTGTTGGGACAATTAACTGCAATGTGGCCAGGGTTTCCACAATATAGACATAATTTGTTATCCCTCCTTCTTTGTTTCTCTTGTGGTGTTAGAGGCTGGAACCTAGTTACATCTATCTGCATAGGTTCGGGCATAGTGTCATCTCTAGGAGTAGGCTGGAAAGGTTTCCATTGGCGAGGTCTTCCTTCTACTTGTTTTTCTTGTTTCCTTTCAAAAAGACGGTTATCACATTGAATGGCTTGGTTGATGTATTCATTCAATGTCTTCACCTCTGGCATCGTGAGTAGAAGGTCCTTCACGTCATCCCTTAAGCCCCATCTAAATTGGCTAATGAAATAATCTTCATGCCAAGTGAGGTCACATATCAATTGCCTAAATTCTGATGCATAGGTAGAGGCAGGGCGGTTACCTTGACGTAGCTTTCGAAGTTTTGTTTCTGCCACTCGACTCGTGTCTGCATCTCCAAATGTGGCGACAAGCTCTCCAAGAAATGCCTCATAATTATGAAGTACGGCCATATCCTTCTCCAAGATTGGGGCGAACCATGATAAAGCTTGACCATAGAGCAAGGTTCCAATAAAACCGACCTTGGATGCATCATCAGGGTATCTATCAGGCTGCATGCGAATGTACAATTTGACTTGTTGCAAGAATCCTCGAAACTTTGTACGATCACCATTGAACTTTTCTGGCATGCAAATCTTGGGTTCCTTCACAAATGATGTACTGGGCCGTTGGTTCACTTGAATACTCCCTTGATTCGCTTGAAGACTCCCGATTCGTTCTTGTAATTCTTGAAGGAGTGTACCTACATGCACTGGATGTCCCATCTCGACTTGTGTCTGTCGACGACTTAGGTCTTCGACTTGTTGTTGGAGACTCTGAAGTGATGCTACGATCTGTTCATAAGCGTTCTCCATGATGTCTGGTCTTGGATAGAAGATAGTCTTGCCAAAATGTCAGGGGAGCACTAGATTGTGCTCTCTGACTACACAAGACAAGATTTCGGAAACACAGTTCTGATTACAAGAATACCCACGAAGGGAAAATGCTACAAGAATATACGATCGATACAAGATGTCCCACAACCCGGGACCAATAGGTATGGAAAACTCGACTAGAGATGATACAGGAGATCCCACAACCCGGGATCGTAGGTAGAAAACAAGATATCTCGATTACAAGAAATCCCCTCAGGGATATGAACTGGATACAAGAAATAACTAGAAAGGATCTCGTACTACGAGATTACAATAGGACAAGAAAGGATGTCCACAATACAAGACTAGACAAGACTAGAGCTAGAAACAAGACTAGAACTTGAACTGGAACTTGAATGTACTTACTTGGAGGTCACGACTCCTTGAGCTCCCAAGACTGGCATTGGCAAGACTGATTATGAATGTGGCCAACCCCTCCTTATATAGGTTTTCAAGGGCGGTTCCCAAGGCGGTTGCGAACTGATGATGTCATCATGATGTCATCGATTTGTAACAAGACCTCCCAATGTCAGAATTCAGCGAATAGACAGTTGATCTTGGGGTTTTGGCACATTCCGGACGCAATGGAAGCATTGGTTTCTCCTAATTCTGAACCAATCATGAGATACAGGGTTCACATGGAATCTTAGGTTCAGGATGGTTTCCTTCGTCCATGACAATGCCAACCTGAATATCCAAATCTTTTAAGAGCTTTTTAAACCTCATTACCTCACATGTGAGTTGAGCAAGAGTCCTATATTCTGCCTCTGTGGAAGATGATGCAAATGTGGGTTGTTTCTTTGACATCCATGATACACAACTCTTCCCAAGCATCACTATGTATCCTGAGGTACTCCTATCATCCTTGGAGCTAGCCCAATCAGCATATGGATAACCTTTTAGTTTCAAATCACAATAATATGCATAATAGATGCCTTCATTGATTGTACATTTGATGTTCCTTAGAATCCTTCTAGCTGCATTCAAGTGATCAAGTGTGGGTGCATGAATGAATTGTGAAAGCACTCCAACACTATAGATAGAACAGGTCTAGTAATGGTAGCATAATTCAAAGACCCAATCAAACTTCTATACACATGCTCATCCTTGAGCTTATCACCTTCTTCTTTGATCAACTTGAAATTGTAATCAATTGGTTGTCTCAATGGCTTACAACCACTCATACCAAACTTGTATAGCAAGTCAAGTAATTATTTCCTCTCCATAAGATACAAACCCTGCTTGGCATATACAATCTCAATGCCTAAGAAGTACTTTAGCACACCAAGATCTAAAATTTTAAATTCCTTGCCCATTTTGGCATTGATATCCTTGATACCTACATCATCATCATCGCCTGTTATAATTAAGTCATCCACATATATGCATACGTACACAGACTTCTCATCAATCCTTTTACATAAAGTGAAGTGATCAAAATCACTTGCTACATATCCACATCTAATAAGGTGCTCAACAAGCCTTTGATTATATGCCCTTGGTGCTTGCTTGGGTCCATACAAAGCTTTCTTAAGTCTACATACAACATTAGGGTTTCTAGGGTCCTCATATCCCATATGGATTGTTGCATGTAAATAGTTTCTTCAAGATTACCATTTAGAAAAGCATTCTAAATGTCTAATTGGAAAAATTTCCACCTTTTAGAAGTTGCAATTGCAAGCAATGCCCTAATGGTACTCATTTTTTCAACACAAATAAATGTCTCTTCATAATCAATTCCATGTGTTTGGGTAAAACCCTTAGCTACAAGTTTAGTTTTATACATGGCTATGGATCCATCAGAGTTCCTTTTAACTCCCATGTCATCTTGCCTAGGTACAAGCTCCCATGTCTGATTTTCATGAAGAGCATCCATCTCTTCTCTCAAAGCATTTATCCATACCTTGTCTTGACAAGCTTCTTCATATGTGCATGGTTCTTTGTCCTACACAAAGTGAGACATAAAAGCATAATGTCTAGCAATGAAACTATCATACGTTAGCCTTTTGATAGCGTGTTTAACCCTCTCTGACCTCCTCTCATTACCTATGGTAGAATACTTCTTCAAGCCCCTCTTGTTTTACATTAGGAGCCACTACCTCTTCAAAATCATCTTCATCCTCACTAGAATAGAAGTCCCTTACCACATTACCCTTATCATATTGGTTGTGGCTGCATGCTGAGCTTGACTCACCTTCCTTCTCTTTTCCTTTGAGTGATGGACTCCTTGATGGATTCAAAGTGGAGGGGCCACTCAAATTTGTGCTAACTTGAGTTTGTTTTCATAGACTTTTTCTGCTTCCTCAATATCTTCAATGTGCAATGCATAAGGTGGTTCATAATATGGCTTAAGCTCATCAAATACCACATCCCCTAATACTCTAAGCTGCTTTGTGATGGGATTGTAACATCTATACCCCTTTTGTTCTGTAGAGTAACCTATAAAGATGCACTTCTCTACCCTAGCATCCATCTTACCTTTCCTCACCTCTTGAGGTACATGGACATAGCACACATATCCAAAAATCCTTAGATGTGACAATTCAAGCTTCCTTTGGTAATAAACCTGATCTGGAGTAGCATCATGAACTCCTTATGTGGTCATCTTATTCATCAAGTAAGAAGTATTTGTTGCATCAACCTAATATGTAAATGGAGCATTCATTTCATTTAACATGCATCTAGCTACCTTTGCAATTTGTCTATTTTTTATTTAACAAATACCATTCCGTTGACGGGTATATGTGCATGTATATTGCCTCTTTATCCCTTCATCCTGTAAGAACTTGGTAAAATCATTGGAGAAGTACTTCCCTCCACCATCTAATCTTAGAGTTTTGATCTTGTGGCATGTTTCATTCTCAACTTGTGCCTTGAACCCTTTGAGTGTATCAAATACATCATTCTTGTGTTTGATGACATACAACCAAATCTTTCTAGAGCAATCATCAATAAAGTAATTGTTACTTGGATGTGATGGCTATCTTGAAGGTCCCCATACATCTATGTGGACCGAATCCAAAACCCTATGAGCCACATAGCTTGATGGATTGAAAGGCCTCATATTCGGATTCCCAAATTGACATGCTTCATATACCTCATGCAAGTTAGGTGTGGTGAAGATTGGAAGTCCTTTAACAAATTCATCCTTTTGCATATTCTTCAGCTTCTCAACATTAAGATGGCCAATTCTTTTGTGTCATAGACCAAGAGCTTCAATTTTAGATGACCCACATGCAATGAACATATACTTACTAGAATCTTGCTTGACTCCAAGTGTGAACATCCTCTCTTGCCTTTCACCTTTGGCAATGAGCTTCAAGCCATTTTTTGGATCTTCTATGAAGCATCCTTTGTCATTGAATTCGACCTGGTAACCTTCTCTACCATCTGGTCAACTAAAATCAAATTCTTAGTAATAGTGGGAACATGCAATACCTCTTTAAGTGTAGTGCTCTTATTTCCATTTTGAAATCTGATGTCTCAAATATGCCTAATGAAATGCTTGGTATTATCACCTGTCTCAATACACCTTTTGTACTTAGGTACCTGCAAATTAGTGAACATATCTATCATACATGACATGTGGTTGCTACAACCACTATCTATGTACCACTTTTCATCTTTGTCCTGCAAATGATCCCTATAGGCATTCACTTGATAATACATTCAATATTGTGTGATGTGCCCCGAGGCTTTTTTCTTCCTTTTGGCGTTCACATGCTTTCGTGGAGCTCAAACTTAAAAATGTGTGTTTGTGTATGTGTGCACATGCCCAATGTATATGTATGTGTGCATGTATACAAGACACAAACACACACACATGGATATGCATACACTACACATATATATCCATGAATGCACATCCATGTACACACACATACATATAAATAAATATATGAACACACACACACACACACACACACACATATATATATATATATATATATATATATATATATAGAGAGAGAGAGAGAGAGAAAGAGAGAGAGAGAGAGAGAGAGAGAGAGACTACTCATTTGGTTGTCCACATCAGATTATTCGATAAACTATATTTTCCTACATCTTGATTGATTACAATGCTAACTTGATCGTCAAAATAGAGTCTACATATCATAAAGACATCCAATGGCCCATGCAATCATGACCTTGATGTTAACAGACAAACATGTTGCATAAACATCTAGTTATTGATTATCCTATACTTGGGATTCATTGACGCACTAGCATTATAGCCGTAACACAAAAATCTATTTAGCATGTCTATGCTTTATTGTATGTGTATGTGCACGTTTACAATTTCTAAAATTCTCCAAGATGAACTTTCAATCTGCATTCTGGAGAAACAGATAAATCATTGTTTTCTCATTGTATAGTTTCTCTTGCTCGTATCTAGATATTGATGTCTTCTTGACCTCAGTTAACATTTTTCGAGATAGACAGGTTAATGATAGAAGGGCACAAAAAGTTATGAATGATAATCACATCTTCAACTTCGACTTGAATGTTACACAAGATCTGAATTTGGGAATTCCAAAAGGAACCAGATGACCTGATACTTTGAAGTTTAAGTTGTAAATCTCATTTAGAGTTCTGCAATCACAAACAAAACAAAATAAGCACAGGAACTTTGAAAAGTCAGAATCTTAAGATAGAGGGAGTTAAGTTGGAGAGCAATAGTAGAGACAACTCCTGGCAGAAATTATTGATATTTGATCAGTTTAATTAAAGCCAAATAATCAAATTGAATACCTGATAGTACATGCACAAGACTGTACAGTGTTTTACCCAAATGATATTCTTTTAAGATAAGGCTCACATATTTCAGAATGGTCCTCGCCTTATCAAGAGAAAATCTTCGCTTTAAGACAGCCATCGTGTGGAGAGAGTGCTGATTACACTGAGCTTCACACCACCAAAAATTGCATTGCCTCGTTCGACAAACTGGAAGAGTACCATTTTACAAAACACCACTTCCATGCATAATTTCATACAAACTGACACATATTTCCGCAGCAATGAGAAAAATAATGATCCACTCCAGTGAATTAGACTTCCGATTTTGTAGAACTTCAAGAAAAAATCTCACGTTGTGCTGCAGTCCATTATATCATGAAATTAGAATCTACTGCAAAAAATTACCCAAACAAATTAGAAGAAAAGAACAATGCAAACATCAGAATACCTGAATGATCTCCACCTTAAAGTCAAAGCTCTCAAAACGCTCATCCAGCTCATATTCCTCCCTTAGAAACTCCCAAAGGACAGCATAATTTGCATTCTTCCAAGCTGCATCTGACCTGATTCATAAAATGAAAAATCAGCAAATGTGTGTTGCTGAATCTTCTGAATCGAAAATTCAAAACTAAGCAGAGTGATTAATGTACTGCAGCAAATGCGGCCTGTTCTCGGGTCCCATTTATACCTCCATAAATCCACCCACCACCCCAAAAAACAAAATACAAATATCAACGACACCCCTTCAGCTGTCTCCATGCTCCTCGCCATCTCATATCCTCCCTCCAAAGTCCAAAGTAGTGATGTTCATAACAACTATTTCACTCTTCACTCTGTACAGAATTAGGACACGGCTTTATAGTAACGATTGGCAAGTGTTGTATACAGCTAGAATGCTCTCTTGAGTACTTCAGGAATATGTAGTTACCTCAAAAACCTTACTATTTGACAGTTTTTGGGGACTGATTTAAACTTAGGGTTTGTTGAAATTAGGGTTTAGCACAAGGACACAGCAGTCTCTTATATCACTTCTTATTTCCTTCCTCCAATTAGAAATGTCTCGCTCACCGTCAGCAGCAAAGCATTTAAAAAAGTTTAGAAGCTATATTGTTCAATTGGCTGAAATGAACAATCCTATTTCACAAGAGATTGCAGTAGTGGTTCTTCTGAAGAATCCACCTCCTTCCTATAATATGATTGTCACTATTTTACAAAACAAAACTAATCCAAATCTTGATAGAGTAATGGAAACAATTCAAAAGGAGGAGAAAAGGTTAAAGGAAGAATATAAATGGTATGTCATATGCAACAAAAGTGAAAAAAAAAAATCAAGAAATGTAAGCATTGTGGAAGAACAAACCACAAGGAGGCACATTGTTTTATTATCAACCCATGCAAAATTTGTAGTGGAAAGACACAGGACAGAATTTTGTTTCAAAACTATAATAAAAAAAAGGCGAACAAAAGTATTAGAAGTAGATATTCAAGGTGACACTGGTGGACTGGATGATGATGCTTCATCCATAACCTATTTATGTTAAACCATATCATCTTGTTTGTGGAATCACAAAAATAACCCAAATAAACTCTTCCGCAATTTTTTATGGAAATCACCAAAAGATGCTTTTTTGAGTTTTTTTTTTCATGGAAATCATGAAAAGATGCTTTTTTGCCATGCTTTTGGCCGGTAGCCTAAGTCAATGGGCACTCAGATCATCTTGATTCATAGCTTTCTCAAGGTCTATCCTTCCTGGAGTTAGAGAAGCCAATTTTTGTAATAATAGAGTTTTATTTTGGAGCTCTCCTGCTCCTTTGCCATTTCTCATCTACTTTGTGTCTATATTTTTCTCTCTTTCTATCTCTACACTCTATATTCATTGTGGGCTTCAAAAACCAACAATTCAACAATCTACATAGCTTGTGATGTCTTTCTCTTGATAATGCCTCTGTAAATTTTATTGATTTCCAATGAACCTTGAGTGGTTTATGCATGAACTTGGATAATGAGAAACCACAAACTATCAGTTTGGATGTATGTAACAAAAATAGATCAAGCTTCCACTCCTTGACTATAAAATGTAGCATCAAAAGATTTGAAATTTGCTTCTCCTTGTAAAAAAACATTAGCATCTATAGGAGCTTGCATAGGCTTTGAATCTTGCATTCCAAACCTTTCAAGTAGTTTCTCAATGTATTTATGTTGTGTCATGAATATAAAATGAACTTTTCTCGATGTATTTCTGTTGTGTCATGAATGTACAATGAACTTGGTGCCACAATAATAATGAAATGAACCAATTCATAAGTTTTGTTTTGAAACAACTTAAAATCCGTGGAGCCTCTCATGATCATACCATCAACATAAATGATGATAATAATCAAAACATCTTCCTCTAACTTAATGTAAAGTGTTGGACAAACCTTTGAGTTTTTAAAACCAATGGAAATTATATATAACTTGTAAGTGTATCTTCTCATATCATGCTCTTGGTGCTTGTCTCAAGACATAAAATGCTTTGAACAATTTGCAAATTGTTACACTTATGTGTCCCTTAAGTAGCTTTGATGTGAATTGTTTCCCTGCACATGGACGCTTTTTACTCTAGAGCTCGCTAGAGGTTTTTCCCCTTGTAACCACGTAACACACTAGACTCATATGTGGCGGTACATAATACTAAGGGATTCACTTATAACTCTCACTTTACTCATTCTCATATTACTACTCATTGACCTATAAAGAGCTCTTCCAACCATCGCCTTTCTTAGCGTGTTGATCTTCTTCTTCGCTCTTGTGTGTACTTCTATTCGTGCTTGCTCACTCTTTCACACACCCAACAATGGGAACAGAGCAAGTTCAACTCCTTAACCTTCTGTTTTCGCGTCTTGTGTCGCACACCGTGCCAATTGGTTTCGAAGCATAAAAGTACAAAGTTTAACATTCAGAGAAACCATGCGCACTTAGGTTTTACCCCCCTTTTGAAGCCATTCATGCAGTCAAAATTACCATCCGAGTTACAGATTGTGAATTCGATTTCAGCTTTCATTTCACCTTTGTTGAATGAAGTTCATATCTTACTCCTTTTGAGTTCCTTGATTTAATGGCAAGCAACAATGATTTTTTTGGCATGCTTCAAGATGAGAATAAGCTTTTGATGGAACCAACTATCCAATGCAAACTTACATGATGAAGCATGTTCATGATGCAAAGAAACTATTTTGAACATAGTGGAAGATATTGGCAAGCGACCCGGCAGTTCTTCTAATATGCAACTTATTGTCATAGATTCAAGTTCTTCTTCAAGTTCAGTGAATATGCCTTCGCCACGTATGCAAGAGAAACTTCGATGGATGGAAAGGATGCTCAAGCTCATGCATTGATTGCCCTTGCATTGATTGCCCTTTCTGTGAAGCAACATATTGGTCCACACATTTGATCATGCACTACTTCAAGACAAGCTTCAGATACTCTTGCTTCTTTGTATGGAGTGTGTAACGAAGCACGAATTGCTTACTTAAAAAAGCAACTTGAAGATGTATGTATGGCTGAAAATGAGTTGGTAGATGTATAGGTTACCGCATCAAGGATTTGAAAGTGCAATTGACAAACATTGATGAAATAATTCGGGATGCATCACTCTTCTACATTACTAAAAGGAATGTCGAAATCTTTGTTGGGTTTTACACCCACAATCAATATAGATACATAGAGACAATAGAAACACTATGGAGAATAAACAACACAGCGAGAGAAATAAGAGCATAGTTCCACATATTTTCCATATATCCAATGACGGAGTACATGAAATAACAAAGAAGCATATGAATATGCATAATGAAATGCTCTTGTTATTGCACTTCTTCATAACTTCACAATCTCCATAACATGAAGATGATCTCCTCCAAGTATAGACAAGCTTCAAGCTTTTTCCTTGTGAAAGAGGTATTGTGCATCAATGTACATTGCCATATACACCTCAACAAAATGGTGTTGCAGAGCGAAAGAACATAACACTTTTTGGAATGGAACAATGTATGATTAAAAGAAAGCGTCTTCAAAATAAGTTTTGGATGGAAGCGATCATATGTGCAAACTATATATTGAACCATTGTCCCACAAAAGCATTGAGGATCATTACACCTTAAGAGGCTTGGAATGGACGAAAGCCAATAGTTTGTCATATGTGCATATTTGGTTATTTGGCATATACTCCTGGCATTACAACGTCATAAACTTGATGACAAAGCAAAGAAATGTATATTTGTTAAATATAGTGATGAAAGTAAAGGTTATTGATTATATCATCCATTGATGGATGAATTTATTGTAAGTTGAGATGTGGTATTTGCTTAAAATTCAGCTTATCTTTTGCTTGAATGCAAATTCCAACCAACAATTAATTCATAAGATGTATTTGATACACTCATGACTTCGTTTCAAAGTGGTTCGCTTGACTATGCCCATGTAAACCATCCAAACAAGGTCCAAAGAGTTGAAATTTTCAGCCCAACATGGCTAAAAATCTCTGACCAAAGATGGCTGAAAAATCCAAGCCAAACATGGCTGAAACTTTCCAAAATTTGCACAAAAACATGGTTGAAATATTCCAAGCAAAGATGACTGAAAATGTAAACCCAAACATGGCTGAACATTTGCAAACACATATGGCTGAAAATCAGCATGATACTTGGCCCACTTCTAATGTACATTTTGACGATCTATTACATGAGGACGCACGTCTATCAAAGATGCACAATCTATGCCAAAATGGTTGCAAAGGACATTGCAAAATAGCAAGTTGAGTGCTCCCTTACTTAAAAGAACAAAATCAAGCTCTCTCCATGCATCAAATGACTCTGTGGATGTATCTCTCATTGAAATTGCATGTAACGAAGAGCCACTCACTTTAAAAAATGCAAGTGATAACTCAAATTGGAGTTTGGATTTTGGATTCAAGTTCATCGTTTCATGTGACTCCGATGGAGGAGTGTTTCTCTACATTTCATGCCAAAAACCATGGCAATGTATACCTTAGGAACAACCATGCATGTTCCATTGAAGGTGTTGGTACAGTGCATCTTTTTGTGGATGGTACTAATGCGCTAGTTTTGCATGATGTGAGACATGTACTTGGTATCAAGAAAAGCTTACTTTTAATTTGGCACATGGATATGCATGGATACAATACCCTCTTTGAAAAGGGGTTTGGAAGCTCATAAAAGGTCGAAGGTTGATTGTCAAAAACACTAAGAAAAGTACACTATTGCTTGCACAAGAAAACCTTGTTGGGCAAGTTTATTGCTTTGGCTGAGATAAATTCTCACATGGAATTATGGCATAAACGGCTTGGGGACATGAGCCAAACAGGCCTTGACAAATTATGTAATTTTGACAAGTTTGATGGTAAAGGCAACTTAGCAAGAAACTTGACTTTCGTAATGAACGTCAATATGGTAAGCAAGTAAAGAATTCCTACTACTCTAATGTCCAAATGGATGTTAAAACAGCCTTTTTGCATGATGATTTAGATGAAGAGTTGTACATGAAACAACCAAAAGTATATGCCATTCCTGGAAAAGAGCATTTGGTATGCAAGTTGAAAAGGAGTTTATATGGGCTGAAACAAGCACCTAGGCAATGGTAAAAGAAGTTTGATGCATTTATGCTCAAACATGGGCTCAAAAGAATCCATGCAGACCACTGCTTGAACACCAAAAAGGATGATGATGGAAGCCCAATCATTCTTGTGATGTATGTAGATGATACGCTGCTGGCTGGGAAGAAAAAGAGCACTCTAAATGCTCTTCTGCATTCTCAATGAAAGACCTTGGGGAAGTTGAGCATATACTTAGTATGCGAATAAAAAGGGATAGGCAGTAGCATAATTTGCATTTATCCCAAGAAAAGTGCATCGAAAAAATGCTGGACAGATTTAATCCGGTTGATGCTAAGCCTCTTGGAGTGCCATTGCAACCACTTGTTAAGCTTTCCAAGGATAATTGTCCCAAAGATGATGATGCAGGCAACTACATGAAGAGTGTTCCATACGTATCAGTTTGTGGTTCACTTATGTATGCCATGGTTGCCACTCGGCAAGACATGAGCAGCAGATTTATAGCTAATCTTGGCAAAGCTCATTGAGCAGCAGTCAATGAGCAGATTTATAGCTAATCTTGGCAAAGCTCATTGAGCAGCAGTCAAATCTATAGTTGTCAGCAGATTTATAGCTAATCTTGGCAAAGCTCATTGAGCAGCAGTCAAATCTATCTTGAGGTATTTGAAAGGAACCAGAAGCAAATGCCTATGCTATGGGAAGTGTCCATTGGAATTGAAAGGATTTTGTGATTCAAACATGGCACGTGATGTGGACACTCACAAGTTGAGAAATGGCTATGTATACACCCTTACAGGCAGAGCTATTTCATGGTGCTCTGGACATCAAAGGATCATTGCACTATCTAATACAGACGCTGAATATATTTCAGCTACAAAGGCTTCCAAAGAAGCCATTTTGTTAGCCCGCTTATGAAGTGAGTTTGGGATATGTTTGACAAAGAATGTCATGTTCCACGCTCGCACAAAGGATATTGATGGCAGATATCACTTCATCACAAGGATGGCATGATCACTTTGATCAGGGTCAATACTCCACAAAATCCTACAAATGCTCTCATTAAGTGTCTACCCAAGCCACAACATCATCTATGTATTCATATGGTGGGAATTACTTAGCTTAAAGGGGCCTCCTTTGTCCTTCTAAGTGGGAGCTGTTGGGGAGCTGTTGGGGAGCCTCTATGTCAAGTGGATGCTCAACAGAATCAGACTTAAGAGACATATGAAAAGAGCACCCTAATGCAGGCACTCAAAGCAATGCAAAGGACCTGACAAATGACTCCAATTCCAAAATAACAATATATTCTATCCATCATATCACAAGATAAATCATGGTCAAGAGAATGCTGACCTCTCAAGAAGCCCCAATCGCAATATGACATCCGCGAGGGTCGTATTGGCAGTAGCAACGACTCTGAAGAGAGCTGATCGCTTCATTGTAAACGTTCCAGTTTTCTCCATTTTCTGATTGAGATCACTAAAAATGGTCACTAATGCATCAACCTGCATACATTCAGACAGACATTAGGAAGATTTGTACATTACCGTAAGTTCTGAATGAAAATGAACATGCTCACCTTTCTTCCATAGTGATCAAGAGCAACACTCTGGCCAAGTATACTAGAAACAATGCGAATATTGTCTGTATTCAACTTCTTTAAAAGAACTTTGTCATGCCCACCCTGACACCATCCTTCAAGAGTAGGCCTTATGATGATATCGAAGTCTGCATGATCAATTTCATCAAGGGATGCCCATCACAATGATGCTTATGAGTTGCAATCAAAGATCAGCAATTAATTTATCGAAATTTGACCAAAGACCTCGATCACTAGTAATGACTGATATTAAGTATGTAGCATGTCAGTAAAATGCCTATGTATATCTGAAACACATACCATGTCTTTGTTTACATTAATTGTTTGCTATATCTTACCTATTCTTTGTACATTTGGATCCATTAAATCCTGCTGCTTCTGCAAAATTCTTCTAAAATAGGTTCCATTTTCTGCCTTCTTGCATTTCAAATAATTAATAAAGCTCAGGCCAACTGTAAGCTTCAAAATGCAGTTGAACTTCCTTTCAAAGTCTCGATAGACAGTTCAACATGAAGCCCTAACAATGTTATCAGATGATATAATAATTTTCATTCCAAATTAATACGATGTAATGTACAGCATATTATTATATATCATGAACATTTCATTAAACATTAGATGTGAGTGCAATGATGTATGCCGAAATTGTAATTATTCGCTGAATTTGTGGAGTCTTCTCATTACTGAAATTTTTACTTTAATGTGATGATACAGCCAAATAATAATATGAATTTCTTTGTAGTACACAGTTAATTTTTTTGTTTTTCGTTGTAATTAAAGCAATCCAAGTTTTTAAGATTTGAGGCAAGCAATTCCAAAGTTTGTTGCAATTTATGTACCTTCCGAGAATTGTTAGATTTCTGCTAGTTTTTACGAATGTTCTTTTTTTCAATTCCTGTTAATCAAAAATGACCACCTCCGTCGCCACCTAGCACCCATGGAAGGGGCCTCTAAGAGTTCCAAAACCAGTTCATGGAACAATGGAATGCAAGAAACCCTTATCAGGTACCATGTCTAACTACTATGAGAAAAGGAAATGCCACAAGCATACAGTTTACAATTCAGCTCTTGAGCATAATAGTACTTCTGTTGATACCTTTAATTACAGGATTTAAAATAATCAAATTTTACATAAAAAGTTGTTCTTAACATGATAATGTGTGTCAAGCAATTCATGATGGTAGAGCAAATTTAGCACAAAGGCATCCAACTATTAGGTGCTTATAGAAAAGAGAAAAGTTGTAAATGTAAGTTTATATGCCTTGAGAGGGCCAATGCATTGTCGAAAAATTGCTTTGTCAATTGTATGTTTTATGCATGGAACATGGTATTGTTAGTTGACCATTCAATAGACTGCTACCTAAACCAAGAACCAAAACAAAGTGTCCAAACTCAATATGAAAAGACTCATTGGCCGGGTACCCCAAGGTGGAACGGTACGTTAGGTTCGGTACGTACGGTTCGCATACGGTTCGAGATCCGAATGCAATCCTGAGATATGGTACGTTCGGTACGTTGTTCGATATATATATATATATATATATATATATATATATATATATATATATATATATATATATATATATATATATATATATATATATATATATATATAATGTACATAATACATATAACTTTCTAGTTACTAACTTAGTACTTAGTATTTACTACTTGGTGTACACTGTATATTGGCATATTACAAACTGACATGAATCATGATATGAGGGCACATGCCATTGCAGCTCACCATGAATGCAAAGTCCACATAGGAAATAAATTGAAACAGACAGTACCTTTGATAGTCTCTCTCTCTCTCTCTCTCTCTCTCTCTCTCTCTCTCTCTCTCTCTCTCTCTCTCTCTCTCTCTCTCTCTCTCTCTCTCTCTCTCTCTCTCTCTCTCTCTCTCTCTCTCTCTCTCTCTCTCTCTCTCTCTCTCTCTCTCTCTCTCTCTCTCTCTCTCTCTCTCTCTCAGCAGCTAGCTAATGGTCAATCAATTCAAAGTTGGAGAAGTTCCGCAACAAAGACTTGCTGAGTGATCAAATCAGTACCGTACGTCCAGAGAACAAGTACCGTATGGTACCGTACGAACCGTACGTACCGTACGTCCAGAGAGGGGTTCCAAACGCGTTTTGATCCTACCCTAGGGTACCCAACCTCTATAACAATGGTACTAGCCTTTGAGAAAAGGCACCTCATTACGTCCCCACTTCCCTCAGGACATTCAATGGATGCTTGCACCTATGTGTATGGGCAAATGGGATAAGATCAGCCAACACGAACTATCTTCGATTCGGTTCCATATCAAACCTTACATGCAGTTTGTCCAATTTCCTTATATGGTTTGAATGATGGTTTTTTTGCAACTCGACCCCAACGGTTGCAAATGGACATTGTACATACATAATATATATACATACATAGTGCACACACAAAAATTATGTATGTGTGTGTGTGAGTGTGTGTGTGTGTGTGTATATATATATAGATATATATATATATATATATATATATATATATATATATATATATACATATATATATACATATATATATATATACATATATATATATATATATATATATATATATATACATATATATATATATACATATATATATATATATATATATATATATACACACACATATATATATATCTATATATATATATATATATATATATATATATATATATATATATATATATATATATGTATATATATATATACATATATATATACATATATATATACATATATATATATATATATATATTTTTTTTTTTTTTTCTTTAACATTACAAAGCCTAATACCTCACAAACCTTAACTTGGAGGTAAGATTTGGTTCACGTATCTTACCCTTACCGCTCAAAATGCAAGAATGTGCTAAGATAAAGACCCCAAGCTAAATGGTTTGCTCAAGCTAAAGCCTAAAACCATTATCGAGGTCCTAGGATACTTGCAACGAATTCTCTCTCCCAAATCCTTGTCTTCTTCATCATGAAAATCTCACCAACATAAACTATCTCACATGACCAAGACTTCTCAAAATCATCCCTTTACAAGAAAGACTCTCATAAGGGATAAACAAAACTCTCATAAGGGATAAACAATACTAACCCCTAGTGTTCCCCCAAAAAAATGAAAGCAAAATTCTATACCATTAACAAGCAACATAGAGAACATAGAGATTGTAAGCTTGCCATAAGAAGCAAAAAACATCATCCTAGAAACTATATACAACAGCTTTTGTAAATAGGGCTAAAACAAACCCACAAGGTCCTAATTCCACTAATCTTCATGACAAGAGAAGAATTATAAATACCATAGAATAGAATCTTCAATGCATTTCAAGATAATCAATCAACAAATGCAACATTTCTTTGACATAGAAGAAAAAAATGTTTTATAACTAAGAGAAGAAAAAGAATAATATTTCATTCCAAAGAGGGTGAGTTGTGCATTGGATGAGTGGTTAACCAAATGTCGATCTTTGCTAGGGTTCAAAGCCCTCACCTTGTGCCATGCCTATAAAGGATTGTATAGCTTTTATCATGGGCCCTTCCACCTTAACCTAGGGTATGCTTTTATGACATATCTTTCAAATTCCTTTGTACCCAAAACTTCTTAAAAGATAGTGTGTGTGAGAGAACATAAAAAAGTTTTATTCTCGTGCCTTTACCATCCAACATGCAAGTACTCACCATCGTTTTTTGCTTCTTGACATTGTTCTGAACCATGCTGTCGTATTATATCCAAAACATCAAATTCCTCATTATCTCCAAAGTTGAAAAGCACAACTGCACCATAATTGTACACTACAATATATCTTGTAGTGCTCCAAGTGGTCATTCCTTGCATATCCTATCCAGTGATAGAAGTGAGCATAGGGAATAATTGTGATTTGTGCAATTAGTAGAGATCCAAATAGAAGTAGGACAAAATAGAAGACACACCAGTTTGCCTGTAATTGGAGGACATCCTGGAGGCCGATCCTTCCATTTCAAGATTAAGTGATTCCTAGAAGCAACGGTTCCAAGGAACTGTTCATCTTGCAAAGTTTTTAGATTTATTCTGTATGAAGCAAGGCAAACAAAAAATTAGTCCCTTTATTCATTATTAAAATTAAAAAAAAAAAGGGGATTTGCCAGTAATATTCCTGACGTATAACATGTATATAAATTAGATAATGAAACGTCTACATTCCGTATCCAAACAAATATGCAGGTTTTCCAATGTTCAGGGCTGGAGTTTATGTGATTTTTTTATTTTTTCTTTTGAGAAAGAGAACAGCAGTAAGTCATTAATCTCCTCTGATTACTCATTCCTATATCAGTGGAGAAATTGCTCCTTGTGCAACTAGCAGATTATTCAGTTCAGTAGCATAGATGCTTCTAATGCACAGTAAGACAAACAATGGTTCGGTATTTAAAGAAGAAAAGGAGGCATTAGCCCGAGCAAGGTAGAGATAACCAGAAAAGTGGGGACAGATAAGGGGGACACAACAAACGTGAACTCAGTGAGCTATCATTGCTACAGAGTCTGAACATAAATCTCACTACCTGAGATGACTAGACTTCATGGAGAAAATACAAAAAGGATAGATAGTTGTGTGTGGATATGGATGTACATACATGCATATAGACAGACAGACAGCCAGACAGACATGCATGCATACACACGCACACACATGCATGCATACATACATACATACATGGATATAGTCTGGAAGTCAGCATATTTGCAATGCATGGGGAGAGTGGAACCGGCATTAACAAAAACTGACGATTCTGTGTAATGGGTCTCTCAGGAAAGCAAAAAAAAACATGCAAAACAGTTCTATTGTAAGTTGTGTTTGGAATAGTTTGGCAGATTTCAAAATCAGGTGATGATTCAAAAAAAAGGAATTTAGTGAAAGATTCTGCCTATTTTTCAATAATATCATGTTTGAAACAGAAAATTGCTATGTCGCTGTAGAGTGAAATACCTTCGAGAAATGAAAAAAGCTTTAACAGGAATATAAATATCAGTTGGTTCGCCAAACAGAGATGGCCTGGAAGTAGTGGAATCTTCATGGTCCATGTCATGTTCTCGATCTTCCACAGCAATGGAATTAGCAGATGGAAGCAACATGGCTTGCGGAGAAGAGGGTGGACGAGGGAGAAGCTGCTGCCTTTTCCTCTGCTCCATCTCCCATCTCAAAAAGCCCCCGTCGGATGCAGAGGTTTCTCTGATGGGAAGATCGTCTTCCGCAAATGAGGATGACGAAGAGAACCTGGAAGCAGTCAATATAACATGAGAAATTCGTGTGCTTTTTATAGTCTGCGAGGTGAAGGAAGGAATTGAGCAAGTCGTTCTCGCTGCCCCTGATATTCGTTCAACAAGTCCGTCAACTAAGGCTCCAGAGGGACAATGCCTCAGTCCTGCCAAACTACGAAACTCGCTTCTCGCGGAACGAACAAGCAACGTGCGAAGATAATGGCGACCTGCCATAGGAAGTAAAGGCCTGTATAGATTGCGTCACTCGTCCGTAGCTGCCATAGGCAATGAAACACGGTGCGGCGCAACAGGGAGAACGGAAGGTTATGTCTCTTCTAAAGCTTCAGTCCGAAGAAAAAAAAAGAACTCGATTAATCATCAATGCGCTCGCAAGGGAACACTCTCGAGCCTGTCACGGCTTACTCTTATATTTCAGGGGATAAAAAAGGCTTTTTGAGGGCGGACGCCCTTAACGAAAAGAGTTTTCGAAGGGAATTTAAGTGCAAAAATCGATTTTTTGCGAGATCGATCTTCGAGCTGCTTTTAGCCCTAAAATTTTCAAAGAAAAAAACACAGTCACTTAAAAGCAGGCTCAAAAGCACAACAAACACGAGCTTTTTATTTCTCAAATTCACTTAAAAGAACACTAAGGGGCCTTTCAGACTGTCCCCGTTCAAACTTGAGAATGACAAGCCAATCATTATCTGCCAAGTGTACAATTCCTCCCCTTGTCTCTTCACATTGTATGGAGGCCCATATCCTTATTCAAGCCACATCACGGAACACTTTGTTGTTTATTTGTTTTTCCTTCCACTCTACCCTACCCCAAGGTGCCTTGAATTGCCAAGTAAGATTTTTTTGGTGATTTTTTTTGCATTCTTTCAGGGTCTTTGTGAATAGAGCACGGATGACTTCTGAATATTTTCGTTGTTCCAGGCGGAACAATGCCTTTTCCTTGTGTAGTTTTGGAGCTCTAGTCCGAAACCATGTTAAAGCTTTGGTTTAGAGGTTAAAAATCTTTCATCTATTAGAATTTTGTAAACATTGGGTGGACTGGCATAATTAAACATGCATGTAGCTCACACAAAAATGGGACATGGAAGACAATTAAAGCATGTTACTATATTGTGGTAGTGATGCATGTGAAATCATTAAGATATTGCATTACCTCTTTTCAAGCTCCAAATAAAATTTGAAGAACATACTCACACACCCTTTCATCTCACAAAGAGGGGGTGGGACAACCATCATATAATACAAAGAAACTCGTGGAGAAAGAGAAAGCCAACATAATAACATAAACTTCATCAAATTGCACAAATATAGGACCCCAACATGGTTGCACGATGTGTGTTTGTATATAAGGAGAAAGATGCTAACAAAGCAAAGGTTAATCATACCAATATCAAAAAATGGATATGTTATGTCGTAGGTTTTTTCAAGCTTCAATGTTTTAAAATATCAAGCTCAACATGTGATAATTGAGGATGGCATGTATCACCTTTTTTTTTAATGATATGTATAGTGATTATGTTGATATATGTGAAGGATATTTTTAATGACATTCAACAAATTTATCTATTGAGAACGATGGCACATTTGTTTCTTTCAACCTCATTCATTCACGATCAGTCAAGTTTTCTTTATGTATTGCTCTTTATATGTTTTTTTTTTTGTATTGTTATGTATTTATGTAATAGAAGAAGAAGGTCATTTTTCTTGCATCAATTCTTGGTATATTTTTGTATTAATATGTGTGAACACACTTATAAAAGCCAAGGCACTTTTTTCCCTCTTTGAAGGCTTTTTCTCCTTTGGTTTGTATATATGCATGTAACTCTAACAAGCTACTTTTCTTTTGTACATTCACGTGTTATACATATGTTTTATATAATGTTGCCTTAGATTATCATTATGTGGGTTTTGAGGCTCCCACGTGTGTGTGCATCTCCTCTCTCTCTCTCTCTCTCTCTGTCTCTCTCTCTCTCTCTCTCTCTCTCTCTCTCTCTCTCTCTCTCTCTCTCTCTCTCTCTCTCTCTCTCTCTCTCTCTCTCTCTCTCCCCATCTCCTTCTTGCTCTTCTTGCTCAACCCAATAGAGTTTGTCATTGATATCAAAGTGTCTTGATAGAAGGTCTTTATTTCAACCATAACTTGAGTTAGGAAACTCTAATTGAAGTGTTTTAAGGTTTTCTAGGTAAGATATGAAAAGGCCTACAGTTTCATTTCACAATGGAGAAACTATTTTAGATAATAACTTGATTTATAGAGCTCATATTGAAGTGATTCCACTTTCTCTACATATCTCAAGAAAGCATCTACCATTTTGAAGTAGAATTTAAATTCACGGATGTAGATCATTGAAAATGCAAAATACACAGAGATAATGTTGCAAGTCAAAATGATAATGAGAGCAAATGTCTATTTTTCTTGTGCTTGAACTAAACACCTTTGATTAATATATATTAAGTGCTAATGTGTAGGCAAGAGAGAGTTCTTTAAGTTCGATGAAGAGAAATTTGATTTTCGAAGCTTATCAACAATACACTAGTAAAATACAGAGCAACATTTTTTCACCATAAAAACCCTAATTGATTTTGTAGGTTCATTTTGACTTGGAACTTTGAGAGAGATTTCTTCTGTGTGGGATCTTGGATTAGAGCTTGAGGGCATTGGCTATGTATGAACTATGATGGATGCTCCTCAATATGAGAGTAGAGTGGTTTATGTTAGGTTTTGACATGTATGATGGACTTGTGGTATTGTCTTTACGTTATGCCATTTCATCCTTGATTTGAGGTCATGGTTTTGTTAATGCATGTACAATGGCATTATGGTCATATTTTCTTTTGTGACACTTGGATATGGTTTTATTTGCCAATTTCACATAGTTATGTGAGAGATTGATTGGATCTTTGGTTGGTACTTGCATTCTCTTGCTTTCTTTGTGGGCCAATCATAGTCTATTTGTCAGTTTGGATTGGTTGTTGTGTTATTCTATGGTCATTGATTGAATTTTTCATTATGTGAGTGTGATTCTTGACATTCATGGATGGTGATTGCCATATGATTCTTTGGCTCTACAATCCATTTTTCAAAGGAGAATCTATCAAAATTTTGCCACCTTTGATGCTAGATAAGTGCTCTTTTGGATCCTTGATGTCGTGTGATAGCTTTGGATAACTATTTACCCCAAGATTGCTTGGACTATGTCATATGTGATACATGATAGATTGGACCTACTTTTGAGATTCATTCTTGAGTGGGAGGTGTATTTCCATTGTATTGGTGTAGATTTCCATCAACGTTTTGCACATGTATTTGAGCAAAAGCAAAAGGTGCTCAAGCCATAGAGGATATCTCGGGTCTTGAACCCGAGACCTTTTCTCCTACAGGCTCTCCTCTATCCATCGCACCAAGGTGCTCTTATGGTTTGAATTCAGTCTGATTTTACACTGTAGAAGCTGTGCACAAGTTCTCGTGGAGAACTTGATAACAGCACGACATCGATGCTCAAAACAAAGAAAGATTTAAGAGTGGTCCTGATCGACTAAGTGGACGGGACTTGATCCCTTGACCTCACAGACCGAGGCAACTGATTTATGCCAAGAAGGAAATCTTCGTCGACTTGTTTTAAATTATTTATTTTGTGAAATCTTCTGCTCACGAAGAAGAATCTGTTGTTGATTCTTCTTCCAAGGATTGATCACGAGCGCTCGGATCAAGACGAAGGATCTTGACCGACTATACGACAACCAAACTTCAAGTCCTCCAACACAAATTCAAGTGAATCAAGAGCTCAAAGTCTTGCAAGGGATAACAATCACACCTTCGTTACTAAGTCCATGCACCAGTCATGCCCAAAAATGGACTAGTAATTTGAATCCATCCAGTTCACATGTTTGTGCCTAGATCGCACATTGAGAAAATATGAATTGGCTAGGGATGTTTTTAGATCCACCCTTATTATTCATTCACTACTTTTAACTTTGATTAGTTTATCAAAGTGCAAAGTGAGACAGTGTTTTGAATCATTTGGGCAGGGATGCCACTAGAGAGATGAGACATGTTCTTCCAGTTCTAGAACATGACTATGTTCTTCTAGTTTTAGAACATGAGGCTCGGGGGTTGCCTACAGTAGTTATATAGCTCTATTTTCGAGGACAAAAATATTTTCCAAGGGGGAAGAATGTAATAAAGTAAGTCTATGATCTAAGGGTCCAGTCGGTTTAGACAAATCTGAAATCGGACACCATTTGGTCACCCGTGTGTATGACCAAAGATCTCGAGTCTAGGCTTACTAGAAGGTCATTTACTCTTGGATGTAAAGGAGGAGGTCTTGGGTTCAACCCCCATGGGATACATGGGGAGAGTGTTTTGCCCAAAGAGCTCTAGAGCCTTCTAGAAGCATCCACTCGAGTTAACTATGGTTAACTGTGACACTTGGCACACATGTAGTTACATGGTTGACACATGGATGGTTAGTATCCACCTACCCAAGAAGGCAGTCCCTTGGAAGGAGCTATATATAGAGGCATTTGGTTGGGAGGAGAGTCATCTCTCTAGCTCATGGTGGTCGTAATTGTAGTCTTGTTTCACCTAGTGTGTTCACACACATCACTAGCTAAATATATCAACAAATCCCCCACTTGGGAGTGATGCGGTGAACAAGGAGTTGGCATTCATGTATAAGGAAGTGCCAAGCTATGTGGAATCAATCCACAAAAGGAAGTAAGCCCAAAGTTTGAGGAATGCATCAAAATTATCCCTAGGCAGAGTCTTCGTAACAAGGTCTTCAATGTTCTCCTATGTGGGCACATATACCAAGCTGATCTCTTCAGTAGAGAACCTCTCCTTGACATAATGATAATGCACCTCAATGTGCTTAGTGCAAGCATGGAACATAGGGTTCCTCGCAACTACCAATGCGCTCGATTGTCAGTGAAGATGGTGGTGGCAGAAGACTAACCAACATCCAAATCTGCCATAAGGCATCTGAGCCACACACACTCAATAGTTGTTGTGAAAGCTTCCCTATACTCAGCCTCACAACCGGAAGTGGCCATAGTAGGCTTCTTCTTGCTCAACCAAGATATATAAGAGCTACCAAGCATAAAGCAAAATCCACTAGTGGACACATGAGTGTCATAACAATGAGCCCAATCAGAGTTAGAAAAAGCATGTGAATCTGGTGGTAATGATTCCCCCTTGGGATCCAAGTAGTCGGGTACCAGTCAAGTAGCAAAAGATGTGCTTAACCACCTACCAATGCTTGACACCTGGGCAATGCATAAATCTGCTCATATGTGAGACAACAAACTAAATATCTAGTCGAGTAATGCATAAGTAAATCAAGCATCCAACAACCTACTGATAGAGAACAACATGAAATGCATCTCCAGCATCATGAAGACTCAATCGTAAACATGTATCCATAGGAGTGGCAATAGGTTTACAGTCTTCAAGGCTAAAATGCTGCAATAATGTGTCAATATATTTTGTTTGACACAAAGCTATTCCACCATCAACTTGCATAAACTGAATGCCCAAATAATGATGCAAATGCCCCAAATCAGACATCTCAAATGAGGCATGTAGGTCAGCCTTAAAATTAGCAGTATTCTTCTCATGAGGACCAGTTAGCAGCATGTCATCAACATACACAACAGTGATCAGAAGCACATCATTAGCATGCTTAACATAATAAGGTGCTCTCAGTTGGAATCTTCTTAAAAATATGTGCAATCAGATAGGCATGTATCTTTTCATACCAAGCATATGGTTCTTACTTCAAACCATATAATGCCTTTCTCAATCCGCACACTTGGTTTTCATGCCCTTTCTGCACAAAGCCACAGGGCTGAAAAACATACACTTCATCATACAAATCACCATTCAAAAATGGAGTTTTAGTGTCCAAGTAATGTACATTCGAGCCATGATGAGCTGCAAGTGCACATATGCTATGAACAATAGTCATTCGGCAAGTGGGAGCAAATGTCTCATCAAAATCAATGGTTGTTTCCTGAGCATAACCCTTTGTAACAAGCCTAGCCTTATACTTGTCAACTCTTCCATCAAGCTTACACTTCAGCTTGTATACCTACTTAGTGCCAATTGCCTTCTTGCCAAGAGGCAAGTCACATAAAGACCAAGTACCATTCTTCATTATAGCATCATATTCAGATTGCATAACAGCCATCCAATTTTTTGAATTTGTTCATCAAACAAAACAGGCTCATTCTCATCACAGAGACTAGAGGCAATCATATCATAGCAATCTAATGCAAAACAGGCGCTATGAGAGCCTGAATGAGTAGGATATGACAGAGATGCATCTAATTTGCTATCATGCAAAGTCAACACCAACCATTTTGGCATAGTTTTTACCTCCTCAATATCAGCTCTCTCATCAATAAGTGGATCATGTAAATCTGCATCAGAAATAGAATGATCTACATCATCACATGAAACCTGTAAAGGTTGAGAAGTTGCCTCATTAGGACCAACACTAGACTATCCATGTGTAAAAAGAGGCAGCAATGTATCATACATGTCTTTAGAGCTAACTCATGTCTCCTTAGTACATGAAAGTAGTGGTTGAATAGCATCTTCCACAAAACACAACATCACAACTAACCAAAATGTGTTTTGCGTGTGGATGATACGGATGATAGCCTTTGCTTTCAAAATTGTACCCAACAAAAATACATTTCACTGCTTTATCATCCAATTTCCTATGTTGTTCAGGTATTAATGCATATGCCACACAACCAAAAACATGCAGATGAGCAATAGATGGCTTACGACCATGCCAAGCCTCATATGGAGCGATAGACTGCAATGCTTTAGTGGGACACCTGTTAAGTACGTATGCTACACACATGACAGCCTCAAGCTAGAAACTATGAGGTAAAGCCTGACTCTTGACCATACACCTCTCCATCTCGATGAGTGACTTGTTCTTCCATTCAACAACTCCATTCTGTTGAGTTGTATATGGCATTGTACACTGATGTTTTATCCCATTTTCAACCAAAAATGCATTAAAGTCAGAAGACATATATTCCCCCCCTCGATCAGAATGGAGGGTGCCCATTTTACATGCTTACAGATTTTCATCCAAAACCAGAAACTATTTGAAGAACATAAACACTTCGGACTTTGCTTTCAATCGATATACCCATGCATGCCTGGAAAAACCATCGATAAAAGTCATGAAGTAAAGATAGTTCCCAAAAGAGGGTGGCTGCGTAGACCACATACATTACTGTGAATAAACTGCAATTTCTGAGTAGCTCGAACTGAACCGTCTTTTGGGAAGGAGGAATGTTGCATTTTGCCCAAAATACAGCCTTCACATACATGTTTACCAGGTGCCTCAAGTTTGGGCAAAGAGGACACCATTTTAGATTTCTGCAAGTGTAGTAAACTAGTGAAATTGAGACGAACAAAGAACGCATGCCAAAGCTTTGCATATGACATAGCCTAAGAATCATGTACTGAACATGCCGAATCATTCACATATTTTTCATAGTTTATGAACTTATACAACCCACGACATAAAATGCCGGAAGCAACAATCACATCGCCATTTGACAAATCATGAATTGTACATCTATCATCAACAAATTCCACAACCAAGTCAATCTTGAATAAAGTTGAAACGGATAACATAATTCTTCTTGATCCCTAGCACAATAAAGCATCCAATAATGTAAAAGAACTACCATCAGCAGTAGTCAGAATGATCTTATCAACTCCCATGATAGGATAAGACGATTTGTTGGAGCATGTGATAGTATTCCCTATAGGGGCAGGCTCGAGTGAAGTGAAGAAACTATGCTATAAGGTAATATGTTTGGTTGCCTCACTATCAAAGTACCAAACATTAGATTCTACTGCACACATACACTGTTCAGGAGAAGATGGGTCAAAACTGCAAACAATAGTAAACGCCCATTCTTCATTCTGCACTAGATTAGCGGGCTCTTTTTTTAGTGTAGAGGCCTCTACAACAGCCATTCCAGCCTCCTTTTTCTTTGCCTCTTTTATAGCCAATTTTTGAGAATTCTTTATGATTATTTGCTTTATAGTACTTGCAAAAGAATCTCTGCTTTTATGTTTACTTGTCGTCTATGTCGTCCTTCTTTGATTGTGCAGAATTAGCAAATTTCTGCTTACTAGTAGAAGAGCTCCATTCACCTTTGCCCTTCTAACTAGCCATGAAAGCTTGATCTGCAACATGCATAATGGACCTGTTCTGCCTAGAATAATCTTCCTGCAATAGAACAGAGGCTAACTCCTCAAATGTTAAGGCATTTGGATTACCTTTCATCATCAAACGAAGAGTGGAAGAAAAACTCTGATATGAATCAGGAAGATGTAGCTCAAGCGTAAGCACCACCTCCTTTACTTGTCAATCCGCGGAGACGTGAGGGCCAGTATGAAGACCACGAGCAAGTGAAGGCACAAGTGTGTGAGTGAAAGTACACAAGGATGCACACACATACACACACACGCACACAAAGCAAGATCAAAGCAAGGAACAATGGAAGGCTTCTATTGCAAACGAGTTCTCTTACAAAAAGCTCTATTCTCTCACAAGCTAACCTCAAAAATGAGCACTCTAGCTCTTTTTATAGTTTTTTGACTAGTTTTGGCCCTGTCCAGACCTAGTGTCCGGCCTAGTTAAAAATTAGGTTCCAAGGCTTATTTGAGGGCTCAAACGAAGTCTAAAAATTATGATGCTCGGAACTGCTTTCTTATCAAATGGTGTCTTTCTATTTGGTGTAGCAATTGTCGTGATCGGTTGTGTTTGCCTCTGTGGTGGACTTACTAGTGTGGCTACTTGATTCTTTGGAGAAGAACAAAGATCCACCCGCCTTCGAACCTGTTCTTCCACAATTGACTCCTTCTGCATCATAGAGCTTTGGACACATACAACATCTTCTTCCATATGATTAGTCTTAGAAGAGCTAAGAGAGTGTGTGGTACCATGATCGGGGAGCATGCAGTTCTCTAATTCTAATGTAATGCATTGTTCATGTACCCAAACTTGAAGAATTTGACTTCTTAGGTTTAAGTTGACTGCATTGTCATAAATCCAATCTTGTCCTAAGACAAGTGGTTCTGTAAGGTTCTCATCTTGACACACTAGCACTTTGACTTTCATTGGAACATCTTGCAGGTAGATGGGAAGTTCCACCTCGCCCAAACAAGGGGTTTCCACACCTCCCAATCCTATGAGATAAGCTTTTATGGGATTGATGTTCAACAGCAAGTCTTGGTAGTAGGAAAGTCTAACTGCACTACTTGCTGCACCTGAGTCAATCAATGCTTTCACCGTCCTTGCACCCTTCCCTTGTCCTATCTCTATGGTCACAAAGGGTCTTCGGTCAATGACTTGAGAAGTCGCTATGCCTGACTTTTGACACATATCCATGTGATATTTTGGGGCTTTTGAGTTGACATCTAGGCCTAATCGCCTTAACTTATTTCGCCTAATACGCTCTCTGGCCTCTGCCTGCGTTTCTTCTCTCACTCTTAAATCTTCTTCTTTTCGCTTCTTAGCAGTGTTGAGTCTCATTAGTATATCCTCAGTAAGAGGTTCTTGATATAGCTTCACTCTACAGCCACTAATATAGTTTCTCTAGTATCCTTCCATGTTATTGTTTTCCTCTTACTAGGCTCTCCTGATTCACTCGACTCTGATTGTTCTATTGGTTTATCCTGTTTTAAGGCTTGTGCTCTAGTGACAGCTTGTATAGGAGCCACATTGCTACTACTTGAACTTGAATCTGCCACTAAGCCTACCACATTAATGGGTGTAATCTTGGGTGCACTGGAGGGTTTTCTTGGACAATCTCTGGGGAGATGGTCTTTGCCACAATCAGGACAAAAAGCCTGTATTGTGATAGCTTGTCCTTGACTCGGAGATGGTGGGTGGGGACAGTCACGAATGAAATGGTCACCTTGACATCTGAAACAAGATCCTCTAGGGGCTTGTGGTCTCATTTGTCTCAATTGGGGCCTAGGGTTAGGATTTGTGTACATGACATTGGAGTATTTTGTCTCTCAATTTTGCTCCATAGGTGGTGTCTCATATTGATACGAGTAAATCTCACTATGTTCAGGTGACTCTGTGTAATAAGCATGTGGACTACCTTCATGGGAGTAGTCTGAACTATGAGCATGAGAGTCATTATCTGGTATCAATGGGGTTAGTGGCACCAATGCTCTATTTGGATTTTCCTCTCCCACATCATATTTGACTGGAATCACGTTGGCAGGAGCTGGTGGTTGGTTTCCCAAGACTGGTTGTGGCCTATATTGTGCCTGATATTGTTGTTGTGGTCTATAATATGGCTGTTGGTATTGGTTCTGATATCTACCTTGTGGGTAAGGTTGCTGATAATTCTGTCTAACAGCCTGCCTATTGTAGGGACAATCTTGAGCCGTATGGTTTGTGTACTTCCTTTCAATAGTGCAGTATGGGGTATTCCTTTCTCTCATGATTGTTGGAATCCATGTCCAATAATTCTTCGTCCATACGAACCTGAAACTTCATAGTGTGAAACCATCTTTTAGAAAGCTAAAAGATAACAAAACCAAAAGCAAATAGCAACGATGAGTTTTATTTAAAACTCATGAAAAGCCAACAAAAGTGATCATTACGTATAAAGCAAAAGCATGCTTTATTGATCGCTAAATATCTTGCGCTACGCATTTTTTGAGGAAACTATGTTTTTGCTTTATTAAGTCATGCGCTATGTTTTATGCTTTATTGAAGAACCATCGCTATTGCTTTTGGGAAGGCTTCAAAACTATTTAAGAGGCCCTTGGCTCATTGTTCAAGTATCACTCAAGAGTAACTCACTCAAAGATCTAGAGCTTGGAGATCTTCTTGAAGACAGAGTGTTCTCACACTCTTGAAGGAGGTGAAGTTGTGGTGAAGGAGAGGCTACTCTCATTGCAGCAGGAAGTCTTCTACGAGGTGGTGGTAACTATCTTTTGTGAGTTAACCTTGTGGTTGATTTACAATTTCATTACACTATTTTGTTAGCTTCGTTGCTTCATTCTCTTCACACACACTTAGATTATTTCGACATAATCTAAATTTTGTATCATCATCTTCTTATTCTTCCATTAGTGAGTGCACCACTTTATATGGTTGAGTAGTACTCCCATGTTGTAATTTGGACATCTATTATTTTTAGTGAAGTAAGCATCCAGCTTACGTTCCCTATCCTTGTCTCAAGATCTCTTTCTTTCTCTATCTCACTTATCATCTTGTCAATTAAGTTGTGTATGCTCAAGAGGTTTTAGTATTGGAACGATCCTGGGGCCCCAAATTCCAACACTTGGTATCAGAGCTACATAATTGACATACACACTTAAGATAAGATGAGTGAGATTAGAATTGAGATTGAAGACAAGTTAGATGGATCTTCGAATTATCCCATGTGGAGTTTCATGATGATGAACTTATTAGTGACAAAGGATTTATGGAGTATCGTCAATGGATCTTTAACAAGACCAAGATGAGAAGGCGAAGAAGGGTCTACAACAGCTTCAAGAGGTACTGGAATTGCTATTACAGAACCAACAGAAGAAGAGGTAACCACTTCGACATCCAGAGTCACTGCTAGGTCTTTACCTAGAGTTCCTCCTACTGAAGATCAGGCAAGATGGGATGCTAGAGATGCTTTAGCACTTTCATTCATAGCAATGAGTGTCAAAAAGCATATTCTACCACAGATAAGATCTTGCAGAAGTTCTAGTCAAGCTTGGTTAAAGCTCGAGAATCTTTTTCAGAGCAGAAATCCTGCTAGAAAAGCTCACTTGAGGAGACAACTAGCAAATACAAGGATGAAAGCTGGTGAGTCAATTCAAACCCACATTACGAGACTCGTTGACTTGAGAGATCAACTTCTAAATGTAGGAGTTGAGATATCAGATGAAGAAATGGTAAATACGCTGATTAATTCACTTCCTATTTCATATCGATCTTTCACAACCACTCTTACCCTTACCACAAGAATCATACCCTTCGTGGAGATTTTTGAAGTATGACTAGTAGAACTATCAGAGTCCTTATAGAGTTTGGACAATCCTAACTCCTCACCCAAGTTATCTTCTATGTCAATGCATGTCTGCACACACTCTTCTATGGACCTAGGCTCTTTCAAGTACACATATGATCTTAAATTTGTGCTCAGTAGGCCATCTAAGAACAAAGCCACTTGTTTGGCTGGTGTGGGTAACTCTGGAGCAGGGCATCTTTCTAGGTATTGTCTGAACCTTCTACCTGCTAGTCGCACTGTTTCTTGGGGTGTCTGCTTGAAGCTGTGGATCAAAGATGAAGTGTTATGCCTGATACCACTCTTGGAAAATTCTACAATGAATTCGTCTAGCAGTTGACCTATATCGCGATAGTTGCGACTACTCAGTGGTTGAAACCAAGCTAAGGCAGTGCCCTTAAGAGTCAGACCAAATGCCTCGTACTGGGTGAACAAATCCTCAACCTGTTCAGCTCTTAACACTTGTTTGAACTCGGCCACATGATCATAAGGATCTTCTGACCCGTCAAAATAATTCTTCATTGCCTTGATCACTTGAGTGGGTCTAAGGGTTCTTGGGTGCTCTCGGGGTCTAGGCAATGGAAAATCCTGTTCATCTCTTTGTTGCCTATGTGCTTGATGTCTCTCTCTTTCAGGTCTTTCATTTTCAAATCCTGACCTATTCCTCCCCAAGGTGTGTGCAAAACTTACCTCATGTCTCTCTCTAGTTCTTTCTCTCTGGGCTTCATGAGCGTGGGATGATCCTACTCCTTGGAGGCCATGGAAAACATTGGATCTTGGTGGAGGAAAAATCAATTCACTCTTCCAAGTATATGCATGTCTATCATGTTCTGTTACCAAGAATATTTTCTCTGATGTGTTATCTAGGTAGACAACTTTGCCTGGTATCTCTGGATCCTTGAACTCGTAGATGATGACTATGCCCAATTGACTAGGTTGATCTGGCTTGAATCTCCAAAAGGCTTTCTCTATTTCTTTATTCAAGAATAGTTCTATGCTTTTGTTGTCTTGAGGGATCCAGTCTGGGGTGATCACCAAAACTGACTTACCTCTAGGAGTCTGGGGTCCTTGTCCTACATTTCCTTGTTCTAGGTCTCCTATCTCATTCTCATGAATGAAATTTCCAAACTCATCGGTCCTATCTGGTAGGTTGGTGACCACATACATGGTTCCTTCCTTATCAATGTATGAACCCCCACTTAGTTGTTGTGCCCAAGACTTGGCTGTATGGTTGACACTAGCCTCAGAATATCTAATGCTTTGTTTATCCTTTCCTAGGTGTCTGCCAGACCTAAGGTTCATAAGCTTTGTCTTCTAGTCCCAAAATTCCCCTTTGTATTGCTCAAAATCCCTTGGGGCCCCCTTGGTTTCCCTAGTCCCACTGGAGGCTCAACTTCAAAATATCCTATCTGAAAATCAACTCATTATTCTTATAAAAAACAGTTGAGGCCGTGTAGGGTTCGAAACGAGCTTTCCAACGAGCTATAGAGCTCAAAAAATGGACTTTGGATGAAAAAGTTATGTCAAATCAGGCTCCTGGGGGTCAAAACAGGCAAACAGGACCTTTTGGAAAAAATCACGATTTTGTGAACTTCAAGAGAATCGCGATTTTATGAACTTCAAGAGAATCGCGATTTTGTGAACTTCAAGAGAATCTCGATTTTGTGAACTTCAAGAGAATCGTGTTTTCACAAAATCGTGTTTTGAAAATTGCGATTTTGAGCAGAAAATCGTGTTTTGAAAATCGCGATTTTGAGCAGAAGATCGTGTTTTGAAAATCGCGATTTTGAACAAAAAATCGTGTTTTGAAAATCGCGATTTTGAGCACAGAATCGTGTTTTTTTGAAAATTGCGATTTTGAGCCTTGAGAATCGTGTTTTCACAAAATCGTGTTTTTGGCTGAAAATCGTGATTTATGAAAATCGCGATCTTGAGCACAGAATCGTGTTTTTAGAGAATAGCCTTTTTCACAAAATCGTGTTTTTACTGAAAATCGTGATTGGTGAGAATCGCGATTTTGAGCACAGAATCGTGTTTTTGAAAAACGCGATTTTGAGCACAGAATCGTGTTTTTAGGGAATCGCCTTTTTCACAAAATCGTGTTTTTACTGAAAATCGTGATTGGTGAGAATCGCGATTTTGAGCAGAAAATCGTGTTTTCACAGAATCATGTTTTTTTGATAGAAAAATCGCGATTGTATCTCAGAGAATCGTGTTTTCACAAAATCGTGTTTGAAAATCGCGATTTTGTATCTTGGATAAAAATCGTGTTTTTTAGAGAATCGTGTTTTTAGAGAATCGTGTTCTAGAGAATCGTGATTTTGTCTCAGAGAATCGTGGTTTCCAAAAATTTAGAGAATCGCGATTTTGAGCACAACCACAGAATCGTGTTTTCTCATAATCGTGTTTTTTTTTTTGCTGAAAATCGTGATTTGTGAGAATCGCGATTTTGAGCACAACCACAGAATCGCGATTCTGAGAATGACCACAGAATCGTGATTCTTTCAGCAAGCTTTTGAGCGGAAAACAGATAATTGTGATTTTCAAAAAACTTTTAATTTTCACAGAATCGCGTTTTTTGGCGGGAACTTTGAATTTTTGAGCGCCAAGCAATGGCGAGCTCCGTATGAGCAGAAAATCAAGAAAAACACAGGCGCTTGTTCTCCCTTGCACTTCCTAACTCCTTCCCACACAATAATGCATGAAAAATGGTATGAAAATGGTGAAAATGCACTAAAAAACAAGAAATTTCTATGAAGAAGAAGATGGAAGAAGGTGGAGATGATGATGATGATGAAGATGAAGAAGAAAAATCAGAAAATGAACAAAAATGACAGTTTTTTTTTAACCTTCCAATGTCGCAAATCTACGATCTTACCATCACAACGCTCGTCCTCGAAGCTCTCTCCCCGGCAACGGCGCCAAAATTTGGTGTAGCTCAAGCGTAAGCACCACCTCCTTTACTTGTCAATCCGCGGAGACGTGAGGACCGGTATGAAGACCACAAGCAAGTGAAGGCACAAGTGTGTGAGTGAAAGTACACAAGGATGCTTACACATACACACACACGCACACAAAGCAAGATCAAAGCAAGGAACAATGGAAGGCTTCTATTGCAAACGAGCTCTCTTACAAAAAGCTCTATTCTCTCACAAGCTAACCTCAAAAATGAGCACTCTAGCTCTTTTTATAGTTTTTTGACTAGTTTTGGCCCTGTCCAGACCTAGTGTCCGGCCTAGTTAAAAATTAGGTTCCAGGGCTTATTTGAGGGCTCAAACGAAGTCTAGAAATTATGAAAATTGGTACGATGGTACTTCTAATACTCCTCAAGCTCGAGGACTCCTCAAGCTCGAGGAATCCTCGACTTGAACAAAATGGAGTTATAAAAATAGATAATGGTATTTACAATGGTTTTTAGTGATGAAAATCACTATTTTTGTAGGGGATTCTTCTGAAAATTTGACATACACTTCTTGGAGTTCCCTACTTGATCCCTTTCCTTGTGTGTCCACCTTTTGATGTGCTTCCATGCTTTGTCCTTGACTTTGAGCTTCAACAGAAGACCATTCAGAACAGTCTGTAGAAGTGAACTCTTAGGCAAGACTTCAAAAAATTGCTATGGAGTAGGTGCAGCAGAAATCGCAACACGAACAAGAATCTGCAGAATATCACCATCTTTGACACCACTTGCATGAGCTTAAGTACTTGTATTTGTAGTTGTAATAGGACGTTTTTCAACACCTTGCACAATATTCCATAGTCCTCTTGCGACCAATACATGACACATCATATAAGCCCATAATGGGTAATTTGTACCGTCCAACTTATTCTCAACATCCAACATACGGAATACATCACTACTTTCAACCATGGCCACTGAATGGAATACCCAGATGCAGTAAATTGATTGTATCTCAAAAAGTTGAACAAAAATACCGTTTCAAGTTCTGCTAAACCTGTAGCAGACTTCAAGATGCTTGCTTTAGCGAACCAAAACCTGTATATATCTTTGGCACAAAAAGACAAAATATCCTGCACAAGAACTATGATAGTGCGTTCAAGGGTCAAAACGAGCTGAGATCGTGATTTTAGCACCAGAAAGCAAAGCTACTTTGATCTCCTAATCACCCTGAGTATGCTAACCAAATTTCATGCGATTCTAAGATTGTGACCAGAGGGGTGTCGACGATGCCTTAGATGAAGCAGTGACTTGCTCTGATACCAATTGTTGGAGATCGAGGTTTGCAAAAGCATGCAAACAACACAAGGAAGAAGAAGAATCTTGGAACACAACACACAATATAGAATGTATTACCATATAATGTACAAAGATAAGTAATCCATTAGGGCAATAGGCGTATATACAAGGGGGGGCAAAAAACCTCCTAAAGAGGGAAAAAAGTGCCCCGGTGGTCACTATTATATATTAACAGTATTTGCCATTATCTATGCTTGGATCATTCATCTTGCATCAATTCTTGGTATATTTTTGTATTAATGTGTGCGGACATACTCAGAAAAGCCAAGGCAGCTTTTTCCCTTTTTGAAAACTTTTTCTCCTTTGTCTTGTATATATGCCTATAACTCTAACATGCTACTTTTCTTTTGTACATTCACTTAGTAATACACTTAGTCTTGAGCTCAATGCTTCTTCTTCCTCGTGTTGTTTTCGTGCTCCTATAATCCTCAAACTCCAACAACTGATATCAGATGAGGTTGCCACTTTCTATAGGGCATCGTCGACACCCTTATAGGCATTATCCCAGATTCACACAAAATTTTGGTGAGCATACTTGGGGTCATTAATATATCAAAAATAATTTGTTCTAGAGACTGAAAATTTTGAGTCGATATTGTTTTAGCCTTCAAGCATGTTATTACAATGATTATATAGGCAATTTATTCGTTTCATGTCAAACACATTGTTGACTACACAATGCATGCCCATACACCTTTAATTTGTCAAAATCCATGAAGAACACACCTCATCCTAATTGTAGTCAGTGGTAGAAGTAGATAGAATGAATAGATGTCTTTGTCAAGCTTTTGATATCAACCCTCAACTTCCCTTATCATCCAAATGCTAGACCCAAGTTGTAGGGAAAATAATCAACAGGTAAAAGATATACCCCAATCAAAGAAAAGAGATCAACCCCCAATCAAGAGAGAAAAATCAATCCCTCCATAAAAATGGTCATGATCATCATTATCTTTAACTCCAAGTCGGGCTCACGTAGGTGATCAAGAGAGATAGCTAATTTAAAAATGGTCATATCTCCTGCATTACTTGTCCATATTGAATGTATGATAGCTCATTTCAAAGCTAATGGGAAGATAACACCATCAAAAAATAGAAAAAATCACTTCTATAGCTCTGTACAAAGCCAAAAACAACTACGACCTATCAAAAAGACATGAAAAATTAGCACAAGATAACTTATATCCACAAAAATAGACCAAAAGTACTTGAATCATAGAATACATGAAGGGAAACAAATATCATGTCACATATCAAAAATAGAGCAAGGAGAAGTCACCAAGAAGCCATGAAATCTTGCACACGGATTTTCAAGAAGAATAGTTCTCTTACTCACACTAGCAAAATGTTTTTTTTTACAAATGAGATGTTGGCCTTTTATAGAAGTTTTTCATGAACATTCCTTTTTATTTTGAAAAGCTCTAAAGATGAAAAAAAAACTACTTAAAACTACTCTTATTTTGTGGATATTTTGAGGGAAAACTCTCCCTTCAGTACAAAGTATTGTTGATATATTTAGGTAGGGATGTGTGTGAACACACTAGGACCGTCGAGGCACTTTTTTTAGTCTTTAGGAGGTTCCCACCCCCCCCACTTGTACATATGCCTATTGCTCTAACGAGTTACTTATCTTTGTACATTCTAGTGGTAATACATTTTGTATTGTATGTTGTGCTTCAAGCTTCTTCTTCTTCCTTGTGCTGTTCACATGCTTCCACAGACCTCGAACTCCAACAATTGGTATCAAAGCATGTCATCATTTCATCTAGGGCATCATCGACACCCCTCCAGTCATAGTCTCATCGAGATGCAAATACAAGTCGAGTGGTAGAAACAATACTCTAGAAGCTACATCAAGGTGACCACCTTGCCTCTACCTATGCATCAAAATTTAGGCAATTGATATGTGACCTCACTTGGCACAAAGATTATTTCATAAGACAATTTAGATGGGGTTTAAGAGATGATGTGAATGACCTTCTGCTCACGATGCCAAAGGTTAAGACATTGAATGAATACATCAACCAAGCTATTCAATGTGATAACCACCTTTTTGAAAGGAAACAAGAAAAACAAGTAGAAGGAAGACCTTGCCAATGGAAACCCTTCTAGCCCACTCCTAGAGATGAGTCAATGCCCGAACCTATGCAGATAGATGTAACTAGGTTCCAATCTCTAACACCACAAGAGAAACAGTCAAGGAGGGATAACAAGTTATGCCTTTATTGTGGAAACCCTAGCCATATTGCAGTCAATTGTCCCACCAAGAGAATGAACTCCAGAGTTGCAGCCACCCTTGTAGAGAAGGGAAACAAGGAAGTCTAGCTATAAAAGAGACCAGTACTGGACCATGATATAAGAAAGGGTTTCATAATTCTAGCCACACCCGTAGAATCATGTTTTGCCCTTGTCATTTTAATCATGCCTAAGGAGACCCTTTCCCTTATAGATCTAATAGTTTTAGGAGCCTCCTCATGTTTGATTGATGATGGGTTGGTTAAGAAGCATGGAATTCCAATACTTTGGAAGAACAATGAAGTAATTTGATGGCGATGCACCATAGTGCGCTCTCCTTCTCGAGAGCTTCACGACGATATGCTCGGAGTAGAAAACTGAGCTCCTAAGGCCGCACACAATACTTTGCACAGAGGCTGGAGAATACGCAGAAAACACAGTACACAGGGAGCACGAAGATAGACTTCTTAGGTCTTAAAAATGTGATCAAACTTACAGTCTGTGACTGACTAGGCCACTATATGTTTTATTAAAGAACATATATAAAGAAGTGTCCAGTGGCCATTTGGCCTTTCACATGGACACTAATGGTAACAATCTCCCACTAAAGGCCAACATGGCCAAAGTAACTATGGGAGAAAAATAAAGAATGATAAAGAATATCTGAGTGTAAGTATACAAACTATACCTCCCACTTGATGGGCATGTTACACAGTATACAAGTGACTATGTAAGAACAAGAATCAAGTAACCCCCATCAAGTGACAACAGTGTCGAAAGCTATCCTGTGGTAGAGCTTTAGTCAAAGCATCTGTAGCATTATCTCGAGTGTGAACCTTCTCAAGAATAATGCGCTCAGTGGCTAAGAAATCTCTAATGAAGTGATACCTCACCTCAATGTGCTTGGTCTTTGCATGATTGACCAGATTCTTAGCCAAAGCAATGGCACGTAGAGATAATGATCCTCGTTGCTTCGAGAATAGCCTTGATACTTCATAAAAGCATCAAACTTTTGGTACCCAGGCTTTACGTTCAGATAATGGAGGTGAGTATACCTCACATGAATTCAGCCTTTTTTGTCAGTCTAGAGGGATTTGTAGGGAGTTTACATCTCCTTATACCCCAGTACAGAATGGTGTAGATGAGAGGATGAATAGAACTATTCAAGATAGAGTAGTCTCTATGTTGCATCATGCAAACCTCTCACAAGGCTTTTGGGCAGAAGCAATATTGACTGCAGTTCATGTGATTAACCTTTCACCTAGTACTGCCAAAGGTTTGAAAGTGGCACAAGAGCTGTGGATAGGGAAGTCACCATATTATGATCATCTTCGAGTTTTTGGGTGTGAATCATATGTTCATATACCCAAGAATCTTAGACAAAAGTTGGACCATAAGTCAAAGAAATGCATTTTTCTTGGATATGGTTGAGAAGGACAATTTGGATATCGCTTATGGGATCCTGAAACACGAACAGTGATAAGAAGTAGTGATGTCATTTTCAATGAGTCTAAGATGCATAAACATCCCATTAAGGAGGTTGAAGTGAGAAGAGTGGTGTTTGAGGATACTAGTCCTCTGGTTAGCATGCATAAAAATGTAACACATGATGTTCATTTGAGAGAATGTCCATTCAGATCAGTTTGCACATGTTCCTGTTTAGAAACAATTCAGATGTTCTAAACGTGTCTCACATCCACCTGATAGATATGTTCTAGGTTTAGATTTTGTGATGCTAACAGATGCCAGTGAGCCTTCTTGCTACAAAGAGGCTATGCAGATAGAGGATCATGTCAAGTGGGAGCGTGCCATGAAGAGTGAGTTGGATTCTATTCACAAGAATGGTACTTGGCATTTAGTACCTTTGCCAAATGGAAGGAAAGCTTTACCATGTAAATGGGTATATAAGCTGAAATTCACATCAGATAGTGCTTCTCCAAAGTACAAAGCACATTCCGTTGACCATTCTTTTCCTTGCTCTTGCTCCTGCCACATTGTTGATTCTTTCCTTGGTAAGAATCACGAACATTATATGCATCTCCACTCTGAGTGCCAACCATAGATTTTTTGCGAATCTCCTCACTCAAGAGTGCTCCACATATGTCATCATAGACGAGTTTACCACCAAGTGCACTATTGCTAATAGCTGTGCAAAATGTATCCCATGATGATGGCAAGGTGCATAACAACAATACTGCTTTCATTTAATTATGCATATCCATTTTGTGAGCCTGAAACTGAGAGAATATAGAATCAAACTCATTCAGATGAGCAGCAACACTATCTGTGTCCTTCATACGAAGGTCATATAATTTTCTCATCAGATAGACTTCATTTGATGCCATCTCTTTTTCATATGTATTGCATAACTTCTTCCAAAGCTCCTCTGCACTTTCACAATCTAATACTGTAAAGTAAACATTATCTGCCAGGTGCAAGTGAATGGTAGACGTGGCCATTTCATCTAACTCATCGCAATCATCTTCATCCATGTCAGCAGGATTCTTTGAAATTCCATTTAATGGCTTCCATTGCCTCCTTTGAATCAGCACATCTTTAATCTGATTCTTCCATAGAGCAAAGTTTGTGCCATCAAATTTTCGAATCTCAAAATGGTCTTTGCCCTACAAGTTATAGCTCCTCCTCGAAACACTAGCACTAGACCCTGATCCACCAGATGTGACTAAGACCTCTGATGCCATGATGGTAGAGAACTGAATAGAATGATAATGGAGCTAGAAGAGTCCGAACACCAACGAATAAGTGTTGGAAGCAGTCAGAGGCACAGACGACGTGGAAGCATGTAAAGACAGAGCAGGGAGCCAGTCGGATCATTTTTCAAACAACTATGTTTTTATTACCTCTTCAAACATCCAACAGTGATTTTCATCACTCTTGTAACATATGTAATATAGACAAAACCCCATTTTGTCATTCATAGCTCCATTTTGTGCAAGCCGAGGAGTCCTCGAGCTTGAGGAGTTTAGGTAGAATACGCGTACCAATTTTCGTTATTTTTAGACGTCGTTTACCCTTCCAAATAGCCTCTAGGACCTATTTTTTAACTAGGCCGGTCACTAGATGTGAAACCGGTCAAAACTAGTCTAGAAACTATAAAAAGAGCTAGAGAGCTCATTTTTGAGGTTGGTTCATGTTGGCTAGTGTGAGCTTAGAGCTAGTTTGAGCTTGTAATAGTGTTTTTGAGTAATAGAGCTAAATTCCCACCTTCCATTGTGTCTTGCTTGTCTCTTCATTGTGTGTGTGTATGTGTGTGTGCATCTTGATGCTTCTCACCTTCACTTTCACATCATCTCACATTCACGATCTTCATATCACTCCTACCTCTTCCGCGGATTGACATTAAGGAGGTGAAGCTTCTTAACGTGGTTCTCACCATTGTGCTAGAGCAACACCAAATTTGGCGCCGTTGCCGGGGATCGAGTCTAGGACAAATGTGTGATGGTAAGAGTATACTCCATCTTCATCATCGCATCATCATCTTCATCTCCAAAAAAATCAGAAAATTCACCATATCCACCCATTCACCTCATTTCCCCTCATTTGTGCATGCGAGAGAGCGAGAGAGAACTTTTGTGCTTGTGTGTGCTTGTGTTTTCTTGAGTTTTCTTGCAGGTACAGAGCTCCAGTGCATCAGGAAAGCTTGGAAAAGGTAAAATTTTACTCTCTGTCAAAGATCTGCCGAGTGTGGCGGACCATCGCGATGGTCTGCAACTTTCGGAATTCTTGGTAGGCGACCACACCACGAGGTAGGCGACCCTTGCGCATCTACGAATCCACAGGCGCATCTCAAAAATTCATACTTTGGTGGACCATCGTGATTGGCTCGGACCATCGCGATTGTGTCGCACCATCGCGATAGGCTCACGCCATCGCGACGGCTCGGCCGGACCATCGCGACGGTCCACTTGGACCATCGTGACGGTTCAGCTGACCCCGGACCATCGCGATTGGCCCATGCCATCGCCACGACAGTGCCACGTGTCAAGATAGACCATCGCGACGGTTCATTTTTCGGACCATCGCGACAGCCCAAAATCGGACCATCGCGATTGGCTCACGCCATCGCACTTGCGACCATCGCGACGGTTCACTTCAGACCATCGCGATTGTCCACCTTCGACCGTTGACCCACGCCATCGCGATTGTCCGCCTGATAACGCCATCGCGACGGTTCGACCTCACGCCATCGCGATCGTTCATTTCGGACCATCGCGATCGTTCACTTCGGGCCATCGCGACGGTTCACCTTTTCGCACCATCGCGACTGTCCAAATTCCACGCCATCGCGACGGTTCGCTCGGACCATCACGATGGTCCCAGACCATCGCGATTGTGCACCCCCATCGCAAATTTAGGGTTCCATTTTTTGACCAATTTTGGGGGTATTTTTGAAAAATTTTTGGACCATTAGACTCATAGGAGACCCCTTAGCTCATATTTGAAGGAAAACCTGATCGTCAGTTTTTACCCCCCAGGGCCTGAACGCTCATAACTTTTTCATCCGAAGTCCGTTTTTTGAGCTTAATAGCTCATTAGAAAGCTCGTGACGAGTACTACGTGACCTCAACTATTTTTCATAAAGAATACATCTATTTTTGGATAAGCTATTTTGAGGTTCGCCTAGTTTGGGACTAGAAAGCCAAGGGGGCAAGTATTGAAATTTTGGGCAAAAGAGAAGGGACTTAAAAGGTGTATGTACTCAAGTACTTGATCATTCAATTGTGAATTGATCTAATATTGAATTTTTCCAGGTCTAGCAAGGGCAATCAAAAGCAAGCAAGCAAGGCAGTGAAGACAACAAAGCTTGGGAAGCGCGGCTTCTTGGGCATCAGAGCAACCAGAAAAGCCGACTCGAGGTTGGAAGATTATTTAACCCCCTCAGTCAATTCTTAGCTTAGGCTAGACGGTAGTTGTGGATTAACGACGATAGGAACGCCTCAAGTTCAAGATACTTAATTCTTTCAAGTTTAAGACTACAAGTAAAGGTGTGTGTGATGAAAACCTAAAGAAAAGAACCTAAGTCTGACGGAACGAGAACTCAAAATCATAACGGAAAGTCGAATTCCTGACGCATACATTAAGACAAGAATCTAAAGAAATTTAAAAAGAATCAAGAAAGTAATAACAAAGAACCATTGACGATCTAAGTGTGTGATTGAGTGTGCAAGGAAGAAAATTAATGAACCTTAGATCAGGGAGACACATAGGTAAGTCGGACCGACGAAGCCTTAGATCATCAGAGGCAAGTGTAAGAACTACTGCACGATCGTGGGCTCAGCAATTGAATAGTAATTACCCCTACGAGAGCTCAGATACTAGTGAATCTGAAATGGCATTTAGCACAGACAGACCAGAAGGAGGGTCTAATGTAGCATATTTAGAAAAACCTGAAGGACCCTATAGAACACAACTAGAGTTTCTCCGAACCAACCGACTAGGTGCTCGCATCTATGAGGATGGTTTGCGAAGGCAAGTGGTGCAAATGCACAACCCTGATCAACCCATTGGATTGGAAAGACCAGTGGTGAAATTTGAGAGAGACGCGTACATAGACAAAGAAGGAACCATGTACGTTCTAAGTACGCAGCCAAACGATACTGATGAGTTTGGCACAATTCAATTAGAGACGGAAGCGAAATTTCAAGGAAAAGAACCGTTAGAAGAACCTAGAACACCTAGAGGGAAATCCGTATTAACAAGAGTACTCATCCCAGAGTGGATCCCCCAAGATAACAGGAGCACCGAGTTGTTTGTAAATAAAGAGACAGATGAAGCCTTTTGGAGGTACAGAAAGGAACACCCTGGTGAGATAGGCATCATTACAATTTATGAGTTCAAGGACCCAGATACACCTGGAAAGGTTGTATACCTGGATGAGACTTCAGAAAGAGTCTTTGTGGTGCCTGACCGCGCTAAAAACACATACACATGGAGAGGTGAATTGGTATTCCCTCCATCTAGAACAAACATGAATACAAGTCAACAAGGGGCAGGAACATCCTCAGCCCATGGAAATCAAAGAGAAGGAAATAAAGAGAGACCGGAAGTAAGCTTTAATCACCCCATAGGGAGAGATAGAACAACCACGAACACTAATAGAGCGGATAGACAAAGAGATCATGGAATACCAGGTGGTAGAGATGATTTTCCTCTACCTAGGCCGCGTGAACACGCAAGAGTATTGAGACCCACTCAATTAGTAAAATCAATGAAGAATTACTTTGATGGGACAGGAGATCCCTATGACCATGTTGCAGAATTCAAGCAAGTACTAAGAGCAGAACAAGTTGAAGACATGTTCACGCAATACAATGCATTTGGGCTAACGTTAAAGAATACCGCTCTAACTTGGTTCCAACCATTGCAACAAAGGCAATTTAGAGACATCCATCACTTTTTAGAGTCATTCATCACCGAATTCTCTAAAAGTGGGATTAGACATGACACGTCTTCGTTGATTCATAGCTTTAAACAAACCCCTCAGGAAACAGTTAGACTGGCAGGACGTAGATTCAGACAATATGTCGAACGATGTCCAATGCAAGAGCTACCCTCACAAGCCAAACAAGTATCACTGTTCCTAGATGGCTTGTTGAGCGCTAAACTACGCTCCTATGTGTACCTAAAGGAACCCAGAACGCTAGAGGAGTGTGTAAGAATATGTATAGACATCGAGGACAACCTAGGAGATGAATTAGAACTCTCAAAGGTCTATAAGGACTCAGATTGTTCTTCTCTAGCATCCACAAAATTGTCTAATTCGATAGAGGACCTAGCAGAAAAAGTGGCCCAAAAACTAGGAGCTTCTAGTAAACAGGTGCCCAAGATACCAACAAACGTACGTTGTTACACTTGTGGTGGAAATCATTTGGCAAACGTGTGCCCCAATGCACCACAACCACAAGCCAACCCTAGTGGCCAATACTGTACAATTGAGAGAAGATATACGAATCATACGGCTCAGGACTGCCCATACAATAAACAAATCGTAAGACAGAACTACCCGCAAACATACCAGCAGCCAGGTAGGTATCAAGGCCAATACAATGCTCAGCCTTATTACTATAGGCCTCCCCAAAACTACCCATACCAGGCTCAACAGAGACCTCAACCTGTCTTACCTCAGCAGCCACCCCCACCGGCGAATGTCATCTCAGTCAAATACGCTGCTGCAGAAGAGAACCTAAGTAGGGCCTTAGTGCCTTCTTCACCCTTAATCACAGAAAGTGACCCGAACTCAAACAGTTTTGACTCTACTCATGTAACTAGTCCACCCGCTTATTACACGGAGTCACCAGAACATGTGGAGACGTATCATTATGATAGTCCACCAATGGAACCTAGTTGGGAGCCAGACTATGCTAATGTGATGTACACAAACCCAAACCCACGGCCCCAATTGAGACAACAGAGACCACAGGGCCCTAGAGGACTATGCTTTAGGTGCCAAGGAGATCACTTCATAAAGGATTGTCCACATCCCCCAATAGCAAGGCAATCACAGTACTATAACATACAAGGCTTTTGTGCCGATTGTGGCAAAGAGCACATAATCAAAGATTGTCCTAAGAACCCAGTTAACGCTTCGAATGTGACACCGATCAACGTGATAGGTATTGTAAACAATGCAGATGGATCCAACCCTACATACGTGCCTATCCAAGCTATAACCAGAGCCCAGGCGCTCTTACAAAACCAACAGCTTAATCAAGAGAAAGTAGCCGGAACTAGTAAAGTTGCAGAATCTAGCAGTAAAAAGACAAAATCTTGGAAAGATTCTAGAGAAAGAATCAAGAGAAAATGGAGTAAAAAGATAACGGAGTTGGAAGGAAGTCTAAAAGAGTCGAGAGCCAAAATACAAGAATTGACTTCACAAGAATTAAACCAAGAAAACCCAGCTCAAAAATCAGGATCAGTTTTGGCGGAACCCATACCAGAAGATCAGACATGATGTTTCGTGCATATCAGGCTAGAATAAAAGAGGGACCTCAAGTAACGGAAATGAGTAAAAACTACCCTCGAGCCGATCTAGAAATTGAGAGAACTAAACTTTGCATGAAGATGGTAGAACTAGCACAAGCTTTGTTCGAAGCCTCTAGATATCTCAATTGGAATAACATGGCAAAACCGGAATTACACTTTCAAGGACTCATGGAGAGGCTAGAATATTTGATTGACAGCAAAGAGAAAAAGGATCAGCCTAGGAACCCTATTGTCCCAGAGACACAGGAAAGGAATGCACCATCCCTGTCTCAAGTACCCAATACAGAAAGTCAAGACAACTTGTCTTCCATACATAGGTACTCACACGAATTTTTGAGGGAAATCCAAGAAGAGAAATGGAGAAAAGAACAAGGAACTCATCCTCCTATTCAGGAAATAGACGACTTGCAGGAACAATTTCCCCAAGACATCCCCTCTATATATGATGATGTAGAGGTGGAACAACTGAGTGAACCCACAGGATTTGAATCTAATTCTTTACAAGAATTACCTCAGTTCACAGGACCTTGGGAAGCAAAGTCTATTAGTATGAGAGCACCCACAATAATAGTGAGGAATGAAGAATCAGTAATCCCTAGAAACACGGAAGTGATCAAGAATACTAAAGTACAGTGTAATCTCACTCTGGAGGAATTGTTAAAGGTAAAACCAGAATTGTGGAAACATGTAGCAAATCAAGTCCCCGAGCTTGCTACCACACCCTCTCAGATAGGATCACATAAGAAGGTACCAGAGATACCCGTGGAAAAGATTGGAGACGTAAGTGAAGGAGAGGAAGGTAACACATATCTTCTGATAACCCATCAGGGCTACACCACGAAAGCCATCCTAGATTCAGGAGCCGGTGTAGCCATAGCTACCACCGCTTTGTGGAAACGTTGGGGTAAGCCAGCACTCAGACCCACCAGGATGAAACTACAAATGGCTGATGGACACATAGAAAAACCATTAGGCTTACTAGAAGGCATATCACTCACCACTTGTGGTGTAGAATTTGAGCATACCTTCGCCATTTGTGACTTTGCGAAAAACCATGCTTATGAGATGATATTGGGACGACCATTCATGCGTCAGTTGCAAATTGTACAAGATTGGGGAACTAATTCTTTGTACTTGCAACATTTAGGAGTGACTACCAAAGTCAATCTTAAAGACTATTCACACAGAGATGTGCCCCCAATACAATGGAATACCATCCATAAGACACCAGTAGAGACGGAATCCGTGCACTCATTAGAATCAGATCCTTCTTGGTTGCATGAGGATACCCATTTATGGATGTGTAAAGTAGCCAAACAAGAGGAAGAACGATTAGAAGCAAGGACCTTAGGTGCAGAACAACATCCACGAACCCTTCAAGATCCAGCATATGCACCTGTAGTATTCCCAGACGAGGAGTTTGAACCCCATGGTTGGGCGGAAATCCTAGCAACCATGGATGTAGCCATCAATGAAGAACAATGGACACCCCACTGTGACGAGGATGGCTATGACATTTCAGTTTTTACGATAGAGCCAATCATGTGCGATGCGATTTTAGAAGAGTGTGAACCGAATACTGATGCATTTGAGGATGCAAGCGATTCTGATTTAGAATCAATTATCATGGACCCGCCCTTTGCATCAGAGGAAGAATATTTCTACGAAGTAGAGACTCACACTCAGAGACACGAGGACATTACGAACGAGGTGAGGTTAGCCACAGAAGTGACTAACAAGAGTGAAGGTAAGAAAAGAAAGAAGAAAGCAACCATGTCAAAAAAAGAAGAATCTCTATTTGAAGTACTCGAGAATTTCAAGAAATATGAAATTGAAGATAGAAGGATCATGGTACGAATGCCCAATAGAAAGGTGAATGACGGACAAGTATACGATAACCGAGAGAAAACCAAGAAAATAATAGTTGCTATCGAAGGAGAAGAAGAAAAATGCACATACATAGGGCATGATTTGACGACTGAAGAAGAAGAAGAAGAGTTAGTTGCCTTATTGCGCAAATATAGAGATGTTTTTGCGTGGAGTTACAAAGATTTAAAAGGAGTAGATCCAGATATATGTTCTCATAGAAGCCCTATGACTCCAGATGCAAAACCGACAAAACAGAAACCGTACACGTATAATGATAACTACGCTGCGAAGATTAAAGAGGAGATAGATCGCTTAATAGAAGCAGGATTCATTTACGAAATTGAGCATACTGAATGGGTATCCCCCATTGTGGTTGTGCCCAAGAAGAATGGAAAATTGCGTGTGTGTATTAACCTTAAAAAAGTTAATGCCGCAACGATTATAGATAGTTATCCTCTTCCTATCACGGAACACTTATTGGAAAGAGTTGCGGGCAAGGAAGTTTACAGCTTTCTTGATGGTTTTTCAGGCTATAATCAAGTAGCCATTGCTCCAAAAGACCAACACAAGACGGCTTTTGCCATTGAATGGGGCATATTTGCATTTCGTGTAATGCCATTTGGCTTAACAAATGCACCCGCCACTTTCCAGCGACTCATGTGTCATGTTTTTAAGGAATTCTTACGCAAGAGTTTGGAAGTTTATGTCGATGACTTATGTGCTCATTCAAATGTAAGATAGACGCATATCCCAGAGTTAAGACAAATATTTGACAAATGTCGAGAATATCAGGTTTGTTTGAACCCAGAAAAATGCGTTTTCATGGTCAGACAAGGCAAAATTCTAGGACACATTGTGTCAAAAAATGGAATCTCTACGGATGAAGAAAAGGTGAAGGTAATTGCAGAATTACCTAAACCAACTAATGTGAAAGAGGTACAGGCATTTATGGGCCATTGCGGTTATTATAGGAGATTCATACACATGTATGCAATCATAGCCAAGCCTTTGTACTCTCTTTTAACCAATTTTGAATGGACAGATGAATGTGAAAATTCATTCAATGAACTTAAACGACGCTTGTGCTCAGCACCTATATTGACTACCCCAGATTGGAGTAAGCCATTCCATGTACATGTGGATGCATCCAATTACGCCATAGGATGTGTGTTAGCACAACCCACGAGTGAAGGGAATATAGATCTCCCCATAGCTTACGCGAGCAGACAATTGAACGCAGCAGAAAGAAATTACACCACGACGGAACGAGAAGGATTAGGGATGATCTACGCGGTAAAGAAGTTTAGGCACTACTTGTTGGCTAACAAATTCAAGTTTTTTTACAGATCATCAAGCCCTATTGTACTTAGTCAACAAGCCATGTAACACCGGACGACTAATACGCTGGTTTCTATTACTCATGGAGTATGATTTTGAAGTGGTAGTCAGGAAAGGAAAGACACATCTTAGAGCTGACCACCTTTCAAGATTAACCTCAGGAGAAGCTCCTCAAGGAGTAGCAGATGAATTACCAGATGCATACTTGTTTAACCTTGAGATAGCACCAGAATGGGCTAAGCCTATAGTCCCTATTCTGACATACGGACCCAAGAATCCTAGGATAAAGATCAAAGAAGGAGAGATTACCAAGTCTCAGAGATACCAAATAATGGCAGGAAGCATATATAAACAGGATAATCAAGAGATTCTTGCTTGTTGTGTAGATGAATCAGAACATGCGAATTGGTTGCAATTAGCACACATAGGTGCATTAAAGCAACATCATTCAAAACATCGAACATTACAGACTCTGCATAGATTGGGAGTATATTGGCCTACGATGGAAGCAGATGTCTACAAGTTGTGTAAGGAATGCAGTGTTTGCTGTGAAAGACCACCAGTAGAGCATGCGACATTATATCACGTGTCTCTCACACCAGACTGGAGTGAACCTTTAGTGACATACTTGAGGACGAACACATTCCCTCAAGGCATGACCTTAGCTCGACAACGCAGTCTAGAGCAGGAAGCTCAAGACTATTCACTTATTGGCGATAATTTATACAAAAGAGGACGAGATGGATATTTAAGACAATGTGTTCATGAGAGCGATTATCTGAGCATACTAGAGACTGCACACCAAGGTGTTGCAGGAGGTCATTTTGGACCCGATAGGATAGTCAAAGCCATTCTCTTTGCAGGATTATGGTGGCCCACTCTTCACATGGATGCACATACCTATGTAAAGAGATGTGATGTGTGCCAAAGAACTCAGTTTCCTACTCGCAGAGATGAAATGCCATTGAAACCCATGATGGGCGGACGTGCATTTTCTAAGTGGGGTATAGACTTTGTAGGACCCATCAACCCCCCTGCAAAAGGTACACATGCGGAATACATTATTGTTGCCACAGATTATCTAACCAAATGGGTAGAGGCAAAAGCCACAAAAAAGAATGATGCACACACAACTGCAAAATTCTTATTCGAAAATGTCTTTACAAGATATGGATTGCCTATAGAGTTAGTGAGCGATCGAGGCTGTAATAAAGTAAGTCTATGATCCAAGGGTCTTGCCGGTTCAGACAGATCTGAAATCGGACACCGTTTGGTCATCCGTGTGTATGACCAAAGATCTCAAGTTTTAGACTTACTAGGAGGTCTTGTGCTCTTGTGAACAAGTGATCCACTTAGCTTAGTGGTTAAGTCTCAAGGATGTGAAGGAGGAGGTCTTGGGTTCAAACCCCATGGAGTACATGGGGAGAGTGTTTTGCCCAAAGAGCTCTAGAGCCTTCTAGAAGCATCCACTTGAGTTAACTCGAGTTAACTGGGACACTTGGCGCACATGTAGTTACATGGCTGACACTTGGATGGTTAGTATCCACCTGCCCAAGAAGGCAGTCCCCTGGAGAGAGCTATATATAGAGGCATTTGGTTGGGAGGAGAGTCATCTCTCAAGCTTGTGGTGGTCGTAATTCTTAGATTGTTGCATTGGTATCAGAGCTCTAGGCAAGCTTTCATGGTGACCTTGCTATGCTCATCATCTTCCTCATGCTTCCATGTTCTCAACTGCCTATGCGTGGAGTCGCTTTCTCTCCGGCGTGCATCAAACCATCCCGAATCGTCATTCTCTTAGCGGGCATAGCATAAGGAGAAGATTAGCAAAACAATCTTCGTGCTGTGGTCGAGGACGGATTCAATCTCATGACCTCTGTCTAGAGAATCTAATCGCCTATCCACAAGGCCAAACAGGCGTTCGCGAAGAGCTCTTTAGACCAAACTCTGTTATTCGATATTTGCGCTGCAGAAGCTCTTAATCATGAGCTAAAAAACAAGTTTACTTTCTCTGCTGTTAGCCCGCGAGATTCGAACCCCCGCCCATTTGTTGGGAGCGCTCTGCTCTAACCACAAGAGAGAACCGCCCGCGTGAAGACTTGTCCGGAGCAGACATTACTGATCGAAGCCGGCGCTGAAGAACTTAATTTGAAGATCTAAAAGCATACAATCTCTGGTGAAGCAGAGGGAACTCGAACCCCCGCCCCCGCAGCTAGAGGACGCCCGCCTATCCATAAGGTGACAACCGATTGACGAGAGGTAGTCTACAAAAAAACTAATCTTTTGCTAGAATCTGGCGCTGAGGAAAGCTTCAATCAGAGAACAAAAGGACGTGCCGCGCGCTGCTGTAGCCGGGACTTGAACCCAGACGGGTTGGAAAGGAGCCAGAAGATATAGCCACGCGCCTAGCCCGATTGTTTGTTCTATAGTGCAGAGCAAAATTTAGAGAAGCAGGAAGCAGAGCTGAAGTAATAGCCCAATTCTCATCCATTCAAGGAGCCAAATCAGTTGCCGAACCCGAGAAGTATTCTGCTTCAGTTGTCGCAGAGTTTGATGGAAGTAGAGTTGTGGAGTGAAGATCCGGAGGCCTAAGTTAGTCGATATCGATGGACCAAGTCATCCAAGATTATTTCTTGATGAGGAAGCTTCAAGAATGGTGAATAGCTCCTCGCAAGGATCAAGAGGATGAATCACTCTTCCAAAGGATCAAGGGATGGACGAAGCTTTGATCAAAGCTAAGTATTTTCCAGTTTCTGCTTGGCCTTAATGCTTGATTTATCTTGTTTTCATTATTCTACACTTAATCATAGATGCACATTGAAATAGCCAAGATTTCAATTGATTAGGTCTAGATTAGAATAATGAATTAATCCATTTCTCATTCCAAGCATTAGTTTGCATTAAGGAAAGACTTGATTTCAAAAAGATCCTTGTGCATCAAAGAATGTATTTTGGTAGTTTAAATACATATTTCCTTTCCATTGAGTAAGTTTTCTATTGCACCTTAAGGGTATTTTTTATATCGTAGTGCATTTAGACAAAGGAAAGGATATACATGCATCAGGATTGCATGATATACATTCTTAGTACAAGGAAAAAATCGTGCATCAAGTTCATGCATGATTATTGTATTATTTTTTGAGCATGCAAAGAACATGCAAGCATACGCATGTAAACATATGCTTTTGCATGTAGATACATGCATTTGCATGGAAGAATGGAATGCTGTTTGCAAGTAGATATGAAAATGTACTCTCTTAGTATTTAGCTTACTTTGCAAAGCTCGCAGTTTGACATTAGGGAAGACCAAGGACTAGTTAGTTGCAAAGACATACTAGTTCTAGTTTGCAACTCAAGTAATTAGTCAATTTCTTCCCAAGTCGATACTCTACTATCAAACATAAATACTTAATGAGAATTAAGTATGTTAGATGTCTTGCTAGGTATGAGTAAGCACTAAGAGAAAGTTAAGTAATAAATTTCCTTGATGACCAAGAAATTTTAATTACTTGCAACTCTTTTGTGATGTATGATGACTCTAAGTCCTGGATGTACTTAGAAAGTCATGCGGATAAAGCTTTAGTTGATTAGTTATATATTTTATATAACTTCTCAAGCATCCCAAGGTTGGATGAGAGCATCAACTATATTTCCAAAGTTCCATGAGCACTCTTCTATTTCATGTGAGATCATTCTCCTACCATGTTTTAGATGAATTTAGCTTTGGGAAGGAAGATGTTCCAAGTAGAGGATCTTAATTGATTCATGAACTCTTCCCAAAATACGCATAAATTCATATTATATGATAGGTCCAAGGAATGATGCAGGCAAAACCTCTTTAGGATATAAATGTTTTGCCAAGATATAAAGGTACCAATCTTTTATAAATTTTCATTTGATTTCATCCCAAGGGGTGATGGAAATCAAAGGTTAAACCTCAACATCAATTGATCCTTGACGTCAATAAAAGGATGTTAGGTTCTATAGTTGCATCTCTGGTAAATGATGCAACTAGCTAAGCAGTCTTTAGGAAATAATATAAGTTCCTAAAGACTTGAAGCAAGTGTGAACTTTTCATTTAGGAATAGAAAGTTCCAAGAAATGGATTTTCAATCCATGAACTTCGCCTAAACAAGTTATAAAGTTCAAAGTGTTCATAGTTGCATTACTATTGGATCAATCAATAGATGCTTGGACTTTAAACATAAATTTGATTAGTGAAATATGTTTAAAGGACTCTAGTAACATCTGAAGATTGACCAATAATAATGAGTTTTGTATCAAACTCAAGAATAGAAGTCGATATCACATAAATGAAAGTTCAACTTAAACTTTCATACTGGCAAATGTGATATTTCGTCTCTAGTTTGATACTCAAGAAATAAATACAATTGAATCAGTAAATTTTTTGGATATCATTTGAAAGAATTTCTTTTAAATGTTCTTTTTGCAAAAGATTCCAAAATGAATCATTTGCTCAAGTTATTTGATTCCCTAGAAGGAATCTCAAGTCTTTGAAGAAATGGCATTCTTTCAAGTATTGAGAATGAAATTCTTCATACTCTTTAATCAATAAGTAGTTCCCTAGACATCCCAAACCACTAGAAGTGGTATTTCAAGTCCTATTTGTGATATAACCTAAAGGTATATCAAAGATTCTTAGCTTTGGAATCTGAGAGGCATAAGTGTATGCTTGGACTTGAGAAAGATCTCTAAAAATCCTGCATGTAAGCAAAGCAGCTTAAAGATAGTTTAAGAGATCTTAAAGATAAAGACTAAGTCTTTATTTTTATCGCAAGATCAACCAGACTTGATCAATCTTGGCCATGATTGTCCAAGTAATGTGCGATTAGAACTACTTTGTAGATTGCCCAAGTATTGGCAATAAAATTCCTTTTGGGAATTATTCACTCAAGTTCCATTTATTCGATGGAAAACTGTGAAAAAGAGTAAGTTGTTCCAAGTCTGAACAGAGTAAAGAAATTCCAAGAATGTAGTCTGCAACCGTGAAAATGGTAATTAAGTCTGTGGAAGGTAAAACATAAGTGTTTACCTATCCTTAAAGGGATTTTGGTACAAGTCCAGAAAGCATGAGCGGATGCTTAAGACTTAAGCAGTAAAGAGATTCCTAAATAAAGTCCCCAGGGTAGGTACCTAAAGCAACAGTAAAGAAAGGAATCTAAAAGACAAGAAGTCAAAAGCTCTTGTCGCTACAAAATTGGTCAAGGGTAAACCAATTGAACTTGAATTCAAGAAAATTCAAGTACTTGGAATTTTGATTGGTTTTCATTTGAAAACCCCAGTAAAGAAGAATTGATATTCTGTTAAGAGGTTTTCAAGTTTCCAAGGCAAAGCACATGATTATGAGGTGATCATGCGAAGGAATCAAAACCTAGGAAAATCTAGTTAGAGGTAATGCCTGAAACTTCCAATTCTTGTAAAAGAATTGAAGAAATAAGGTACTCTATCAAGAGATGTTTAGACTTTAGGATAAGAATCACCCACACATTAATGTGAATATAAAATAGGGTGGTATGGGACACCAGATTTTATACTCAGATTGATGTAGGAAAGATGGAATGGGACATCGGACCGTGGGATGATGATTATCTTTTAGTCCTAGTTTGGATTTTGAAGTTAGGTTTCATCCTCAAGGGAATTAAGACTTCAAGGAAAAGTTTAATTCGTAAAGGATGAAAGTAGTATCTTACGATACTTCAAGGTAACTTCAAGATTAAGGAAACTGAAGATATGAAGTAAGTAACTTCCAAGATCTTCATAGAACACTTCAAGTTTAAGTGTTATTGATCAGAAATATTTGATAAATTTTCTGAAAGAAGTTGGACTTTTACTTTGAGTTGATCTTTTCAACTAAAGATTCAATTGACTAAGTCAAGTATCAAGTTCCTAGTGTAACTTGATAAATTCACTCTTTTAGACTCAAAGAAATGCACAAGAATTGCATTCACGATTAGGAGTCAAAAAGACTGAATGTGACATGAACTTAGTCTCAAGTGAAGCATTATTTGAAAACTAAACTCATCGATAGAACCTCAGTGGGTCGACACACTGATGTTGCTTACCACACTAGTATCTTGTGGTTGGATGATGTTTTTGATTTTCTTTGTATCTTTCTGAGAATCCAGCTTATTTCTCTGAAAGATAAAGACAATGCTTCAATATCTTGTTGAAATAGATCTTTGAAAAGTAAAAAGTCCTGAGTCATCTAGTCTTTGACTCATAGCAAGTTTATGTATATTCAAAGTTTGAATTGGTTGTACAGAGTCTTAGTTATTTCTTTCCGCTTTCCAAATCTTTTGAAATTGACTCAGATATAGTATCTAATTCCTTTTGCAAAAGACCAGGGTTAGCCGGTTAGAATAAAATAACTAACTTGAACATCCTAGATAGATGTTATGTACAAGAACCTTTTCAATCTTCAAAAGATGATAAGTCTAAATAGGCTTATTCATTTGATTTTGCTTCAAGTTATAGCATAAAAGATTTCCTAGAGTCCAGTATACTCTAGAATAGAGAAGTTAGGAATTGCTCATCAGATTGACAATTCCCAAGAACTTTCAGTTAAAGTCTTTGAGAAAAGTGTCCTAAATTGGACAAATTTTCATTTTGAATTTGAATTGGTGAAGTTAGTATGGTTGATTCCACCGAAATGGTAAACTTTCTCCTACAGTTTACAAAGGATTTTTAAACTCATAAGGACAAAGTAGTCCTCTAGTCGGGTGAAAAAATCAAGTAACTGTTAGATAAAAGTAAACCATTGTACAGACATCTAAAGTTAGATGTATGGGACAACCAAACTTCAAGTTTTCCAAAACAAATTCAAGTGAATCAAGAATTCTCAAAGTCTTGCGAGGGATAAGAATCCCACCTTCATTACTAAGCCCATGCACCAGTTATGCCTAGAAATGGACTAGTAATTTGAATCCACCTAGTTCACATGTTTGTGCCTAGATCGCACATCCAGAAACTGTGAATTAGCCAGGGATATCTGTTTAGATCCACCTTTATTATTCATTCACTATTTTGTACTTTGACTAGTTTATCAAAGTGCAAACCTGGATAGTGTTTTGAATCATTTGGGCACGGATGCCACCACAGAGATGAGACATGTTCTTCCAGTTCTAGAACATGATCATGTTCTTCCAGTTTTAGAACATGAGGCTCGGGGGTTGCCTACAGTATGTATATAGCTCTATTTTTGAGGACGAAAATATTTTCCAAGGGGGGAAGAATGTAATAAAGTAAGTCTATGATCCAAGGGTCTTGCCGGTTCAGACAGATCTGAAATCGGACACCGTTTGGTCATCCGTGTGTATGACCAAAGATCTCGAGTTTTAGACTTACTAGGAGGTCTTGTGCTCTTGTGAACAAGTGATCCACTTAGCTTAGTGGTTAAGTCTCAAGGATGTGAAGGAGGAGGTCTTGGGTTCAAACCCCATGGAGTACATGGGGAGAGTGTTTTGCCCAAAGAGCTCTAGAGCCTTCTAGAAGCATCCACTTGAGTTAACTCGAGTTAACTGGGACACTTGGCGCACATGTAGTTACATGGCTGACACTTGGATGGTTAGTATCCACCTGCCCAAGAAGGCAGTCCCCTGGAGAGAGCTATATATAGAGGCATTTGGTTGGGAGGAGAGTCATCTCTCAAGCTTGTGGTGGTCGTAATTCTTAGATTGTTGTAGAGGCACTCACTTTCTAAACCAAGTCATTGAATATTTGTTACAGGATTTTATGGTGATTCACAAGAAATCTGCACCATATCATCCTCAGGCCAATGGTCAGGCTGAAAGCACTAACAAGATACTTTGTAACGTACTGACGAAACTCGTGAACAACAAACGTTCAGATTGGGACAAACAGTTACACCACGCTGTTTGGGCATATCGAGTGGCCTACAAGACCGTACTCAATGCAACTCCCTTTCAGATGGTTTTTGGTCAGAATGCAGTGCTTCCTTTGGACTTCTTGATACGGACCCTTAAGGTTGCACAAGAACATCAGTGGACCGGCCATGAATTATCAACGAGAATAATGGACTTGGAACGATTAGGAGAAACCAGGCTAAAGGTAGCAGCAGGAATATACGCAGCGAAGAAGCGACAGAAAGCATATTTTGATGCACATGTGAAAGATAAAGGCTTAAAAGAAGGAGATTTAGTTCTCGTGTATACGCTGAAACAGCACGCTCGGAAGTTAGAAAAGCGAGGTTATGGACCTATGATCATTAACAGACTTTCGACAAGTGGAGCAGTACAGTTAGCCACCTTAGAAGGAGATATAATGCCTAATTACATTAGTGGCTGTAGAGTCAGGTTATATCAAGAACCTCTTACTGAGGATATGCTTAGACGACTCACATTGGCAAAGAAGCATAAGGAGGAAGAAAACAGAATACGAGCTGAAGCTCAGGCAGAAGCCATAGAACGCATTAAGCGCATGAAGCTAAGAAGACAAGGACTAGGGAGAGAACATTATAACCATCTGGAAACTACACCCAGATACCCCATGGCCATGTGTCAAGTAAAGTCAACCACTCATCCTAGCATAGTGGACAGGAGACCATTCATTACAGTTAGGCTAGAGCACGGCAACCCTTGCCAAGAACTCAGGGCTTTAATTGACTCAGGTGCTGCGACTAGTGCGATTAGATGGTCCCACTATAAGGATTCAGGAATAGAAATGCGGCCAATTGAGGCATACCTCATAGGCCTAGGAGGCATGGAAACCCCTTGCATGGGTGAGGTGGACCTTCCTATCCTCATTAATGATGTGACCATGACAGCCAAACTACTAGTGTGCCATGATGACGACCTGATAGAACCCCTAATCCTTGGCCAAGATTGGCTATACGATCACTCAGTGGACCTAAATCTTAGACAAGGCTCCTTACAGATTGGAACCTTAGAGCAGAAGCGAGTGATACCGCTTGACTTCCCTAACGGCATTCCGACTGAGGTTTGTAACCCTAGACCCTATGAAATACATGCGACGGAAGACCGGAAGATCTTTAATCAGCTCAGTCACGTTACGTCTACACCAACCCACTTGGGCTTGGCTATGGACAGTTGTCAATCAGAAGGACGACAGGAGATATTCCCTGGGACTTCCTGCAAACTAGAAGGGGCAGCTACCCAACTGCTAGGGCAGATGGACACAATCAGCGGTCAGGTGGGTTGCATCAGCGACCAAATGAGCACGACACCCTGCGGTGCTCATCCTTCCAAACTTGTTGCGGACTGGCCTAGATTAAAGTTAAAGAACGAATCACTTCCTAATGGGCAGGTCACGCAAGTGTTGGAACTCCCTTCTTTTCCAAAGCAGAGCGTCCATCCGACCTCTCAACCGCAACCACAACAGAGTCAACCACGACGAAGGAACCCAGACTGACGGCAGTATCAGAAGACACACCAAGGAAAGCAGTTTAGGCCACCCAAAGGAAGCGGCACCAGACAAATATGGGTGCCAAAAGGACAAAAAGCACCGAAGAACTCCAACCAAGCAGAGATCGACAAGCAAAAGGTAGGGCAGAAACAGAATCTGTATCCACCATCCCCTCGACCTTCTTCTACAAGTCCGAGCATTCGACAAATTTGGATCGCCAAGAAATACCTTACCCATAGACCCACACCCACGCAGATTTGGGTACCCAAACCATGTATCATAGCTCAACCCTTAAGCCATGTAATATATACCCCTCACAAATCTTTCCATCCCCCAATACCACCACACCCGATACTACCTTTTGCTCCTCAGCAGAAACCCACCACCCACTCAAAGACTCTTAGGAAATGGATACCGAAGCGTGTCCAACCGTCTTCCCCTAACCCACTGTCTAACTACCCCCCGACTAACATACAACCTTGTAATAAATCACTAACCTTTAAACCTTGTATAAATTCACCCACCATCATCACACATCACTCATAATCTCATCTCATCAAGAAATGTATGCATAATCTGAAACGTGTAGGTGTCTAGAGACCTGCACTAGTGCTGCAAGAAACATTGCATCCATCACATCACAGCACTTGGCTACACGGGTTACGCATCAGTTATGGAAAGGGATTGCGGTCTCACTTTAATGGGATCATAATTAATTTCCATGCTAATGTGTTAATCTTTTGTAGCAGATCTTTCTCGTTAGCGCATTCGTCATTATGCAAACCGACGAAGGACCATCAGGAGCAGGCCCCAGTGTAGCTGCAGTGCCCCTCAATGTTTTACGAGCAGAATCCCACCCGACTGCTCCACCGCCAGAATTCCAAGGATTTCCAGGGCCCATGCCGATCGATAACCCACCAATGGGCTACACGGAAAAAATACACCGTAACTCTCACTGGTTTCAGGGACTTGCAGGACCCTTAGCGGACGCGGAGTTTATATTTGAATCTAATTTGACGTTTGATGACCGCACTTGGGGAAAATACCAATTCTTCTCCAGAGAGTTCGAAGGCCTACAGAACACTCAAGACTTAACTCATGTTTGGGCCAGAGCCGGCTTCACGGAGTATTTCAGTGATCCTCTGCCCAAACCTGACTTTTATAGGTGTTATTATTTAATCACTACTTTGCAGGCCTCAGAGAATAAGGATATCCCAGGAACTTTTATTTTGCCTTCTTTAGTGGATGATCCACCTTACAAAAGGTTTTATCTTTCGAAGGATTTAATCAGAGCTGCCATCAAGATTCATGGAACCCACACGCCCACAGATCGAGAAAGATTAGTTCCAGACCCTATGAAACGTGGGGATGTCACTAAGTGGGAGGAGATCTCAGCAATTACACCTGAGCTGTCAAAGCCGCTACGGATATGCATGCAACACTTCGCATTCCCTGCTCAAGACAGATTCACCATGCCACATAAAAGAATGTGGTTTGGATTGTACTTAGCCTGTACTGGACCTCAGACTGTCGATCTGGCGAGCTGGATCATTGATCAAATGTATTTGGCACAACACAGATGGGAACGAAAGAAAGTGCTTAATGGATGTTGTGCGCTGACAAGAATTGTTTATATGTGCTTGGCTTATGACTTGCCAATTGAACGTGCATTAACAGGAGAAGAGCTGAAGGCATTCAAAGGAACGACGAAGAAAGCCAGGAAGCCCAGCAGAGCACGGGCAGGTAAGCGCATGCGAGGCACTATTCCTTGCCTTCAAGTGCCAGAGTCACCATCACCACAACCCTCTCCAGAGCAGTCACCGACAGAGGCCACTCCCACAGTACAACCTATTCGCATAAGGTTATCTAGACCAGTGGTAACGGAGGGCACTACTAGTACCGTTGCACCTCAGGCAGCTACAACCATAGAACCCACCACCACGACAGCAGAAGCTCCCACCACTATTGGTGCGGAAGCCTTTTCTTTCCCAATACCACACATGGAAGCAGAACCAATAAACACAACGTTCGATTTTGAAATGCCTGACGCATTCTCCAATGAATTTCAGTACTCTGAGGCACAAATGTTCTCTCAAGAATTTGAAAGGCCGAGTTACCCTACCACACCGCGGGATCAGCCACAGGGACAAGTGGTGTCGAGCTCTGATGACGAAAGAACATCATCTGATGACGATGAAGGTGACGATGAAGCTAGCCAGGGCACGCATGATTCCCAAGAACAAGGACAGACAGATGGCCAAGGCCAATAAATCGATGCACATGGTGACACCAGCACGCATGAAGAGGAGACTTTCGAAGCAGCAGCTTACACGCTGGCAATCAAGAAATTATATCGTACGATGGAGAAAGTCTGGGCACGGAAGAAATTGACTGAAGAAGAGAGCCAGATCATAATCGAACAAGAACTCATCTCCGGAGGGTTTGAAGAAGTTTACATCAGAGGGTTTAGAGAACTGGTCAAATCCATTGGCCCGGTTGAAGCACTGAGATATTTACAAAGGAAGCCACTCCCCCAATATGACCCTCGCAGAGTTCGCCTGTTATCGAAGCCCGGTGAATATATTCGAGTTCCGGTAGGTGCTCAATCATCCCACCAGGTGCAAGATGCACGTCTACGTCCGGAAAGATCCTTCACCGAAGAAGCTATCCTAGTCGACTCCCCACCACGTACTACCGTTGTACATACTACCACTATCCTTGAAATAACATCCACACCATCTACTCCTCTCTCACCTCATGTTTCACCAACCCATCCTGTATCCCCCGCACACCCACCTGCTCCTCCCACATCCACACCAGTCCACGGCAACATAGCCACAACCTTTGCCCTGCCCATTCATGCCACCATGCCCGCACCCACCCCACCTCGTCTACATGTTAACCCCTTCATCCCTTCATCCTTCCCATCCTTCCCCCCACCTTTAAGACACCCTTTCACCTTTCTAACCCCACTAACCTTCTCACCAGTTTCACCTCCCCAACCCACTATAACCCCTATTTCCCCTTTTCACCAAGCTGCTCCAGCCATCCCCCCTGTAAATTACTCTACATTTGTAAATCCCATCTTCACACCTACACAACCACCCACATACACACCGCTTTTCACAGTCACCGCACTTGACACGTCCAATGACATGGACATCTCACCACCCACCGCACCAGCACCCACTCCACTCACAGCACCATCATATTTAGGTACTTCACCATTTTCCACGATCACCACTGCATCCACCTTCCCAACCCCATTCCCCATTCCCGCTGCATCTACTTCCACTGCATCCTCACTTAGCACTCCATTACTGTTATCGCCAACCATAGACACTGCACTTCAACAAATGTTCACATGCATGTCACAAGTACGAGATGAGTTCGCATCTCTGGGCAACAATTATCAACAGCTGCAGAGGACGACAAATGAATTACAGTCGCAGCTTAATTCATTATCAATCGAGAATGCCTCTTTAAATACGCGATACCAAGAACTAAGAGAGGCATATCATAAGCTAGAGCTAGAAAGTGAAGAGAAAACAAAAGAAGCCACTGTTGATCTGGACAACCTGCTTCGAGCCCAAACAATTAGGAACGCGACGCTGACCAGGAATATGGGCTTACTCAGGAGGCACCTAGCCGCAGCAAAAGAGGAGAACCAGAGACTCCAAGAGCAGAATAGAGAGAATTTGGAAGCGGCATTGGACCATCCCGAACAACCCTTAAGTCCTAGCAGATTCAAGGCAATTCCATCCGAATCGATGCAGATGTTGCTAGAGGATCACGTGAGATTGCTAGAGGACTATGATCGAATGAACGAAGAGCATCAGAAGTTAAAAGAAGATCACAAGCTACTACAGCTCAGAGAACCGACACCACAACAAGTACCAGTAGCAGCAGAATTACAAGAACCTGTGGACCCTGCTCTTGGAATCTTAGAAGAACTCAACGCATTACGGGCCCAGGTAGCCACTCTCCAATCACGCATAGATGTATACAAAGCACCACCACGGCCTGACTCCCCACCGGAGATCCCAGCTGACGACGAGAACATAACCATTCCGGTGGAGGAAACATTTGAAGAAGCATACGAGCCCATACCCATCCCAGGCGGACAAGTCACGGCCGAAGGCCAGATGACCTATGAACTTCCTACCCCCGCGTGGATGAAAACGATTGAGGAACTTGGAACGACACATTCAGCCAGAGTAGAGGCACAGTTACATGCCATGGCCATGATTGAAGAGAGAATCTTACAATCCCCCTTCTTTGCGCATTTAGCCCCCCGACGCTATATATCTGGGCATGAGCTGCAGTATAAATCATACTTCATGTTAATGGCTGAATATCAGCTAGCTATAGAGAAAGAAATCGGCATGAAACCCACGCATGCTACACAATTCGAGCCGGCAGACTTGCCACCAAATGCGCAAAGAGGAGAGATCCATCAACCTGATTGGCGCAAAGATCTACTCCAGAAGTACCCAGAAATGATGAGCACATGGGTGAAAGCACCTTTACATTTAAAGTATAATCCTTGCTGGGGACCAGTACCACGACGCCGCTCCTGGACTGCATTCGCTATCAAAGTACAAAACAATAGGCAGTGTCAGGATTGGTTGAATTACCCCTACTTCAAGCCGCCCACCGAGTTACCCACTGTTGGCTATATGATGGCGACAATCCGTCACTGGCTCCCTCGCCTGAAGAATATGGATGATATCGCAGCGCATATGACTGTCAAAATTTTTGACATGATGCAAATGATATTTAAAGTCTTCCGACGCGTCAAGGCACCGCATGTAAACACCCCGGGATTTGAGCATGGTAACTTTGATCTAGTATATGACATGAGCACAACGCCATCGCTCCGGGTGTGTTATGCCTGGCACTGTAGAATAAAATACCTACCGGCGTGCTACAAGCAAACATTTGAAGAGATGTTCACCACCGGATTTTGGGAATACCATTCCGAGGTATTTATAAGCAGGCCCACACATTTATTGCAACTTTTTGGCTGTGAGCGAATGGTTTATTCCGCGCACTATCAACTCCCGCCACCCGACGAACCACAACCAATCGACTGGGAGAAACTCGAGGCTGATCTGGCCCGAGGCATTCGAGTATCTGAGCACACCCTCGCTCACGACCTCCTACAAAACTACATCCGGCAGACCGCACAACAAGGTTCTGTCGAGGACGACAGAAGCGAGAGGGAGGGGGGTGTTGGAAGCAGTCAGAGGCACAGACGACGTGGAAGCATGTAAAGACGGAGCAGGGAGCCAGTCGGATCATTTTTTCAAACAACTATGTTTTTATTACCTCTTCAAACATCCAACAGTGATTTTCATCACTCTTGTAACATATGTAATATAGACAAAACCCCATTTTGTCATTCATAGCTCCATTTTGTGCAAGCCGAGGAGTCCTCGAGCTTGAGGAGTTTAGGTAGAATACGCGTACCAATTTTCGTTATTTTTAGACGTCGTTTACCCTTCCAAATAGCCTCTAGGACCTATTTTTTAACTAGGCCGGTCACTAGATGTGAAACCGGTCAAAACTAGTCTAGAAACTATAAAAAGAGCTAGAGAGCTCATTTTTGAGGTTGGTTCATGTTGGCTAGTGTGAGCTTAGAGCTAGTTTGAGCTTGTAATAGTGTTTTTGAGTAATAGAGCTAAATTCCCACCTTCCATTGTGTCTTGCTTGTCTCTTCATTGTGTGTGTGTATGTGTGTGTGCATCTTGATGCTTCTCACCTTCACTTTCACATCATCTCACATTCATGATCTTCATATCACTCCTACCTCTTCCGCGGATTGACATTAAGGAGGTGAAGCTTCTTAACGTGGTTCTCACCATTGTGCTAGAGCAACAATAAGTGTATCAAGGAGTAAACCGATCACTGTATAGTTGACAAAACCAGAAATCTCGAAAAATTTTGCCAGAGTATCCTCTGCAAAATGAGCGCATGACTAGTGTCAAAATATCATAAAACTATGAGTATTGACATGTTTTTCTGCATAGTGAATCACTGAATCCACTGCATATAATCAGTTACCCAATAGAAGCCAAATAAGCTTATCGAGCACCTATGAACAACTATCATACATCTCCAATGGCGAGGCTGGGTAAGTCTTCCACCTGCATCACCGAAAAGACCCCGACATTTGGGTGTCTCCTAGTTAAGAAAACCTCACCACGGCCCTCTTTATCAAACGTAAAAGGTTTTATGCAAAGAACGTAACTGCTATATCAATGACCACATGGACATACATAAGTGGTATGCACAAAAGCATACATAGTGTGTATGTGCTCAATATATGCAGTAAAATGACACTAAAGGCTGAATACATAGCCCAAAAACTAGCCAATAACACTTGCAAGTGCCTATCAACTTTGATATTTTAGGCTCAAAAAACCTCCATAAATTTGCAGCAATTGCTCCCACCAAAACTGAAACCTTTCAAGAAACCTATAGTTTTACGAGTGTGGCTGAAAACACAACCACAAAGGTTGATATTTGTTGTCGGAGAAGTACAAAGAACACTCTTCTTGATGTTCTTGGACCTGTGTGAAGAGAACTATGTGCGGAAGTACTCCAAAATGGCTCCAAAAGACACCCAAAAATGCTTCTAAAATAGGCTTTGAAAGCAAAGAATGAAGCTTTGAGGGACCAAAACATGTTCAAGGTAATGTCAACCTTAGTCTTTCGCCTTCTTCAGATACCACAAGAGTGTAGCTTAGTGGCAAGAGATTGCCACGGTTAAGCGAGCTCCGGGGGAACAGTACTGGGATGGGTGACCTGCTGGAAGTACCGAGAACCTCTATATTCCTTGATCATTGAGATTCTCCCTCGCGCGTAGCCAACGGTGACTTCGGTGACTCGGATGACAAGGTATGCCAAGGTCTATGCCTTGGTCGCTGCCTTAGTCATAAGCCTTGGAGAAAGCTTGGGGGGGTGCTCGCTTCGCTCGCACAAAAGGAACAAAGATTTTGCCTTGAACTGCTCTGATACCAATTTCGGAGTAGAAAACTGAGCTCCTAAGGCCGCACACAGTACTCTGCACAGAGGCTGCAGAATACGCAGAAAACATAGTACACAGGGAGCACAAAGATAGACTTCTTAGGTCTTACAAATACGGTTGAACTTACAGTCTGTGACTGACCAGGCCACTATATGTTTTATTAAAGAACATATATAAAGAAGTGTCCAGTGGCCATTTGGCCTTTCACATGGACACTAACAGTAACAAACAAACCAGTAGTAGCTAAAGCACTAGATGGACGACCTCTAGCATCTGGGAATATAACCATGGAAACCACACCATTACGAGTACACCTTGGTGACCATGATTTCCACATATGTTTCAATGTAATATTGAGTCCATTTAATCTGGTTATCATCAGAATGCCCTGGTTAAAGAAACATAATCCAAAAATTAATTGGGAAAAGAATAAAATTACTCGTCGAGATATCCAAAAGAACTCAACATATGTTAGAGCCAAAGCCTTCATACATGCAATAAGGAAGGAACCAACATATATGATCTATGCCATACCAACTCAAGAGCCTAAGAAAGATGATTCAATGAAGCTACCCGATCAATATCAAGGTTTTGAAGATGTTTTTGAAAAGAAGAATGCAGATATCCTCCTAGAGCATAGACCTTATGATTGTGCCATAGAACTTCAAGAGGGAGCACAACCACCTTTCGGACCAATGTATAGACTATCCCCAGATGAACTTACAGAATTATGTAAAAATATTGTTGAGAATCTAGCCAAGGGGTTTATCAAACACTTGAAGTCTCCTGCAGGAGCCCCTATCCTATTTGTAAAGAAGAAGGAAGAAACTCTCTAAATGTGTGCAGACAATCCTGGGTTGAATAAAGTCACAATAAAGAACAAATATCCTCTACCACTTATATTAGAGCTCTTGGCATGCCTAGAAAAAGCAAACTTCTTCACGAGGAGCTTACAATCTTGTCAAGATCAGAGAAGGAGATGAATGGAAGACATCATTCCAAACAAGGTATGGGCACTTTGAATATGTAGTTATGCCATTTGGTCTCACAAATGCTCCATCTATCTTTCAACATATGATGAATGATATTTTTTGAGAGTATTTAGATGATTTTGTGGTAATATATCTCGACGATATCTTGATATTCTCCAAGAATCTAGAGGATCATGAATATCACGTAAAGATAATCCTAGAGAAACTAAGAGAAAAAGGTTTATATGCAAAATCGGAGAAGTGCTCTTTCCATCAGACAGAAGTGGAGTTTTTAGGGTATATTGTATCAGAGAAGGGATCTTTATGGACCCTAAAAAGATAGAGACAATCCTTGATTGTAAACCACCTTCATGTGTTTGAGATGTACAATGTTTTCTAAGAAAGGGTTTGTCAATTTTTATAGGATATTCATTAGAGATTACCTCAAGATAGTGACACCTCTTACGAAGCTTACAGGAAACTCAAAATTCTCATGGATTGAAGAAGCAGAAAAAGCCTTTTGGACCTTGAAAAAAACATTCACTACTGCTCCAATTCTAGTTAATCACGATTCTAGCAAGCCCTTCTTCCTAGAGACAGATGCATCAAACTCTGCCCAAGTGGCCATTCTATCCCAATATGGAGATGATGGACACCTACATCCAGTTGCATATCATTCAATGAAATTTTCCCCTCCAGAGATTAATAATGAAATCCATGATAAAGAACACACATTTGATACTTGGCATCACCATCTAGAAGGAGCAGTTCATAATGTTACTGTGTATACAGATCACAAGAACCTAAAGTATTTTATGACCACCCGCATCCTCAATAAAAGGCAATCTCGATGGAGTAACTTTTTATCTAGGTTCGTCTTTGTCATCACATATCATCCAGGACGTCAACAATGTCATTCAGATGCCTTGTCAAGAAGATATTACCTTGCACCAAACAAGGGTGAAGGGGCCTTTAATGAACAAGAGAGTGTATTACTCAAGCCTGAGCATCTCCACTTAGTGTCTATCTCTTCAAGCCACCATGAAGATTCTGCCTTGAATCATTTGATCCTAGAGACTCTACCAGGAGATGAAATATTTTATAACATTAAGCAAAAAATTCAAGAAGTAAATGAATTCCAAGAAAAGGATGGGTTACTATTATATAAGAACCTATTATACGTCCCTCCATGGAAACCCAGAATCCAAGTACTTCAACAACTTCATACTACCTTGCATCAGGACATTTTGGAGTGAATAAAACAATAGAACTCATATTAAGGGATTTTTGGTGGCCTCAAATGTGGAAGGAAGTCAAAGAATATATCCGATCCTATGATACTTGCAATAGATCTAAGGTACCATGACATAAACCTCATGGCCTCTTGCAACCCTTACCTATTCCAGAAAGGCCATGGGCTTCATTATCTATGGATTTCATCACAGATCTACCAAAGTCCAATAAGCATGATGCCATTCTTGTTATAGTGGATAGACTTACAAAGATGGCACACTTCATTCCAACTACCAAGGCAATCATAGGTGCAACCACTACAAGACTTTTTCTCTGATACGTATTTGGGCTTCATGGATTGCCTCATGATATTTTCAATGATAGAGGTCCATAGTTCATATCCAACTTTTGGAACAATCTATGCAAGCTTCTTTATGTTCAAGTTAAATTGTCTACAACCAATCATCCACAGACTGATGGACAAATAGAAGGACTGAATCAAGTCCTAGAATAGTATCTCTGTTGCACCATAAACTATCATCAAAATGATTGGTTTGAGCTTTTACCCTTTGCAAAGTTTGCTTATAACAATAGTGTTCACACATCTACCAAGCAGACTCCCTTCTTTGCAAATTATGGATAACATCCAAGGATGGATATATAACTCTCAAATCATGTCAAGAACCCAGTTTCCAAAGATAAGGCCCAATACCTCATGGACATTCACAAAGAGCTCAAGGAAGACATCCATAAAGCTCAAGAACAATATCAGTATTATGCAGATTAGTATTATGTTCAGAATCCATCATATCAAACCAGGGATAAAGTTTTGTTACTCATAAATAATTTTCAAACTTCAAGAACTTTTGCAAAGCTAGACCATCAAAGATTTGGTCCATTCATCGTCTTGACCAAGATTAATCCAGTCACCTTCAAGCTTCAGTTACCAAGTACCATGAGAATACATCTAGTTTTACATGTGTCCATGTTCGAACCATATTAGATTTCACCATTGAGGGGGGAGAGAACTAGTCCTTCACCACCTATTGAGATTGATGATCATGAAGAATTCAAAGTTGAACATGTCCTAGATTCGAGAATATCCTGAGGAAGATTGGAGTACCTTGTTCATTGGAAAGGGTATGACATCAATGGTCCTACTTGGGAACCTGTAGAAAACCTTCAGAGAGCACCAACCAAGGTTCGAGAATTCTATAAGAGAAATCCAATGAAGCCGAGACTAGAGAACATGACTGCTCCTTATGGAAATCCTTGCTTGAGGGGGAGGTGATACCATGGACAAAGGAAACCATCTTGAGCCTCAGATTCCATGTGACTTCCATATCTCATGATTGGTTCAGAATTAGGAGAAAGCCAATGCTTCCATTGTGTTCGAAACATGCCAAAACCCTAAGATCGACAATCTACTTGCTAAATTCTGACATCTAGAGGTCCTCTTCGGATTGTTGACATCATCAGCTCGCAATCGCCCTTGGGAGCCGTCCTCAAAATCCTATATAACGAGGCCTTGGCCGCATACATACTCAATCTCACCAATGCCAGTCTTGGGAGCTCAAGGAGTCTTGATCACTAAGTAAGTATTTTCAAGTTCCAGTTCGAGTTCTATCCTTGTATCTTGCTCTATAGTCTTGTCAAGTCTTGTATCTTGGACATCCTCTCTTATCCTATTGTGATCTTGTAGTACGAGATCCTTTCGATTTATTTCTTGTAGCTAGTTCATCTCCCTAAAGGGAGTTCTTGTAATCTAGAGATCTTGCTCTAGACCTACGTTCCCAGGTTGTGGGATCTCCTGTATCATCTCTAGCTGAGTTATATATACCTATCAGTCCCGGGTTGTGGGACTTCTTGTATCAGCTACATATTCTTGTACTATTTTTCCTACATGAGTATTCTTGTAATTAGAATTATATTTCTGAAATCCTGTCTAATGAAGTCAGAGAGCACAATCTAGTGCTCCCCGAAAAATCATTATCTTTAACTCCAAGTCGGGCTCACAGAGGTGATCGAGGGAGATAGCTAATTAAAAAACAATAATATCTCCCGCATTACTTGTCCATATTGAATGTATGATAGCTCATTTCAAAGCTAATGAGAAGCTAATATCGTCAAAAATTAGAAAAAAACCACTTCTACAACTTTGTACAAAGCCAAAAACACCTATGACCTATCAAAAGACATGAAAAATTAGCACAAAACAACTTGTATCCACAAAAATATACCAAAAACACTTAGTTGAATGATAGTAGACATGAAGGGAAACAAATATCAAGTGTCAAATATAAAAAATAGAGCAAGGAGAATTCACACAAGAAGCCATGAAATCTTGCACACGAATTTTCAAGAACAAGAGTTCTCTTACTCACACTAGCAAAAAGTTTTTTACAATTTCATATTGGCCTTTTTATAGAAGTTTCTCATGACCATTCCTTTTTATTTTGAAAAGCTATAAAGATGAAAAAGAAACCTGCTTAAAGCTACTCTTATTTTGTGGATATTTTGAGGGAAAACTCTCCCTTCATTACAAAGTATGTAAATACAAATCCAATTGCTATATCATCCTAATTACAATCAGTGACGGAAGTAGACAGAATGGATAGATGTCTTGTCAAGCTTTCGATATCAACCCTCAACTTCCCTTATCAGCCAAATGTTAGACCCAAGTTGTGGGGAAAATAATAAACAGGTAAAAGATATACCCCCAATCAAAGGAAAGAGATCAACCCCCCAATCAAGAGAGAAAAATCAACCCCTCCATAAAAATATACATGATCATCATTATCTTTAACTCCAAGTCGGGCTCATGTTGGTGATCAAGATGTTACACTTATGTGTTCCTCGAGTAGCTTTGATGTGAACCTTTTCCCTATACATGGGCACTTTTTACTCTAGTGCTGGCTAGAGGTTTTTTCCCCATGTTACCACATACTTGATACTCTCATATGTGGTGGTACTTTGTACTTAGGGATATTATTCAGCTCCTACTTCAGTTCAGTTAATCGATCAATAGAGAGAGCTATTCCAGCCATCGTCTTCTCCGTGTGTCTTGCTGCGTTTGTGCTCTTTGTGTGTGCTTCTCGTGTGTCTCTTGCACTTCTACACACACCCAACAGTGTATCAGAGCAGGTTCAACTTCTTCTCAAGTTTTGGTTTTTCGCGTCGCGGTGCGTGCACACTTTAACAGTGCAAATCGACTTCAGAGCATAGAAGTGTGAATTTCAGCAACCCGAAAACATTTCCACCAGGTGCGCTGGAGTTTTACCCCCATTTCGAAGCCATTTGTGCAGTCAGAATCGCCATCAGAGTGACGGTTTGTGAGCTGAAATTTCAGCACTCATTTCAATTTTCGTCGAAGTGAAGATTTTGTCACATTCTTGTTCCTTAGTGAAATGGCGGGCAACAATGACTTGTTTGGCATGCTTCAAGCTGAAGATAAGCTTGATGGGACCAACTATCCGATGTGGTCTTACATGATGAAGCACGTTCTTGTTGCAAAACAACTTTGGAACATAGTGGCAGATGTAGATCGAAGACCGGCAGGTGCTTCTACTTCACAGTCTACTGTCACAGATGGAGCTTCTTCTTCGAGTACAATGGTTTCTCCTTCTCCACCTACACAGGAGCAGCTTAGATGGGATGGAAAAGATGCTCAAGCTCATGTTTTGATTGCGCTTTCAGTGAAGCGTCATATAGTTCCACACATTCGGTCATGTTCTACATCACGACAAGCATGGGACACTCTTGCTTCTTTGTATGCCGTGCGTAATGAAGCACGTGTTGCATACTTGAGGAAGCAACTTGAGGATGTATGTATGGCTGAAAATGAGTCAGTGGATGTGTATGTGACATGCATCAAGGACTTGAAAGAGCAATTGGCAAACATAGATGAGATCATTCCGGATGCATCACTCATTTCTACATTGTTGAAAGGATTACCGGAATCCTTTCAAAGCTTTGCTACTACACTCCATTTGGTTGCAAAAGGAAATCCTAATATGTATGCAGTTGATGAGGTTGTGTCTCTTCTTTTGCAAGATGAGCAATCTAGAGTGAATAGGAGTGGTTTGATTGAGGGAACGCAAGCACTTGCTATCTCACAAAAGGGGAAAAGCAAGTATGGTTCAACTTTTGGTTCATCAAAACCAAAGCCTCAAGCTTCCTCTTCCACTCATTCATCTAATGATGGTGATTTGCAAAAGAAGAAGAGATGCAAATATTGCCGGAAGGCTGGTCATACTATTGATGAGTGTAGAAAGCTTGCTAAACGCAATGAAAAGAAGAAGGAATCTGGCATGTCTATTGCTGAAAATTCAACAAATGCAAAGAATGATGAAGCTAACATGGCTCAAGATTTTTGGGCATGTGTTGTTACATGTCATTATGATGCTTCTTTACATTCTAAATGCATGGTTGTGAGTGAGGCTGATTCGGATTGGTTCTTTGATAGTGGTGCTTCAAAGCACATAACATCATGCAAAAGATTTTTTGCCTCTTTGAAATATGCACCTAAAGGAGGACATGTGGTGTCTGCAAACAATGCCTCTTATCCTATCATTGGAGTAGGAGAAATTGAGCTTACGGCTGCAAATGGAGGTGTGATTCTCTTGAAAAATGCATTGTATGTGCCCGGTATCAAGAAGAACTTAATTTCAGTTCCGTTGATTGCCAAAGCTGGACTTCATGTACACTTTGTTGATGATAAGTGTATGGTTCATGATTTCAGCAATGGTGATGTTATCGTGATGTCCGGTACATTATGTGATGGTTTGTATCGCATGGATACATACAAGAGAGCTGCCTCGAATGCCTTGGTTGCTCATACTTCTTCCATGGCTGAAATGGAGCTTTGGCATGCTCGTTTTGGTCATTTAAACTTCAATAGTTTGCTCTACTTGCAAAAGAAGGACTTGAGTCCATTGAAAAGCATGCATGTGAAGGTTGCATTCTTGGAAAAATGCATCGTGCTTCTTTTCCAAAAGATAGTCACACACACACTACAAGAAAATTGCAACTTGTTCATAGTGATGTATGTGGTCCCATCAAGACTCCATCTTTTGGGAAGCATGTATATTTTGTTACCTTCATTGATGATGCTACTCGCCATACATGGGTGTATCCTATGAAAGCAAAGAATGAGGTATTTTCTTGCTTCAAAGCATTTTTAGCTATGGCTGAAAATTTTTCTTCACAAAAGCTTTTGACTCTACGCACGGATCGTGGTGGTGAGTACATGTCACATGAGTTTAATGCTTTTCTTCGTGAAAGAGGTATTTCACGCCAATGTACGGTGCCATATACACCTCAACAAAATGGTGTTGCCGAGCGTAAAAATAGAACTTTACTTGAAATGGCACGACGTATGGTTAAAGGAAAGCATCTTCCTCATAAGTTTTGGATGGAAGCGGTCATGTGTGCAAATTATGTGTTGAATCGCTGCCCTACAAAAGCATTGAGAGTCATCACTCCTTATGAGGCTTGGAATGGTCATAAGCCTATGGTTAGTCATATGCGTGTGTTTGGTTGTTTGGCATATGCTCTTGAGCCATCACAACAACGTCACAAACTTGATGACAAGGCAAAGAAATGTATATTTGTTGGTTATAGTGCTGAAAGTAAGGGATATCGGTTGTACCATCCATTGACGAACATAGTTATTGTGAGTCGAGATGTGGTGGTATTTGCTGAAAATTCAGTTTTCCCTCTACTTGAATGCAAAAAACTGCCAACAATTAGCTCACAAGATGTGTTCGATACACTCATGCCTTTGTTCCAAAATGGTGCGCTTGACTATGGCCATGTAGACCAGCCAACTGAGGTTCAAAGGGCTGAAAAATTCCAGCCAAATAGGGCTGAAAATGTGGATAATTTTCAGCCAAACATGGCTGAAAAAATTCAGCCAAAAAATGTCAAAACTGTTGGAAATTTCCAGCCACATATGGCTGAACATATGCGACAAAATATGGCTGAAACTGAGCACGAAATTCAGCCCACGCATGATGTACATATTGAAGATGTTTTACATAATGAACGCATGTCTATCAAGAGTGCACAATCTATGCCAAAGTGGCTGAAACAAACTTTGCAGGACAACAAATTGAGTGCACCTTTACTTGGTAGAACAAGATCAAGCTCTCACCATGCATCAAGTAATTTTGTGGATTATTCTCTTATTGCTACAACATGTAATGAAGAGCCACTTTCTTTTGAAGATGCATGTGACGATCCACAATGGATGAGTGCTATGCAATCAGAAATGGATTCCATACATAGGAATGGTACTTGGGAGTTATGTGAATTGCCAAAAGGAAAGAATGCCATTGGTACAAAGTGGGTTTATAAGATTAAGAGAAAATCTGATGGTAGCATTGATCGCTACAAAGCTAGATTGGTTGCCAAAGGATATGCGCAACAATATGGCATTGACTATGAGGAAACTTTTGCACCTACTTCACGCATGACTACCATTCGTACCGTGGTTGCATTGGCTGCCCATCGAGGTTGGAAAGTGCATCAATTGGACATAAAAACAACCTTCTTGGATGGAGATTTGCAAGAAGAGGTCTATGTGAAGCAACCTCCTGGATTTGCTATGAAAGGGAAAGAGCATATGGTTTGTCGCTTGCATAAAGCTTTGTATGGTCTCAAGCAAGCTCCACGTGCAAGGTATGACAAAATACATAAGCACTTGATTGCTCTTGGCTTCACCTAGTCCGATTGAAAGCACACTCTATGTACACAAAAATGGGGCTGATCTTATAGTGCTTGTTCTTTATGTTGATGACATACTCTTGACTGGGTCATGTGATGCAAAACTTGACATTCTTATGGCTGATTTGCAGCATACTCTTGATGTCACTTATCTTGGTCTTTTGAGCTACTATCTTGGCATCCAGTTTGTATCCGTTGAGGGGGGAATTGTTATGCATCAAGGAAAGTATGTTGAAAAACTACTTCAGCGTTTTGACTTTGAGGATTGCAAGCCAGTTTCCACACCAGTTGAGACAGGATTTAGATTCTCAGTTGAGGATTCCAGTGATGCATTTGACACTTCTCTTTATCAGAAGGCTGTGGGATGTCTTATATATGCATGCAACACAAGGCCGGATATACAGTATGCAGTTTCCCAGTTGAGTCGATTCATGCATAGCCCTGGCACTAAGCATTGGCAAGCGATGAAACGTGTGTTTAGATATCTTCGAGGCACTTTGAGCTTAGGTCTCTTTTATGGCAGAGATGTTTAGCCATGCTTGCATGCTTTTACAGATAGTGATTGGGCTGGTTGTTATGAATGATACTCGCGTGTCCACTAGTGGTAAGTGCTTTTTCCTTGGAGACTCATGCATATCTTGGTTGAGTAAGAAGCAACCTACAGTGGCGACATCGAGTTCTGAAGCTGAGTACAGGGCAGTTTTCACAGCTACAGTGGAGTGTATATGGTTGAGATGCCTATTGATGGATCTTTGCATGGAGATTGATGCTGCTACGCATATTCTCACTGATAGTCAGAGTGCTTTGGCTATTGCACGAAACCCAGTGTTTCATGCACGGACCAAACATATTGAGGTGCATTATCACTATGTGAGAGAGCGCCTTCATGCAGGAGATATTGATTTGGTATATGTGCCTACACAAGATAATGTGGCAGACATATTCACCAAAGCTCTTCCATGGGAAAAGTTTGAAGCTTTTCGCAAAGCTTTAGGCTTATTACCTTGTGGGGGCTGATCTGTCACTCCCTGTATGTGTTCACATCATTCTCTCCAGGGGGGTTTGTTACACTTATGTGTTCCTCGAGTAGCTTTGATGTGAACCTTTTCCCTATACATGGGCACTCTTTACTCTAGTGCTGGCTAGAGTTTTTTTCCCCATGTTACCACATACTTGATACTCTCATATGTGGTGGTACTTTGTACTTAGGGATATTATTCAGCTCCTACTTCAGTTCAGTTAATCGATCAATAGAGAGAGCTATTCCAGCCATCATCTTCTCTGTGTGTCTTGCTGCGTTTGTGCTCTTTGTGTGTGCTTCTCGTGTGTCTCTCGCACTTCTACAAACACCCAACACAAGAGAGATAGCTAGTTAAAAAATGGTCATATCTCCCACATTACTTGTCCATATTGAATGTATGATAGCTCATTTCAAAGCTAATGAGAAGATAACACGATCAAAAATTAGAAAAAAAAACCACTTTTACAACTCCGTACAAAGCCTAAAATAGTATGGCCTATCAAAAGACATGAGAAATTAGCAGAAAACAACTTATATCCACAAAAATAGACCAAATACACTTAGTTCAATGATAGTAAACATGAAGAGAAACAAATATCAAGTGTCACATATCAAAAATAGAGCAAGGAGAAGTCACCAAGAAGCCATGAAATCTTGCATAGGGATTTTAAAGAAGAAGAGTTCTCTTACTCACACTAGCAAAAAGTTTTTTACAAATGAGATCTTGACCTTTTTATAGAAATTTTTCATGACCATTCCTTTTTATTTTGAAAAGCTCTAAAGATGAAAAAGAAACCTACCTAAAACCACTCTTCTTTTGTGGATATTTTGAGGAAAAACTCTCCCTTCATTACAAAGTATGTAAATACAAATCCCATTGCTATATCGAGCTCTAGTATTGTACAATGTCTATAAAAAATATATAAGTGCTATGGAAAATGACTAAAAAAATGAAATTTCTTATAGGGATCTTGCCATCTTATGTAATTGTTGGGGATGTAAGGTTCATGTAGCCCTACCTCTATATTTTTATACATGTATATTTTTCATAATGTTGCCTTAGATTATCATTATGTGGGTTTTGAGGCTTCCACACATGTGTGCATTTCTCTCACTCTCTCTCTCTCTTCATCTCCTTCTTGCCTTTCTTGTTCAACCCAATAGAGTCCCTCATTAGTATCAAAGTGTCTTGATAGTAGGTCCATATTTCGGCCATAACGTGAGTTAGGAAACTCTAATTGAAGTGGTTTAAGGTTTTCTAAGTAACTTATGAAGAGACCTAAAATTTCAGTTGACAATGCAAAAACTACTTTAGAATTGTACTTTGTCAAAAATTAGAAAATGTATAATGATCTAAAAGTTGGGTTTGTAATCACCTTGTGAGTAGATCCATATCATGGTAATAAATTGACTTATAGAGAGATTGAAGTGATTCGACTTTCTCTACATATCTCACGAAAGCATCTACAATTTTGAAGTAGAATTTAAATTCATAAATGTAGATCATTGAAAATGAAAAATACACAGAGAATGTTGCAAGTCAAAATGATAATGAGAGCAAATGTGTATTTTGCTTGTGCTTGAAGTAAACACCTTTGATTAAGATGTTTTAAGTGTCAATGTGTAGGCAAGGGAGAGTTCTTCAAGTTTGATGAAGAGAAATTTGAATTTCAAAGCTTATCAACGATAAGTTATGTTAGAGGGCCGCCGAACCAGGATGGATGAACCCGGATAGGTGCCGTAAAAAGTGGATTTGCGGAACCATTGTAGCAGATTTCTATTTAAAGCGCATAAAGGAAAGCGGTAAAGATCGGTAGTTTTTTCGAAAAGAGTCTCTGTTCTGCTGGGCATTGTAGTGAGTAGGGTTGATCACATCTCGAACTGAAGTGTTTAGAAATTGCAAGTATCGTATTGTATTCTGTTTGTCTGTATATTGAATCAATTTGGGAGATTGCGAGCATCATATTTTGAAACTATGTATGAGATATTGATGAGTACATTGAGTTTTGTTCTATTCTATTCGTATCTAACTATTCTGCTATTCTCGTTGTTGAACCGATTTCCCTTCGGTAGTCTTGCGTTGTGAGTCTATTTGATGATCAGTTATATGCGATTCTAGATCTTTTCTGTTGTGAGATTGTGTGTTTGTCATCCTGCGAAGAGACTGTGTAAGGTCAAAGTTAATCATCTACGTTTAGTACCTTTTCGGTTAAGTGACCAGATTCGATACAATAGTCTGCGTTCACTGAGAATTCGATAAAGATCTGTATGTGGACAGAAGTATTGGTAAGTTTATCAATTGAGGTAGGAATTTGTGACTTGAGTCAGTATACGAAAAGTTTGGCGTAATCCCGATTATAGTTGTCTGTGTATTATTGTTCGGTGTACTTACCTGTCACATGGAATCGTCATATTGAATAGTATTCAATTACTGAAAAGTGCGTATTCTATTATTTACAAGTCACAACAGGACCTCTGCTCCATTACCATAGCAGATTCAGGCTAAAAGTCCTAATATTCACCGTGCCGAAGAGTAGTCAGTATTCAGACTCACCCACTGTGCTAAGACGTGAGGGAGCATTTATGATTGTGTGAAGTATTGGGAAAATAGTACAAGGCCTCTGTCTAACAGACCCCTACCACTCCCAAGAACCCGAGGACCCGATAATACTCTTCCGAAAGTTGGATAGAAGTATTATCGTTTAACATTGGCGATCCTACTGGGGATGTGGCATTAAGATTGCCTGGTATTTTGTTCAAACTAAATTTTGTTGGAAGGACAGTAGCAACAGAATTAGATTGTTGCAAGACTGTTCTGTTCGTAATACTATATGATCAGTACGGAAATGCTACATGCCGATTACTCGATCAGGTGAAAAGTATCCCAAGAATCATCAGTTAGGGGTATGAAGAACAACTCTGGGAGGTACTAGTACAATTAGACCTGACCCAGTTGTCGAAAAAGTGACGAACGATAACACTGATTCCGGTGAGATTACGGTAGAACGTAGTACATCTCTAGAACTGTCTGGTATCACTACGGTGCAGACTGTCGAAAATACAGCAATTTTGGAATCTACCAAGACGCAGTTGGAATTTAGTCTAAAAGTTTTCGGAATAGATTCAGATACGATTAGAAACACTTTAGGAAAGGAAATTCACACAGGCGAATCTACACTGTATCCAGTCACAATTTCGAATCCTTCCGGTGGAATTTCGGTAAGAAAAACACAGTTTTTCGGTGCCGATTCAGCAGTTTCGGCTGGATCTTCAGCTCAACTACAACGTTTGGAAGCAAGTCCTCCTACTCTGGATATCAAGGAGGAAGGAAGACTATTTGAAACAGAAATTCGCAATATAGTAAGTAAGCTAATTGCACCGGAAAGTGTGCCATTTGGTGAAACAAATTCCGGTAGTTCAGAAACTCAAAACAGAAATACAGAAGGAGTGTATAATACATTTACGATGAATGAACAACCGCAACGACAGTTAGGTCAACCCAGATTGGCTCCAACGGGAGTAACATACACAAAGTTTAGTGGGTTTCCAGGAGATGATCCAGATGCTCACGTACGCACCTTTGAAATCAGTTACGCTGTCCTCAACCATCCACCGGATCCGGCATACAAAGCAATTGTTTTTCAATCTACACTTGTGAATGAAGCAGCAAGATGGCTTACTGAATACGATATTAATCATTTCGGTACTTATGAAGCAGTACGAGACTCTTTTTTGCAGCGATTCAGGCTGAAAAAGAATCTTGCAGAGATCTTTGAGTATTTACAGAACAACAGACAGAAACCAAATCAAACTGTACAAGAGTATGCTACCCTTTTCAGAACACATTTAAGACAGTTACCCCAGGCTCATGCTAATTTACCAGATGATGTTATTACACAGTGGTTTATCAATGGCTTACTTCCTCAACTTAGGCAAATCATGATTATAAGATGTGTAGGAGCCATGACCCTCGATGCAGTGATCGCAATGACCCTTCAGCTGGAAAACAAAGTTGGTGGATTTTCAGAGGATTTGGAATGGATAAAAACAAACAAACAGGTGGCTGAAGAGATAACTAAGCAAGTATATTGCACCACCTGCAAGAATTCAGGACATACTAGTGCCCAGTGTGCGTTAAATCAGACCTATTGCGCCATCTGTAACATTGTTGGACATACCACTGAGAATTGTGCATACAATGCCAGAAGACAAGGAACAGCAACAGTTAATGCAATTATTCAGAAACAAGGGCAGTCAGCCAATCAATATGTACCCCCACATTTGAGAAACAATCAACAACAAGGTTATCGACATTATCGAGGATAGAGGAACAACAACTATAATACACCACGCTGGCAGAATGGACCACCCCCCGGAAAATCATAATTTACCACCACCTCGATGTCATTTCTGTGGACAATTGGGCCATATTAGAAGATTCTGTAGAGATGCAGCGGAATATGATCAAAGGAAAAAGGAACGTCAAAACCCAATGGCCAATGTGGTAACAATCACACCTGTAGAGACGCAGGCAGCAGCAGTTCAAACTCGTTCCGGTAAACAATTGCAACCAGCAGCAGAATTATTTGAACCAGGGATATGCGAACAACACAGAATGTATCATAAAGCTAGCCAGTGGACCACCGTAGAACCACCTGTTTTTCCAGAACCTACTCCAGTAATCCAGTCCCCGGATACGACACAAGCTCGTGCTGACAATACAGAAACAGGTACATCATCTGCAGTAGAATTACCATCTTCAGACCAAGCTTCATCTTCAACAGTTAAGGAAGATGCAAATCAATTGCAACCAGCATGGGATATATTGTCAAAAGCATCCATCACACTGCCTTTCGGGCAATTACTGGCATTAGTACCAGGAATACGCCAACAATTTCAACAACAGTTTACTACAAAATCTACTTGCATTCCGGCTACCGCAACAGTACAACCAGAGCCAGACTCTACGGTAGATCACTCAGTTCCTCTGATTACGGTATGGTTTCATAAACATCAAATCCCACAAGTTTTAATTGATGGGGGATCTGGCGTGAATATTGCCACTGCGTCACTTTGTAAGAAGTTAGGATGGACTAAGATAGAACCAGTTCAATTCTTTGTTAGGATGGTTGATCAATCTAGAGTTCATCCAATAGGACTGGTCCGAGATATACCCATAACTGTGCAAGACACAACATTCAAGATGACTTTTGTTGTTCTAGAATTGCCGGAATCCACCCTAGATTACAATCTACTTTTCGGCCGTCCTTGGTTGAAACAAGTCAAGGTAATTCAAGACTGGTCAGCCCAGGAACTTACGTTCAAAGATAAAAATCGTAAATGTGTTGTAAAGTTAGATGCGATACAACCCTGTGAGTTACATGCTCGACCATATTTTGCCGAACCAGTCCATATGTTAGATGGGTTGTCTGATGACGAAGAAGAAGAATTTCTGAAGAATAATGTTGATTTAATGACATTAGGAACTATTGATCTACAGTCTGTGGTAGATACCTGGAATGCTTCAGTATGTACAGTAATACCCATTGCCGAAGAAACTAAGGAGAAAGATACCATTTCAATTCACGGTAATGAACTACAGCAACTTCTCGAACCATCAGCTAATACAGAGAAATATCAACAATTTTATGTTCCAGAAGACCAGTTAATTACTTATAATCTTGGAGATGAAGATCACCCTCGTCCTGTAAAGATAAAGCAAAACTTACCTCAAGCCTTTCAAGCAGATTTAATTCAGTTACTCCAAGAATTTACTGACGTCTTTGCATGGGATTACAAAGACATGAAGGGCTTGGATCCTCGTATTTATCAACACAGAGTTATGCTAAAACCAGAAGCAAAACCGATAAAGCAAACCAGCTACCAGATGAACCCACATTATGCATCACAGGTAAAGGCTAAACTTGATAGGTTGTTAAAAGTTGGATTCATAGTACCAATAGAACATGCGGAATGGATTTCACCGATTGTGATTGTACCGAAGAAAAACAAGCAATTGAGAATCTGCGTAGACTATCGGAAATTAAATGCTGCAACAGTACCGGATCCCTTTCCGATTCCTTTTTTGGATACTATGCTTGACAAAGTAGCAGGTCATGAGATGTATTCATTCCTAGATGGATACAGTGGATATAACCAAGTAAGAATGGCTGAAGAGGATATACCAAAAACTGCATTTATTACAAATTGGGGTGTCTTTGCTTGTACAGTAATGTGGTTTGGATTGAGGAATGCACCAAGCACATTTCAAAGATGTATGCAGGAGATATTTTCTCCTTATCTCACCTCATTTATGCAAGTATACCTTGACGATTTTTCAATTTTCGGTAAGATGATCGCACATCTGGTACATTTACGATGTTGCTTCCAGAGATGTAGAGAATATAGATTGTGTTTAAACCCAAACAAATCTGTGTTTGCGGTTTCATGTGGTAAGTTACTTGGTCACATCATATCGGCACAGGGTATTCAAGTCGATCCTGATAAAATTTCAGCAGTATTAGAAGCTCCGGTGCCTAATACACCTAAGGAAGTAATGCGGTTTATGGGTCAAGTGAGATGGCATGGAAGGCATTTACGGTGGCTTGCTCATGTGGCGATACCACTGAACAAATTAATTTCCAAGACTCCACGGCAATTCGAATGGACTCAGGAATGTCAGATAGCATTTGATCGACTGAAACAATTATTAACACAGGTTCCCATTTTACAGCCACCAGATTGGGATCATCCATTTCACGTATTTGTTGATGCATCTGATATAGCAATAGGAAGTGTACTGATGCAACAAACAGATAATTGGTTTAGACCAGTATACTATGCTAGCAGAAGATTAGCACCTGCAGAGAAGAACTACTCGGTAACTAAGAGGGAATGCTTAGGACTAGTGTATTCGGTAAAAAAATTCAGACATTATTTGCTGGGCCGAAAATTTACATTTCATGTCGATCATGCTGCACTTGTTTACTTGGTTCGGCAGCAACATATAGGTGGCCGCCTAGCACGATGGGTTCTACTATTGCAGGAATTCGACTATGATGTCATTCATCGGCCAGGTAGTTCACATGCTTTAGCAGACTTTTTGTCACGCTTAGATTCAGGTGAACCTCCGGTTGGTATAAATGATACAACGCCAGCCATCTATACTTCAGAACCAACTACTGAGGAATTGTCAACCCAACCAGTACCAACTACGTATTATGATCAGTTATTGACCTTCCTTTCGGATGGATGTCTACCTTCTGAAGTTCCTACAGCTACATGCCGAAAAATTGCAGTTTTTAGTCGAAGATTCCGGTTAGTTGCTGGAGAACTTTATTATGCAGATCATACAGGAATCTTACTCCGGTGTGTTCCTACACACGAAGTAAATTCAGTCATCAATTTAGCTCACTCAAGTCCAACAGGAGGACATTTTGCAGCAGATCTTACTCACCGAAAAATTCTGCAAAGTGGACTTTGGTGGCCTACTATGTACAGAGATGTATTGGAATTTATCAAAACTTGTGATAGCTGTCAAAGAACTGGACAACCACTACAACGCCATTACTTTCCACTTCATCCAGTACTTCCTTTAGAACCATTTCAGAAATGGGGTCTAGATTTTATTGGTCCAATCACACCTCCCGCGGTATTCAGTAATAACCGGTATATATTGACTTGCACAGATTACGCAACCAGGTGGGCAGAAGCATGGCCTTTACGTTCGGCTACAGCAGTTGAAGTAGCGAAATGTCTATTATCAGATGTCTTTCCAAGATTTGGATTGCCACTAGAGCTTGTTTCAGATCAGGGCACTCATTTTATGAACAATTTGATGAAAGCATTAACACAGTCATTCCAAATCAGTCATAAATTCAGCTCACCATATTATCCTCGTGCAAATGGATTGGCAGAAAGTACCAACAAATCTTTGCTGAACATGCTTCAGAAATTGACTAGAGAAACACCGGAAAGATGGGATCAGTTGCTACCTGCAGTCTTATGGGCCTATCGCACTACATATAAGGTAACCACCGGCTTGACACCATTCAAGTTAGCCTATGGACTAGAAGCAATAGCTCCGATGGAAATTGTAATACCAAGTTTAAGAGTAGCAATTTCTCAGAAGCTTCTACCCGAAGAGTCATTGGTATTTCGGTTGGAAACACTTAGAGAATTAGAGGAGCACCGATGGCTCAGTTTCTTAACTATGAAAGAAATCCAACTAAGACAGACCAGGACACATGACCGCAATTTAAAGACCTCAGTATTTTCGGTAGGACAGCTTGTTCTTTTCTACAATGCGAAATCCAACAGATCAGCAGGAAAATTCAAGTTACGTTGGTTCGGTCCATTCAAGATTTCAGAACAAGTTGGTCCAGCAACTTTTCGGTTGACTACGTTGACCGGAAATCCACTTCCAAAGGTAATCAATGGGTCGAAGCTGCGGCCGTATTATCCCAGTACCAGTACTAATTCTACCCTGAATGCTCACCTGCAAGCCGAAAATGAACTTTTGCAGTCAAGAATACAAGTATTGCAGGAATTCGAAAAGCAGATATTAAAAGATGAGGGTGTAGAACTAAATGCCACATTGATGACAAATGTGGACATAGATTTATTAAAACAACAGTTGGATAGCCGTGTTCAAAATAGCTGGACACTTTTTCGCAGGAGATGGCTGGCTATACTTGTTCCGCCACTAGAACAAATGCGATCAGAAAGGATTGGGGAGTCAAACCCTGGTAGGGACCGACAGACACTGTAAAAGGATATTTCAGCCAGGTGGTGATAGGATACTGTATGGGTACATGGCTTCTGCAGAAGACATGGATATTTTCAACAAGCATAGCACAGGCATATCCAAGTTGAAATGGGAACTAAAGCGGTACAAACACGTACAAACTTTCAAGAAGAAGAGGATTCAACAGCACAGAGGATACTTTGATTCCATAGACGAAGCGATTAAAGCACATGACAAGACCAATTCACAAGGTCAAGTTGTCTGTGCTAACTCACGAACAGCTTCTTTTGATCTCGAGGAAGCTAACAATCATATCATTGTCTGGCCTCCTATTGTATGTATAAATAGACATGTTTTTTAGGATGGCTTAGATGTTCAAAAAGCTATTCAAGTCAAAAAGGAAGAGCTGCAACTGAAGAATACGAGTATGAAAAGCGTGAGCTTTTGAGGCAACAGCATATAAGAAAGCAAGACTTCATGAAGAGGCAACTAGACCAGCTATACGAGTTTGAGGAAGTTCAAACTATCACGTACGGTGACACATTCGGGGTTCAAGGATATTTGCTGAATCACCAGTAGGATATTGGCATGCTGAACGTTTAGCCAGAGCCTTTGTGGATGCATGTAAAGGAAGGGAACATTGGGATAGCCCAGGCAAAAGGATATTACTAACAGTACTGCACCTCCGGGTTCGAGTCCACCGTGCGTGCCAGTGTTAGAGGGCCGCCGAACCAGGATGGATGAACCCGGATAGGTGCCGTAAAAAGTGGATTTGCGGAACCATTGTAGCAGATTTCTATTTAAAGCGCATAAAGGAAAGCGGTAAAGATCGGTAGTTTTTTCGAAAAGAGTCTCTGTTCTGCTGGGCATTGTAGTGAGTAGGGTTGATCACATCTCGAACTGAAGTGTTTAGAAATTGCAAGTATCGTATTGTATTCTGTTTGTCTGTATATTGAATCAATTTGGGAGATTGCGAGCATCATATTTTGAAACTATGTATGAGATATTGATGAGTACATTGAGTTTTGTTCTATTCTATTCGTATCTCAGGATGGATGAACCCGGATAGGTGCCGTAAAAAGTGGATTTGCGGAACCATTGTAGCAGATTTCTATTTAAAGCGCATAAAGGAAAGCGGTAAAGATCGGTAGTTTTTTCGAAAAGAGTCTCTGTTCTGCTGGGCATTGTAGTGAGTAGGGTTGATCACATCTCGAACTGAAGTGTTTAGAAATTGCAAGTATCGTATTGTATTCTGTTTGTCTGTATATTGAATCAATTTGGGAGATTGCGAGCATCATATTTTGAAACTATGTATGAGATATTGATGAGTACATTGAGTTTTGTTCTATTCTATTCGTATCTAACTATTCTGCTATTCTCGTTGTTGAACCGATTTCCCTTCGGTAGTCTTGCGTTGTGAGTCTATTTGATGATCAGTTATATGCGATTCTAGATCTTTTTTGTTGTGAGATTGTGTGTTTGTCATCCTGCGAAGAGACTGTGTAAGGTCAAAGTTAATCATCTACGTTTAGTACCTTTTCGGTTAAGTGACCAGATTCGATACAATAGTCTGCGTTCACTGAGAATTCGATAAAGATCTGTATGTGGACAGAAGTATTGGTAAGTTTATCAATTGAGGTAGGAATTTGTGACTTGAGTCAGTATACGAAAAGTTTGGCGTAATCCCGATTATAGTTGTCTGTGTATTATTGTTCGGTGTACTTACCTGTCACATGGAATCGTCATATTGAATAGTATTCAATTACTGAAAAGTGCGTATTCTATTATTTACAAGTCACAACAGGACCTCTGCTCCATTACCATAGCAGATTCAGGCTAAAAGTCCTAATATTCACCGTGCCGAAGAGTAGTCAGTATTCAGACTCACCCACTGTGCTAAGACGTGAGGGAGCATTTATGATTGTGTGAAGAATTGGGAAAATAGTACAGGGCCTCTGTCTAACAGACCCCTACCACTCCCAAGAACCCGAGGACCCGATAATACTCTTCCGAAAGTTGGATAGAAGTATTATCGTTTAACAGTTAGTAAAATATAGAGCAACAATTTTTCACCATAAAAACCCTAATTGATTTTGGAGGCTCATTTTGACTTGGAACTTTGAGAGAGAGATTTATTTTGTGTGAGATCTTGGTTTAGAGATTGAGGGCATTGGCTATGTATGGACTATGATGTATGTTCCTAAATATGAGAGTAGAGTAGGTTATCTTTAGGTTTTGACATGTATGATGGAATTGTGGTATTGTCTTTAGTTTATACCATTTCATCTTTGATTTGAGGTCATGGTTTTTCAATGCATGTACAATGGCATTATGGTCATATTTTGTTTTATGACACTTGGATATGGATTTATTTGCCGATTTCACATAGTTATGTGAGAGATTGATTGGATGTTTGGTTGGTACTTGTATTTTCTTGCTTTCTTTGTGGGCCAATCATAGTCTATTTGTCAGTTGGATTGGTTACCGTGTTAGTCTATGGTCATTGATTGGATTGTTCATTATGCGAGTGTGATTCTTGACATTCATGGATGGTGATTCTCACATGATTCTTTGTTTCTATAGTCCATTTTTCAAACGAGACACGCCACCTTGTATACTAGAAAAGTGCTCTTCTAGATCTTGTCATATGCTAGCTTTGGATCACTATTTACTTCTAGATTGCTTGGACTATGTCATATGTGATACATGATAGATTGGACCATCTTTTGAGATTCATTCTTGAGTGGGAGGTGTATTTCCATTGTATTGATGTAGATTGCCCTCAACTTTTTGATATGTATTTGTCATTATCTATGCTTGGATCATTCTTCTTGCATCAATTCTTGGTATATTTTTGTATTAATAAGTGTGATCACACTTAGAAAAGTGGACGGACTTTTTTCTATCTTTTGAGAAAATTTTCTCCTCTGGCTTGTATATATGCCTATAAGTGTAACACGCTAGTTTTCTTTTGTACATTCACTTAATAATACACTCAGTCTTGATCTTTATTCCTCATGTTGTTTTGATGCTCCTATAATCCTCAAACTCCAACAAGTTGATATCAGATGAGGTTGTCACTTTCTACAAGGCATCGTTGACACCCTTCTAGGCACTATCTCAAATTCACACAAAATTTTGGTGAGCATACTTTGCGTCATTAATACATAAAAAATAATTTTGTTCTAGGGACTGAAAATTTTGAGTCGATCTCGTTTTAGCCTTCAAGCGTGCTATTGCAATGACTATATAGGCAATTTTTTCCTTTCATGTCAAACACAGTCAACTATGCAATGCATGCTCATACACCTTTAAGTTGTCAAAATCCATGAAGAACACACCTAATCCTAATTGTAATCATTGGTAGAAGTAGACAGAATGGACAGATATCTTGTCAGGCTTTTGATATCAAACCTCAACTTCTCTTATCATCCAAAGAGATTAGACCCCCAATCAAGAGAGAAAAGAGACCAAACCTCAACTTCCCTTATCATACAAAGAAAAGAGATCAGACCCCCAATCAAGAGAGAAAAATCGACCCATCCATGAAAATGTTCATGATCATCATTATCATTAACTCCAAGTCGGGCTCACATAGGTGATCAAAAGAGAGAGCTAGTTAGAAAATGGTCATATCTCCCATGTTACTTTTCCATATTGAATGTATCATAGCTCATTTCAAAGCTAATGAGAAGAGAACGCCATCAAAAATTAGAAAAAAATCACTTCAACAACTCTGTACAAAGCGAAAAATAGTTATGACCTATCAAAAGACATGAAAAATTAGCACAAACCAACTTGTATCCACAAAAATAGACCAAAAACACTTAGTCGAATGATAGTAGACATGAAGGGAAAAAATATCGTGTTACATATAAAAAATAGAGCAAGGAGAAGTCACCAAGAAGTCATGAAATCTTGCACACAATTTTTCAAGAAGAAGACTTCTCTTACTCATAGTAGCAAAAAGTTTTACAAATGAGATGTTGGCCTTTTTATAGAAGTTTTTCATGATCATTCCTTTTTATTTTAAAAAGTTCTAAAGATGAAAAAGAAAGCTACTTAAAACTACTCTTATTTTGTGGATATTTTGAGGGAAAACTCTCCCTTCATTACAAAGTATGTAAATACAAATCCCATGCTATGTCAAGCTCTATTATTGTACAATGTCTATAAAAAATATATAACTTCTATGGAAAATGACTAAAAAAACGAAATTTCTTATAGGGATCCTGCCATTATGTAATTGTTGGGGATCTAAGGTTCATGTAGCCCTACCTCTATATTTTTATACATATATATTTTATATAATGTTGCCTTGGATTATCATTATGTGGGTTTTGAGGATCCCACATGTGTACACATCTCCTCTCTCTCTCTCTTTGTCCATCTCTTTCTTGCTCTTCTTGTTCAACCCAATAGATTCCGTCATTGGTATCAAAGTATCTTGATAGTAGGTCCATATTTTGGCCATAACTTGTGTAAGTGTTGGAGTTAGACGTCTACGGAAGCACGCAAACAACACAAGGAAGAAGAAGAAGAAGCTTGGAGCACAACACACAATATTGAATGTATTACCAATAGATGGTACAAAAATAAGTAGCCTATTAGGGCAATAGGCGTATATACAAGCCGTGGGAAAAAAACCTACTAAAGAGGGAAAAAAGTGCCCCGACGATCCTAGAGTGTTCACACACATCACTATCTAAATATATCAACAAATCCCCTGTGGGAGTGATGCGGTGAACAAGAAGATGGCACTCATGTATAAGGAAGTGTGAAGCTATGTGGAATCAATCCACAAAAGGAAGTAAGCCCAAAGCTTTGCAGAAAGCTTCAAACTTCTCCCTAGGCAGAGCCTTCGTAAAAAGGTATGCAATGTGCTCATGCATGATCACATATGCCAAGTTGATCTCTCCAGTGGAGAACCTCTCCCTGGCATAATAATAATGCACCTCAATGTGCTTAGTGCGAGCATGGAACACATGGCTCCTTGCAACTACCAATGCGCTTTGACTATTAGTGAAGATGGTGGTGGCAGAAGACTGACCAACACCCAAATCATCCATAAGGCATCTAGGCCACACACACTCAAGATTCGCTGTGAAAGCTGCCCTATACTCAGCCTCACAACTGGAAGTGGCCACAATAGCCTGCTTTTTGCTCAACCAAGATATACATGAGCTACCAAGCATGAAGCAAAAACCATTGGTGGACACACGAGTGTCATAGCAACCAACCCAATCACTGTCAGAAAAAGCATGCAAATCTGGTGGTAGTGATCCCCCCTTGGGATAAAACAATCCAAGTAGCACGGTACCACTCAAGTAGCAAAAGATGCACTTAACTGCCTGCCAATGTTTGACACTTGGGCATTGCATAAACCTGCTCATCTGTGAGATAGCAAACTGAATATCCGACGGAGTAATGCATAAGTAAATCAAGCATCCAATAGCCTGCTGATAGAGGACAACATCAAATGCATCTCCAACATCATGAAGACTCAATCGTAAACCTGTCTCCATAGGAGTGGCAATAGGCTTACAATCTTCAAGACAAAAGTGCTGCAATAATGTGTCAATATATTTCATTTGACACGAAGCCATTCCACCATCAACTTTCATAAACTGAATGCCCAAATAGTGATGCGAATGCCCCAAATTAGACATCTCAAATGAGGCATGCAAATCAGTCTTAAAATCAGCAATATGCATGTCATGAGGACGAGTGAGCAGCATGTCATCAACATACACAACAGTGATCAAAAGCTAATCATTAGCACACTTAACATATAAGGTGAACCCAATGTGTAGAATTCTGTGCTTCATCAAACGAAACACGTTTAGTCTCATCACAGAGACTAGATCCAGCCATAGAATAGCAATCTAATGCAAAAGAGGCACTATGAGAGCCTGAACAAGTACAATATGATAGAGGTGCATTTAATTTTATGTCATGCAAAGTCTGCACTAGCCATTTTTGCATAGTTTTTGCCTCCTCAATATCAACTCTCTCATCAACAAGTGCATCATGCAAATCTCCATCAGAAATGGAATGATCTGCATCATGACATGAAACCTGCAATGGCTAAGAAGTTGCCTCACTGGGACCAGCACTAGACTGCCCACCTATAAAAAGAGGAAGCCTCCTCCTCTGCTCCACCTCTGCCTCCTCCATCCCACCACCCCCTCATACTTCTCCCCTCAGCCCCCAAAGCAGATGAGCAACAGAGGGCTCGCAACCATGCCAAGCCTCATATGGTGTGATAGACTCCAGTGCCTCAATGGGACACCTGTTAAGTACATATGCTGCACACATGACAACCTCAAGCCAGAAACTATGTGGTAAAGCCTAAATCTTGACCATACACCTCACCATTTCCATGAGTGACCTGTTCTTCCGTTCAGCAACTCCATTCTATTGAGGTGTATATGGCACTGTACATTGATGTTTTATCCCACATTCAGCCAGAAATGCATTAAAGTCGAAAGACATATATTCCTCCCCTCGATCAGAATGGAGGGTGCCCATTTTACATGCTGACAAATTTTCAACCAAAATAAAAAACTATTTGAAGCCAATAAACACTTTGGCCTTTGCTTTGAGTGGAAAAATCATCAATGAAAGTCATGAAGTAAAGACAATTTCCAAAAGAAGGTGTCTGCATAGGACCACAAACATCACTATTTACAAGCTACAATTTCAGAGTAGCCCAAACTGAACCATCTTTTGGGAAGGAGGAACGCTGCATTTTGCCCTAAATACAACCTTCATAGACACGTTTTGCAAATGTTTCAAGTTTGGGCAAAGAGGACACCATTTTAGGTTTTTGCAGGTGTAGCAAACTAGAAAAATTGAGATGACCAAAGCGTGCATGCCAAATCTTTGCATCTGACATAGCCTGAGAATCATGTACTACACATGCCGAATCATTCATATATCTTTCATAGTCTATGAGCTTATACAACCCATGATGTAAAGTGCCAGAAGCAATAATCATGTCGCCATTTGACAGATCATGAACTGTACATCTATCATCAACAAATTTCACAACTAACTTCCTTCTTCCAATGTGCAACATTTGCATATTTGTGCTTACTAGTAGAAGAGCTCCATTTACCTTTGCCCTTCTGACTAGCCAAGAAAGCTTGATCTGCAACATGCATAATAGACCTATTCTGCCTAGACTGGTCTTCCTACAACAATACAAAAACTAACTCTTCAAATGTTAAGGCATTTGGATTGCCTTTCATCATCAAACAAAGAGTAGAAGCAAAACTCTGATATGAGTGAGGAAGACAATTTAGAACAGTCTGCACAAGTAAACTGTTAGGATGAATTCATCTATAGAAATCAAATGTTCCTTCAAATCCTTGATCTTTGTGGGAAAACTATCCATACAATCACCTTCATTCATGTGCTCACTCTCCAACTGTTTTCAGAGGTAAGCAACACGAGCCTCATTCCTAGCTTGATACAATGAGGTAAGTGTATCCCAAGCATCCTTAGCTGTTCTGCAAGAGTGAATGTGAAGAATAATGGTAGGTTTGGCAGAAAAAGCTATCAATGCATGTGCCTGAGCATCTTTGCCATCCTAATGAATTTGCTCTATAGTAGGTGCAACAAAAATAACAACATGAGTAAGAATCTATAGAGTATCACCATCTTCGACACCATCTGCATCAACTTCAGTACCTGTATTTGTAGTACTTGTATTCATAGGTGTAATATGACGTCTTTCAACACCCTACACAATATTCCATAGTCCGTTTGCAACCAATACATGACACATCATATAAGCCCACAATGGGTAATTTGTACCACCCAACTTATCCTCAACAACCAACATACGAAATACATCACTGCTTTTAGCCATGGCCACTGACTAAAATACCTTGATGCAAAAAAATGACTGTATCTGAAAAAGTTGAACATAACTATGCAAACAAGTTTTGCTACACCAGTAGCAGATTTTGAGACACTTATACTGGCGAACCAAAACTTGTATATATCTTTGGCACAAAAGATGAAATAGCTTGCACAAGCGCTACGATAGTGCGTTCGGAGGCCAAAACGAGCTCAGATCATGATGTTGGCACCACAAAACGAAGCAATTTTGATATCCTTATCACCTTGAGTATGTGTACGAAATTTTGTGCAATTCTTAGACTGTGACTGGAGGAGTGTTGACGATGCCCTAGATGAAGCGACGACCTGCGTTGATACCAATTGTTGGAATTAGACGTCTGCGGAAGCATGTGAACATCACAAGGAAGAAGAAGAAGCTTGGAGCACAACACACAATACTGAATGTATTACCACTAGAATGTACAAAGATAAGTAGCCCATTAGGGCAGTAGGTGTATATACAAGCCGGGGGAAAAAAACCTCCTAAAGAGGGAAAAAAGTGCCCCGATGATCCTAGAATGTTAACACACATCACTACCTAAATGTATCAACACTAAGTAACTTATGAAGAGACCTACAATTTCATTTCAAAATGTAGAAACTACTTTACAATTGCACTTTGTCGAAAATTGAAAAAATGTACAATGATCTAAAAGTTGGGTTTGTAATCACCTTGAGAGTAGATCAATATCATGGTAATAACTTGACTTATAGAGCTCAGATTGAAGTGATTTGACTTTCTACACATATCTCAAGAAAGCATTCATAGATGTAGATCGTTGAAAATGCAAAATACACAAAGATAATGTTGCAAGTCAAAATAATAATGAGAGCAAATGTCTATTTTGCTTGTGCTTGAACTAAACACCTTTGATCAATATGTTTTAAGTGTCAATGTGTAGACAAGAGAGAGTTCTTCAAGTTTGATGAAGAGAAATTTGATTTTTCAAAGCTTATCACCAATAAATTAGTAACTATAGAGCAATAATTTTTCACCATAAAAACCCTAATTGATTTTGGAGGTTCATTTTGAGTTGGAACTTTGAGAGAGATATTTCTTTTGTGTGAGATCTTTGTTTAGATCTCGAGGGCATTGGCTATGTATGAACTATTATGGATGCTCCTCAATATGAGAGTAGAGCGGGTTATATTGGTTTTGACATGTATGATGGAATTGTTGCATTGTCTTTAGTTTATGCCATTTTATCCTTGATTTGAGGTCATAGTTTTGTCAATGCATGTACAAAGGCATTATGGCCATATTTTGTTTCATGACACTATTGATATATTTAGGTAGTGATGTATGTAAACACATTAGGAACACCGGGGCACTTTTTTCCCTCTTTAGGAGGTTTTCTTCCCCCCGGCTTGTATATACGCCTATTGCCCTAATAGGTCACTTATCTTTGTACATTCTAGTGGTAATACATTCAGTATTGTGTGTTGTGCTCCAACCTTCTTCTTCTTCTTCCTTGTGTTGTTTGCATGCTTCCGTAGAGGTCTAACTCCAACAATTGGTATCAGAGCAGGTCATCGCTTCATCTAGGGCATCATCGACACCCCTCCGGTCACAGTCTCATAATCGCATGAAATTTGGTGAGCATACTTAGGATGATTAGGAGATCAAAATTGCTTCGCTTTGTTGTACCGAAATCGTGATCTGAGCTTGTTTCAACCTTCAAACGTGTATCATAGTGCTTGTGTAGGATATTTTGTCTTTTTGTGCCAAAGATATATACAGGTTTTGGTTCGCCAGTATAAGTGTCTCAAAGTCTGCTATAGGTCTAGCAAAACTCGTTAGGGTAATTATGTTTGACTTTTTCAAATACAGTCAGTTTTTTGCTTTAGGGTATTTTAGTCAGTGGCCATGGCTGAAAGCAGTGATGTATTCCATATGTTGGCTGTTGAGGATAAGTTGGATGGTACCAATTACCCATTGTGGGCTTATATGATGCGACATGTATTGGTTGCAAAAGGATTATGGAACATTGTGCAGGGTGTTGAAAAACATCTTATTACACATGCAAATACAGGTATTAAAGCTGATGCAGATGGCATTGAAGATGCTCACATTCTTTAGATTCTTGTTCGTGCTATGATTTCTATTGCACCTACTACAGAGCAAATTTTTTTGGATGGCAGAGATGCTGAGGCACATGCATTGATAGCCTTGTCTATCAAATGTGCCATTATTCCTCACATTCGCTCTTGTAGAATAGCTAAGGATGCTTGGGATACACTTACCACATTGTACCAAGTTAGGAATGAGGCTCATGTTGCTTATGTCTGAAAACAGTTGGAGAGTGAGCATATGAATGAAGGTGATTCTATGGACATTTTTCTAACAAAGATCAAAGACTTGAAGGAATAGTTGATTTCTGCTGATGAAGTGATACTAGATAGCTCACTTGTGCAGACCGTTTTGAATGGTCTTCTTGATTCATATCAGAGTTTTTCTTCTACTCTTCATTTGATGATAAAAGGCAATCCAAATGCCTTGACATTTGAGGAGTTAGACTCTGTTCTATTACGGAAAGGTCAGTTTAAAAAAATAGGTCCATTATGCGTGTTGCAGATTAAGCTTTCGTGGCTAATCTGGAGAGCAAAGGTAAATGGAGCTCATCTGCTAGTAAGCAAAAATCTACAAATGCTGCACATTTGAAGAAGGAAGTCAAAGATGAGAAGAAATCAAGAAAGAAAAAATTCTTTTGTAAGTAGTGTAAAGAAAATGCTCATATCGTAAAGAACTATCCAAACTTGGATGCAAAAGAGGTTGGAATGGTTGTTGTAGAGGCCTCTACACCGAAAACAGAGGCTGCAAATCTTGTGCAGAATGAAGAATGGGTGTTTACTACTGTTTGTAGTTTTGACCCATCTTCTCATGAGCAATGTATGTCTGCAGTAGACTCAGATGTTTGGTATTTTGATAGTGGGAAAGCAAACATATTACCTCGCAGCACAGTTCCTTCACTTCACTTGAGCTTGCCCCTATAGGTAATACTATCACATGCACCAACAACTCCTCTTATCCGATCATGGGAGTTGGTAAGATCATTTTGACTAGTGCTAATGGTAGTTCTTTCACTTTCTTGGATGCTTTATTTATGCCAGGGATCAAGAAAAATTTGTTATCAGTTTTTGCATTAGCCAAGATTGGCGTGGTTGTGAAATTTGTTGATGATAGATGTACAATTCATGATATGTCAAATGGCAACATGATTATTGCTTATGGCATTTTTATGTCATGGGCTTTATAAGCTCATAGACTATGAAAAACTATGAATGATTCAACATGTGTAGTACATGAATCTCATACTATGTCAGATGCAAAGCTTTGGCATGCATGCTTTGGTCATATGAATTTTGCTAGTTTGCTATGCCTATAGAAATCTCAAATGGTGTCCTCTTTGCCCAATTGAGGCACCCGAAAAACATGTCTAAGAAGGTTGTATTTTGGGCAAAATGCAGCATTCCTCCTTTCCAAAAGATGGTTCAGTTCTAGGTACTCAGAAATTGTAGCTTGTTCACATTGATGTCTGTGGTCCTATGCAGACACCCTCTTTTGGAAACTATCTTTACTTCATGACTTTCATTGATGATTTTTCCAGGCATGCATGGATATATCCATTGAAAGCAAAGTTTGAAGTGTTCATGTGCTTCAAATAGTTTGTGGTTTTGGCTAAAAATCTGTCAGCATGTAAAATGGGAACCCTCCATTCTGATCAAGGGGGGAATATATGTCTTCTGACTTTAATGCATTTCTGGCTAAGCGTCAGATAAAACATCAATGTACAGTGCCGTATACACCTTAAAAGAATGGAGTTGCTAAACAAAAGAATAGGTCACTCATGGAAATGGCAAGGTGTATGGTCAAGAGTCAGGCTTTACCACATAGGTTCTGGCTCGAGGCTATCATGTGTGCAACATATGTACTTAACAAGTGTCCCACTAAAGCACTGCAGTCTATCACTCCATATGAGTCTTGGCATGGTTGCAAGCCATCTGTTGCTCATTTGCATGTTTTTGGTTGTCTAGCATATGCATTAGTGCCTGAGCAACATCGCAAGAAATTGGATGATAAAGAAGTAAAATGTATTTTGTTGGGTACAGTTTTGAAAGCAAAGGATATCGTCTGTATCATCCACATACTAAATGAATTCTGGTTAGCTGTGATGTTGGTTTTGAGGAAGATGCTATTCAGCCTTTACTTTCATGTACGAAGGAGACATCTGTTAGCTCCAAAGACATGTATGATACTTTGTTGCCTCTTTTTACAGGTGGAAAGTCTAGTGCTAGTCCTATTGAGGCAACTTCTCAACCTTTACATGTTTTATGTGATGATGCAGATCATTCCATTTCTGATGCAGATTTGCATGATGCACTTATTAATGAGAGAGCTGATATTGAGGAGGCAAAAACTATGCCAAAATGACTAGTGAAGACTTCATAAAATTAGATGCAAATCTGTCATTACCGTACTCATTTAGGCTCTCATAGTGCCTCTTTTGCATCAGATTACTATGCTATGGCTGCCTCTAGTCTTTGTGATGAGACTGAGCCTGTATCGTTTGATGAAGCACAAAATTTTGAACATTGGATGGCGTAAATGCAATGTAAATATGATGCTATCATGAAAAATGATACCTGGTCTTCATGTGACTTGTCTCTTGGCAAGAAAGCCATTAGCACTAAGTGGGTATACAAGCTTAAGCATAAGCATGATGGAACAATTGACAAATATAAGGCTAGGCTTGTTGCAAAAGGTTATGCTCAAGAAAGAGGCATTGATTTTGATGAGACCTTTGCTCCTACTTGGCAAATGACTACTATTCATAGCATATGTGCACTTGCAGCTCATCATGGTTGGAATGTACATCAGTTGGACATCAAAACAACATTTCTAAATGGTGACTTGCATGAAGAAGTGTATGTTTTTCAACCCCATGGCTTAGTGCAGAAAGGGCATGAAAACTAGGTGTGCAAGTTAAAGGAGGCATAAAGCAAGCACCACATGCTTGGTATGAAAAGATACATGCCTATCTAATTGCACATGGTTTTGGGAACAGTCCAACTAAAAGCATCTTGTATGTTAAGCGTGCTAATGATGTACTTCTGATCATTGTTGTGTATGTTGATGACATGCTACTCACTAGTCCTCATGAGAAGCATATTGCTGACTTTAAGGCTGATTTGCATGCCTCATTTGAGATATTTGGTTTGGGGCATTTGCATCATTATTTGGGCATTCAATTTATGCAAGTTGATGGTAGAATAGCTGTGTGTCAAATGAATTATATTGACACATTATTGCAGTGTTTTTGCCTTGAAGAATGTAAACCTATTGCCACTCCTATGGAGACAGGTTTACGATTGCATGATGTTGGAGATGCATTTGATGCTGTTCTCTATCAGTAGGCTATTGGATGCTTGATTTACTTATGCATTACATGGCCATATATTTAATTTTCTATCTCACAAATGAGCAAGTTTATGCATTACCTAGGTGTCAAGCATTGGTAGGTGGTTAAGCACATCTTTTGCTACTTGAGTGGTACCCAACTACTTGGGTTGTTTTATCCCAAGGGTGGATCACTTTCGCTAGATTTGCATGCTCTTTCTGACTCTAACTAGGCTGGTTGCTATGACACTTGTGTGTCCACTAGTGGTTTTTGCTTCATGCTTGGTAGCTCATGCATATCTTGGCTAAGCAAGAAGGAGCCTATTGTGGCCACTTCCAATTGTGAGGCTGAGTATAGGGCAACTTTCACAGCGACTGTTGAGTGTGTGTGGCTCAGATGCCTTATGAATGATTTGGGTGTTGGTCAGTATTCTGCCACACCATCTTCATTGAGAGCTAGAGCGCATTGGCAATTACGAGGAACCCTATGTTCCATGCTCACACTAAGCACATTGAGATGCATTATCATTATGTCAGGGAGAGGTTCTTTGTTGGAGAGATCAGCTTGGCATATGTACCCATGTAGGAGAACATTGCAGACCTTTTCACGAAGGCTCTACCTAGGGAGAAGTTTGAAGCTTTCCGCAAAGCTTTGGGCTTACTTCCTTTTGTGGATTGATTCCACATAGCTTGGCACTTCCTTATACATGAGTTCCAACTCCTTGTTCACCGCATCACTCCTAGGGGGGATTTGTTGATATATTTAAGTGGTGATGTGTGTGAACACACTAGGACCACCAGGGCACTTTTTGCCCTCTTTAGGAGGTTTTTTTCCTGGGCTTGTATATATGCTTATTGTCATAACATGTCACTTATCTTTGTACATTCTAGTGGTAATACATTCAATATTGTGTGTTGTGCTCCAAGCTTTTTTGTCTTCCTTGTGCTGTTCGCATGCTCATAGACATCTAAATCCAACAGACACTTGGATATGGTTTTATTTGCCAATTTCACATAGTTATGTGGGAGATTGATTGGATCTTTTGTTGGTACTTGCATTTTCTTGCTTTCTTTGTGGGCCAATTATAGTATATTGGTCAGTTGGATTGATTGTTATGTTAGTCTATGGTCATTGATTGGATTGTTCATTATGCGAGTGTGATTTTTGAGGTTTGTGGATGGTGATTCTCACATGATTCTTTGGTTCTACAATCCATTTTTCAAAGGAGACACTATCAAAAGTTTTCCATCTTTGATGCTAGACAAGTGCTCTTGTGGATCCTTGATGCCGTGTGATAGCTTTGGATCAATATTTGCCTCCAAATTGCTTGGACTATGTCATATGTGATACATGATAGATTGGACCAACTTTTGAGATTCATTCTTGAGTGGGAGCTGCATTGCCATTGTATTGGTGTAGATTGCCATCAACTTTTTGCATATGTATTTGCCATTAGGTATGCTTGGATTTGTGACATGTTATGACAAGTTCTTGGTTTTTTTTTGTTATTGATTATCTTCACTTGATTCTAAATTTATAAGGGATACTTTTTCTGACTCTGATTGGGCTAGTTGCTATGACACTCGTGTGTCCACTAGTGGCTTTTGGTTCATGCTTGTTAGCTCATGTATATCTTGGTTGAGCAAGAAGCAGCCTACTGTGGCCACTTCCAGTTGTGAGGCTCAGTATAGGGCAGCATTTACAGCTACTGTTGAGTGTGTGTGGCTCAGACGCCTTATGGCTGATTTGGGTGTTGGTCAGTCTTCTGCCACCACCATCTTCACTGACAGTTAGAGCGCATTGGCAGTTGCGAGGAACCCTGTGTTCCATGCTCGCACTAAGCACATTGAGGTGCATTATCACTATGTCAAGGAGAGGTTCTCTTTTGGGGAGAACATTGTGCCCACGTAGGAGAACATTGCAGACCTTTTCACGAAGGCTCTGCCTAGGGAGAAGTTTGAAGCTTTCTGCAAAGCTTTGGGCTTACTTCCTTTTGTGGAGTGATTTCCACGTAGCTTGGCACTTCCTTATACATGAATGCCAGCTCCTTGTTCACCGCATCACTCCCAGGGGAAATTTGTTGATATATTTAGGTAGTGATGTGTGTGAACACACTAGGACCGTCGGGGCACTTTTTTCCCTCTTTAGGAGGTTTTTTTCCCTCGGCTTGTATATACGCTGTAGCTCAGTGATGAGTAGCACCTCCTTTAATGTCAATCCGGGAAGACGTGAGGATGGTATGAAGACCTCGAGCAAGTGGCGGCACAAGTGCGTGAGTGAGAAGCACACAAACATGCACACACATACACACACGCGCACACACGGCAAGACAAAGAGTGAGAATCAATGGAGTTCTTAGATTACTTTTCAAGAAGCTCTTACAAGTTTGTTTCAATTACAATCTAACCTCAAAAATGAGCTCTCTAGCTCCTTTTATAGTTTTTGACTAGCTTTGGCCCTGTTCAGACCTAGTGTCCGGCCTAGTTAAAAATTAGGTTCCAGGGCTTATTTGAGGGCTCAAACGAGATCCAAAAATTACGAAAATTGGCAGGTAGATACTTCTAAAGCTCCTCAAGCTCAAGGACTCCTTGCCTTGCACAAAATGGAGCTACAAAAATATGAAATGGTATTTACAATGGTGTTTAGTGATGAGCATCACTTTTAATTGGTGTAAAGATTTTTGAAAAGTTAAAGGGTTGCCTAAGTGCTAGATTTGCGTGAATGCTCATACTTGCTTCTTCATGAGGAAAATTATTGGCCTATTTGCCAGATCTTCTTTGACTGCCATGTCTGCTTGTGCTGTCCCTTCGCTCTGACTCTCTTCGTCTTGTGGCTCCTTCGGTTCCCTGACTGCTGCCAACCCTTCGCTCTGACTCTCTTCGTCTTGTGGCTCCTTCGGTTCCCTGACTGCTGCCAACACCCCCCCACTCTCGCGTTTGTCGCCCCTGACAGACCCTTGTCTAGAGGATTTTTGAACATAGTATTGGACGACATCGGAGGCTAGGTGGTGTTCTTCGAGTCGCAAGCCGCGTGCTAGATCTGTGAGCAAATCATCCCAATTCACAGGACCGGGAACATCTGGATGAGGCACCCTCAATTGTTCTGAGTAAATAGTTCTCTCCACAGCAAATAATTGGAGGAGATGTGATGGTCTGGGTATAAAGATTTCGGAGTGATATTCCCAGAATCCTGTGATGAACATCTCCTCAAATGTCTGTTTAAAGCAGGCTGGGAGGTACTTGATTCTGGCGTGCCAAGCATATATTACTTCAATGGATGGGGTGGTACTCATATCGTACACTAGATCCTGGTTTCCTGTCACAAAGCCTGCACCTGAGAAGTGAGGATCCTTAATGTTCTTAAACGTCCTGAAAGTGATCAGCATTAATTCAAATATTTTCATGCACATCTGGGCCATCACATCAGGATTATTGCGTAGCCGAATACTCCAGTGACGGATTGTAGAAATCATGTAATTGACTGTGGGGGGTCCTCGTGGAGGTGCTAGATAAACATAATTCAACCATTTTGCACAGGCTTTGATGTCTCTGACAGCTATAGTGAATTCAGGCCAGGTGCGTCGTCGAAGAACTGGAATGTAACAAGGGTTATACTTAATAAACAACGGCATATTATTCCAGGTTCGGACCATTTCTGGATACGTTTCCAAAAGCCTGATTCTCCAGGTGGGTTGATGGATGGACCCACGCTGAGCACTTTCCGGTATATCATCTGGACCAAATTGTGTAGCAAAGGTGGGAGGCTTGCCACATTGTTGTTGAATCTCCGCGTTGTAATCGGCCAAAAGTATACAGAATGGCACATACTGGTCATTATTGGTGCCGATCCATCTATGGTGAGACATGCTTCTGAAGTATTCAGACTTTATGACAGTGTCTTCTAAGTTCGCTAGTGATTGGATCTGAATGGCCACCCGTTCTTCGTGGGTGTTCGTTGTCCTTTCCAGTGTCTGAAGCCACTCAGGTGCTTCCACTTCCAATGTGTCTAGTCCCTCTGAGGTTTGTCGCCCGCCTGGCATTGGCATAGGAACATATGGTTCCTCGTACGAATCATCGACCTCAATAGGGACCAACTCTTCTTGCTCTGGTTCGATCACTGGAGATGGCTGCCTTTCGTATGTCAGTAACCTCTGCTGTAACTCTGCTACTTGCTCAGTTAAGGCCTTTACTTCGTCTGAGGTGGAGGTTGATGGGACACTCTTCGGTTGTTCCTCCTGTTCCTTAAGTCTGCTCTGAAGTGTGTCACGCTCTCTTTCCAAGTCATCATGGGCTTCCAGGAGATCTGCATAGCTTTCCAAAATGGTTTTCATCGTCTCCGTGGGAACTGCTTTGAACTGCTCTGGATCGATCTCGTGAGGGGAGCCTTCCATTGCCGCTTCCAGATTCTCTTCATTTTGTTTTTGCAGTCTTTTGTTCTCCTCCAGTGCTGTGGCCATATGTTTCCGTAGTAGCGCCAAGTTGCGTCTGACTCGTAGGTTATCGGTCTGGTATACTTCGAGCAAAGCTTTTAGTTGTTTGACACCTGATTCTGTTGATGGTTGTGGTGCCTCCAATAGTGTTTGGTGAGCCTGCTCAAGCGTTGTATAGCGTTGATTCACTTCTGCATTTTCCTCTTGTAGAATGTGAAATTGCCTTTGTAAGTTTTGGTGGTGTGTTGTCAGTTGTTGATACCGGCCGTCCAGAGCTCTGTACTCATTCTGAAGCTGATATACACATTGATTTAATGCTATAAATATACTATTTACATTAAATGATGCTGGGAGGGGTGAAGATGCAGGGGGAGTGGGGGCGGGGATGGGAGTTGTGAATGATGTGGATGCAAGTGGAGATGTGGGTGGAGGGGGTATGGGAGATGAAGGTGGCATGGGGGGAGGGAGCGGTGCTGTGGCAGGAGATGTTTCCATAGTGTCAATTGTTTGAGTGACAGTGTAGATGGGGATCGTGGGTGGAGTGGATGTGACGTCAGTGAACAGAGTGGTGAAAGTGGGCATGGTGACTCCCCCGAATTGGATTCCCGGAGAGAGTGGGATTCCCATGACAATGGTGGTGGTAGTGGACATGGTGGTGCTAGTGTCATGTGGTGGAGTGAATTGTGTGGTGCGAGGTGGGGATGGTGGTGACAGTGGTGCTTCCTGATATTCGTCTGCTTGCGTTGTCTCTCCTGGTGCTGATACATTTATATGAATTTGTTTCCCGGACCTCCTGGGACGAACGGGAACCCTCTTCTCAAATCTGTGAATGTAAGCCATTGCCTCATGGATGGCCTCATCCACTCCTACTGCGTCGGCATGAAGGTTTATGGACTCAATGAACAACTCGTCCACACCTTCCTTAGCTAGCAACTGGTTCATGAGTTTCTTGCCCGATTCCAGTGACATCTTATGCTGTTCTTGAACCAGTTGCATGGTTCGATATAGTCTTTTGATTTGTGCCGAATACGCAGGGGCACTTGCCAGCTCGGAAAGCTCGTCATATTCTTGTTCCTGGTAGGCTTCTTCTTCTTGTTCTGTCTCTTGTTCCTCGGCGTCGACTTCTACCACTTCTGGTCGGGTGGGGGCTGCTGTGGTTGTCTGGGGTTGTGGTTCCTGAGTACGTTCTGTTTCCGTCTCGAGATTAGAATCATAGATCAATCGGGCTACTTCTTCATCCGTGAGATCATTTAGAGTAAAACCCTGTGGGAATTCCAGATCTGATGGGACGGGTGGGAATACCAGATTAGGCCCATCTGTGCTCGGTCTTGGTAGCCGGATTGTGAATGGCCTAACGCATCGTGTCTGGGGAGGGGTAATTTCTGGTGTAGTGGTGGCTCCCCTTGGTGGACCTGCTGCTGAGAGTCTTCGCTGGAATTCCTGGGCGCGGGGCCATATGAGTGCCCTCTGAATAGGCACGTCATAGGCCAGACATCGGTAGATTATCTTTGTTAGAGCGCAACATCCATGAAGCACATTTTTCTGCTTCTTGTTCCACCTTTGATGGGCTAGGTGGATCTGATCTATGATCCAGTGTGGCACATTGATGGGAAGGCCTTCCGTCTCTGCCAGATACAAGCTGAACCAAATTTTCTTTGGAGGCATTGTGAATCTTTCCTGGGCGGGGAAAGCAAAATGTTGCATGATGGTCCGCAGGTGAAGCGCAATGGTAGGTGTCATCGCTACCATATCCTTCAACTTATTAAGATCTTTGTGTTTCATTCGACCTGGAACCATGGTTTCCTTTTCCGTGGGGATGTGCATGCCATACATGCCCAACGCTTCCCGTACCAGATTAAGGGTCAACTTGAATCTTTTAAGCTCGTGACCCGGCAGCAGTGATGGCAACACAAAGGTGCTGTCGCCTCCTTTGGCCGTGCTTGGTGTGATGGTACTGATAAGATATGAACATCGTAAGAAATCCGGCTTTGGTAAGTGGGCCCTGAAATAACTGTCCACACCAGCTTTGGTCCAAACTGATCGCATGACTTCGGCGTTTTGATAGCTTTCAAACTCGCGCGTGAAAAAGTGGTATCGTCCCCATTTGCCATTAAATTCCAATTCTGCTTCCCAGAAATAGGTTCCATCGCCCAATGGTCCAGCGACATCACTGAACCAATGCGCGTGCTTACCTACTTGAGAAGTGTGCCCTTGAGGAGGATCCTGAATGGGGAGCACATGCACGGCTTGAAGTTCTTGCGGCCTTGCGGTGAGATGTGGCTCGAGGAGGAGTGTTTCTATGTCCACAATCTATGCACCAGATCCGGCTTGAGAACTGGTACCTCCTGCTTCTGCCATGTCCCTGCTTGCTGGTTGGTTCTGTGAGAATATAGAACCACGTGTTAACATCGTAATGGACAAAATAAATCCGTTGTTGTCCCATTACAACATTAACACGAGGTAGATGGTGAGTTAGTGGTTAGTAAGTGCACGAAGACAGTGTGTGTAGTTAATGCTTGGGTAGTCCTAGGAGACTAATGAAGTTAGTAAGTGGGGATGAATTTACAAATTGGGGTCGGGGGGTTTATTACAGGTCTTAGGCTGCCAAATGCAGTGGATGGGCTTCGTTCTTGGTTTCGTAGAGACTCTAGGGAGCTTTATAGGTGTATCGACTTGAAAATGAGGCTTTTTAGGGACCCATTTACAAGCGATTATGTTCGTGCTCATGGGCCTTGGTGTGTTCTTGAGTGTTGAAAACGAATGAATGCTGGCTGTGCGAGTGAATGGGTTACGATGTATAGGTTGTGGCGTCGGCGTAGCTATTTGCACCCGCAAGCAAGCCTTAGGCACCCAAATTTGTCTTGATTGTGGGCTAGCCTTCATCGACTTCTTGGGCACCCAAATAGATTTCACGTTAGCAGAAGAATTTCTGAAAGACTCCTTATTAGTGTCGTGTTGTCGGTTACTAATAAGAGGCTTTGCCCGTGTGGTTGGCTTGAGTGCAACTGGGTGTTCGCCTTTCCGCACCCATACTTGGTTTACTTGCTGAGATATTTTGCTGCGCAGGTACTTTTGATTTCCGGCATGGGTAGTACTCTGCTTCTTCTGCCTTTGATCCACCTTTGGTTGCTGCCTCCTTCTGGCCTTTGGAAAAGAAGGGAGTTCCGTTTCATCCCTGACTCCTTTTTTGAGAATATCATTCCTCTGCAACACATAGTTTTGGACAAGAACAGCATGGTCATCTTCATGTGTACCCCTGGAGGGACCAGGAGTCTGTGCCTTTCCTAGTTCTTTGAGTGCTCCATTATCTAACTCTACTGTGATTCGACTATGATTGACCCATACCTGAAGAAGTCCACTTCTTAGGTTTAAGTTGACTGCTTGGTCATAGATCCAGTCTTGACCCAAGACAAGGGGTTCAGTGAGATCCTCGTCTTGACACACTAGTAGTTTAACTGTCATTGCCTCATCATGAATGTAGAGGGGAAGTTCCACCTCGCCCATGCAAGGGGTTTCCACGCCTCCCAATCCTATGAGATATGCTTCCACAGGATTGACAGTTAACTGCAACTCTTGACAGTAAGACACTCTAACAGCACTAGTGGCTGCACCTGAGTCAATCAAGGCTCTTATGGTCCTTGCACTCTTTCCTTGTCCTATATCTAAGGTTACGAAAGGACGTCGATCAGTTATCCTATGTGAGCTTGTTCCTGCGACTTCACACATTGCCATATGATATCCTTGATCTGCATAGTCATTTGTTCTAGGCTGATCTCTACCTTGCCTTCGTAATTTCATCCTTCTGATGCGTTCTAAAGCTTCTGCTTGAGCTTCTTCTCGAATTCGCTTTTCTTCCTCTTTGCGTTTCTTAGCAGTGTTGAGTCGGCTGAGCATTTCCTCCGTGAGTGGTTCCTGATACAACTTGACTCTGCAACCGCTAATATAGTTTGGGAGAACATCACCCTCTAACGTGGCTAGTTGTACTGCTCCACTCGTGGAAATCCTATTGATGATCATAGGTCCGTAGCCTCTCTTTTCTAGCTTCCTCGCGTGTTGTTTCAGTGTATAGACTAAGACTAGATCTCCTGCTTTCAAGCCTTTATCCTTCACATGGGCATCAAAGTATGCCTTCTGTCTCTTCTTGGCTGCATATATTCCTGCAGCGGCTCTCAGTCTTATTTCCCCTAATCGTTCAAGATCAAAGATCCTAGAGGAGAGCTCATGACCCGTCCATTCGTGCTCTTGTGCTACTTTCAACGTAGGTATTAAGAAGTCCAAGGGTAGCACAGCGTTTTGGCCAAATACCATCTGAAAGGGGGTGGCTTGGAGTACCGTTACTTAGGCAACTCGGTATGCCCAAACAGCATGGTGTAGCTGTTTGTCCCAATCAGAGCGTTTCGTGTTAACTAATTTCGTCAGTACATTGCATAAGATCTTATTAGTGCTCTCAGCTTGTCCATTAGCTTGAGGGTGATAGGGGGCAGACTTCTTGTGTATTACCAAGAATTCTTGGAGTAGATTTTCAATCACTTCGTTCAAGAAGTGAGTGCCTCTATCACTTACAAGCTCTATAGGTAGCCCATATCTTGTGAATACATTTTCAAACAAGAATTTAGCAGTTGTCTGAGCGTCATTCTTTGTCGTAGCTTTTACCTCTACCCACTTAGTTAGATAGTCTATTGCAACAATGATGTATTCCGCATGAGAACCCTTAGCTGGGGGATTAATAGGACCTATGAAGTCTATTCCCCACTTAGAGAACGCACGTCCACCCATCATAGGTTTCAGTGGCATCTCATCTTTGCGTATAGGATACTGAGTCCTCTGACAGACATCACACCGTTTCACATAGGTATGTGCATCCATGTGAAGGGTAGGCCACCAGAAGCCCGCAAATAGTATTGCCTTGATCACCCGATCCGGTCCAAAGTGTCCTCTTGCTACACCTTGGTGAGCAGTTCCCAAGATCTTAAGATATTCACTCTCATGGACACACAGTCTCAGGTAACCATCTTTACCACGCTTATATAGATTATCACCAATGAGTGAGTAATCCAATGCTTCTTGTTCTAAACTCCTTTTCCTCGCCAGAGTCATGTCTGGAGGGAATGTGTTTGTCCTTAGGAAGGATACTAGAGGTTCACTCCAATCTGGCACAATGGACACTTGATAAAGAGTGGCGTGTTCCACAGGTGGTTTAGTGCAACAGATTGGGCATTCCTTGCACAACTTTTGGACATCAGCTTCCATAGTTGGCCAATGTACTCCGAGTCTCTTTAGGGTCTGTAAAGTTCGTTGCTTTGAGTAGTGTTGCTCTAACGCACCTACATGTGCTAATTGCAACCATTTAGCGTACTCATCCTCTTCTACGCAACAAGCCAAGATTCCTTGATCTGTGTGCTTGTACATGCTTCCTGCCATGATGTGGTACTTTTGGGCTTTTACAACCTCTCTATTCCGTGTGTTTACCACTGGATGGTTAGGCCCGTATGTCAATACTGGTACCAATGGCTTAGCCCACTGCGGCACCACTTCCAAATTAAACAAGTAAGCATTAGGAAGAACATCTGATACTCCTCGTGGGGCTTCTCCAGATGTGAGCCTAGAAAGATGATCAGCTCTCAAATGAGTCCTCCCTTTTCTTACCACAACCTCAAAGTCATATTCCATTAGCAAGAGAAACCACCTCACTAATCTTCCTGTATTGCATGGCTTGTTTACGAGGTATAGCAATGCCTGATGATCAGTAAAAAATTTAAACTTATTTGCAAGCAAATAGTGTCTAAATTTCTTAACTGCATATACCATGCCTAATCCTTCTCGCTCTGTAGTGGTGTAATTCCGTTCAGCCGCATTCAATTGTCTACTGGCATAGGCAATTGGAAGATCCATATTACCTTCACCAATAGGTTGTGCAAGCACACATCCAATAGCATAATTGGATGCATCCACATGAACATGGAAAGGCTTATTCCAATCTGGTGTGGTCAAGATTGGTGCTGAACATAATCTTCGTTTAAGCTCTTGGAAGGAATTCTCACATTCATCCGTCCACTCAAAGTTAGCCAGAAGTCCGTACATGGGCTTTGCAATGACAACATACATGTGTATAAATCGTCGGTAATAACCACAATGCCCCATGAAAGCTTGTACTTCCTTGACATTCTTTGGCCTAGGTAGCTCTGCTATAGCTCTCACTTTCTCTTCGTCAGTGGATATGCCATTCTTTGACACTATGTGTCCTAGAATCTTGCCTTGCCTGACCATGAAAACACATTTTTCGGGGTTTAGGCAGACTTGGTATTCTCTACATTTGTCAAAGATTTATCTGAGTTCAGGGATATGGGTATGTCTAATGTTGGAATGAGCGCAAAGATCATCAACATAGACTTCTAAACTCTTCCTCAGGAACTCCTTAAACACATGGCACATCAGCCTCTGGAAGGTAGCTGGTGCATTGGTAAGCCCAAATGGCATTACTCTAAAAGCAAAAATGCCCCATTCTGTGGCAAAGGCTGTCTTATGCTGATCCTCTGGAGCTATGGCCACTTGATTGTAACCCGAAAATCCATCAAGGAAGCTGTACACTTCCTTGCCTGCTACTCTTTCTAAGAGATGTTCTGTGATGGGAAGTGGATAGTTATCTCGAATTGTGGCTGCATTGACCTTCTTCAAGTTAATGCACACACGCAGCTTGCCATTCTTCTTGGGCACCACTACGATGGGGGATACCCACTCAGTGTGCTCAATTTCATAGATAAATCCAGCTTCGACCAGTCTATCTATCTCTTCTTTGATCTTAGCAGCGTAATTATCGTTATAAGTATATGGCTTTTGCTTAGAGGGTTTGGCATCTGAGGTCATGGGAATGGTGTGTGAGCATATGTCAGGGTCAACACCTTTCAAATCCTTGTAACTCCAAGCGAATACATCTCTGTATTCTCTTAGCAAGGCAATTAACGCATGCTCTTCTTCCTCTGTTAGGTCATGGTCTATGTACGTGCATCTCTCCTCTCCTTCTTCTAGGGCCACTACTATTTTCTTGGTAGTTTCTTTGTTATCATAGGCCTCTCCTGATTGTGCCTCTCGTTTTGGCATTCTTATCATGACTCTCCTGTCGTCTATCTCATACTTCTTAAAATTTTCTGGGACCTCAAACAAAGATTCTTCCTCTTCTGGTGAGACTTCTCTCTTCTTTCGTTTCTTCCGTTCTTCCTTCGGGGTCACATGTGTTGCTAATCTTACATCATTTGTAACCTCTCCATGCCTCTGGGGTTGAAATTCTACTTCATGGAAGTATTCTTCATCTGATGCAAATGGTGGGTCCATAATGATTGACTCTAGATCGGAGTCACTTGCATCCTCAAATGCATCAGGGCTAGGTTCGCATTCTTCTAGAACTGCCTCTCCCATGATTGGCTCTATGGAGAAGACTGAAATGTCATAGCCATCCTCATCACAGTGAGGTGTCCATTGTTCCTCATTGATGGCTACGTCCATTGTTGCTAAGATTTCTGCCCAGCCATGGGGTTCAAATTCCTCGTCAGGAAAGACTACAGGTGCATAGGCTGGGTCTTGAATGGGTCTATGAGTTTCGTTTGCACCTATTTCTCTGGCCTTTTCTCTCTTCTCTTCCTCTACTGCTACTTTGCACATCCATAAGTGGGTGTCTTCATGCATCCATGAGGATCCTGACCCTATGGAATGCACAGATTCCGTATCATCTTTGGCTCTATGGATGGGATTCCACTGGATAGGAGGTACATCTCTATGAGAGTAATCTTTGAGATTTACTTTGGTTGTAACACCTAAGTGTTGCAGGTACAAAGAATTGGTTCCCCAGTCCTATACCACTTGCAACTGTCTCATAAATGGTCTTCCCAAAATCATCTCATAGGCATGATTTTTGCTGAAGTCACATATAGCAAATGTATGCTCAAACTCGACACCACAAGTGGTGAGAGTTATTCCTTCTAGCAATCCTAGGGGTCTCTCTATGTGACCATCGGCCATCTGCAATTTCATTCTCGTTGGCCTGAGTGCCGGCTTGCCCCAACGCTTCCATAGGGAAGTAGTGGCAATTGCAACTCCTGCACCTGAGTCCAAAATTGCCTTGGTGGTGTACTCCTGGTAGGTGATGGGAAGATAGGTGTTCCCTTCTTCACCTTCACACATATCTCCTATCTTATCCAAGGGAATTTCTGGCACTGACCTATGGGATCCTACCTGGGAACGAGGTTTGGCTATTTCTGGTACTTGTTTGGCGACATGTTTCCATACTTCAGGTCTAACCTTGAGTAGCTCTTCTAACTTGAGATTGCACTGCACGTTAGTGTTCTTCACTACTTCTGTGTTCCTAGGTATGACTGAATCTTCGTTTCTTACCATGACTGTAGGTGCTCTCATACAGGTGGACTTAGCTTCCCATGGGCTTGTGAAATGGGGTAGTTCCTGTAAAGAATTAGACTCGAAGTCTAATCTTTCTTGAGATTGGATGCTCTCCTGCTCTCCATAAATGGATGGGATGTCTTGTGGGAATTGGTCATGTGCCTCATCCACAAGTTCAATGGGAGGAGGGACTTCACTTTCTTTAGCCCATTTGTCTTCTTGAATCTCGCGTAGGAATTCTGGTGTGAACCGATTCATAGAAGATGATGTGTTCGGCTCCGTAGAGTTAGGCACATAGGCTTCAGGCACATAGGTTTCTTGAGCATGAATGCTTACTCTTTCACTTACCTTGCCCTTGTGTTGAGAGGCTGGTTCCTTTAGTGATTGTGCCATTAGATTCTCTACTCCTTCTAGGGAGGGGGAATTGTCGGGTTCAATGGAATTTGGCACATAAGCTTTCGGTGGGAGATGGGTCCTATTTTTGCTTGCTTCCTCCCTTCCTTGATTTTTTTCTTCCTTGGCAGATCTTGCAATTATGCCCTCTAACTTCTCTAGAAGTCCATCCAAGTGTAATTGCGTCTTGGCTGAGCCTGAGTAATTGAAAAGGCAATTGGCTTCAAACATAGTCTGAGCCAATGCGACCATTTTCGCGCAAAGCTTGGTTCTTTCTATCTCTAGGTCAGCTCTAGGGTAACACTTGTCATGATCTGTGACGTTTGGCCCTTCTTGGATTCTGGCCTGATATGCTTTAAGCATCATGTCTATGTCTTCAGGAGTGGGATCAGCTAATACGGATCCTACTCTTGGGGGTGGTGGAGTCATATGAGGTGGGTTGGAAGGTGGTGGGTCGGATGGCGATGGGAATGGTGGTGGTGGGATAGTGTGAGAGGGGGTTTGAGAGGTGAGTTCAGTTATCCTGGCTTTGGTTTCTCTTATGCTTTCCTCAAGTTCGCTCATCTTTTTAGCCCATTGTCTTTTCATTCTTTCCCGACTATCTTTCCATGCTCTAGTCCTTTTCTTTGTTATGCTCTCGGCTTCACTAGCCTCTGGGTTCTTATCCTGGTTTACCCCTTGATTCTGTTGTAATGCTTGAGCTCTAGTGACTACCTGTACGGGAGCAGTGGAAGTGACACTTCCTGTGGAATCTACCACTAACCCAATAACATTGATAGGCGTGATTTTTGGCATATTATTGGGGTTCTTTGGGCAATCTCGTAAGAGATGCTCTTTTCCACAATCTTGGCAAAAGCCTTGGATCGTCACTGACTGAGTTTGTGTAGGTGGAGGTAAGGGGCAATCACGAATGAGGTGATCTCCTTGGCATCTGTAGCACGGTCCTCTTGGGAATGGAGGTCTTACCTGCCTAGGTTGAGGCCTAGGGTTGGGGTTTGCATACATGATGTTTGTGTAATCTGACTCCCAACTAGGTTCATTTGGCTCTTCACTATAGTAGGACTCACCATATTCTGGAGACTGCATGTAGTAAGCCTGGGGACTATTGACATGTGTAGAATCAAAGCTATGGTCACTAGGGTCACTTTCGGAAAGCAATGGTGTTACAGGAACTATAGCTCTATTCAGGTTTTCTTCTGCAACAGCATACTTTACCGGAATCACATTAGCTGGGGCTGGGGGTTGTTGTGCTAGCACAGGCTGAGGCCTTTGTTGGTTTTGATATTGTGGTTGGTAATTTTGTTGTGGCCTGCCATATGGTTGTGGAGGGTACGGGTTCTGGTATCTTCCCTGCTGAGGGTATGGCTGAGGGTGGGGTTGCCTAACTGCCTGCTTGTTGTATGGGCAATCTTGTGCGGTGTGATTGGTGTATCTCCGTTCTATGGTGCAGTACTGGCTACTAGGATTTACTTGGGGCTGAGCCATAATGGGGCAGACATTCGCCATGTGGTCACCACCACAAGTGTAGCACCTTTTCACAGGGGCAAACCTTGGGATTTGTTTACTAGTTACCCCTAATTTCTGAGCTACTTTCTCTGCAAGTTCCTCGATTGATGTGGATTGCGTGGAAGAGAGGCTAGAGGCACTATCCGAATCTTTGTATATCTTAGCAAGCTCTAACTCCTCCCCTAGGTTATCCTCGATGTCAATGCACATGCGTACACACTCTTCTATGGTCCTAGGGTCTTTCAAGTACACATAGGATCTTAATTTGGTACTTAGCAATCCATCCAAGAATAAGGCTACTTGCTTAGCTGGTGTAGGTAGCTCCGAAACAGGGCATCTTTCTAAGTATTGCCTAAATCTTCTTCCTGCAAGTCTCACGGTTTCTTGAGGGGTTTGCTTGAAGCTGTGAATCAGCGAGGAGGTATTATGCCTTATGCCACTCTTAGAGAATTCAATAATGAAAGCCTCTAGGAGTTGGTCTATGCTCCTGAACTGCCTCTCATTTAGTGGCTGAAACCATGTCAGGGCAGTATTTCTAAGGGTCAGACCAAAGGCATTGTACTGCGTGAATAGGTCCTCCACTTGTTCGGCTCTCAGGACTTGCCTAAACTCAGCCACATGATCGTATGGATCTCCAGTGCCATCGAAGTAGTTCTTCATGGACTTAACTAGCTGAGTCGGTCTCAAAGTCCTTGTGTGCTCTCTAGGTCGTGGTAGAGGGAACTCCTCCGCATTTCTTTGATTCCTGTGAGCTCTAAGTATCTCATGTTCTACTCTATTTGTTTCCGTCCTTGTTCTTTCTCTGCCCACTGGGTTGGAAAAGCTTACTTCTGGTCTATCTCTACTTCTATCTCTTTGCATTCCATGAGCTTGGGATGTTCCAGCACCAGGGTGACCATAGGATACATTCGATCTTGGTTGGGGGAAGACGAATTCACCCTTCCAAGTGTAAGCATGCCTATCATGTTCTGTCACCACAAAGATCCTCTCCGAAGCGTGATCTAAGTAGGTCACTCTGCCTGGGCTATCAGGATCCTTAAACTCATAGATCATGAGTGTTCCTATATCAGTTGGTTGATCAGGTTTATACCTCCAAAAGGCTTCGTCAGTTTCTCGATTGAGGAGCAAATCTATGCTCTTGTTGTCTTGGGGAACCCATTCAGGTGTGATAATCCTAGTGAGAACAGATTTGCCTCGGGGTGTTCTAGGTTCTACTCCCATGTTTCCTTGTTCCAAGTCACCTAAGTCCGCTTCTGAGATTACATTCCCAAATTCATCTGTCCTATCTGGGTGACTGGTGACTACATATATGGTTCCTTCTTTATCCAAGTATGCTCCCTTTTCAAACTTGACTGCTGGGTGCTCTAGTCCTATGGATTGGTCAGGGTTTTTAATCTGTACCACAGATCTTCCTAGGCCATCTTCATAGATGCTGGCACCTAATCGGTTGGTCCTAAGGTATTCCAACTGCGTTTTGTAAGGGCCTTCTACCCTGTACAAGTATGGCACACCTGAACTTCCCGTAGGTCTGTCCATGCCTTGAGACATCTCTGATTCACTAGTCTCAGAACTTGGGTAGTATGAGTGGTGACTCAACTGCTGGGCCCAAGACTTAGCAGTGTGGTTGACACTAGCCTCTGAAGACCTAAGGCTTTGTCTCTCTCTTACTAGGTGTCGTCCTGATCTAAGGTTCATATGCCTAACTGATTAGCCCGATTTTTCCCAGGTACAACCACGTTTCTGAGTCCTTTTGTATCGGTCACTTGGTTCTTTTTATGTTGATTATCGTGTTTATACTCTTGTCTGATATCACATCGTCAGGAATACTTGAGTTTAATTTCGCACTTTAGTTTGGTCGTTTCACGTTAGGTTTTTTTCCTTTAAAGTTGTCGTTCACACACACACAAGTTATTTCTTAACTTGCACTTGATTTTCTTAGATGGTCTTTGATTTATCTCGTGCCTATCGTTGCCTGGAATTACTTCTAACACTACCCGCACTTAGCCTAAACTAAGAATTGACAGAGGGTGTTGCGGGTTTTCCAACCTTGAGTTCCTTTCCTTGTATTGTTGCCCTGGTGTGCCCAGGACGCGTATTCCCAAGCCTGCACTTACTCTTGCCTTGCGTGCCCTTCGCTGCTCTCAAAGGACCTGTAAATGGCCCACTGTTAGCTCAAGACTTAAATTCAAAAGACAGAACCAATTACTTTCATTCATGTAACACTTCACCAATTGGCACTATGATTTTTTGGACACAACTCTAGAGATCCCTGAACTTTGTTCCCCTTGGGTATGGTCAACTTCAAAATACCCTAGCAAATATTCCTGATCTTTTTTTAACTATAACCAGTCGATGTTTTTGTTGTGCTCCCCACGAGCTTTCCAACAAAACAAAAATCACGGCAAACGGATTTCGTATGAGAAAGTTATGCCGGTTCAGGGTTTTGGGGCTAAAACAGGATTGAGCTAGGTTAACAGGCAAACAGGAATTCTAGAGTTACTTGGGTCGTGCCCTCGTAATGCAATGCTACACCCTAATGTTTGTCCCACACTTGGCCAAAATTTAGACCACTATTTTTACCTTAAAAATTTGACCTAAATTGCCCTTCTAACGTGTTCGCAAAGTCTGTCGGTCGCGATCGACAGGTCAGTCGCGATCGACGTGTCGATCGCGATTGACAGGTCCGTCGTGGCTGTCAGTCGCGATTGACTGGTCAGTCGCGATTGACAGGGGTTACGAAAAGTCAATCGGTCGTGGTCAAAGGGTCGTTGACTCTGTCGATCGCGATTGATAGGTCGATCGCGATTGACAGGTCGGTCGCGAGGGTCTGTCGGTCGTGGTCAAACGGTCGTTGACTCTGTCGGTCGCGATTGACAGAGCAGTCGTGGTCTGTCCGTCGTGGTCAAACAGTCGTTGACTGTGTCGATCGCGATTGACGAGTCGGTCGCGAGGGTCTGTCGGTCGTGGTCAAACAGTCGTTGACTGTGTCGGCCGCGATTGATGAGTCGATCGCGATTGATGACTCGATCGCGATTGACACGTGTCACGCGTATGGTCCGTCGGTCGTGGTCAATCGGTCGTTGACTCTGTCGGTCGCGATTGACAGAGCCGTCGTGGGCTGTCGATCGCGATTGACGTGTCGATCGCGATTGACAAGGCTGTCCGTCGTGGTTTGTCGATCGCGATTGACAGAGCGATCGCGATTGACAAAATTCTGAGGAATTTCAAAAAACTAAACACATTTTTGGGAAGCTCTAGGCCTGTAGATCATGGTTTTGCACTTTGTTTAGTAATTTGAGCGTTTTTTCTGTCGGTCGCGATTGACAGAGGTCGGCGACACACAGACAGTTACTTCGAATTCCGTACCTACGCAGAGTGCTGGGGACGATGATGTGACCTGTACCTGCAAGACAGCTCAAGAAACATGCAAAAACAGCACACGCAATTTCGCTCTCTTGCTCTCTCTCACAAGTGAAATGAGGGAAATGAGGTGGAGATGGGGATATACTCAAAAACTGAAATTTCCGCGATGATGGAAATGGAGGTGGAAGATGGTGATGATGATGATGGTGATGAGGATGGTGAAGAAAAAACAAGAAAATAGATGAAAGTGAAGAAAATACCTACAACTCCAACGCGTCAACTCTACGTCTTACCATCACACGCTCGTCCTCAAAGCTCGATCCCCGGCAACGGCGCCAAAATTTGGTGTAGCTCAGTGATGAGTAGCACCTCCTTTAATGTCAATCCGGGAAGACGTGAGGATGGTATGAAGACCTCGAGCAAGTGGCAGCACAAGTGCGTGAGTGAGAAGCACACAAACATGCACACACATACACACACACGCGCACACACGGCAAGACAAAGAGTGAGAATCAATGGAGTTCTTAGATTACTTTTCAAGAAGCTCTTACAAGTTTGTTTCAATTACAATCTAACCTCAAAAATGAGCTCTCTAGCTCCTTTTATAGTTTTTGACTAGCTTTGGCCCTGTTCAGACCTAGTGTCCGGCCTAGTTAAAAATTAGGTTCCAGGGCTTATTTGAGGGCTCAAACGAGATCCAAAAATTATGAAAATTGGCAGGTAGATACTTCTAAAGCTCCTCAAGCTCAAGGACTCCTTGGCTTGCACAAAATGGAGCTACAAAAATATGAAATGGTATTTACAATGGTGTTTAGTGATGAGCATCACTTTTAATTGGTGTAAAGGTTTTTGAAAAGTTAAAGGGTTGCCTAAGTGCTAGATTTGCGTGAATGCTCATACTTGCTTCTTCATGAGGAAAATTATTGGCCTATTTGCCAGATCTTCTTTGACTGCCATGTCTGCTTGTGCTGTCCCTTCGCTCTGACTCTCTTCGTCTTGTGGCTCCTTCGATTCCCTGACTGCTGCCAACCCTTCGCTCTGACTCTCTTCGTCTTGTGGCTCCTTCGGTTCCCTGACTGCTGCCAACATACGCCTATTGCCCTAATGGGCTACTAATCTTTGTACATTCTCTAGTAATACATTCAGTATTGTGTGTTGTGCTCCAAGCTTCTTCTTCTTCCTTGTGCTGTTCGCATGCTTCCGTAGACGTTTAACTCCAACAAAAATTTCCTTCATTTGAGTGAGATAAGTCCAAGTATCATGACCGATCGAGTTCAAGTATCAGGATACTTGAATTCCCGTGTGTCACGATACCTAGTAGGTATCATGTATCGTCAATACCTATACTCACCGTGTATCGCGATACCTAAGTATCATGTATCGCGGGTCGAGTATCACGATATTCAAGTATTGTGTATTGCGATGATCATTGAGAATCGTGTATTGCAACGATTGTTGAGTATCATGTATTGTGATGATCTTTGAGTATCATGTATCACTAAGGTCAAGTGTTGTTTGTCATGAAGCTTGAGTATCGTGTATTGTTATAGTCAAGTATCATGTATCGTTTTGTGCTCCAGGTATCATGTATCATTACTCCTATCTATCCTGTATCACCAGAGGCTGGTGTATCGTGTATCATGTATCGTGACCTTGTGTATCGTTTTGATCCAAGTATCATGTATCGTTCCAAGTCTAGTATTGTGAATCGTGTATCGTGACCTTCTCTAGTATCACATATTGTGGCCTTGGGAAGTATCGTGTATCGTAGAGGGTCAAGTATCGTGTATCATGGAAACTTGTGAACAACTGGAAAGCCTATTAAAAGAAAAATCAATTTGGTCCAAATAAACTCTGTAAGCCATCGGATTGGCGATTGTAATCTTTCCCTTTCATATTCCGCACAAACCGAAAGGTCGCTACGTGAAGTTGTATCCATTTATAAATCAATGAAAAGACGCTTGGCGATACGTCTATGTAGTTCCGTTATGTTGTGTTTTGAGAATTCTAACTAATACTGTGTCTTTCTGTCTTTGTTTGATTATTTGCACCTGTACGGTAAAGACTGGATTGCGATAATATATACAATAAGTTAAGTATTGAATCACTGTTCCGTAAGTCTATACTACGGTAAGTCTGTACTATGGTAGTGTTTACCTTGTGCGCCGGGTATTGAGGAAGTATTAATTCGTGTACTAGTTGGAATCTATGAGAGAACGAGTTAGAGTCTGGAGAGTAATTTGTATTAACAGAGATTAAAATATTAAGATACTGTGGTGTGAGTGTTTAATTTGGGAAATCAAGTATAGGGCCTCTGTTTATTCAGACCCATTCCACTCCCAAGAACCCGAAAAGAGCTTAAACGCGTTTCTGACGGCAAATGCGCGTTTAACAAACTCCTAGAATAAGCACAAATCAGAGAGACTCACTAGCTTGACTTAGGTGATCAATGAATGAACCTACGTTCAAGAGGTGTCCTAGGAAGCCAATGTAGTGTCATATCATCAGCAAGAATTGTAATTCTACCTAGTGCCAATTCCCATTACTCTGACACCTCTAGTGAGTCAGACGAAGAAGCTAGAATGGCTTCTGAAGACATGCATAGCTTTGTGCCCTTGGCAAGGTTCATGTCCGTAATTGAAGGAGAATATAGGACCTCTTTCAAGTATGTGAACACCAATCAGCATGATTTTCCAATCTACATAGATGGTTTAAACAGATCAATGGCACGAATGAAGAAAGTGAGTGAATCTGAGATTGTTCCTCGACCTGCTATGAAATATGAAAGGAGGATTCTACATGGACAAAAGGGGAGTAATTTATGTAGTGACAGACTGTCCTGAAACCATAAGTGAACAATGGGAAACCTAGGACATAGATCACCCTAATGGGGAGAATAACTAAGATAGGATTCCTACACCCCGGGGTAAGTCTAAGGTGAACAGATTTTGGAGAGATGATAAGATCCCTCAGGATGACACATTGACTAATGTGTATATGGTAGTTAGGATGGAGAAGCTACTACAAGCCCATTCATCTTTGTGGGAAGAAATTAGCAACCCTCTCACCATTTATGAGTTACAGGATCCCGAGGATCTCTCTTGAATCACCTATCTTGATAGGAATATGAGAAATTACTGTCCTGTGATGGATCCAAAAAGATCTTGATTAAGATATCAAGGCATTCCAGTGTTTCCCCTAGAGACCATGGAACCACCTCTCAGAACCCTCAAGGAAGTTACTTTCAAAGCTATTGTTGGCAGACAAGTCATAAGAAGAGCATACATGCACAAAGGAACAATCATGCACAATACGGAAACAAGGCCCAGTCATTTTTTTCATAAACAATTTCCACCTCAAGTGATTTTCATCACTACACACACATTATCCCTACTTGCTCCTTCTTCTTGTGTGCCCATCCCTTTGATGCATGAAAAATTTAGATGTCCTACTTGCCAGATCTTCTTTGACTACTCTGTCTGCTTGTGCCTTCTCTTCGCTCCGACTCCCTTCGTTGGCTTCCTTGTCTTGTGAGTCCTTCATTTCCTTGACTGCTGCCAACACCCCCCTCTCTTGCGTCTGTCGTCTCGGACAGACCCTTGTTGAGTGGGTCGTTGGATGTAGTACTCCACAACGTCTGTGGCTAAATGATGTTCTGCTATTCTCAACCCTTTGGCCAAATCAGTGAGTAGGGCATCCCAATCTACTGGCCCTGGAACTTTTGGATGTGGCATACATAGCTTTTTTGAATGTAGAGCTTGTTCCACCGCAAATAACTGTAATAGGTGAGATGGTCTGGGAATGAATATCTCTGAATGATATTCCCAGAACCCTATGATAAACATTTCTTCAAACGTCTGTTTGAAGCAGGCAGGTAGATACTTTATACGAGCATGCCACGCATATACAACGTTAATGGATGGTGTGGTGCTCATATCGAGACAAGGTCCTGATTCCCTTCATTAAATCCGAGAGCCAAAAGATGAGGTTCCTTGACATTCTTAAAGGTCCTGAATGTCACCAGCATTAGCTCAAAGATTTTGAGGCACATCTGTGCCATGATATCTGGTATATTTTTGAATCTGATTGCCCAGTGTCGGATGGTTGAAATCATGTAGTTGACTGTGGGTTGGCCATGAGAAGGTGCTAGGTACACATAATTTAGCCACTTTTCACATCCTTTAACCGTCAAAACTGTTTTGGTGTACTCTGGCCAAGACCTTCTTCGAAAGATAGGGCAGTAGCATGGATTATACTTGATGTATAATGGCATGTTATTCCAAGTGTGTACCATCTCAGGGTAGGTTTCAAGAAGACGGATCCTCCAAGTAGGTTGATGTATATTCCCATGCATGGCACTTGCAGGGATGTCATCCGGTGCAAACTGTGTCGTCGAGGTTGGTTCTTTTGATGTGCGTTGCTTGATTTCAGCATTGTAATCTGCTATTAATACACATAATGGAACATACAAATCATCGGATGTGCCAATCCACCTATGATGGGAGAGGTTTCTGAAGTAATCCAATTTTATGACGACTTCTTCAAATCGTGACATAGATGCTATCTATACTGCAACTCTCTCGTCATGGGTTGTAGCAATCTTCTCTAACCTTTGCATCCATTTAGGAGATTCGATCTCAATCGTGTCCATTCCTTCTTCTGTTTGCTTACCTTCGGGTGATGGCATGGGGACATATGGGTCTTTAAAAGTCTCCTCCACTTCAATTGGCACTAAGTCTTCAGGTTCTGGATCCACCAGGGGAGAGGGTTGACGCTCGCATTGAAGAAATTTACTTTGTAGTTCTTCTAGTTCTACTCTGAGTTCTGCGACTTCTTCAGATGTGTCGGCTGTGGTTGTGACTTTGCTTGGTGACTCCTGCTGAGTTGCCAGTTGCTTTAGTAGGTCATCTCTCTCTCTTTCTAATGTTGTGTGGGCTTCAAGGAGGTCGGCATTGGTTTCCAAGACGATTTGCATATTTTCAGATGGGATAGCCTTGAATTTCTTTGGGTCAATTTCCTGCGGTGAACCCTCCATTGCTCCTTCCAGGTTTTCCTCGTTCTGTTTCTGTAGTCTTTTATTCTCTTCGAGTGCTACGGACATGTGCTTCCGTAATAAGGCGAGATTGCGTCGAAGCTTGAGATTTTCTGTGATCTGAGCATAACAGCGAGTCGTAACAAATGAGAACTATGTCATAAAAAGAGAACACTCTCTTCAAAAATCAAGCAAATGGCAGCTTATGTTTGAGATTCCTTTATACTAGTATACATATATTACAAAAATGAAGTGAAAACATGTGATTTTTTGACATTTTTTGTCATTTTCTCATAAAAAAAGAGCTCAAAATGTAGTCAAAATTTCACTATATAAGGCATTGACATGTCCAAAATCTATATGATAAGACATTGACATGTCCAAAATCTATATGATAAGACATTGACATGTCTAAAATTTATATAAAGAATGCAAAATTGAATAATTCTTATACAAAAATAACATTTTAGACATATTTTTAATGGGTGGATATCTGATTGTTATTCAAAATTGCTGCAAAACATGGTTTTATTAACCAAACTACTTCGAGGCATTTACATAAGCACTAAAAATGTTAGAGAGCTTCAATGCAACTCACAACTATGTCGATCTATGTCTACACCCTCATCATCTTATGCACTTGATTCAGTCTCATACTATTGAGAGCTCTCTTCTTCTTCTTCTATATCCACAAGAGCTCTATCTTCATCCACGTACATACCAAATTCTGCAGGATCATGCACAAATCTTCTTGTTTGCCTATGATTTTCTGTACCACATACATCTGGAAGCTTTTGTTTTATCATATGGATGGTTGCTTTCCTCAAGTGACCTGTTTTTGTCAAGGAAAAATCATAAACAAGAATATCTACATCATCCATTTTAAGAGTGGATGTGCTTCGAATATTCTTTTTCTTTTTTGAACCTGTTCGTTTAGTATCACACACCATTTCTAAGTTATATTTACTTGTGAATGCATTACTACTTTTAGTGTAATACCAATGCACCATCAAAGCCTCTATACTTCTCTGATCAATATCTTTAGTTATATCTAAAACCTTTGCAGTCCAAAATGGTCTGGTAGCCTCATCACCATCAGCAAGTACTGCAATAAGTGTTCCAACATTTATCTCTATTAAATTTCCTTGCCATCTTGCTTCTGCCTGTTTTGTCATCCTTGGGCCTACATAAATATTTATTTTTGGTGGATGTATAAAACTTTGAAGTGCATCTGCATTACATGCTTGGGCCACATTCACGGATCTTTGTGTACAAAAATCCCATGTGAATGGAACATCAACTGGTCAATGACCTGCAATTATATACTGTATAATCTCTTCTTGATGATTGAAAAAGTCCTCCCACCAAGATACATCTTGATCTCCAGCATATTTTTTTGCACGCTCAATATGTCTCTTCTTTTCAATGAGTGCATGCATCCAACTTTTACTTTGATCAACCACATTGCCACATCTTTCTGTATTGTTTTTATCTTCATATGGTGATTGTTCTGCACCATATATTGTAGACAAATTAGGCACCTGCAATAAGAATCTGCATCCCTCTTTAGGCTCCCAGCCAGGAGAAGATGAATACTGCTTTACAAACAAAAGGGTTATTTCATCAACCCTCCTCATCAAGAATACATGGTTGAAACTAATATTGTGCAATGGAGCCAAAACCTTAGCACTGTTATCAAGGCCCATTGAGCCAAAGTGCTTAAAGTTATAAATCTGTGTGAGGTGTTGAACTTCTGGTTTTGGAGTATATGCTTCTGAAATCAGCTCAGATAAAATCGGAAGAGTAAAAGCATTGTTACGTGCCAACTTCTTAGAGAAAGTACTAAACATTTGATCAATGTGATCATGAGTGTGGCCAACCAGAAGGAAATTTACCTTAACCTTCTGAAATACCTGTTTTTCAACAAGCATGCTTAAATATCCAAAGACTGTAGAATTTTCATTCTCTCTTGCAGTATTATCAAGTTGCAAATATAGAGTTGGTGGCAAAAGACCCTTCCATGATTGCAAAACACGATGAATGAAAGTAACTGTAAGGTTTGGATCATTATGCACATTTGGATATGTGAAGAAAACCTTGGACATTACAGTTCCATTGTATACCAAAGCACCAACCAAATGCATTTGCACAAGGACTTCATCTCCAATGTCCTTAGGGATGCGATAAAAATGTGGCAAACAAGTTTTTTTTTGATCCATACCATCGATCAACAAACACATATAACGCTCTGGATTTTTGAGTGCTTTACTTCGATGATGAATTGCTTTCTTTCTCTCTAAAGCTTGACTCTCACGATGGTTGTTAAGAAGGTTTTTAAAATTATTCTTTTCTTGTGGTGTTGTAGCCCCCTTTGCCATGTTTTTCAAAGTGGCACAAACTAAACATTCACCCATTCTAACTTTACGAGGAATAGACACATTGTTAAACTCTTCCTTCCATAATCGAGTAACGTGACGATACAACACATACTTCTCATTTCTATTTTCCATGTCTTCTCTATATATTTGAAATACCTCTCGACGAGTAAAGTTATCTGACAAGTGCAACCTTCCAGTTGTAGGCATAACCTCACAGTGCAAGCTACAATAGTTCATCATCCAATTCAGTGCATGACGTCCAACAGATCCTTTGGTCCCAACAGGGAACGTATCCAAAATGAGATCCCCATTCAAAAGCCCCTGTTGAACCCTATGTATTCTAAAATTTCCCACACCCATTGCAATTTTAAATGCAGCCCTACAACATCGCATCCCTTGACTAAAGAAATATTCAAAAGCAACACGTGTTACTGACATGTTATCCTCAATCATTTGCATGCGAGAAACAAGGTATATATCCTACCTTTCACTATCTAAATGGAGGAATTTTTCTCTTAGGTGCTTTAGTTTCTTCATTCCTAAATTGTACAAACATTTCAAACCACAACAATGCTTCACAATATCCAATGCAATCTGTCTATCTGAAGTAAGAAATTTAAATCTTTTTTGACTTACTTCACGAGGCCTTCTTTTAAATCGTAGATTGAGCTTGCTTTGCTTTTCCGTTGCTCCACATGCACTTGAGTCAGAAGGGAGATCAATGGTTGGATCAGATGGGAGATCAAGAGGTGCATTTGGTTGAGCAACATTGCACTGTGAATTGGATAACTTAAATGACTCAATAGAAAACATAGAATCATCGGCGCGTTCTAAACCATAGGGATCATCACTTTTGTGGAAAGGGTCAACTCAGAACAATGAATCCGAAAATGTATCAATATGAGCAGAGGAAGCTGATGCCCAAGCATCCACAAAAAAGATTGAGCTCATCTTCACTGAGTTCATAGAAGACTGAAGATGAATGACCTTTTTAAATAAGTAGAAATCCGAAATCAAGTGAAGATGTCACATCAAATGTCACACCAAGAAGATATGAAATCAAAAGTTCATTAAAGTACATTAAACATCAAATTACATCAAATTACTTAATTACTCAAATATACACTAATAAGGGAACCAAAGATTTGGGGATGAGATACACAGTTGATTTCTAACTAGATATGAGTCATTGAGTCTTAGCATTGTGAGTGAATCAAAATATATCCAAGTTGAGTTCCAACTGGATTATATATTAAAATTGTTTGGAGTAGTGCCATTGAAGACTATACAAGAAGAAATTTTACCTTTGGTTAAGATTTCAAGGATTAGGTTTTATTGTGGTCTTGGCTAGATCTCAAAGAGGTAGATGAAAGTATATTAAAAAAGAATTATGTGTAAAAGAGGTACACGGAAATGTATATGTAAGAAGTATATGTAAGAATTAGGTATATGCTTGTTACAAAATATTTTCAAATGAATTTTGAATCTACGATTTTTCTGAACGTTGGATGCAAAGACAATGAGTGACGTTTGAAATTACCAAGCTATTTTGTTGAAATTACCAACCTATTTTGTCAAATTTACCCCAAAGTTCTTTACTTGAATGTTTATTCATACATTGATTTTCCATTTCAACAATGTGCTACAAGATAAATGTGAATATGAACTGAAGTGAGAAGGATAACACTATAAAGATGTCATTAATCTCCCATATTCAACACAACTTAGACTTGATTTTTTCCCAAGCAAGAGATTCTAAGAAACAATTTATACATGAGATTAGACATCCTCATGTACATACCATACTCTTGCCATTGAAGTGTAAATTCCATGCAAATGTATATAAATAGTTGCAAGGTTCTATGAATATTTCATTAAAGTCGAGGTGAAACAGCCTATTTGTGTGAGTGGTATTTCCTGGTTAGATAAGTTGACAGATATAGTTAGCAACTAGACTCATTCAGTTAGATCCAGTTAGTCTCTGGTTCAAGTTACCCAATTGCCTATAAATAGCAGAGGAGGAGATCATTCTCATTTTCAAAATCCACGAGCAAGAGAGAGCAACAGAGCACAGACAGCCATGGAGCACAGAGCTCATCATACCAGCAAGGCAACTCTCATGGAGAAGAAGAATGTTGGCAAGAGTACCAAGAGGTAGACAAAATCATACCATAAAAAAAGATTCCTAAAAGATTCCTTTTGTATGTTTGAGTAAATAGTATGCTTTCTAGGTTTTTATTTTTCTTAGCTCCTAAAATATAGATCCAATGAGGGTACAACTCGATGCCAGACATCGAGCTAATGGTGTAAGTCAATGCCAAGCATCGACTTTTAGGTGCAAGTCGATGCCAGGCATCGACTTTAGGGTGCAAAGTCGATGCTTGGCATCGACTTTTAGGTGCAAGTCGATGCCAGGCATCGACTTTTAGGTGCAAGTCGATGCCAGGCATCGACTTTGTGTGCAAGTTGATGCCAAACATCGACTTGAGGGTGCAAGTCGATGCCAGACATTGACTTGAGGGTGTAAGTCGATGCCAAGCATCAACTTGCACCCTCAAGTCGATGCCTGGCATCGACTTGCGCACAAAGTCGATGCCTGGCATCGACTTGCACCTAAAAGTCGATGCCTAGCATCGACTTGGACCCTTGAAAAACACAATAACGTATGAGCTGATATTTCCAAGCCCCTTCAGGGATGCTGAGTCCAAGAGTGAGAGGCCCTTCAAGAAGCTGAGAGTGACCATGAGCTCTGCTCATCAGCAACGTGACAAAGGCATTGGTCACCAAGCAAAACCAAAGAAAATTCATGCATCCTTATCCTCTGAGAAGGCCAACGATCTGGTTGGAATATCCTCTAGTGGACAAAGTAGCATCAAAATTCCTGAGGATGATACAACTAGGAGGGATAGGTCGAGGGACGCAGAGGTCTTAAGGACAGATCGTCCACTGCGAGACATGACAAACCTGGAGTGGTGCCTTCAGTATGTTGAAGAAAAGAATGCAGTCCTTCTTGTGTTCGCATGGGCGTATGGGAGAGGAAAGATCACGACAACACAAGGTTTCAGTATGGCCTTGTGTACAAACTGGATTATGAAGATGAGGATTCTGACAACCTCCTTGTCCTGGTAGAGACATCGAAAGGTTTAAGAAATGTTATATGCAAGATGGATTTCTTGTGCCCAGAGTGTTGTGTTCCAGATGGGCTTGCAGAGATATGCAGGGACTCAGTGAATCTTATCAAGGACTTGATGCCATGGATCCAGGGCAATATCATGCCAACACAACAGAAGATGAAAACCCCTGTAAAGGCAAGGGGTAAGCAGAGCGTGCAGAAGAAGTTCCAGAGGAAAAAGAAGAGAATTGCAGATGAGGAGTCTTCTGACTCAAGCTCTAGCTCTAAGGATATAATAGTTGCACACGGTGGAGAGCTTGCCTCGGGTGTTCTTGGTACTGAGCAGAACAAGATGAGGGAGGACATAGCTAGAAGAAAAGTTGTGAAGAAGGGGCAGTTGTTCCACCTGCCAATCAATATCATCCATAGGCCACCAATAGATCCAGTCACAGGGAGGAGGCCCCTTGAGATCAGGGAGCCACACAATTTGCACGTGCAGAATCTTAAAAAGAAAATGAAAATAAATCCTCACGCTACTGTTGTGCCATTCCTTGTCATGGTGGATCCGAATGAGTGCAGCTCTGTGGAGGATTTCAATGAGGGTTTGTTTGAGGATTATACATATTATGTGATTGGAGGTTCACACTCTGCAGAGGCCTGTAGACAACTAGTGAAGGAGCACCCTACCACATTCTTCTTTAGGTATGCAGAGTGCAAGATATATGTTGGTCTTACAACTGAGGAAGCCAAGCTTCTTGCTTGGGATCACAACAATGACAATGACTACAAGAAAAAAATGTCCTCCATAGAGAGAATTCGGTTCTTCCACCATGAATATGAAGATTGTCTCGCGAAGGAAGCTGGAAGAATACATCCCAATCTACGAAAGCAATGCCTTATTGAGGTTGGAATTGCACTGGATGAGAATAGAAAGTCTGATGCTTTGAGGAAATATGATCCATGGTTTCAACTGGCTTTCAGAACAGGTGAGATTTGGGGTCTACAGGATAAAATTTTCACAATGTGGGAGAACAAAGAGGTCAAGGGCCAGAAGCAACCGAAGTCGAGGCCAGACCCACAGGTTGATCTGAAGGGAAAGGGAAGGAAAGTTGACCTCTCAATTGAAGAGGCTCTTGAGGACATGAAGCTCGCACCATGGAGGGCCCTTCAAGGAATCAAGGATGATACATTGATTATATCAACTTTTTCAAGGGTAATCTCCAAGGAGTTAAGCCTGGAGGAGATGGTGGCTGAGCTCAATAAGTATGTATGTTATTCTCAGATCCTTTTTCCCTCCTCCCATGTTTTTGGTCTAACCTAGTCTCTTTTTCATTTCTGTGACTGTAGTCATAAAGTATACATGAAGATTCAGGAGGTGATGATGAAGAGGCTGGGTTGCTTTTCTTGGACAGAGGTCCAAGCAGACTATCCAACCACATCATCCTACAAAGCTTTATCAGAATATTTTATCCTGTTTCGTGATTGGGTAGGTTCTCTTTTAGAGGTCATGCCTGGTTTGCTATTAGTATAGATGCCTTGATTCACCTAACCAATTTGATGCCTTGATTCACCTAACCAATTTGATGCTAGGCTTTTAGTAGGAATTTGATGCCTGACATCGACTTACTACTAAATTCGATGCCTGGCATCGACCTGCTACCAAAAGTCGATGCCTGGCATCGACCTCCTGGCATAAGTCGATGCCTGGCATCGACTTGGGGGCATAAGTTGATGCCTGGCATTGACCTCGTGGCATAAGTCGATTCCAGGCATCGACTTATGTCCCAAAGTCGATGCCAGGCATCGACTTTCAGTAGAAAGTCGATGCCTGGCATCTACCCACACACGAAATCGATGCCATGCATCGATTCCTTATGTTTCGTTTGCTGTCTTGAAGAGCTCATTTAATTGTCTTTCCACTTTATTTTGCAAAAACCAAAGAAAAGTAAGTCTGCAGAGCTACTAGATGATTGCCCCCCTGCATTCCTGGCTCACATTCAAAGAGAAAGGCATGAGAAATCTAGAATGAAAGCCACGGAGATTGATTTTGATGATGAACCTGATCAGAAATGTTTCTCCAATCCCCTAGACCCCCTTAGGCCTGTATATTACAATGTATTCTATAGTGATGTAAATAACATTTGTTCTGTTGTGCCTAGAAAGCATTTCTCCCTTCTCACAGCAGACATACCCTATGGATTTAGGATGTTGGGATCAGTTAATGACGATGAACCCTTCAAACACCCTCAGATTCGGAAGATGGTCACTGATTTTGCAGAGTTGAGTGTCTCCTCTTTGGAGGATAGTAATTTTCCATAGCAGAGACCAGTCTTTCTCTGTTTCAACTACTCTGAAGGCAAGATGTCATGCTCTAGAGTGCCTCACGTGATAAGTAATCTTCTTTCTATCTCCATGGCTTTAATGATGCTCTCTGTCACTTATAGTTCTTGTTGGCAGGGTGAAGACAAACGTCAATCACACTCCTTTGCATAGGTTTGTGAGCTCCATTGAATGCATTACAGTTGGATATTATGACGAAGTAAGCAAAAGGAGAGTCAGGGAGCATTGCAATGAGAATGGGATCTCAAATGTGCTCATGTTCCCAACCATTACCAAGAAACTTCGTCATGTATCTGGGGACATGACATTGGTTAATCTCTATCAGAAGCCACAAAAGATCATAATGAGATTGCTTCAACTATTCTCCAATGATGATGACTGGGTCCTAGACCTTTTTTCGGGCACAGGTAATTTCAAATTTAACAATTTTCATTAGTCATGGTTGATTGGCCACCTCTAAGTGGTTTTTTGCTGTTTCAGGAACGACTCTGGCTTGCTCCTTAAAGATGTTCAGGGACTGCATAGCTGTGGAGAAGGATGATGCTCAAGTGAGCTTCATTAGAATGAGAATCAATGGGCTGAATGAATGCCCAGATGAAGACCAAGAGGTTGGAAGGAAGCACATTGCAGACACGGAGAGATTCCAATCGGCTTCAAGGGAGCCTGTTCCCCCACTTGCAGATGAACCGGGGGACATGGCTAACCGTGAAGAGCCAATCTTGGAGCAAGAGAGGCAGGATATGTGTTCTAAGGTTCTAGAGGATCCCATTATGCTTGAGCTTGAGGAAAGCTATGATCAGCTTCTATTGTAGATTCATATTACTCTTGTAAAACACATGAAATGTAAAACATCATTTTAATAGAAATATAATGTCGAGTTCTGTCCACTTTGTGTTCAGCTTGATTTATCTTGAGCATTTCTCTGATGAATGTGTGAATGTTTCTTAGTATAATTTGCTGATTATAATCTTCTCTTGGGAATGCTTTTGTGAAATTTATTTCATATTCTGTGAATATGGCCCAGCATTCAATGAGGATCTTAACTATACAAAGGGGATGATCTTAATTGCCTTGTTAAAATGTTCTGATTTTTGCAACACATGTACTCTGATTTTCAAGTAGCTTTTAATGAGCTATAATCTGTGCTTGTTGAGGTTATAGATGTAATGAAGGAGCTTCCCGAACTCTTACTTGTACCTTCAACTCTAATCTCTTGTCAAAGATCATGATGTGGGATTCTTGATCATGCTGAACAACTAGTTTTCATGGCACCAAGTATTTTATTATATCTATCTTGACTACTTGGGATATGAGATCAAGCTTCTAGTGACAATATTTACAAGAAAGAACAAGTGATGCTTTCTAGATATTGTAAAATGCCCACTTTATCGCTTGATATCATGGTCTTTAGGTAAAAAGGAATAGAGAACATGTCTTTGTTCTCCTTTGTTGTGACTCAGTGTTGCATGTAACATGTCGTCGAGTTGTTGTTTTTCTTCAGTATCTGGCTGGGGTGGATTGGCAACTAATTGATCATGTTGTGCTTGCAATGTAGTATACTGCTGTTGTAATAGCCTCTTCTCCTTCTCTAAATCAATGAATCTTGCTTGGAGCTGTTCATGGTTTCTGAAGAGGCTCGTATGCTGTGCGTCTAGGTGCTGGTAATGCTGTTGCAGTTGAGACATACACGGGTACATATTATTAAATACATTATTAATGGGAGTGGATGCGGGAAAGGTGTTGAATGCAGAAGGGAAGGGAAAAGGGAATGGGAGCATGTATGCTGTGCTTGAAAAGGGTGAAGTTGGTGGTGGGGGAATGGAAGATTGTGGACGTATGGGGGGACGGAGAGGTGCGGAGGTGGGTGATATGTCCATGAGATCAAAAGTGGATGCAGTCGTGGGAGTGATTGTGAACATGGGAATTGTGGGTGTGGTGATGGTGGTGAAGGTGTAAAGTGGTGTGTGTAGTTGTGAATATGAACCGCAAGGAAGTGTGATCGGGGGAACGTGGCTACATTTAGAATTACAGAGTCAGTAGTAGTGTAGACAAGAGAGGTGGTGATCGGTTGTGTAGGTTGTGTGGGTTGACTAACGGTCTGTGCTTCGGTATGGGAAGTGGACCCTGAGGCGGTGACATTAGTGGTTTCACTAGTAGTGGGAGGTGAAAGTGGCGGAGTTGGAGGGAGAGGGGGTAAGGGGGATGACGGGGGTGCACTCGATGTATAGGCTTCCTCAGTGTCATGAATGGGATGAGCTGTGCCCGTGGTTGTGGATGTGGTGCCCTGTGGTTCTGATACTAATACATTCATTTGTTTTCCTGATCGAGGGGGGCGTCTGCCGTATCGTCATTCCGATCGTCATGAATATGCAAGAGCGGTATGCACCGTCTCAGGTACCCCCAACGCATCAGATATCATGTCAAGGGTTGCTCAGTATTGCTCATCCACACCTTCCTCCTCAAGGATCTAGTTCATGAGGGCTTTTTCTACTGCCAAGGACAGTTTGTGTTGTTCTTGAACTCAGTTGATAGTATCATACAGCTTTTTCAATTGCTTCGTATAAGCCGGGGCACCCTCAAGTTCCTGTAGAACTTCTTGCTCATATTCCTGCTCTTCTTCGTCGGACAGTCCTTCTCGGTCCTCCTCTTCCTCCTCTTCCTCATCATCATCCACTTTGACTACTTCTGGTTGGACAGGGTGGGGTTGGTCTACGACTGTCTGCTGCCCGCTTGCCTGCTCTGCCTCCACTTCTAAATTCGTAGCATTGATTATTCTGGCTACCTCTTCGTCAGTTAGATCTTCCAATGTGAAGCCATGAGGAAACTCTAAGTCGGTTGGTATAGGTGGAAACACTAGATTCGGTCCATCTGTGCTATGTCTTGGTAATCTGATAGTGAAGGGTTGCACACGCCTCGGAAGCCGTGGAGTTGTCTCTGGTGTCAGTGTTGCACCACGGGCCTGTGCACAGGGCATCTGAACTGCGCCTCTCATTTTCTTGAATGGAGGCCCTGCGGTGGATAGTCTACGTTGGAATTCTTGCACCTTGGTCCAAATAAGTGCCCTTTGAACTGGCACATCATATGCCAAGCATCTGTAAACAATCCTTGTGAGAGCACAACATCCATACAGTATTGAATTTTGCTTCTTATACCACCGTTGATGAGCCAAGTGGATTTGGTTGATAATCCAGTGAGGCATGTTGATTGTCAAATCGAAGGCATCTGCTAAATATAGACTGAACCATATCTTCTTGGGTGGCATTGTGAACCTCTCTTGCGTGGGGAATGCGAAATGCTGCATGCACATCCGAAGAGTCAGTGAGTGCTCGGTGATTGTGGGTCTGGTTAGTGGATGGATTGTCCTAAGAGCTAAATGTAGAGATCTAGTGTGAGAATGATGCAGTTAGTAGGTGGTGGTGAATTTACAAATGGGGTCGGGGGGTTTGTTACACGCTTTGGGCTGCCAAACAAACAGAGTGGCTGTTGGTCTTGATTTTGTGGAGACTTTGGAGGGCCCATTTACAAGTGATTCTACGTGTGCTCATGGGAGAATATGTGTTCGTGCGTGATGTATAAGAATGGGTATCAGATGTTCGAGTGAGTGAACCATGTTGTACAGAGTGTGGTCTCGGTGTAGCTATTTGAGCCCGCAAGCAAGCCTTAGGCACCCAAATTAGTCGTGATTGTGGGCTAGCCTTCATCGACTTCTTGGGTACCCAGATAAACCTCACTTTCACAGAAGAATTTTTGGAGGACTTCTTATTAGTGTCGTGTTGTCGATCACTAATAGGAAGTTGAGCCAGTTGTGGTGGCTTGACTGCAATAAGATGCTCGCTTCCGTACCCACAATTGTTTTGGTGGTTGAGACACCATGCATCGTATTTTCTTTGTGCCTCGGGCATAAGTCGGCTGCTTCTTCTACATTTGATCCGCCTTTGGTTGCTGCATCCCTGTGGCTTTTGGAAAATAAGGGAGTTCCGTTGTACCCTTAACTTCTTTGTTGAGACAATCATCCTTCTACATCACATAGTTTTGGACAAGAATAGCATTGTCAGCTTCATGTGTACCCCTGGAAGGACCAGGAGTCTGTGCCTTTCCTAGTTCCTTGAGTGCTCCATTATCTAACTCAACTATAATTCGACTCTGATTTACCCATACCTGAAGAAGTCCACTTCTTAGGTTTAGGTTGACTGCATGATCATAGATCCAGTCTTGACCCAAGACAAGAGGCTCAGTGAGGTCCTCATCTTGACACACTAGTACTTTAACTATCATAAGAGCATCTTGAATGTAGAGGGGAAGATCCACCTCGCCCATGCAAGGGGTTTCCACACCTCCCAATCCTATGAGATATGCTTCTATAGGATTGACATTTAATCTCAACTTTTGACAGTAAGAAAATTTAACAGCACTAGTGGCTGCACCTGAGTCAATCAAGGCCCTTATAGTCCTTGTACTCTTTCCTTGTCCTATCTCTAAAGTTACAAAAGGACGTCTATCAATTATTCGATGAGAACTATTACTTGAAACTTTGCACATAGCCATATGATACCCTGGATCTGCATACGCCTCTATCCTAAGCTGATCTCGTCCTTGTCTTCTCAACTTCATCCTTCGGATGCGTTGCAATGCTTCTGCCTGTGCCTCTTCTTGAATTCGTTTTTCCTCTTCTTTACGTTTCTTGGCAGTGTTGAGTCTATTTAGCATCTCTTCAGTCAGGGGTTCTTGATATAACTTGACTCTGCATCCGCTTATGTAATTAGGGAGAATATCGCCTTCTAAAGTGGCTAGTTGTACTGCTCCACTAGTTGAATTCCTATTGATGATCATAGATCCATAACCACGCTTTTCTAGCTTTCTCGCATGTTGTTTCAAGGTATACACCAAAACTAAGTCTCCGGTCTTCAAGCCTTTATCCTTAACATGGGCATCAAAGTACACCTTCTGTCTTTTCTTAGCAGCATATATACCTGCTGTAGCTCTTAGTCTTGTCTCGCCTAGTCGTTCCAGATCAAAAATCCTCGAAGAGAGTTCATGACCTGTCCACTCATGCTCCTGTGCTACCTTTAGTGTAGGTATCAAGAAGTTCAATGGTAGCACTACATTTTGGCCAAATACCATCTGAAAGGGTGTGGCTTGGAGTACCGTTTTATAGGCAACTCGGTATGCCCAAACAGCATGGTGTAGCTGTTTGTCCCAATCAGAGCGTTTATTATTCACTAATTTGGTAAGCACATTGCATAGAATCTTATTTGTGCTTTCGGCTTGCCCATTAGCTTGTGGGTGATAGGGGGCAGACTTCTTGTGTACTACCAAGAATTCTTGGAGAAGATTTTCAATAACTTCATTCAAGAAGTGGGTGCCTCTATCACTTACTAGCTCTATGGGTAGCCCGTATCTAGTGAACACATTCTCAAATAAGAACTTAGCGGTCGTCTCAGCATCATTCTTTGTCATAGCTTTTACCTCTACTCACTTGGTTAGATAGTCTGTGGCCACAATGATATATTCAGCATGTGAACCCTTAGCTGGGGGATTAATCAGACCAACAAAGTCTATTCCCCACTTAGAGAATGCACGTCCACCCATCATAGGCTTTAGTGGCATCTCATCTTTGCGTATAGGATACTGAGTTCGCTGACAAACATCACACCTCTTCACATAGGTATGTGCATCCATGTGAAGGGTCGGCCACCATAATCCTACAAATAGGATTGCCTTGATCACCCGATCTGATCCAAAGTGTCCTCCTGCTACACCTTGGTGAGCAGTTTCCAAGATCTTGAGATATTCACTCTCATGGGCACATAGTCTCGGGTAACCATCTTTACCACGCTTGTATAGATTACCACCAATGAGTGAGTAATCTAGGGCTTCTTGTTCTAGACTTCTTTGTCTGGCCAGTGTCATATCTTGAGGGAATGTTCTCGTCCTCAGGAAGGCTACTAATGGTTCACTCCAATCTGGCACTATGGACACTTGATAAAGAGTGGCATGTTCCACACGTGGTTTACTGCAACAGATTGGGCATTCTTTACACATTTTATGTACATCAGCTTCCATAGTAGGCCAGTGTACTCCAAATCTCCTTAGTGTCTGTAAAGTTCTTTGCCTCGAATGGTGTTGCTCTAATGCACCTACATGTGCTGATTGCAACCATTTTGCGTACTCGTCCTCTTCCACACAACAAGCCGATATCCCTTGATCTGTCTGTTTGTACATACTTCCTGCCATGATATGGTACTTCTAGGCTTTTACTACCTCCTTATCTTGAGAGTTTATGACTGGGTGGTTAGGCGCGTATATCAACACTGGCACTAATGGCTTAGCCCACTGAGGTACAACTTCCAAATTAAACAAGTAAGCATTAGGAAGGTCATCTGACACTCCCTGTGGTGCCTCTCCAGATGTGAGCCTAGAAAGATGGTGAGCTCTCAAATGAGTTTTACCTTTCCTTACCACTACCTCAAAGTCATATTCCATTAGCAAGAGAAACCATCTCACCAATCTACCTGTATTGCATGGTTTGTTTACCAAGTACAATAATGCCCGATGATCAGTAAAAAACTTAAACTTATTTGCAAGCAAGTAATGTCTAAACTTTTTGACCGCATACACCATGCCTAATCCCTCTCGTTCAGTGGTGGTATAATTTTGTTCAGCTGCATTCAACTGTCTACTAGCATACGCAATTGGAAGATCCATGTTACCTTCACCCGTAGGTTGTGCAAGCACACATCCAATAGCATAATTGGATGCATCTACATGAACATGAAAGGGCTTATTCCAGTTTGGTGTGGTCAAGATTGGTGCTGAACACAATCTTCTTTTGAGCTCGTTGAAAGAGTTTTCACATTCATCAGTCCACTCAAAGTTAGTCAAAAGTCTGTACAGAGGCTTGGCAATGATGGCGTACATGTGTATAAAGCGTCGATAATAACCACAATGCCCCATGAAAGCTTGTACTTCCTTGACATTCTTTGGCCTAGGTAGCTCTGCTATGGCTCTCACTTTCTCCTCATCCGTGGATATGCCATTCTTTGAAACTATGTGTCCTAGAATCTTGCCTTGCCTGACCATGAAAACACACTTTTCTGGGTTCAGGCAGACTTGATATTCTCTACATTTGTCAAAGATTTTCCTGAATTCTGGTATATGTGTCTGTTTAATGTTGGAATGAGCACAGAGATCATCAACATAGACCTCTAAATTCTTCCTCAAGGACTCTTTAAACACGTGACACATCAATCTTTGGAAGGTTGTAGGAGCATTGGTAAGCCCAAATGGCATTACCCTAAAGGCGAATATGCCCCATTCTGTGGCAAAAGCTATCTTATGCTGGTCTTTCGGAGCAATGGCTACCTGATTGTAGCCCAAAAATCCATCAAGGAAGCTGTACACTTCCTTGCCTGCTACTCTTTCTAGCAGATGCTCAGTGATAGGAAGCGGATAGTTGTCTCGAATAGTGGCTGCATTAACCTTCTTCAAGTTAATGCACACGCGTAGCTTTCCATTCTTCTTGGGCACAACTACAATGGGGAATACCCACTCGGTGTAATCAATTTCATAGATAAATCCAACTTCTACCAGACGATCTATCTCTTCTTTGATCTTGGCAGCATAATTATCATTGTATGTGTATGGCTTTTGCTTAGAAGGTTTAGCATCTGAGGTCATGGGGATAGCGTGTGAGCATATGTCCGGGTCTACAGCTTTCAAATCCTTGTAACTCCAAGCGAATACATCTCTGTATTCTCTTAGCAAGGCTATTAACGCATGCTCTTCTTCCTCTGTTAGGTCATGGCCTATGTACGTGCATCTCTCCTCTCCTTCTTCTAGGGCTACCACTATTTTCTTGGTGGTTTCTTTGTTATCATAGGCCTCTCCTGATTGTGCCTCGTGTTTAGGCATTCTTATCATGACTCTCATGTCGTCTATCTCATACTTTTTAAAATTGGCAGGGACCTCAAACAAAGATTCTTCCTCTTCTGGTGTGACTGCTCTCTTCTTTCTTTTCTTTCCTTCATTCTTAGGGGTCACTTGTGTGGTTAACCTTACATCATTGGTGAGCTCTCCATGTCTCTGGGGTTGAAATTCTATTTCATAGAAGTATTCTTCATCTGATGCAAAAGGTGGGTCCATAATGATTGACTCTAGATCGGAGTCACTTGCATCCTCAAATGCATCAGGGTTAGGTTTGCACTCTTCTAAAACTGCATCTCCCATGATTGGCTCTATGGAGAAGACTGAAATGTCATAGCCATCCTCATCACAGTGGGGTGTCCATTGTTCTTCATTGATGGCTACATCCATTGTTGCTAAAATTTCTGCCCAGCCGTGAGGTTCGAATTCTTCGTTCGGAAATGCTACAGGTGCATAGGCTGGGTCTTGAATTGATCTATGTGTTTACTTTGCACCTACCTCTCTGGCTTTTTCTCTCTTCTCTTCTTCTACTGCTACTTTGCACATCCATAAGTGGGTGTCTTCATGCATCCATGAGGATCCTGATCCTATGGAATGCACAGACTCCGTATCATCTTTGGCTCTATGGATGGGATTCCATTGGATAGGAGGGACATCTCTATGAGAGTAATCTTTGAGATTCACTTTGATCGTAACACCTAAGTGTTGCAAGTATAAGGAATTGGTTCCCCAGTCCTGTACTACTTGCAACTGTCGCATAAATGGTCTTCCCAAGATCATCTCATAGGCATGGTTCTTGCTAAAGTCGCAGATAGCAAATGTATGCTCAAGCTCTACACCACAAGTGGTGAGAGTTATTCCTTCAAGTATTCCTAAAGGCCTCTCTATGTGACCATCAGCCATCTGCAATTTCATCCTCGTGGGCCTGAGTGCTGGCTTGCCCCAACGCTTCCATAGCGAAGTGGTAGCAATTGCAACTCCTGCACCAGAGTCCAGAATTGGCTTGGTCATGTATCCTTGATGGATGATGGGAAGATAGGTGTTTCCTTCTTCTCTTTCACTCATGTATCCTATCTTGTCCAAAGGTATCTCTGGCACTGTTCTATGGGATCCTACTTGGGAACGAGGTTTTGCTATCTCTGGTACTTGTTTGGCTACATGTTTCCATAGCTCTGGCCTTACTTTGAGTAGCTCTTCTAAAGTGAGGTTACACTGCACTTTAGTGTTTTTCACTACCTCTATGTTTCTAGGTATGAGAGTCTTCGTTTCTTACCATGACTATGGGTGCTCTCATACATGTGGACTTTGCCTCCCATGGGCCTGTGAAATGGGATAGTTCTTGTATGGAGTTAGATTCGAAGTCTAATCTCTCCTGAGATTGGGTGCTCTCCTGCTCTTCATAAATGGATGGGATGTCTTGTGGGAATTGGTCATGTTCATCATCCACAAGTTCAATGGGAGGAGGGACTTCACTTTCTTTAGCCCATTTGTCTTCTTGAATCTCTCGTAGGAATTCTGGTGTGAACTGATTCATAGAAGAAGATGTGTCTGGCTCCGTGGAGTTAGGCACATAAGCTTCCCGGGGGGGAATGCTTACTGTATCACTCGCCTTTCCCTTATTTGGAGGGGTGAGTTCCTCTTCTGATTGTGCAATTAGCCTCTCCAATCTTTCCAGCAGTCCATCAAAGTGCAACTGTGTCTTAACTGAACTAGAGATCTTAAAGAGGCGACTGGCTTCAAACATGAGCCAATTCCACCATCTCAGGACAAATCTTGGTTCGTTCAAGCTCTAGTTCCGCTCTCGGGTAACACTTTTCATGATCTGTCACATTTGGCCCTTCTTGGATTCTAGCCTGATATGCCTTAAGCATCATATTTAGGTCCTCAGGAGTGGGATATGCTAAAACTGATCCTACTCTAGGGGGTGGTGGAATTGTGTGAGGTGGGTTGGAAGGTGTTGGATCGGATGGTGATGGGAATGGTGGGGGTGGAGTAGTGTGAGAGGGAGTTTGAGATGTGAGTTCAACTATCCTGGCTTTTGTTTCTCTTAGGCTTTCCTCGAGTTCACTCATCTTCTTAGCCCATTGCCTCTTCATTCTTTCTCTACTATCTCTCCAGGTTCTAGTCCTCTTCTTGGTTATGCTCTAAGTTTCACTAGCCTCAGCACTTTTTTGCTGGCCTAAACTTTGGTTCTGTTGCAAGGCTTGAGCTCTAGTGACTACCTGTACTGGTGCAGTGGAAGTCACACTCCCTTTGGAGTCTACAACTAACCCAATAATATTAATAGGAGTGATTTTTGGCATATTATTGGGATTCTTTGGGCAATCTCATAAGAGATGCTCTTTGCCGCAATCTTGACAAAAGCCTTGGATTGTTACTGACTGGGGTTGTGTGGGTGCCGGCATGGGGCAATCACAAATGAGGTGATCTCCCTGACATCTGTAGTATGGCCCTCTAGGGAATGGGGGTCTTACCTGCCTAGGTTGAGGTCTATAGTTGGGGTTTGCGTACATGACATTTGTGTAATCTGGCTCCCAACTAGGTTCACTCGGTTCTTCACTATAGTAGGACTCACCATGTTCAGGAGACTGCATGTAGTAAGCCAGTGGACTATCTATGTGAGTGGAATCAAAACTATGATCACTTGGGTCACTTTCTGAAAGCAATGGAGTCACTAGGACTATGGCTCTATTCAAATTTTCCTCAGCAACTGCATACTTTACAGGAATCACATTGGCTAGGGTTGGAGGTTGTTGAGCTAACACAAGTTGAGGCCTTTGTTGGTTTTGGTAGGGTTGTTGATAGGATTGCTATGGTCTACCATATTGCTGTGGAGGGTACTGGTTTTGGTATCTTCCCTATTGTGCATAGGGTTGAGGGTAGGTTTGCCTAACTGCTTGCTTATTGTATGGGCAGTCTTGTGCTGTGTGATTTGTGTATCTCCGTTCTATGGTGCAATATTGGCTACTAGGGTTCACTTGGGGTTGAGCCATGATGGGACATACGTTCGCCATATGGTCACCACCGCAAGTATAGCACCTCTTTACTGGGGCAAACCTTGGGATTTGTTTGCTAGTGACACCTAGTTTTTGAGCTACTTTCTCCGCGAGTTCCTCAATTGATGTGGATTGCGAGGAAGAGAGGCTAGAGGCACTATCTGAATCTTTGTAGATTTTGGAAAGCTCTAACTCCTCCCCTAGGTTATCCTCGATGTCGATGCACATGCGTACACACTCTTCTATCGTCCTAGGGTCCTTCAAGTACACATATGACCTCAATTTGGTACTTAGCAATCCATCCAAGAATAAAGCCACTTGTTTGGCTGGTGTGGGTAACTTAGGAACAGGGCATCTCTCAAGATATTGCCTAAATCTTCTTCCTGGAAGTCTCACGGTCTCTTGAGGGGTCTGCTTGAAGCTATGTATCAATGAGGAAGTATTATGCCTTATGCCACTTTTAGAGAATTCAGTGATGAAAGCCTCTAAGAGTTGGTCTATGCTCCTGAATTGTCTCTCATTCAATGGTTGAAACCACGTAAGGGCTGTGTTCCTAAGGGTTAGAACAAAGGCATTATACTGCGTGAATAAGTCCTCAACTTGTTCAGCTCTCAAGCCTTGCCTAAACTCAGCCACATGATCATATGGGTCTCCTGTGCCATCGAAGTAGTTCTTCATGGACTTAACCTGTTGTGTAGGTCTCAAGGTTCTGGTGTGTTCCCTAGGCCTTGGCAGAGGGAAATCATCAGCATTCCTTTGGTTCCTTGGGGATCTAAGTCCCTCAGGTTCCGCTCTATTTGTTTCCGTTCTCGTTCTTTCTCTTCCCACTGGGTTGGCAAAGCTTACCTCAGGTCTATCTCTATGTCTGTCTCTTTGAGCTCCATGAGCTTGGGATGTTCCAGCTCCGGGGTGACCATAGGACACATTAGATCTTGGTTGGGGGAAAATAAATTCACCTTTCCAAGTGTAAGCATGCCTATCATGTTCTGTAACCACAAAGATCCTCTCTGAAGCATGATCTAAGTAGGTCACTCTGCCTAGGCTATAAGGATCTTTGAACTCATGTATCATGATTGTTCCTACCTCATTTGGCTGCTCAGATTTATACCTCCAAAAGCCTTCATCAGTCTCTCGGTTCAGGAGCAGATCTATGCTCTTATTGTCTTGGGGAATCCACTCCGGTGTGATAATCCTAGTGAGAACAGATTTGCCTCGAGAGGTTCTACGTTCTACACCCATGTTTCCTTGCTCTAGGTCACCTATGTCCGTCTTAGGGATCACGTTTCCGAACTCGTTTGTCCTATCTGGGTGACTGGTGACTACGTATATTGTTCCTTCTTTGTCCAAGTATGCTCCATTTTCAAACTTGACCGCTAGATGTTCTAGTCCAATGGATTGGTCAGGGTTTTTAATATGGACCACAGATCTTCCTAGGCCGTCCTCATAGATGCTAGCACCTAATCGGTTGGTCCTAAGGTATTTGAGTTGTGTCTTGTAAGGGCCTTTTGTAAGACAATAGTTACGCAATATAACACAGGAGCAATAGCAGAGAAGATAACAGATATAGGAGAATCTCAACAATTTTCTACTAGCAGCAAGTACAAAGATGATGGCATTGTCCACCCGTGCGCTCTCAAGGTAGAGCTTAAATGGTGATCTAGACAACTCTAGATAGGGAGATACAAGGTAGAGGTATGCTGGCTCAACTCAATGTCTTAGGTAGTGCAGAAGTCATGTATATATAGGATCATGGGTGGCCTGCCATGGACGGCTATACATGGGCGGTAGAGCGTGGGTGGCCACCGCCCGCATAATTGCCATACACGGCTTAGACTGGTTGAACCGACCTAACAAATATAAATGATTTCTGACTCCGACAGGGAATATTCCATGGAATATTCCCTTTACCGTCGTGCCGAGGGCGCTGCCCCCGGACCCCCACCAGGGGGCCCGCTGGCCCCCTGGGACCCCCTAGCCAGGGGGCCCGTTGGCCCCCTTGGACCCCCCAGCCGGGGCTGCTCACCGCTGCCCCGGACCCCACAATTGGGGACCCTGGTAACTCCCTTTCCTTATAATACCTTACATGGTCCAATATGATCTTCATCCAACATTCAAGTTGGGATTCCCATCAATTGGGTAATGCACACTTGGCTTCTCCTCATAAAGGGGGCCTTACAAAATGTGCATACAATCATGAGGGGTAGACATTGATCATATACTAACACCTTTGTAGCTCAGTGATGAGTAGCACCTCCTTTAATGTCAATCCGGGAAGACGTGAGGATGGTATGAAGACCTCGAGCAAGTGGCGGCACAAGTGCGTGAGTGAGAAGCACACAAGAATGCACACACATACACACACACGCGCACACACGGCAAGACAAAGAGAGAGAATCAATGGAGTTCTTTAGATTACTTTCAAAAGCTCTTACAAGTTCGTTTCAATTACAATCTGACCTCAAAAATGAGCTCTCTAGCTCTTTTTATAGTTTTTGACTAGCTTTTGGCCCTGTCCAGACCTAGTGTCCGGCCTAGTTAAAAATTAGGTTCTAGGGCTTATTTGAGGGCTCAAACGAAGTCTAAAAATTATGAAATTTGGTATGATGGTACTTCTAATACTCCTCAAGCTCGAGGACTCCTCGGCTTGCACAAAATGGAGTCTAATCTACCAAAAACGGGATTTACAATGTTTGTGTAGTGATTAAAATCACTTGGGTTGTACATAATCTATGGGAAAAAATGATCTGGCCTTGTTGCCGTATTGTGCATGACTCCTTTGTTGCTTTTTATGCCAACACTCCCCCCTTCCTAGCGTCTGTCGCCCCTGACAGACCTTTGTTCGCACGGGTGGTCGATGTAATATTGGATGACATTGGTGGCCAGTTCATGTTCTCCTATCCTTAAGCCTCTTGCTAGATCGGCTTCCAATGCCTCCCAATTTATTGCACCGGGGGTTTCTGGTTGCGGGGTGGTGTAGTACTCGGAATACATTGCTTGTTCAGAAGCAAACAGTTGAAGCAGATGTGTCGGCTTTGGTGCGAAAATCTCCGAGTGGTACTCCCAGAAACCTGATCTAAACATTTCTTCGAAGGTCTGTTTGTAGCAGGCGGGGAGGTACTTGATGCGTGCATGCCAAGCGTAAGCCACACGGATACTGGGGGTGGTGCTCATGTCATACACCAAGTCGTAATTTCCATTGCTAAACCCCGGAAGACGTACCTGTGGTGCGGCTGCATTTCTAAAGGTCTTCAGCACTACTTGCATCATATCTAAGATTTTAAGCATCATTTGCGCTGCTACATCTTGCATGGGCTTCAAGCGCGGCATCCAGTGGCGAATGGTCCCCATCATATATGCTACCGATGGTGGTCCTTGTGGTGGCGCGATGTACGGGTAGTTCAGCCATTCCTTGCATTGCGCATTGTTCTGTACCTTGATATTAAATGCCTTCCACGACCTGCGGCGGGGGACTGGACCGTAGCATGGGTTGTACAGGAGGTGCAGCGGCGCGCTGTTCCATGTGCGTAGCATTTCTGGATAAGTCTCTAAAAGTTTCTGCCGCCATGTTGGTTGACGAATCTTGCCTTTTCGCACCTCTGGAGGAAGGTCTTCGGGTTGAAATTGGGTCGCAAAAGTAGGAATCTGACCCGTGACTCTTTGTATTTCAGCATTATAATCAGCCAAGAGAATATAATATGGCCTGTACTGGAGTTCCGATGAGAGGATCAGGCGTCTCGATGACAAGTTCTTGAAGTAATCTGATTGTAAAACAGTCTCCTCTATGACCCTCATAGCCTGATTTTGCACTACGGTGCGCTCTTCATGCGAGGTCCCTATTTCCTCCACTTGTCGTAACCATGGCGGCCGTGGTGCCTCGAACGTGTCCTGCGCTTCTTCTGTTTGTTGGCCTCCTGGGAATGGTTGAGGATCATATTCTTCATCAAACGTTTGTTCCACAGGAATTTGCACAACTTCTTCGTCCGTGGGAGCCTCCGAAGGGGAAGATGGCCTCTCATATTGTAGTAGGCGTGTCTGCAATTCAGTTACCTGTTGCTGGAGATCTTTTATGGCCTCTGCGTCGGAGGGAAGCGAAGCTGCAGAGGGGGTGGTTGGAGGGGCAGCTGTTGGGCCTTGTTGGTTTTCCTGCTTCAGTTGTCCTAGCTCCTCCGATAGCTTATCATGTGCTTCGAGTAGCATGGCATAATCTTCCAATATAATCTTGATATTATCGGGGGTCACTGCTTGAAACTTGGATGGGCTGATGGGTGCCCCCGGTGTGCTCTCAATAGCTGCCTCCAGGTTCTCTTGATTTTGTATTTGCAGACGTCTGTTCTCTTCCTGAGCAGCCGCAAGATGGCGTTTAAGTAGCGCCATATTTCGCTGAAGTTTTGAGTTGCGTTCCAGTTGTGTCCGTAGGTGACTTTCTACCACCTGCACTGCTTCCTGATCTACGTTCTGTAGCTGTACTTCCAATATATTATGGGCGTCTTGGAGGGTTTGGAACTGTGTGTGGAGGCGAGCATTCTCCTCTTCTAGTACCGCAAGGCGGAGCTGTAGTGTCGCTGAGTGCTCTTGCAGGCGTGCGTTTTGTTGCTGGAGCTGAATGTAATCTGTTCTTAAATTTGATATACAAGCCAACATGGTGTCCAATGCATTACCTATAGATGAGTGGGGGGTGTTTACTGTGGAAGATGCATGGGAAGGGAATTGGGGAAGGGAGACAGTGAATGATGTGTCTACGAAAGTTGTGTGTGGGTGAAATTGGTGGAGGGGGAATGGGAGGAGGTGAAACCGTGGGTGGTGGTGCCGTGGGTGGTGAAATGTCCATACCTTCAGGAGTGGGTGTTAGTGTGGGGCCTGCCATATACACTGGTATGGTAGGTGGTGTGTGTGTGGAAGTGGTGAATAGATGTGAAGTGGGGTGGGGAGCTGAAAAGACAGGGAATGGTTGAGGGCCTGGTTGAAAAGCCCTAGCAAAGATGTCCTGGAGGGATTGTAGAAATGGAGAGAGGGATATCGGGGGTTGGGGTCGTAAATTTGAGGAGGGCTGAAAGGGTTGCGTGGTAGCAGGGAAGCCTATGAATGTGGATCTGGGGTCAGGATGACCGGTGGCTGAAGGCATTGGGGATGGTTGTCCTAGGGCAGGCTCGGGAATGGTTTCGGTGGGTGGTGTAGTGATGGGGTTTGCGTCAAAGACCGGGTTATCAGTGGTAGAGAATAGGGTGGCACTGGAGATCGGAGTACGGAAGGTGAAGGTGGGGTCGGTGGGTTGAGCAGTCGATGTGGTTTCCACTGTTTCTCTTCTAGGAGGTGATGGTGGGGGAGTGGATGGTAGTGGTTCGGTGGACCCTTCATGGGTGGCTGGGTGCTGTTGGCTAGCTGTCTGGGAGGTTGTTCTGATAGTTTCAGGTGTAGTAGTCGGCTCTTCTTCAACTGTAACGGGAATTTGTATATTTTTACCTGAGCGAGGTCGTGTCTGGAACCTTCGTGGGTCATATTGAACTGAAGGCCTCTGAATGGCAGTGCGCACAGCTTCTACAACTCCATATGTTTCTGCCATCAATAAGAGACCTTCCCTGTACTCTGAGTCAACTCCCGCTTCTTCCAACAACTGAGTCATAAGCACTCTGCTGCTCTGTTCAGTGAGTAATTGCTGCGATCGTACTCTTTCCATAATCTGATACAGCCTTCGGAGTTCTGCTGTATATGCTGGGGCTTCAGTGGTCTCTTCTTCATACGCTTCTTCTTCTTCCGGGTGTCCGTGTTGTTGACTTTCTTGAGTGTCACTCCAATGGACATGTCTACCGTCTGTAGACTTTCTTCTTCTTCGTGAGGATGTGCCCTGCTCCTCTGCCTCTGAATAAAACTCTACATCAGAGAATTGTGTGCTTTGTAGGAATGCTTCGAAATCCTGGGGGTCCAGTCCTTCAGCCTCTCCAGTGGCAGCAAATTCGAATTCCGGTGTGACAGGAGGAGCCGATGGGGTAGGTTGTGTCGTAGTGTCAGATTCCGACCTGGGTATCCTAATGGTAAAGGGGGGTACAGTGCCCTCTCTTAATGGTGATGCCTCAGGAGTAGTCAGGACTTCCCTTGTCTGGACACACGGGATCGCGCCCCTCATGCGCTTGGACTGATGTGTGGATGTCTTGAGCCTTTTAAACATTTGTAATTGTGCCCAAGTTAAGGCACGCTCAATGGGGACATCATATGCCAAGCATCGATAAATGATGCGTGTGAGTGCACAGCATCCGTTCACCACTAATTTCCTAGATGCCCGTTTGTTTGCTTCATACAACTGATCTATAATCCACACTGGTAGCTTAATAGGTAACGCACCTGCTTCCGCCAAGTAGAGAGCAAACCAGATCTTCTTGTGTGGTTGCGTGAATCGGTCTTGACCGGGGAAGGCGAAATGTTGCATGCACATGCGGAGAGGGATGGACACATTTGGGGTGAGGGCTGCCATGTCTTTCAGCTTCACTACTTTCCTGTCCTTCATGTTGTTGGGAACGAGAGCATCCTTTTCTGAGGGTACATGCGTGCCATGCATCTTTAAAGCATCACTTACCAGCTCCACAGTAAGTTCAAACCTCTTCAACTCGTTGTTGCCCAGCAGTGAGGGGAGAACAAAGGATCCGGGTTGGTCCTTATCCTCATGAGCTTGTAATGTGGAGACCAGATAATAACATCGGAGGAGATCGGGTTTAGGTAGTGGGGCTTCAAAATATTCCGCCAAACCTGCTCGTTGCCATATGATCTGTAGATCTTCTGTGTTCTGTAAAGTCTCGAACTCCTTGGAGAAAAATTGGAATCGTACCCATGATCTGTCATACTCGCATTTAGACTCCCAGATATACTTGGCCTCACCTAATGGACCGGGCATGCCATTGAACCAATGAGAATTCGCATGAACTCTTTCCGTGATTCCTGTAGGTGGATCTGGCACCGGAAGTTGCTGGAGGTGTTGCATCTCCACTGGTCGTTCAGTCGGGGGCACATCCACGGGTAGGCTATCCACATCAATTCCTGCAGTAAGGATCCCTACTTGTGAGCCCGAACCTGTCGCTTCTGCCATTTTTCTTCTTGCCTTCTGATTCTGTGAGAATATAGAATCATGTGTTAACATCGTAATGGACATAATAAATCCGTTGTTGTCCCCGTTACAACATTAACATGAGGTAGATGGTGAGTTAGTGGTTAGTAAGTGCTCAAGGACAGTGAGTGTAGTTAACGTTTGTGTATTCCTAGGAGACTAATGTCGTTAGTAAGTGGGGTGAATTTACAAATCGGGGTCGGGGGGTTTATTACAGATCTTAGACTGCCAAATGCAGTGGATGGGCTTTGCTTTCGGTTTTGTAGAGACTCCAGAGAGCTGTGTCGGTGTCGCTGTTTGGGAATGGGGCCTTTTAGGGACCCACTTATAAGTGATTACATGCATACTCATGGGTCTTTGTGTGTTCCTAAGTGTTGAGCACGAGGGAATTCTGGTGGTACTCGTAGATGGGTTATGCTGCATAGGTTGCGGCCTTGGCTTAACTACTTGTGCCCTCAAGCAAGCCTTAGGCACCCAAATTTGTCTAGATTGTGGGCTTGCCTTCGTCGACTTCTTGGGCACCCAAATAGATTTTACTTTAACAGAAGAATTTCTGAAAGACTCCTTATTAGTGTCGTGTTGTTGGTTACTAATAAGAGCTTTTGCCCGCGTAGTTGACGGTGGTGCACCCGGTCGTTCGCCGTTCCGCACCCACACCTGGTTTATTTTCTGGGACATTCTGCTGCGCGGGTACTTTTGATCTCGGACATAGGTAGTACTCGGCTTCTTCTGCTTGTGATCCGCCTTTGGTTGCTGCCTCCTTTTGGCCTTTGGAAAAGAAGGGAGTTCCGTTGCATCCCTGACTCCTTTTTTGCAAATATCATTCCTCTGCAATACAGGGTTTTGAACAAGAACAGCATGGTCATCTTCATGTGTACCCCTGGAAGGACCAGGAGTCTGTGCCTTTCCTAGTTCCTTGAGTGCTCCATTGTCTAATTCTACTGTAACTCGACTATGATTGACCCAAACCTGGAGAAGTCCACTTCTTAGGTTTAAGTTAATTGCTTGGTCATAGATCCAATCTTGACCCAAGACTAGAGGTTCAGTGAGATCCTCATCTTGACACACCAGTACTTTAACTGTCATTGCCTCATCATGAATGTAAAGGGGAAGTTCCACCTCGCCCATGCAAAGGGTTTTCACTCCTCCCAATCCTATAAGATATGCTTCCACAGGATTGACAGTCAATTGTAATTCTTGGCAGTAAGACAATTTAACAGCACTAGTGGCTGCACCTGAGTCAATCAAGGCTCTTACGGTCCTTGCACTCTTTCCGTGTCCTATATCTAAGGTTACGAAAGGACGTCTATCAATTATCCTATGCGAGCTTGTTCCTGCGACTTCACACATGGCCATAGGAAATCCATGGTCTGCATAGTCATTCGCTCCAGGCTGATCTCTACCTTGCCTTCGTAATTTCATCCTTCTGATGCGTTCTAAAGCTTCAGCTTGAGCCTCTTCTCGAACTCGCTTTTCTTCCTCTTTGCGTTTCTTAGCAGTGTTGAGTCGACTGAGCATTTCCTCCGTGAGGGGTTCCTGATACAACTTGACTCTGCAACCGCTAATATAATTTGGGAGAACATCACCCTCTAATGTGGCCAATTGTACTGCTCCGCTCGTGGAGATCCTATTGATGATCATAGGTCCGTAGCCTCTCTTTTCTAGCTTCCTCGCGTGTTGTTTTAGTGTATAGACTAAAACTAGATCTCCTGCTTTCAAGCCCTTATCCTTCACATGGGCATCGAAATATGCTTTCTGTCTCTTCTTGGCTGCATATATTCCTGCCGCGGCTCTCAGTCTTGTTTCCCCTAATCGTTCAAGGTCAAAGATCCTAGAGGAGAGCTCATGACCTGTCCATTCGTGCTCTCGTGCTACTCTCAATGTAGGGATCAAGAAGTCCAAGGGTAACACAGCGTTTTGACCGAATACCATCTGAAAGGGAGTGGCTTGGAGTACCGTTTTGTAGGCCACTCGGTATGCCCAAACAGCATGGTGTAGCTGTTTGTCCCAATCAGAGCGTTTAGTGTTCACTAATTTTGTCAATACATTGCATAAAATCTTATTAGTGCTCTCAGCTTGTCCATTAGCTTGAGGGTGATAGGGGGCAGACTTCTTGTGTATTACCAAGAATTCTTGGAGTAGATTTTCAATCACTTCGTTCAAGAAATGAGTGCCTCTATCACTTACAAGCTCTATAGGTAGCCCGTATCTTGTGAATACATTCTCAAACAAGAATTTGGCAGTTGTTTGAGCATCGTTCTTGGTTGTAGCTTTTACCTCAACCCACTTGGTGAGATAATCTGTTGCCACAATGATGTATTCCGCATGAGAACCTTTAGCTGGGGGATTAATAGGACCTATGAAGTCTATTCCCCACTTAGAGAATGCACGTCCACCCATCATAGGTTTCAGTGGCATCTCATCTTTGCGTATAGGATACTGAGTCCTTTGACAGACATCACACCGTTTCACATAGGTATGTGCATCCATGTGAAGGGTAGGCCACCAGAAGCCCGCAAATAGTATCGCCTTGATTACCCGATCTGGTCCAAAGTGTCCTCCTGCTACACCTTGGTGAGCAGTTTCCAAGATCTTCAGATATTCACTTTCGTGGACACATAGTCTCAGGTAACCATCTTTACCACGCTTATATAGATTATTACCGATGAGTGAGTAATCCTGGGCTTCTTGTTCTAAACTCCTTTTCCTAGCTAGAGTCATGTCTGGAGGGAATGTGTTTGTTCTCAAGAATGATACTAGAGGTTCACTCCAATCTGGCACAATGGATACTTGATAAAGAGTGGCATGTTCCACTGGTGGTTTAGTGCAACAGATTGGGCATTCCTTGCACAACTTTTGGACATCAGCTTCCATAGTTGGCCAATGCACTCCGAATCTCTTTAGAGTCTGCAAAGTTCTTTGCTTCGAATGGTGTTGCTCTAACGCACCTACATGTGCTAATTGCAACCATTTAGCGTACTCATCCTCTTCTACGCAACAAGCCAAGATCCCTTGATCTGTGTGCTTGTACATGCTTCCTGCCATGATATGGTACTTTTGGGCTTTTACGATCTCTCTATTCCGTGTGTTCACCACTGGATGATTAGGCCCGTATGTCAATACTGGTACTATTGGCTTGGCCCACTGCGGTACAACTTCCAAATTAAACAAGTAAGCATCAGGAAGGTCATCTGGCACTCCTTGTGGGGCTTCTCCCGATGTGAGCCTAGAGAGATGATCTGCTCTCAAGTGAGTCCTACCTTTTCTTACCACAACCTCAAAGTCATATTCCATTAGCAAGAGAAACCATCTTACTAATCTTCCTGTATTGCATGGCTTGTTTACAAGATATAACAAAGCCTGGTGATCAGTAAAAAATTTAAACTTATTTGCAAGCAAATAGTGTCTAAATTTCTTAACTGCATATACCATGCCTAATCCTTCTCGTTCAGTAGTGGTATAATTTCGTTCAGCCGCATTCAATTGTCTACTGGCATAGGCAATTGGAAGATCCATATTACCTTCACCAGTAGGTTGTGCAAGCACACATCCAATAGCATAATTGGATGCATCCACATGAACATGGAAAGGCTTATTCCAATCTGGTGTGGTCAAGATTGGTGCTGCACATAATCTTTGTTTAAGCTCTTGGAAGGAATTCTCACATTCATCCGTCCACTCAAAGTTAGTCAGAAGTCCGTACATGGGCTTTGCAATGACAGCATACATGTGTATAAATCGTCGATAATAACCACAATGCCCCATGAAAGCTTGTACTTCCTTGACATTCTTTGGCCTAGGTAGCTCCGCTATGGCTCTCACTTTTTCTTCGTCAGTAGATATGCCATTCTTTGACACTATATGTCCTAGGATCTTGCCTTGCCTGACCATAAAAACACACTTTTCGGGGTTCAGGCAGACTTGATATTCTCTACATTTGTCAAAGATTTGTTTGAGTTCAGGAATATGGGTTTGCCTAACATTGGAATGAGCACAGAGATCGTCAACGTAGACTTCTAAACTCTTCCTCAGGAACTCCTTAAACACATGGCACATCAGCCTCTGGAAGGTGGCTGGTGCATTGGTAAGCCCAAATGGCATTACTCTAAAAGCAAAAATGCCCCATTCTGTGGCAAAGGCTGTCTTATGCTGATCCTCTGGAGCTATGGCCACTTGGTTGTAGCCCGAAAATCCATCAAGGAAGCTGTACACTTCCTTGCCTGCCACTCTTTCTAAGAGATGTTCTGTGATGGGAAGCGGATAGTTATCTCGAATCGTGGCCGCATTAACCTTTTTCAAGTTAATGCACACACGCAGCTTGCCATTCTTCTTGGGCACCACTACGATGGGGGATACCCATTCAGTGTGCTCAATTTCATAGATAAATCCGGCTTCGACCAGTCTATCTATCTCTTCCTTGATCTTAGCAGCATAGTTATCGTTATATGTATAAGGCTTTTGCTTAGAGGGTTTGGCATCTGAGGTCATGGGGATGGTGTGTGAGCATATGTCAGGGTCAACACCTTTCAAATCCTTGTAACTCCAAGCGAATACATCTCTGTATTCTCTTAGCAAGGTAATCAATTCGTACTCTTCTTCTTCTGTCAGGTCATGGCCTATATACGTACATCTCTCCTCTCCTTCTTCTAGGGCCACTACGATTTTCTTGGTGGTTTCTTTGTTATCATAGGCCTCTCCTGATTGTGCCTCTCGTTTAGGCATTCTTATCATGACTCTCCTGTCATCTATCTCGTACTTCTTAAAATTTTCTGGGACCTCAAACAAAGATTCTTCCTCCTCTGGTAAGGCTTCTCCCTTCTTTCGTTTCTTTCCTTCTTCCTTAGGGGTCATATGCGTCGCTAATCTTACATCATTTGTAACCTCTCCATGCCTCTGGGGTTGAAATTCTACTTCATGGAAATATTCTTCATCTGATGCAAATGGTGGGTCCATAATGATTGACTCTAGATCGGAGTCACTTGCATCCTCAAATGCATCAGGGCTAGGTTCGCATTCTTCTAAAACTGCCTCTCCCATGATTGGCTCTATGGAGAAGATTGAAATATCATAGCCATCCTCATCACAGTGAGGTGTCCATTGTTCTTCATTGATAGCTACGTCCATTGTTGCTAAAATTTCTGCCCAGCCATGGGGTTCAAATTCCTCGTCTGGAAAAACTACAGGTGCATAGGCTGGGTCTTGAATGGGTCTATGGGTTTCGTTTGCACCTATTTCTCTGGCCTTTTCTCTCTTCTCTTCCTCCACTGCTACTTTGCACATCCATAAGTGAGTGTCTTCGTGCATCCAGGAGGATCCTGATCCTATGGAATGCACAGATTCTGTATCATCTTTGGCTCTATGGATGGGATTCCATTGGATAGGAGGGACATCTCTATGAGAATAATCCTTGAGATTGACTTTGGTTGTAACACCTAAGTGTTGCAGGTACAAAGAATTGGTTCCCCAATCCTGTACCACTTGCAACTGTCGCATGAATGGTCTTCCCAAAATCATCTCATAGGCATGATTTTTGCTGAAGTCACATATGGCAAAGGTATGTTCAAACTCGACACCACAAGTGGTGAGAGTTATTCCTTCTAGCAATCCTAGGGGTCTCTCTATGTGACCATCGGCCATTTGCAATTTCATTCTCGTCGGCCTGAGTGCCGGCTTGCCCCAACGCTTCCATAAGGAGGTAGTGGCAATTGCAACTCCTGCACCTGAGTCCAAAATTGCCTTCGTGGTGTAGTCCTGGTAGGTGATGGGAAGGTAGGTGTTCCCTTCTTCACCTTCACACATATCTCCTATCTTATCCAAGGGAATTTCCGGTACTGTCCTATGGGATCCTACCCGGGAACGAGGTTTTGCAGTTTCAGTTACTTGACTAGCTACATATTTCTGCGCGTTTGGTCTATCCTCAGGCAGCTCTTCCAAAGTGAGATCGCGTTGCACCTTGGTGTTCGTTACTACTTCCGTGTTCCTCGGTATGACTGAGTTGTCGTTCCTTATCATGACTGTGGGTGCTCTCATACATGTGGACCTTGCTTCCCATGGGCCTGTGAAGTGGGGTAGCTCCTGTATGAAATTAGACTCAAAGTCCAATCTCTCATGAGATTGAGCACTCTCCTATTCCCCGTAAATTGATGGGATGTCTTGTGGGAATTGGTCGTGTGCATCGTCCACAAGTTCAAAAGGAGGGGCGACCTCGCTTTCGTTTTCCCATTTGTCTTCTTGAATCTCCCGTAGGAAGTCTGGTGCAAACCGATTCATAGAAGAAGAAGTGTCCGGCTCCGTAGAATTGGGCACATAAGCAACTTGGGAAGGAGGGCTTATTCTTCCGTTGGCTCTCTCCTTGCTCTCATAAATGGCTGGAGCACAAGCTTCTTGGGGAGGATTGCTTATTCTATTACTCTTCCGAGCAGGCTCATACACTCTCTGGGAAGGAATGTGGGTTACCTGTGGAGGTACGTAAGCTTTCGAGGGAGGCTCCTGTGACTTTTGGGGGGGGAGATAAGCTTCTTGAGGAGGCTTGCTTATCTGTTCTCTCGCCCTCTCCTTTCTTTGAGGGACAGGTTCCTTTTCTGATTGTGCAATTAGCCTTTCTATTCTTTCTAAGGAGGGGAAGTTGTCTGGTTTAGTGGAATTGGCTGCGTAAACTTCCGATGGGGAATGGCTCAGGTTTTTGCTTGCTTTTCCTTTCTCCTGATTTTTTTCTTCCTTGTCAGATCTTGCAATTATCCTCTCTAACTTTTCTAGGAATCCATCCAAGTGTAATTGCGTCTTGGCTGAGCCCGAGTAATTGAAAAGGCGACTGGCTTCAAACATAGTCTGAGCCAATGCGACCATTTTCGCGCACAGTTTGGTTCTTTCTATCTCTAGGTAAGCTCTAGGATAGCACTTGTCATGATCCGTGACGTTTGGCCCTTCTTGGATTCTGGCCTGATATGCTTTAAGCATCATGTTTAGGTCTTCAGGAGTGGGATCTGCTAGAACTGATCCTACTCTAGGGGGTGGTGGGATTTGATGAGGCGGTGGGGAAGGTGGTGAGTCGGATGGAGATGGGAGTGGTGGAGGCGGGGTGATGTGAGAGGGAGTTTGAGCTGTGAGTTCAGTTATCCTCGCTTTGGTTTCTCTTATGCTTTCCTCAAGCTCACTCATCTTTTTAGCCCATTGTCTTTTTATTCTTTCCCGACTATCTTTCCATGCTCTAGTCCTTTTCTTTGTTATGCCCTCGGTTTCACTAGCCACTGAGTTCTTATCCTGGTTTGTCTCTTGGTTTTGCTGCAATGCCTGAGCTCTAGTGACTACCTGCACTGGTGTAGTGGAAGTGACGCTTCCTGAGGGATCTACAACCAAACCAATCACATTGATAGGAGTGATTTTTGGCATATTATTGGGGTTCTTAGGGCAATCTCGTAAGAGATGTTCTTTTCCACAATCTTGGCAGAAACCTTGGATAGTCACTGACTGGGGTTGTGTAGGTGGAGGCAAGGGACAATCACGAATGAGATGATCTCCTTGGCATCTGTAGCACGGTCCTCTTGGGAATGGAGGTCTTACTTGCCTAGGTTGAGGCCTGGGGTTGGGGTTTGCATACATGACGTTCGTGTAATCTGACTCCCAACTAGGTTCACTTGGTTCTTCATTATAGTAAGACTCACCATGTTCTGGAGACTGCATGTAGTAAGCCTGGGGACTATCGACATGTGTAGAATCAAAGCTATGGTCACTTGGGTCACTTTCCGAGATCAATGGGGTTACTGGTACTATGGCCCTATTCAGGTTTTCTTCTGCAACAGCATACTTTACTGGAATCACGTTAGCGGGGTTTGGGGGCTGTTGAGCTAGTACCGGTTGGGGTCTCTGTTGGGCCTGATATTGTGGTTGGTAGGTTTGTTGGGGTCTAGCATATTGTGGTGGTGGATTTTGGTTTTGGTATCTGCCTTGTTGGTAGGGTTGCGGGTAGGGTTGCCTAACTGCCTGCTTGTTGTATGGGCAATCTTGTGCGGTGTGATTGGTGTATCTCCGTTCTATGGTGCAGTACTGGCTACTAGGGTTTACTTGGGGTTGAGCCATAATAGGGCAGACATTCGCCATATGGTCACCACCGCATGTATAGCATCTTTTCACAGGGGCAAACCTTGGGATTTGTTTGCTCGATACACCTAATTTCTGAGCTACCTTTTCGGCAAGTTCCTCAATTGATGTGGACTGCGTGGAAGAGTGACTAGATGCACTATCTGAATCTTTGTAGATTTTGGAAAGCTCTAGTTCTTCCCCTAGGTTATCTTCAATGTCAATGCACATGCGTACACACTCTTCTATAGTCCTAGGGTCCTTCAGATACACATAGGATCTCAATTTCGTACTCAGCAATCCATCAAGGAATAAGGCTACTTGTTTAGCAGATGTGGGTAACTCCGAAATAGGGCACCTTTCCAGATATTGTCTAAACCTTCTTCCGGCCAATCTGACAGTCTCTTGGGGGGTCTGTTTGAAGTTGTGGATCAGTGAGGAGGTATTGTGTCTTATGCCGCTCTTAGAGAACTCTACAATGAATGCCTCTAGGAGTTGGTCTATGCTCCTGAACTGACGCTCATCTAATGGCTGAAACCATGTAAGTGCCGTGTTCCTAAGGGTTAGACCGAAGGCATTGTACTGCGTGAACAGGTCTTCCACTTGTTCAGCTCTCAAGACTTGCTTGAACTCTGCCACATGATCATAGGGATCTCCTGTGCCGTCAAAGTAATTCTTCATGGACTTAACTAGCTGGGTGGGTCTCAAAGTTCTTGCGTGCTCTCTAGGCCTCGGCAGAGGGAATCCATCTACATTTCTTTGGTTCCTGTGGGCTCTATGTATCTCAGGAGGGTCTACCCTATTCGTCTCCGTTCTCGTTCTTTCTCTGCCTACAGGGTTGGCAAAGCTTACTTCCGGTCTATCTCTACTTCTGTCTCTTTGCGAACCATGAGCTTGGGAAGTTCCCGCCCCAGGGTGACCATAGGATACATTTGATCTTGGTTGGGGAAAAATAAATTCACCCTTCCACGTGTAGGCATGCCTATCATTTTCTGTCACCACGAAGATCCGTTCTGAAGCATGATCTAGATAGGTCACTCTGCCTGGGCTATCCGGATCCTTAAGCTCATAGATCATGATATTTCCTATGTCTGTTGGCTGATTAGACTTATACCTCCAAAAGGCTTCATCAGTTTCTCGATTGAGGAGCAACTCTATGCTCTTGTTGTCTTGGGGGACCCATTCAGGCGTGATAATCCTAGTGAGAACTGATTTACCTCGAGGGGTTCTAGGTTCCGCACCCATGTTCCCTTGCTCCAGGTCACCTAAGTCCGCTTCTGAGATTACATTCCCAAAGTCATCGGTCCTATCAGGGTGACTAGTGACAACATATATAGTTCCTTCTTTGTCCAGGTATGCACCATTTTCAAACTTGACAGCTGGGTGTTCTAGTCCTATGGATTGGTCAGGGTTTTTAATGTGGACCACGGATCTTCCTAGGCCGTCCTCATAGATGCTAGCACCTAGTCGGTTGGTCCTAAGATATTCCAGCTGTGTTTTGTAAGGGCCTTCTACCCTGTGCAAATAAGGCACTCCTGAACTTCCCGTAGGTCTGTCCATGCCTTGAGACATCTCTGATTCACTGGTATCAGAGCTAGGGTAATGAGAGTGGTGACTCAACTGTTGAGCCCAAGACCTTGCAGTGTGATTGACACTAGCCTCTGAAGACCTAAGGCTTTGTCTCTCTCTTACTAGGTGTCGTCCTGATCTAAGGTTCATATGCCTATCTAAGTAGCCCAATTCTTTGCCCAGAGTACAACCTCGTTGCCGATCAATTGGTACCAGTCACTTGATTCTTTTTAGTTATTCCTCGTGTTTAAAGTCTTGTCTGCTATTACGTCGTCAGGAATACTTGAATGTTCTTCGTACTTTCAGGTTGATCGTTCCACGTTAGGTTCTTTCCTTTATGTTGTCGACAGTACAGAGATTAAGTTTTTATCTTGAACTTGAGTTTTTAGGTAGTCTTCAACTTGATAGTGGCCTATCGTCGTCCTGACTTACTCCTACTTCTAATCGTTCTTAGCCTAAGCTAGGAATTGACGAAGAGGAGTTGAGAATATTCCGACCTTTCTTGCCGAACCTTGCTCTCTAGTGCTCGAGAAGTTGATTCTCAAGCGTGCGCAACACCCTTGCTTGGATACTCTCAATTGCTTCTCAATAGGCCTGCATAAATCCCAAGATTAGCTCCAAGTAGACCTTTCAATTGACAGACAATTTATTTCAGACACTTTTTTAATGACCCTTGTTCCCCCTTTTGCATTGTTAGAAATTTACTCTAGAGCTCCCTTGGTGTTCCTACCCCTCAGTGTGTCAACTTCCAAATATCCTATCTGAAAATCAACGCGTTATTCTTATAAAAAACAGTTGAGGGCATGTAGTATATGTCACGAGCTTTCCGACAAGCTCTAGAGCTCCGAAAATGGATTTCGTATGAAAAAGTTATGACCGTTCAGGGTTTAGGGGGTTAACTAGACAAACAGATCCTTTCGGGGGTTTTAATGCATTTTCTAAGGCCTTCGTAAGTATATGAGTACATGAAAGTGCAAATATGCCCAAAATTTAGCCTAAATTTCCAAAAATTCACACCTTAATTTTTTGCCGAAAATGCCTGTCTATCGCGATAGACGGTGTCTGTCGCGATAGACACAATCTATCGTGGGGGCTGTCTGTCGCGATAGACGGTGTCTGTCGCGATAGACAGTGTCTATCGTGGATTTCTGTCTGTCGCGATAGACGGTGTCTGTCGCGATAGACGGTATCTGTCGTGAAATTCTGTCTGTCGCGATAGACGGTGTCTGTCGCGATAGACGCTGTCTGTCGCGGATTTCTGTCTGTCGCGATAGACGGTGTCTGTCGCGATAGACGGTGTCTATCGTGGAATTCTGTCTGTCGCGATAGACGGTGTCTGTCGCGATAGACGCTGTCTGTCGCGGATTTCTGTCTGTCGCGATAGACGGTGTCTGTCGCGATAGACGGTATCTGTCGCGGATTTCTGTCTGTCGCGATAGACGGTGTCTGTCGCGATAGACGGTATCTGTCGCGGATTTCTGTCTGTCGCGATAGACGGTGTCTGTTGCGATAGACGCTGTCTGTCGTGAAATTCGGTCTGTCGCGATAGACGGTGTCTGTCGCGATAGACGGTATCTGTCGCGGATTTCTGTCTGTCGTGGGTTTCTGTTTGTCGCGATAGACGGTGTCTGTCGCGATAGACAGTGTCTGTCGCGATAGACGGTGTCTGTCGCGATAGACTGAAAAAATGCAAATTTTTGAAAAACTTCTAGTGATCTAGAGTGCCCTCAAGGTGTAGGTTACAATGATAAACATGCATTCACAAAATGTTAAGATTTTCTGTCTGTCGCGATAGACAGAGGCTGTCGTCCCGGGACCTGTGCAGAGCCTGTCGTACCTGCGCACACTGCTGGGGATGATGGTACAACAAAAAACCTGCAAAATAGCTCAAGAAACATGCAAAAAACAGCGCATGCAAATTCGCTCTCTCGCTCTCTCTCACAAGTGAAATGAGGGAAATGAGATGGAGGTGGGGATATAGTCAAAAAACTGAAATTTTCGCGATGATGGAGATGGACATGGGAGATGGTGATGATGATGATGAAGAAGGTGAAGAAAGTAAAAGAAAACCGATGAGAGTGAAGAAAATACCTATGACTCCAACGCGTCAACTCTACGTCTTACCATCACACGCTCATCCTCAAAGCTCGATCCCCGGCAACGGCGCCAAAATTTGGTGTAGCTCAGTGATGAGTAGCACCTCCTTTAATGTCAATCCGGGAAGACGTGAGGATGGTATGAAGACCTCGAGCAAGTGGCGGCACAAGTGCGTGAGTGAGAAGCACACAAGCATGCACACACATACACACACACGCGCACACACGGCAAGACAAAGAGAGAGAATCAATGGAGTTCTTTAGATTACTTTCAAAAGCTCTTACAAGTTCGTTTCAATTACAATCTGACCTCAAAAATGAGCTCTCTAGCTCTTTTTATAGTTTTTGACTAGCTTTTGGCCCTGTCCAGACCTAGTGTCCGGCCTAGTTAAAAATTAGGTTCCAGGGCTTATTTGAGGGCTCAAACGAAGTCTAAAAATTATGAAATTTGGTATGATGGTACTTCTAATACTCCTCAAGCTCGAGGACTCCTCGGCTTGCACAAAATGGAGTCTAATCTACCAAAAACGGGATTTACAATGTTTGTGTAGTGATTAAAATCACTTGGGTTGTACATAATCTATGGGAAAAAATGATCTGGCCTTGTTGCCGTATTGTGCATGACTCCTTTGTTGCTTTGTATGCCAACAACCTTCTACCCTATGTAAATATGGCACTCCTGAACTTCCTGTAGGTCTCTCCATACCGTGGGACATCTCTGACTCACTAGTTTCAGAGCTAGGGTAGTGCGAATAATGGCTCAAGTGCTGGGCCCAAGACCTAGCAGTATGATTAACACTAGCCTCTGAAGACCTAAGACTTTGTCTATCTCTCCCTAGCTGTTGTCTTGATCTAAGGTTCATATGCTTAGCTGAGCAATCCCAATTTTTACCCAAGGTACAACCTCGTTGCTGAGTTCTTTTGTATCAGTCACTTGATTCTTTTTTAAGTTGATTATCGTGTTTATGATCTTGTCTGATATCACGTCGTCAGGAATACTTGAGTTAATTTCTGCACTTTAATGTTGATCGTCTCACGTTAGGTTCTTTTTCTTTAAAGTTGTCAGTCACACACAGGTTATCTCTTGACTTGAACTTGATTTCTTAGATAGTCTTGACTTGTCTCTTGCCTATCGTTGCTGTGACTTACTTATAGCACTAGTCACGTGTAGCCTAAGCTAGGAATTGACAAAGGGAGTTGAGAGCATTCCAACCTCACTTGCAGATCCCTTGCTCTTTGGTGCTCAAAAAACCCAGTTCTCAAGCTTGCCGATTACCCTTGCTTTGGATGCCTTCTAGTGCTCTCAGTGGACCTGTAAAAGTCCCAAAGTTAGCTCAAGACTTAGATTCCAAGGACACAAAAAATCACTTCCATTCATGTAATTCAAGGATCAACTGTTCTTTTGGCTTTATGGAAAACAATCCTGAAGACCCCTTATCTTTTCTTCTCCTTGGATGGAGTCCACTTAAAAATACTATGGCTAATAATCCTAATATTAATCTTACCCGCGAGCTTTCCAACAAAACAAGAATCACAGCAATCGGATTTCGTATGAGGAAGATATGACAGTTCAGGGATCTAGGGTTAAAACAAGGTAAAACAAGTCATCAGGAAAACAAGGTTTTCTCTCAAGTTACAAGTGTCGGAACCTCACAAATCACTATTTTCTTGATAAGTATGCCTAGAATTTACCCCAAAATCAAGTAATATAAACCCTAGAAATTTGGCCGAAAAAGCCTGTCAATCGCGATCGACAGGTATGTCAATCGCGATTGACAGAGGTGTCTGTCGGGACCTGTCGGTCGCGATCAACACCTCAGTCGCGATTGACAGTGTCAATCGCGATTGATAGAGTCGGTCGTGAGTTCTGTCAATCGCGATCGACGGTGTCAATCGCGATCGACACTTTTTCCGAGATTTTCTCCGTGATTTTAGTCGATCGGGGTTCTGTCCATCGCGATGGACATGTGGCAATGCGAATTCTTGTGTCAGTCGTCAACTTTCAATCGATCGCGATCGACAGTGTCAATCGCGATTGACTGAATCCTACGTGGCAGTCGGTTGGTCGTGGGGTCTGTCGATCGTGATCGACACGTCTATCGGTCGCGATTGACAGAGAAACTCGGAATTTTTTAATAGCGTTTAGTGATTTAGGTTGTGCTCATCATGTGCATCATTATGGTGTACTTTGTTTTACCAAATAGGCAATTTTTCTGTCGATCGCGATCGACAGAGGTCGACGACACAGAGACAGTTTCGAGCTTGTCCGTACCTGCGCAGCCTGCTAGAGATGGTGGGATAGCCAGATCCTGCAAGAAAACTCAAGAAACATGCAAAAAGAGTGCACACAAATCGCTCTCTCACTCTCTCTCACAAGTGGAATGAGGGAAATGGAGGGGAGAAGGTGATATGATCAAAAACTGAAATTTTCGTGATGATGGAGATGGAGGTGGGAGATGGTGATGATGATGATGAAGTAAAAAAGGGAAAAATAAGAAAAAGTAAAGAAATTACCTACAACACCAACGTCACAACTCTACGTCTTACCATCACACGCTCGTCCTCAAAGCTCGATCCCCGACAACGGCGCCAAAGTTTGGTGTAGCTCAGTGATGAGTAGCAACTTCTTTAATGTCAATCCGGGAAGACATGAGGATGGTATGATGACCTCGAGCAAGTGAAGGCACAAGTGCGTGAGTGAGAAGCACACAAACATGCACACACATACACACACACGCGCACACACGGCAAGAACAAAGAGGAAGACAATGGAGTTCTTTTAGATTACTTCCAAAATGCTCATACAAGTTCAATTCTATTACAAGCTAACCTCAAAAGTGAGCTCTCTAGCTCTATTTATAGTTTTTGACTAGTGTTTGGCCCTGTCCAGACCTAGTGTCCGGCCTAGTTAAAAATTAGGTTCTCTGGCCTATTTGGAGGTTCAAACGGAGTCTAAAAAATGTGAAAACTGATAGGTAGATACTTCTAAAGCTCCTCAAGCTCAAGGACTCCTTGGCTTCCACAAAATGGAGCTGCAAAAATATGAAATGATATTTACAATGGTTTTTAGTGATGAAAATCACTATTTTTGTAGGAATTTCTTCTAACAGTTTGACATACATTTCTTGGAGCTCCCTACTTGCTCCTTCTTCTTGTGTGCGCATCCCTTTGATGCATGAAAAATTCAGATGGCCTACTTGCCAGATCTTCTTTGACTACTCTATCTGCTTGTGCCTTCTCTTCGCTCCGACTCCCTTCGTTGGCTTCCTTGTCTTGTGAGTCCTTCAGTTCCTTGACTACTTCCAACACGCGTCTATCGTGATAGACACCCGTCTATCGCGACAGACCAAAAGCACGAGAGACGACAGACTCAATCTATTGCGACACACACTTGTCTATCGTGACACATAGAAACATACGATAGACACTGTCTATCGTGACAGACCAAACCACGACAGACGATAGACCCCATCTATCACGACAGACACCGTCTATCACGACAGACAGGCCCATGACAGACGACAGATAGCGTCTATCGCAACAGACACCCGTCTATCACAATAGACAGGACCCCACGATAGAGATGGTCTATCGCGATAGACACCCGTCTATCGCGACAGACAGTCCCACACGACAACCAATGTCTATCGCGACAAACACCCTCTATCGTGATAGACAGACATTTTTGGAAAAAATAAAGGGGTAATTTTTTGAAAATTTAGGTTAAATTTTGGGCATATTTGCATACTCAATTACTCATACACTTACAAAGGCCTTAGAAAAATGCGCTAAACTCTTGAAAGGTCCTGATTGTTTGTTTTAACCCCTTGAACCTGAATTATCATAACTTTTTCATATGAAATCCGTTTTTTGAGCTCTAGGGCTTGTCGAAAATCCGTTTTTGAGCTCTAGTGCATTGATTTTCAGATAGGATATTTTGGAGTTGACCCTTTTAGGGGTAGGCACACCAAGGGAGCTGTAGAGAAAATTTTTTGGCAATACAAAAGGGGGAACAAGGGTCATTAAAAGTGTCTGTATCAATTTGTTTGTCAATTAAAGGTAAAAACTTGTGCTAAACTTGGAATGTTTACAGGATCATAGAGAGATTTTGGAGGAATCAAAGCAAGGTCCATTGTGTGCAAGCTTGGGAACGTGCTTCCTGGGTAGACAAGCATAGCAAGGAGGAGCGACTTGAGGTTGGAACATCTATCAACCCCCTCTGTCCATTCTTAGCATAGGCTAAGTGCGAGTAGTTGTCCTGATTGACTAGGGCTACGATAGGAATACTCAAGTTCTAAGAGCCTCTAACTTCTCAAGTCCAAGAATAGGTTAAATTGTAGTCAAGGGACAACTCAAAGGAAAAGTGCTTAAACTAAGTGGACGAAAAACATCAAGTACGACACACTTAAGTGCTCTTGACGCCGCTTAACTAAAGACAAGAAAACAAGTACTGGAACATATAGATCTTGGGCCCAACAGTTGAGTGATTACCCCTACGCTTTGGACTCAGAAACTAGTGACTCTGAGATGTCTTACAACATGGAGAGACCCGTAGGTAGCTCCGGAGTGGCATACCTAGAAAAACCTGAGGGTCCCTACAAGACTCAACAGGAATATGTCAGGACCAACCGCTTAGGTGCACGCATCTATGAGGATGGCCTGAGAAGATCTGATGTCCTAATTAAAAACCTGGATCAGCCCATTGGACTAGAACACCCTGTAGTCAAGTTCGAAAATGGTTCCTACATAGATAAAGAAGGAACAATGTATATGGTCACCAGTCATCCAGAAATAATAGATGAATTTGGCAACATAATCTCAGAGGTCGAAATATGTGACATAGAGCAAGGGAACTTAGGAAAGGAGCCAAAAACCCCTAGAGGCAAGTCAGTTCTGACGAGAATAATCACTCCAGAGTTGGTTCCCCATGAAAATAGGAGCATAGATTTGCTTGTGAATCGAGAGACAGATGAGGCTTTTTTGAGGTATAAGCCTGAGAAGCCTAATGAAGTAGGAGCACTCACCATCTATGAATTCAAAGATACTGATAGCCCAGGCAAAGTGACTGTTGAAGCTCAAGGTCAAGGACAAAGCATGGAAGTGCATCAAGGAAGTGGACACACAAGAAGAAGGAGCAAGTAGGGAGCTCCAAGAAGCACCTGTCAAATTTTCAGAAGAAATCCCTACAAAAATAGTGATTTTTATCACTAAAAACCATTGTAAATACCATTTTCCATTTTTGTAACTCCATTTTGTTCAAGCCGAGGAGTCCTCGAGCTTGAGGAGTATTAGATCTACCATCCTACCAATTTTCATAATTTTTAGACTCCGTTTGAGCCCCCAAATAAGCCCTGGAACCTATTTTTAAACTAGGCCGGACACTAGGTCTGGACAGGGCCAAAACCCCTCAAAAACTATAAAAAGGGCTGGAGAGCTCATTTTTGAGGTTAGCTTGTTGTAGATTTCAGTTTTGTAAGAGAGCTCTTTGGTAATCGAAGCTTCCCATTGTTCCACTCTTTGCTCTTACCTTGTGCGCGTGTGTGTGTATGTGTGTGCATGCTTGTGTGCTTTCACTCACGCACTTGTGCCATCACTTGCTCGCGGTCTTCATACCGGTCCTCACGTCTCCACGGATTGACATTTATGAGGTGTATCTCCTCACGTTGGTACTCACCATTGTGCTAGAGTGACACCAAAATTGGCGCCGTTGCCGGGGAGAGAGCTTGGAGGACGAGCGTGTGACGGTAAGACGTAGAGTAGCGACGTTGGAAGGTAAAAAAATCATCATTTTCAGTTCAGTTTCTGAATTTTCCTTCTTCTTCATCTTCACCATCATCACCATCTCCACCCACCTTCATCTTCTCAGTTTTTTCCATTTTTTAGAGTTCATTCACCTTGTTTTTACTTGTGGTTGTGAGCAAGAAGCTTAGAGAGGGTGCAGAACAGAGGCGCTGAAGAAGTAGCACCAAAAACAGCTAAAAATCTGAGTGAATAGCCCCGGACAAGACAAAACCTGCACCAAGTATCGTGGAAGCTGCGTCGAGTATCGTGAGCTGCAGAATATCGTGGCTGAGCTTGTGGAGTGTCTTTGAGCTAGAAAAGGTGCTAGAAGAGTGTGACAGAGCTTCAAAGGTGAGCCACTCCATTGCTAGATCCTTCTGATCATTCAAAAAATTCAATATCTGTGTAAAACGATCTGCGCCAGGTATCGTCTGAGATTTACAGGGGGTAAAAAGAGTGTTTTGCTTGATACAGAGAGTGAGGATAAGAGAGAAGAGCTAGGAAATCAAGGGGGCAAAATCAAAAATTCAAAAACAATTGTTAAAATTTGTCTAAGGGTCAAGTATCGTTTTACTCCTGCGGTCGAGCATCGCGATACTTCACAAGTATCGTTTTGCTCCTGAGGTTGAGTATCGCGATATTTCCCATCGATCGTGTATCGTTTCATACAGATCGCGATACTTGAGAAGTATCGTTTGGTCAAAGATCGCGATACCTCACAAGTATCGTGTATCGCTTGCCAGCGATCGTCTGCAAGAGATCAAGTATCGTCGTGCTCAAGTATCGTGTATCGCTTCTCAGAGATCGCGATACTTACCAAAGATCGCGTATCGTTTTTGATTCAGGTATCGTCGATCGTTTTCTTCCAAATATCGAGTATCGTCTTGAGCCAAGTATCGTTTTGCCCGAGTATCGTGGACTTCAAGTATCGCGATATTTCTCAACTATCGTGTATCGTGACAAGGTAAGTATCGTGTATCGTCATACAGCGATCGCGACACCTATCAAAGGTCGTGTATCGTGGAGTTTGCTCACGATACTTGTTGAAGATCGTGTATCGCCTACTTCAAGTATCGCGATACATACCAAGTATCGTGTATCGAGTTCCTCAAGTATCAAGTATCGTGTCCTACAAATGTCATGTATCGCCTGATTTGAAGCATTTTCTGAGAGACCCTGTTTCCCTGTTTTAACCCCCAAAACCCTGAACTGGCATAACTTTCTCATACGAAATCCGTTTGCTGTGATTTTGGTTTTGTTGGAAAGCTCGTGGAAAATTGGAAAACCAAGGTGTTCCAAAGGATTTTAAGCAATAGAAGAGAACTTTGGGACTAGAGACCAAGGCTTATGAACCTGAGATCTGGCAGACACTTAGGCAAGGATAGACAAAGCATTAGATCATCTGAGGCTAGTGTCAACCATACAGCCAAGTCTTGGGCTCAACAACTTAGTGGTTATCCTTACACACGAAGTTCAGAAACCAGTGACTCGGAAATGTCTTTTAGCATGGAAAGACCCACACGTAACTCAGGCACTGCCTGTTTACAGACACCAGAAGGTCCCTATAAGACCCAATTGGAGTATATCAGGACCAACCAGTTAGGTGCTCGCATCTATGAGGATGGTCTAAGACGATCAGTGGTTCAACTCAAAAATCCTGACCAACCCTTTGGACTTGAACACCCAGTGGTCAAGTTTGAAGAGGGGGCTTACATTGATAAGGAAGGAACCATGTATGTGGTTACCAACTTACCAGATAGGACAGATGAGTTTGGAAATATCATTCCTGAGAATGAGATAGGAGACCTAGAGAAAGGAGACCTAGGAGGAGAACCCAAGACCCCTAGAGGTAAGTCAGTCTTGACTAGAGTGATCACTCCAGATTGGATTCCTCAAGATAATAAAAGCATAGAACTATTCGTGAATAGAGAAACGGAGGAAGCCTTTTGGAGATTTAGGCCAGATCAACCCAGCCCAGTAGTCACCATCTATGAATTCAAGGATCCAGAGACACCAGGGAAAGTTGTCTATCTAGATCACACATCTCAAAAATTATTCTTGGTATCAGATCATGACAGACATGCTTACACTTGGCAAGGTGAATCAATTTTCCCTCCACCAAGATCTAATGTTTCCCAGGGCCTCCAAGGAGCCGGATCATCCAAGGCTCATGAAACCCAGAGAGAAAGAACTAGAGAGAGACCGGAGGTAAGCTTTGCAGACACTATAGGCAGAGACAGATCAGGATATGGAACGGAAAGACTTGAAAGGGAGAGACATAGAGTGTATATGCATCAAAGAGACGATCATGATTTCCTATTGCCTAGACCACGAGAGCACTCAAGAACCCTTAGACCCTCTCAAGTGGTTAAGACAATGAAGAACTACTTTGATGGATTTGGAGATCCTTATGATCATGTGGCGGAGTTCAAACAAGTGCTAAGAGCTGAACAGGTTGAAGACTTATTCACCCAGTTCGAGGCATTTGGGTTGACTCTTAAGGATACTGCCTTAGCTTGGTTTCAACCTCTAAACAGTCGCAACTATAGAGAGATAGGTCAGCTGCTAGAAGAATTCATTGTGGAATTTTCCAAGAGTGGTATCAGACATAACACATCATCCTTGATCCACAGCTTCAAGCAGACACCCCAAGAAACAGTGCGACTTGCAGGAAGAAGGTTTAGACAGTACTTGGAAAGATGCCCTGTACCAGAATTACCCACATCAGCCAAACAGGTGGCACTGTTTTTAGATGGCCTATTGAGCACAAAATTAAGGTCATATGTATACCTGAAAGAGCCTAGATCCATAGAAGAGTGTATACGGATATGCATTGACATAGAAGACAACTTGGGTGAGGAGTTAGGATTATCCAAACTCTATAAGGACTCTGATAGTTCTACAAGTCATACCTCTAGAGCCTCCACTGAGATAGATGAGATAGCTGAGCAAGTGGCCAAAAAGCTAGGAGTTCAAAATAGACAAATGCCAAGGGTCACTTCAGTGAAGCGATGCTATACATGTGGAGGAGATCACATGGCTAATGTCTGCCCAATGATGAATCAACCCCAAGGAAACCCTAATGCTCTATATTGCACCATTGAGAGGAAATATACAAATCATACGACCCAAGATTGTCCCTATAATAGGCAGGCTGTTAGACAAAATTATCAGCAACCTTACCAGCAGGGTAGGTATCAGAATCAGTACCAACAGCCATATTATAGGCCACAACAATATCAACCTCAATACTAGCAGCAATATCAGGCACCATATAGGCCACAACCAGTCCTAGGAAACCAACCGCCAGCTCCTGCCAATGTGATCCCAGTTAAATATACGATGGCGGAGGAGAACCATAATAGAGCATTGGTGCCACTAACCCCATTGGTCTCAGAAAATGATTCTCACGCTCATGGTTCAGACTACTTCCATGAAGATAGTCCACAGGCTTATTATATAGAGTCACCTGAGCAAAGTGAGACTTCTCAGTATCAATATGGGACACCACCTATAGAACAAAATTGGGAGCCAGAATACTCCAATGTCATGTATACGAATCCAAATCCTAGGCCCCAATTGAGACAGGGAAGACCACAAGCCCCCAGAGGACCATGCTTTAGATGTCAGGGCGACCATTTCATTCGTGAATGTCCCCACCAACCAGCTCTGGGACTAGGACAGAACATCACAATACAAGGCTTTTGTCCTGAGTGCGGCAAGGAACATCTTCCTAGAGAGTGTCCCAGGAATCCCTCTAGTGTACCCAAGGTTACACCCATCAATGTGGTAGGCTTAGTGGCAGATTCAAGTTCAAGTAGCAATAATGTGGCTCCTGTACAGGCAGTTACTAGGGCACAGGCTACACAATAAGCAAAACCATCTGAGCAGTCGGAGTCAAGTGAGGCTGGAGAGCCTAGTAAGAGGAAACCAAGAACATGGAAGGATACTAGAGAGAAGGCTAATCGCAAGTGGAACAAAAAGCTATCCGAGCTAGAAGAAAGTCTAAAAGATGCCAAAACAAAAATAGAAGACATTGCATCTCAAAGCCCCTCGCATGCCGAAGCTCCATCCACTTCGCTTCATCCCACCCCACCACCCATTGTAAATAACCCACAACCAGGGTCTGTTCTTGCAGATCCAACCCCAGAAGGCTTGGACATGATGTTCAAAGCCTACCAGGCTCGTCTTCAAGAAGGGCCAACAGCGGCAAACCTAGACAAGAGTTACCCTAGAGCAGATTTAGAGATTGAACGGATGAAAATGTGCATGAAAATGGTAGAACAAGCTCAAGCTATACTTGAGACTAGTCAAAAGTTCAATCAGACAAACTCTGTCAAACCGGATTTGCATTTCCAAGGCTTACTAGAAAGATTAGAGCAGTTGGTAAACAAACCACAAATTTCTTTACCTCCACAGGCTCAACCAGTTATTGAAAGAGGAAGCTCACCACCAATGGGAGCTTATGTTCCTAATTCCACGGATGCTGGAATACCTCCTTCAATTCAACAATACTCTCAAGAGTTCTTGCGGGAAATACAGGAAGAGAAATGGGCCAAGGAGAAGGGTAATTCCCCTCCTATTCCTGAGATTGATGATCTTCATGATCAATTTCCCCAAGACATTCCGTCTATCTATGGAGACCAAGCAGAGCAACAAGAAGATGAAAGATTAGATTTTGAATCTAATTCTTTACAAGAGTTGCCTCATTACACAGGCCCATGGGAATCTGAATCTCTCCAGATCAGAGCTCCCACAATATTGGTAAGAAATGAAGACTCAGTGATTCCAAGAAACACTGATGTTGTGAAGAACACTAAGGTTCAATGTCATCTCACTGTGGAAGAGCTGCTCAAAGCAAAACCTGAGCTCTGGAATCATGTGAAGGATCAAGTTCCAGAACTTGAATCCAATATGCCAAAAGTAGGCTCTAAGCAAAAAGTTCCAGAGATACCTCTCGACAAGATAGGAGACATGAGCGAAGGTGAAGAAGGTAACACTTATCTTCCGATCACCTATCAAGGTTACACAACCAAAGCAATTGTAGATTCGGGTGCTGGTGTTGCTATTGCGACCACCTCCTTGTGGAAGCGATGGGGCAAACCCACATTAAGACCAACGAGAATGAAGCTTCAAATGGCAGATGGTCATTTTGAAAGACCTCTAGGATTGCTTGAAGGGATAACTCTAACCACTTGTGGTGTAGAGTTTGAACATACATTTGCTATATGTGACTTTGAAAAAAATAATGTCTACGAGATGATCCTAGGAAGACCCTTCCTACGACAATTGCAAATAGTACAGGATTGGGGAACCAACTCCTTGTACTTACAACACTTAGGGGTCACCACCAAGGTCAATCTGAAGGATTACACCTTCAGAGATGTACCACCCCTTCAGTGGAATCCTATCCACAAAGCAAAAGAAGATTCAATCTCTATGCAGTCTGGAAGTTCACCTGATCCATCATGGCTACATGAAGATACTCACTTGTGGATGTGCAAAGTCGCAGAGGAAGAGGAAAAGCGCCTAAAAGCGAGAGAAGAAGGAACTCCCCCAGGAGATAGACCAATAAAAGACCCAGCCTATACACCGATGATATTTCCAGATGAGGAATTTGAGCCTCATGGTTGGGCAGAAATCTTAGCTACCATGGACATAGCAGTCAATGAAGAACAATGGACACCTCATTGTGATGAGGAGGGTTATGATATTTCAGTGTTCATGTGTCAGCCCCTGTTGGAAGAGTGTGATCCTAATGAGTTCATAGAAGAAGAAGAGAATGATGATGATCTAGAATCCATTGTGATGGATACCTACTTTGACTCAGAGGAACACTATTTAGAAGACATAGGAGTGTTAACCCAAAAAGAAGAAGAACCCCTCACGAGTATTAAAACGATAAATTCAAAGGAAGGAAGTGAAGGAGGTCAAAAGAAAAAGAAAAGAAAAGCAGTGAAACAAGAAGAGGAAGAATCACTGTTTGAAGTACCAGAAAATTTCAAGAAATATGAAGTGGAAGACCGAAAAATTTTGGTACGAATGCCTAAGAGAGAGGCCATTATAGGAGAAGCATATGACAATAAAGAAAAGACCAAAAAAATTGTAGTGACCATTGAAGGGAACGAAGAACGGTGTACGTACATAGGAGATGACCTAAGTGCAAAAGAAGAAGCAGAGCTTGTAGCTCTATTAAGGGAATATAGGGATGTGTTCGCATGGCACTATAGAGACTTGAAAGGAGTAGATCCAAAGATTTGCTCTCATACGATTCCGATGACCGCTGATGCCAAGCCCACCAAACAAAAGCCCTACACATATAATGACAATTATGCAGCCAAAATAAAGGAGGAAATTGACAGGCTGATTGAAGCTGGATTCATCTATGAGATTGAGCACACTGAATGGGTGTCCCCCATTGTGGTGGTGCCCAAGAAGAATGGGAAATTGCGAGTGTGCATTAACCTTAAAAAAGTTAATGTTGCTACAATCAGAGATAGTTATCCACTTCCAATCACCGAACATCTGTTGGAGCGTGTTGCAGGCAAGGAAGTTTATAGCTTCCTTGATGGATTTTCAGGTTACAACCAAGTAGCCATTGCCCCCGAAGATCAACACAAAACGGCCTTTGCCACAGAATGGGGAATCTTTGCATTTCGTGTGATGCCATTTGGGCTCACCAATGCACCTGCAAGATTCCAAAGGCTCATGTGTCATGTCTTCAAAGAGTTCTTGCGAAAGAGCTTAGAAGTATATGTGGATGATTTATGCGCTCATTCCCAAGAAAGAAGTTACCACATCCCTGAGCTCAGACAGATCTTCAACAAGTGTAGAGATTATCGAGTGTGTCTGAACCCAGAGAAGTGTGTGTTCATGGTACGACAAGGTAAAATCTTAGGTCACATTGTTTCTAAGAATGGAATTTCAACAGATGAGGACAAAGTAAGAGCGATAGCAGAGCTGCCAAGACCAAGGAATGTTAAAGAGGTACAAGCCTTTATGGGCCATTGTGGATATTACCGTAGGTTTATCCACATGTATGCCATCATAGCTAAACCTCTTTACGGGTTGCTAACAAATTTTGAGTGGAACGAGGAATGTGAGAATTCCTTCAACGAGCTGAAAAGACGTTTGTGCACAACACCAATATTGACTACTCCGGATTGGAGCAAACCCTTTCATGTCCATGTAGATGCCTCCAATCATGCAATAGGATGTGTGCTAGCACAACCCACAGGTGAAGGAAACCTAGATTTGCCGATAGCATATGCTAGTAGGCAATTAAATGCAGCTGAACGAAATTATACCACAACGGAGAGAGAAGGTTTAGGTATGGTATATGCTGTGAAGAAGTTTAGACACTATCTATTGGCCAACAAGTTCAAGTTTTTCACTGATCATCAAGCTTTACTATATTTGGTCAATAAACCTTGCAATACAGGCCGCTTAGTAAGATGGTTCCTCTTACTAATGGAATACAACTTTGAAGTTGTTGTTAGGAAAGGTAGAACCCATCTTAGGGCAGACCATCTTTCTCGCATCACTTCAAGAGAGCCACCGCAAGGAGTGTCTGATGAATTGCCCGATGCTTATCTGTTCAATTTGGAAGTTGTTCCTAAATGGGCAAATAAGTTGGTGCCAGTCCTAACCTTCGGACCTGCAAATAAAAATGTGAAAACAAGCAAAGAAGAAATTGTAAAATCACAAAAGTATCAAATATTGGCCGGAAGTATGTACAAGCAAGATACTGAGGGCGTATTAGCTTGTTGTGTTGAGGACGACGAACATACTAGTTGGATGCAACAAGCCCATGAGGGACTGCTAGGAAATCACTACTCTAAACAACGAACATTGCAGAATCTAAAACGTTTAGGAGTGTATTGGCCTAGCATGGACAAAGAAATATAGGAGTGGATCCAAAATTGTCCAGTGTGCCAGAAGAGACCCCTAGTGGAGCATGCCACTCTTTATCATGTGTCATTAATCCCAGATTGGAGTGCTCCATTGGTTGAGTTCATGAGATCGAGAACATTACCCAATCAGGCTAGTCTTGCAAGAAAACGGAGCATGGAACAAGAGGCTCAAGACTATGCCTTGGTAGGAGACAACTTATATCGAAGAGGCAAGGATGGTTACCTAAGACTGTGCGTTCATGAATCAGACTATTTGAAAGTCTTAGAAACTGCACACAGCGGTGCTGCAGGTGGACACTTTGGGCCTGACAGAGTAATTAAGACCATTTTATTCTCAGGACTTTGGTGGCCCACTCTTCATATGGATGCACATACTTATGTGAAGAAATGTGACACATGCCAACGTGCCCAATATCCGATAAGAAAAGATGAAATGCCCTTGAGGCCCATGATGGGAGGACGCGCATTCTCAAAGTGGGGTATAGACTTTGTTGGTCCTATTAACCCCCCAGCTAGAAACTCCCATGCAGAATACATTATTGTAGCCACAGATTACCTTACAAAGTGGGTGGAAGTAAAAGCCACGACAAAGAATGATGCTCAAACGACGGCTAAGTTCTTATTCGAAAATGTGTTCACTAGATATGGGTTACCAATAGAGTTGGTTAGTGATAGAGGTACGCACTTCTTGAATGAGGTCATTGAAAACCTCCTTCAAGAATTCATGGTGATACATAAGAAGTCTGCCCCCTATCACCCACAAGCTAACGGACAAGCCGAGAGCACGAATAAGATCCTATGTAACGTATTGACGAAACTTGTAAATAATAAACGCTCTGATTGGGACAAACAACTTCATCATGCTGTTTGGGCATACCGAGTGGCCTACCAAACGGTACTCAATGCTACCCCATTTCAGATGGTCTTTGGACAGAATGCCGTGCTACCATTGGACTTCCTAATTCCAGCCTTGAAAGTAGCACAAGAGCATGAGTGGAATGGACATGAGTTGTCTTCCAGGATCTTTGATCTAGAACGCTTAGGTGAGACGAGGCTACGAGCAGCAGCAGGCATTTATGCTGCAAAGAAAAGGCAAAAGGCATACTTTGATGCCCATGTAAAGGATAAAGGATTGAAGGAAGGAGATCTAGTGCTGGTTTATACGCTAAAGCAACATGCCCGCAAATTGGAGAAACGAGGATATGGACCCATGATCATTAATAGACTCTCCACTAGCGGTGCAATTCAATTGGCCACTTTAGAAGGTGATGTCCTACCCAACTATATTAGTGGATGCCGAGTCTGTTATATCAAGAACCTCTTACAGAGGAAATGCTCACAAGACTCAACACTGCTAAGAAGCGAAAAGAAGAGGAGTTAAGGGTTAGAGAAGAAGCACAAGCAGAGGCTAGAGATCGCATAAGAAGAAATAAGTTACGGCGGCTGGGCCTAGATGTCAACACAAAGGCTCCAAAATATCACATGGACATGTGCCAAAAATCGGGCAGAACTACTTCTCAAATAATTGATCGACGACCCTTTGTGACTATAGAGGTAGGACAAGGAAAGAGTGTAAGGACTGTGAGAGCATTGGTTGACTCAGGAGCAGCAACTAGTGCAGTTAGAATTTCATACTGCCAAGACGTGCATTTGGACATCAAGCCCATAGAAGCCTATCTCATAGGATTAGGAGGCGTGGAAACACCCTATGTGGGCGAGGTGGAACTTCCCATCTACCTTCAAGATGTTCCAATAAAAGTCAAAATGCTAGTGTGTCATGATGAGGACCTCACAGAACCACTTGTCTTGGGTCAAGATTGGATTTACGACCATGCTGTCAACTTGAACCTAAGAAGTCAACTTCTTCAAGTTTGGGTATATGATCAATGCATTACATTAGAATTGGAGAATCGCATGCCCATTGAAACTGACACCCCACACTCTCTTTGTTCCTCTAAGGCTAATCTTCTCGAACAAGATGTTGTAGACGTCAAAAGCTCTATGATCCAGAGCAAAGCATCCACAGGAGCTCAACCTCAGAAGCAAGCAAAACAGTGCAAGACAGCCAGTCTATCAAATAGACAAAGAGCCCTCAAGAAGAAAGAAGTGTTGGGCATGACACAGATCTGGGTAAAGAAAGGCGTACAACCATCGATGTTGCCTCAAGGACTCCCACCCAACCAGATCGACCATGACCACAGAAGGACCAAGCACCTACGACAGGGTCAAGCACGAAGAATCCATCAAATTTGGGTACCGAAGCTATCAATGAAGGCCGACCACAATCAAGTACAAATTTGGGTGCCTAAAAAATTAGCTACAGCTCAACAAGGGCGATTACAGATGTGGGTACCCAAGAAGCTCTTACACGTACAAAGACCTATGCTCCCCGCCATGCGAAAGGCCTCAACAAAGAAGCCAAGGAAAGCAAAGGGTAAGAACAGAGCACAAAGACCAAAAGAAGCTAAACTCAACCCTTCTACAAAAAAAGGTAGGCACTCACCCAGGATATCGGTTTGGAAGCCAAAAGCACAAGCAACATCCACAGAACCAAGGGGCCAACCACACTGGATACCAAAGTTTGGACTGCATCCAAAGAAGAACTGGCCTGAGGTGATCTCTACAGTACCAAACCCTATTCCAACATGGGTTCCAATCCGGAGGATTACATCATTTCGAGATCCGATAGACACCTCCAATCAAAGAATTCATCGAGTATACAAGTAACATCAAAAGCCTCGACCAGCAGCAACCATGTGCCTTTGGCATAACCTTGTCGTTTGCACCATTCAGGTCATGCATTTCCAAAGTATGCATCACTATAGGGCCACCTTACAGGGCCGTGCATAGACACAATTGAGAAATCCCAGGCACATGAGACACAATTTTCACATGCAAAATATGTTATTGATACTAACCTCTTTCTTCTTGTTTGATGCCATCGTGTTCCAAAAAAAAAAAAAAAAAAAAAAAAAAAAGAGAAAAAAAAAAAAAGAGAGACACTGTGCTTGAAAGTGCTCATCAACGAACTTCCAGCAAGGACATCCCTCAACAGAAAGGACAAGCAGAAGGTCAAACACCATAAGGGAACCACAACACGAAGAGATGAAGATCAACGGACCCTTCACCATGGTAAGACGTGTATGCTTCAACAACACTATAACCATGATAGATTAGGAAACCTCTTCGTCAGCATACCCTTGAGCACTTAGCTCAAGACCCAATCTCTTGCACCATGCTTCTTGCCATGCATCTTCCAAGGACGCATACATAGGGCCACATTACAAGGCCATGCACAAGGCACATATTTTGCTCAACCCATGCACTAATGCACTTAACCATCATACATTATGGGTTACAAGTACTTGGCATGAAAACTATGAACGCCATCTTTGGAAGAATCAGCGGACATCACGGTGACCACTACAAGAACAGGCGAGCCATCCACCACTGAGAGTTGCTCAGAATCAACATTGCACACCTCCTTTGAGCAACTAGTAGTTTTGGAAAACTCACAAATGCACCATCCAGATGGAATACATGGCAGAAGTACGTACAAAGAGACTACAAATTGCAAGAGATAACAGTGGCAAAGTGAAGAACCAGACAAACGACCAGGATACATTGGGAAGAGGGATCGCCCCTGTTGGACGCAAAGGATGCTACCTCTCAACGTACTACATGGAACGACCACTACAACAAGGGTCTGTCAGGGACGACAGACTCAAGAGGGGGGGGAGTGTTGAAGCTCAAGGTCAAGGACAAAGCATGGAAGTGCATCAAGGAAGTGGACACACAAGAAGAAGGAGCAAGTAGGGAGCTCCAAGAAGCACCTGTCAAATTTTCAAAAGAAATCCCTACAAAAATAGTGATTTTTATCACTAAAAACCATTGTAAATACCATTTTCCATTTTTGTAACTCCATTTTGTTCAAGCCGAGGAGTCCTCGAGCTTGAGGAGTATTAGATCTACCATCCTACCAATTTTCATAATTTTTAGACTCCGTTTGAGCCCCCAAATAAGCCCTGGAACCTATTTTTTAACTAGGCCGGACACTAGGTCTGGACAGGGCCAAAACCACTCAAAAACTATAAAAAGGGCTGGAGAGCTCATTTTTGAGGTTAGCTTGTTGTAGATTTCAGTTTTGTAAGAGAGCTCTTTGGTAATCGAAGCTTCCCATTGTTCCACTCTTTGCTCTTACCTTGTGCGCGTGTGTGTGTATGTGTGCATGCTTGTGTGCTTTCACTCACGCACTTGTGCCATCACTTGCTCGCGGTCTTCATACCGGTCCTCACGTCTCCACGGATTGACATTTATGAGGTGTATCTCCTCACGTTGGTACTCACCATTGTGCTAGAGTGACAGTGACCTACCTAGATGATGCTTCTGAGATGATCTTTGTGGTCTCAGAACATGGAAGACATGCATACACTTGGAAGGGAGAATTTGTTTTTCCCCAAAATCGATCCACTGTGTCTTATGGTCACCAAGGAGCTAGAACATCTCAGGCTCATGGAACTCAAAGAGAGAGGAGTAGAGATAGACCCGAGATGAGCTTTGTTAACCCACTTAAGTTGGAAGGGAGAGAACGAGGATAGAGACGGATAGGATGGATAGGGAGAGACATAGGGACCTGAGGAATCCAAGAAATGTAGACAAATTCCCTCTACCAAGGCCTAGAGATCACGCTAGAACCTTGAGACCCACACAATTGGTTAAGTCCATGAAGAATTGCTTCGATGGCATAGGAGACCCGTATGACCATGTAGCAGAGTTTATGCAAGTTTTGAGAGCAAAGCAAGTTGAAGACTTGTTTACTCAATACAATGCTTTTGGCCTAACCCTCAAGAACACCGCATTGACTTGGTTTCAACCACTTCACCAAGGACAGTTCAGACATATAGATCAACTTCTTGAAGCATTTATCACTAAATTTTCCAAGAGTGGTATTAGGCATAACACGTCCTCCCTAATATACAGCTTCAAGCAAACACCTCAAGAGACAGTAAGGCTCACATGAAGAAGGTTTAGGCAATACCTAGAGAGATGCCCTGTTCCAGAGTTACCCACTCCAACCAAGCAAGTGGCCTTATTTCTAGATGGATTGTTAAGTACCAAACTGAGATCGTACGTGTACTTCAAGGACCCTAGTTCCATAGAAGAGTGTGTATGCATGTGCATAGGCATTGAGGATAATCTAGGGGAGGAATTAGAGCTCTCAAAGATCTATAAAGATTCAGATAGTTCTACTAGCCTCACTTCCTCACAATCCACATCAATTGAGGAGCTAGCAGAAAAGGTAGCCCATAAATTAGGTGTTTATAGCAAGTAGATTCCTAGATTTGCCCCAGGAAAATGATGCTACACCTGTGGAGGAGACCATATGGCTAATGTGTGCCCTATCATGGCTCAACCCCAAGTGAACCCTAACAGCCAGTACTGTACCATAGAAAGGCAATACACCAACCACACTACACAAGACTGCCCATACAATAAACAAGCTGTGAGACAAAATTATCCTCAGTCATATCCACAACAAGGAAAATACCAGAATCAGTACCCACAACAGTAGTATGGTAGGCCCCAGCAACCCTATCAACCACCCTATCAAGGGTAGCAAAGACCTCAACCAGTCCTAGTGCAACAACCCCCTCCTCCCGCCAATGTGATTCCAATGAAGTATGCAGCTACAGAAGAAAATTGAAATAGAGCTTTAGTGCCAGTGACACCATCGCTTTCAGAAAGTGATCCAAGTGATCATAGTTTTGACTCTACACATATTGAGAGCCCATAGGCTTACTACATGCAGTCACCGGAGCATAGTGAGTCATACTATTATGAAGATCCGGGTGAATCTAGTTGGGAGCCAGAATATGCGAATGTCATGTATGCAAATCCCAACTCTAGACCTCAGCCTAGGCAGATAAGACCTCCATTTCCTATAGGGCCATGCTTCTGATGTCAGGGAGATCACCTCATTCGTGATTGCCCTCTACCTGCACCTACACAAACCCACTCTGTGACAATTCAAGGATTTGGTCCCGATTGTGGGAAGGAGCACTTGTTACGAGAGTGTCCCAAGAACCCCAACAATATGCCAAAAATTGCTCCTATCAATGTTATTGGGTTAGTGGTAGACTCTAGGGGGAGTGTGACTTCCACGGCCCCAGTGCAAGTCATCCCGAGAGCTCAAGCACTTAAGCAAAATCAAGACTTAGGCCAGGAAAAGAATGCGGAGGTTAGTGAGACTGAATGCCAGAATCAGAAGAGGACAAGAGCTTGGAGAGAAAGTCATGAACGTATGAAAATGCAATGGTCAAAGAAGATGAGTGAACTTGAGGAAAGTCTGCGAGAGACCAAGGCCAAAATAATAGAAATCAAATCTCAAATGCACTCTCACACCTCACCTCCACTACCATCCCCATCACCTACCTTTCCTCAACCTTCTAATCCACCACACGTAACCCACCCACCACCCCGAGTAGGATCAGTCTTGGCAGATCCCACTCCCGAGGACATAGATATGATGCTTAGAGCATATCAGGCCAGGATCCAGGCAGGGCCAAATGTAACGGATCATGAAAGATGTTACCCTAGAGCTGACCTAGAGCTTGAACGAACCAAGTTGTGTGCCAAGATGGTGGAATTGGCTCAAGCCATGTTTCAGGCTAGTTGCCTCTTCAATTGTTCTAGCTCCACTAGAACAACATTGCATTTTGATGGTCTATTAGATAGATTGGAGACGATAATTGCAAAGTCTGGAAAAGGAGCCAACTCCCAGGCTAAGGAGAGGGCAAGTGATAGAATAAGCATTCCTCCCAAGGAAGATTATGTGCCTAACTCCACTGAACTAGACACCTCTTCTTCTATGAATTGATATTCACCAAAATTCCTACGAGAGATTCAAGAAGAGAAATGGGCTAAAGAAAGTGAAGATCCTCCTCCAATTGAACTTGTGGATGACGCACACGATCAATTCTCACAAGACATTCCTTCCCTTTATGGAGAGTAGGAGAGTGCCCAATCTCAAGAGAGATTAAACTTCGAGTCCAATTCCTTACAGGAACTACCCCATTTCACAGGCCCATGGGAAGCAAAGTCTACTTGTATGAGAGCACCCACGGTCATGATAAGAAACGAAGACTCAATCATACCTAGGAACACAGAGGTAATGAAGAATACTAAAGTGCAGTGCAATCTCACTTTAGAAGAGCTACTCAAGGTTAAGCCTGAATTGTGGAAACATGTAGCCAAGCAAGTGCCACACATATCAAAACCTCGTTCCCAGGTAGGATCTCATAGAACAGTGCGAGAAATACCCTTGGATAAGATAGGAGACATGAGTGAAGGAGAAGAAGGAAACACCTATCTCCCTATCACTCATCAGGGTTACACAACCAAGGCAATTTTGGACTCAAGCGCAGGAGTTGCAGTTGCTACCACTTCCCTATGGAAGCGATGGGGCAAGCCAGCACTCAGACCCACCAGAATGAAGATACAAATGGCTGATGGTCACATTGAAAGATCCTTAGGGCTACTAGAAGGAATAACTCTCACCACGTCCCAAGATGCCAGGTCGATTGGTTGGGTCCCTCGCCTCTTGAGGCGGGGGCGAGGGTTCAACCCCCCTGCGCTGCGGGACAGTGTAATCCGCCTTCGGGCGCGAAATCCGGCCTTCGGGCGCGAAATCCGGCCTTCGGGCGTTAACCAGTTGGGCCTTCGGGCCGTCCACCTCGATGTATGGGCCTCCGGGCCGTCCACCTTGTCTGCCCCTGTTCTTGTGGGATAAGGGGGGTCCCATGGGTACTATGCCCTTCATTGTACAGTTGTTTCTCTTTCAAATTAAAGTCAGGGGGAGTAGGCCTCGGCCGAACCTCCATTTAAAAAAAAAAAAATAACTCTCACCACTTGTGGTGTAGAGTTTGAGCATACTTTTGCTATATGTGATTTTAGCAAAAATCAAGCCTATGAGATGATTTTGGGAAGTCCATTCTTGAGACAATTGCAAGTAGTACAGGATTTGGGGACCAATTCTTTATATTTGCAACACTTGTGTTGGGAGATGAAGCAAGTACGAGCATACATGCAGATCTAGCACTAAGGCAACCCATTAAATTTTTCCAAACCTTACACCATGTTAAAAGTGATTCTCATCACTAAAAACCCTTGTAAATATTGTTTCACCTTTTTGTAGCTCCATTTTGTACAAGCCGAGGAGTCCTCGAGCTTGGGGAGCCTTAGAAGTAGTTGCCTGCCAATTTTCGTAATTTTTAAATCTCGTTTGAGTCCTCAAATAAGCCCTGGAACCTAATTTTTAACTAGGCCGGACACTAGGTCTGGACAGGGCCAAAGCTAGTAAAAAACTATAAATAGAGCTAGAGAGCTCATTTTTGGGGTAGCTTCTTGTAGTTTTGAGCTTGTATGAGAACTTTGTTGCAATAGAAGTGATTCCATTGTCTTACTCTCTTTGTTCTTGCTGTGTGTGCACGTGTGTGTATGTGTGTGCATGTTAGTGTGCTTCGCACTCACACGTTTGTGCCTTCACTTGCTCGAGGTCTTCATACCATCCTCATGTCTTCCCGGATTGACATTAAAGGAGGTGCTACTCATCACTGAGCTACACCAAATTTTGGCGCCGTTGCCGGGGATTCGAGCTTTGAGGACGAGCGTGTGATGGTAAGATGTAGAGAGGATGCGTTGGAATGGTAAGTAGTAGGTAAATTTCTGATTTTTCTCCATCTCCATCTCCATCTTCATCTCCACCTTCATCTCCTTCTCCACCTTATATTCTCATTTCCAAACCATTTCCTCATTTGCTTTGTGCGAGTTTGAGAGAGAGCGAGTGTGTGTTCTTGCTTGTGTGTGTTTTTTTGCATGTTTCTTGCAGGTTGCAGCTCCATCATCATCTCCAGCAAGCTCAGCAAGTACGGATTTTGTCTGCGCAAGCCCCGAGGCGTCGAGCTCGAGCTATCGCGACACTCCGAAAACTTCACCCGATCACGATTCTGAGTGCACCACGACACTGCGCAGGCCTAGAGCTCCTAGGATCACTAGACAAAACAGCAAAATTCACCATAACCCGACCTATTGCGACACCTCGAGGTATCACGATACCCACGACTTATCACGACACCCCGACCTATCGCGACACTCCCAAGTATCGCGACACTCCCAAGTATCGCGACACACCGACCCCACCTATCGCAACACCTCGACCTATCGCGACACCTCGACCTATCGCGACACTCCCAAGTATCGCGACACCTCGACCTATCGCGACACTCCCAAGTATCGCGACACCCCGACCTATCGCGACACCTCGACCTATCGTGACACTTCGACCTATCGCGACACTCCCAAGTATCGCGACACCCCGACCTATCGCGACACCTCGACCTATCGCGACACTTCCACCTATCGCGACACCTCCATCTATCGCGACACACCGACCCGACCTATCGCGATACACGGCCTTAATGCATGAAAATTTTAGAGTGAATTTTTGAGTGAATTGAGGTATATTTGGGCTTAATTTTAGACACATTGGGATAACATTAGAGCCTTAGGAGTGGGCAAAAGACCTAGAAACCAGAGAGGGATCTCCTGAACCCTGAGAGCCTGTTTTGACCCCTAAGTGCCTGATTGGTCATAACTTCACCATACAAACTCTGATTGATGAGATTTTGGTCTCATTGGAAAGCTTGTTGAGAATGCTACGTGGACCTGGACTGGTTTTTGTAAGAATCATATGGGGAGTTTTAAAACATGTATTTTTAAGTTGACCATTAGGTGGAACTAGGTGGTCATAAGATTTTGGGGGATTAGTGAGTTACTCCAAGGGGGGTCCATAATTGCTGATGTGTGTCTTTCAATTCATTGTGGTAAATGAGCTATATTAACTTGTGAAATTTTGCAGGAAGATTGCGTGCACTCAAGGTATTCCAAGGCAAGCTAGCAAGGGTGAGTACCAAGCTTGGGAGAAGGCTTCCTGGGCTGGTGTAGAAGTCTGAGCAACCAGAGTATTGAGGTTGGGAGTTCTCTCAACCCTCCTTTGTCAATTCCTAGCCTAGGCTAAGTACGACTTAGGTGTGGTAATTAATTAGGTCAGCGTTAGGCACAAAATAAGTCTAAGAGAACTAATCAACCAAGTGCAAGCATTAAGTAGGACTTAAGTGCAAAGACCCTAAGGAAAAAAAGTAAACTTGAATCGATCAATTATCAAGTGCAAAATTCACTTAAGTATTCCGGACGCCGAGATATCAGACAAGTTCATAAACATAATAATCAACTAAAAAGAACAAAGTGATTGGTGCAAAATAACCTGCAACGAGAGTGTACTTGGGACCAAAGGGGGTAGATAAACCAGGCATATGAACCTTAGGTCAGGCAGACACTTAGGCCGAGACAGACAAAGCCTCAGATCTTCTGAAGCTAGTGTCAATCACACTGCTAGGTCTTGGGCCCAGCAGTTGAGTGATTACCCATACACTCCACGATCAGAAACAAGTGATTCTGAAATGTCCTATCACATGGAGAGATCGGTAGGTAGTTCAGGGGTGGCTTATCTAGAAAAGCCAGAGGGACCTTACAAGACTCAATTGGAATACATCAAGACTAATCGTCTAGGTGCTCGCATCTACGAAGACGGACTGAGAAGATCTGTGGTCCAGATTAAGAACCCCGATCAACCCCATGGACTAGAACACCCGGTAGTCAAGTTTGAGAATGGAGCATACCTAGATAAAGAGGGGACTATATATGTAGTCACCACTTTTCCTGATAGAACTGATGAGTTGGGAAATGTGATTGCGGAGACCGACATGGGTGATATAGAGCAAGGGAATTTAGAGAGAGAGCCAAGAACTCCCCGTGGTAAATCTGTCTTGACTAGAATCATGACCTTAGAGTGGATTCCACAGGATAATAAAAGCATAGATTTGCTTTTAAACCAAGAAACCGATGAGGCCTTTTGGAGATATAAACCTGCTCACCCTCAAGAAGTGAGTGCTCTCACAATCTATGAGTTTAAAGACCTTGACAACCCAGGCAAAGTAACATACCTAGACAATACATCGGAGAGAATCTTCATGGTCACCGAGCATGGCAGACATGCCTACACATGGAAGGGTGAATTTGTTTTTCCCCAACCACGGTCTAATGTGTCCTATGGTCACCAAGGAGCTGGGACCTCCTAGGCTCATGGAACTCAAGGAGATAGAAGTAGAGATAGACCTGAAGTAAGCTTTGCCAACCCCCAGGGAAGAGAAAGAAGGAGAACGGGGACGGATAGAGAAGAAACCCAGAGATTTAGAGACCCAAGGAACCAAAGAAATGCTAATGATTTTCCTTTGCCAAGGCCGAGAGAACACACTAGGACTCTGAGGCCAACTCAACTGGTGAAGTCCATGAAGAATTACTTCGATGGCACTGGAGACCCTTATGACCATGTGGCAGAATTTATTCACTAATTCATAGCTTCAAGCAAACACCTCAAGAGACGGTCAGACTAGCAGGAAGACGGTTTAGGCAATACCTAGAGAGGTGCCCGATGCCTGAGTTACCCACACCTGCCAAGCAAGTGGCTTTGTTCTTAGATGGCTTGTTGAGCACCAAGCTTAGGTCATATGTGTATTTAAAGGACCCCAGAACTATAGAAGAATGCGTGCGCATGTGCATAGACATTGAGGATAATCTAGGCGAGGAGTTAGAGCTATCAAAAATCTATAAGGATTCGGATGGCTCTAGCAATCTCACATCTGGTCAGTCCACATCCATTGAGGAACTTGCCGAGAAGGTAGCTCAAAAACTAGGTGTCTCTAGCAAACAAATTCCAAGATTTGCCCCAGTTAATCGGTGCTACACTTGTGGAGGTGACCATATGGCAAATGTATGTCCCATTATGGCCCAACCCAGGTGAATCCTAGTAGCCAGTACTGCACCATAGAGCGAAGGTACACCAACCACACTACACAGGACTGCCCATATAGCAAACAAACTGTTAGGCAAAATTACCCTCAGCCATATCCACAAAAAGGTAGATACCAGAATCAGTACCCTCCACAACAATACAACAGACCACAACAACCTTATCAGCCACCTTATCAAGGGCAGCAGAGACCTCAACCAGTCCTAGTGCAGCAACCCCCTGCTCCAACCAATGTGATCCCAGTGAAATATGCATCTGTTGAAGAAAAGCCGAACAGAGCCATAGTTCCAGTCACCCCAATGCTATCAGACAGTGATCCAAGTGACCATAGTTTTGATTCCACACATATTGATAGCCCACAGGCTTACTACATGCAGTCACCCGAGCATAACGAGTCATACTATTATGAGGATCCAAGTGAAAATAGTGGGGAGCTTGAGTATGCTAATGTCATGTACACAAACCCCAACTCTAGACCTCAACCTAGGCAGGTACGACCCCCATTCCCTAGAGGACCATGCTTCATATGTCAGGGAGATCACCTTATACGTGATTGTCCATTGCCAGCCTCTACACAACCCCAACCACTGACAATTCAGGGTTTCTGTCAAGACTGCGGAAAAGAGCATCTCCTACAAGATTGCCCAAAGAACCCTAATAACATGCCTAAAATCACTCCTATCAATGTCATTGGGTTAGTGGTAGACTCTACGGGAAGTATAACTGCCACAGCCCCAGTGCATGTGGTCACTAGAGCCCAAGCCTTGCAGCAAACTCAAGGAGTAGGGCAGGAAAAGAGTGCTGAGGTTAGTGAGACAGAGAGTATAACCAAGAAAAGGACAAGAGCATGGAGAGATAGCCGGGAGAGAATGAAAAGACAATGGTCACAGAAAATGAGTGAACTTGAAGCAAGCTTGAGAGAAACCAAAGCAAAGATAAGTGAACTCGCATCTCAAAACTACTCTCAAACCACCCATCCACCACCTTTCCCTTTACCCACCAATCCATCTTCTTCCATTCCCCAACCTTTCAATACACCACCCTTGACCCACCCACCACCCAGAGTAGGATCAGTCCTAGCCGATCCCACTCCTGAAGATCTAGATATGATGCTTAAAGCATATCAGGCCAGAATTCAAGAAGGGCCAAATGTGGCGGATCATGACAAGTGCTACCCTAGAGCTGACTTAGAGATAGAGAGAACCAAGCTGTGTGCGAAAATGGTCGCATTGGCTCAGACCATGTTTGAAGCCAGTCGCCTTTTCAACCACTCAGGCTCAGCTAAGACACAATTGCACTTGGATGGACGCCTAGAGAAGTTAGAGAGCATAATTGCAAGATCTGCCAAGGAAGAAAAAAATCGAGAAAGAGATGAGGCAAGCAAAAACATAAGCCATCCCCTATAGGAAGCTTATGTGCCTAATTCCACTGAACCAGACACCTCCTCTTCTATGAATAGGTTCACTCCAGAATTCCTACGAGAGATTCAAGAAGACAAATGGGCTAATGAAAGTGAAGCCCCTCCTCCCATTGAACTCGTGGATGATGCACATGATCAGTTCCCACAGGACATCCCTTCTATTTATGAAGAACAGGAAAGTGTCCACTCTCATGAGAGGTTAGACTTTGAGTCTAATTCCTTGCAAGAGTTACCACATTTCACAGGCCCATGGGAAACCAAGTCTACTTGCCTGAGAGCACCCACAGTCATGATAAGAAACGAAGATTCAATCATACATAGGAATACAGAGGTAATAAAGAACACTAAGGTGCAGTGCAATCTCACTTTAGAAGAGCTACTCAAAGTTAAGCCAGAAGTGTGGAAACACGTAGCCAAGCAAGTGCCAGACATAGCGAAATCGGGTTCCCAGGTAGGATCTCATAGAACAGTGTCTGAAATACCATTGGATACGATAGGAGACATGAGTGAAGGAGAAGAAGGAAATACCTATCTCCCAGTTACCCATCATGGATACACAACCAAGGCAATTTTGGACTCAGGTGCAGGAGTTGCAATTGCTACAACTTCCCTCTGGAAGCGTTGGGGCAAGCCAGCACTCCGACCGACGAGAATGAAATTGCAGATGGCCGATGGCCATATTGAGAGGCCCTTGGGATTGCTACAAGGCATAACTCTCACTACCTGTGGTGTCGAGTTCGAGCATACATTTGCTATATGTGATTTTAGCAAAAATCATGCATATGAAATGATCTTGGGAAGACCATTTATGCAACAGAGCAGATCGGGTGATCAAGGCAATACTATTTGCAGGTCTTTGGTGGCCCACGCTTCACATGGATGCACATACCTATGTGTAGAGGTGTGATGTTTGTCAGCGAACCCAGTATCCTATATGCAAAGATGAGATGCCATTGAGACCTATGATGGGTGGACGTGCATTCTCTAAGTGGGGAATAGACTTTGTCCATCCTATTAATCCCCGAGCCAAGGGTTCACATGCTGAATACATCACTATGGCCACAAACTATCTAACCAAGTGAGTAGAAGTGAAAGCCACAACGAAGAACGATGCTGAAACGATAGCAAAGTTCTTATTTGAGAATGTGTTCACTAGATATGGATTACCAATAGAGCTAGTAAGTGATAGAGGCACACACTTCTTGAATGAAGTCATAGAAAACCTTCTCCAAGAATTCTTGGTGATACATAAGAAGTCTACCCCCTATCATCCACAAGCTAATGGATAGGCTGAGAGCACAAATAAGATTCTATGCAATGTATTGACAAAATTGGTTAATAATAAACGCTCTAACTGGGACAAACAGTTACACCATGCTATTTGGGCATATAGAGTTGCCTATAAAACCGTACTCCAAGCCACACCCTTTCAGATGGTATTCGACCAGAATGCAGTGCTACCATCGGACTTCTTGATATCTACATTGAAAGTAGCACAAGAGCATGACTGGACAAGCCATGAGCTCTCCTCTAGAATCTTCGATCTTGAACGGTTAGGTGAAACACGATTGAGAGCTGCAACAAGAATTTATGAGCCAAGAAGAGACAAAAAAGCATATTTTGACATGCATGTGAAGGATAAGGGCTTGAAGGAAGGAGATCTAGTCCTAGTCTACACCTTGAAGCAACATGCATGGAAATTAGAGAAGAGAGGCTATGGACCAATGATTATCAATAGGATCTCCATAAGTGGAGCAGTTCAACTAGCCACTCTAGAAGGCAATATTCTACCAAGTTACATAAGTGGATGCAGAGTCAAGTTATACCAAGAACCTCTCACTGAGGACATGTTAAATCGACTCAATACTACAAAGAAACGTAAAGAAGAGGAAAAAAAAATTCGAGACAAAGCACAGGTAGAAGCTTTAGAACACATATGATGAATGAATTTGAGGAGACAAGGTAGAGATCAGCCTATACGTGATACTCAAGAATCTCTAGGTTATCACATGGCCATGTGCAAGGCTTCATGTGAATGTTCCCATAGGATAGTTGATCGGCGACCTTTTGTGACCCTAGGAGTAGGACAAGGAGAGAGTGCAAGGACCATGAGAGCTTTAATTGACTCAGGAGCAGGCACTAGTGCAGTTTGACTTTCTTACTGCCAAGAATTACAATTGAAGGTCAATCCTATAGAGGCATCTCATAGGGTTGGGAGGTGTGGAAACCCCTTGCATGGGAGAGGTGGAACTTCCCCTCTACATTCAAGAGGTTCTAATGGTAGTCAAAGTGCTAGTATGTGAAGATGAGGATCTTTTCAAACCTCTTGTCTTGGGCCAAGACTGGATCTATGACCATGCAGTCAACCTCAACCTAAGAAGTGGACTTCTTCAAGCTTGGGTAGGCCAAAACCGCATCATGATTGAATTAGAAAATCAAGCACTCATGCCACTAGAAAAGGCACCAAATCCTGGTTCCCCCAAGAACCCACATGAAGATAATGATGCTATTCTTGTCCAAAGTTCTATGGTGCAGAAGATTCTCACCCTTGACGAAAGTGCAGAAGTCAATGAGGAGTTCCCTTCTTTTCCAAAGAGGATTCGAGGACGGCAAGCCGGGCAACACACGACACACGGGAGACCGATGATCAAGAAGCATGAACACCAACCTGTACAATATAAAGTACCTTGTGGCATGAATCAGATCTAGATACGCAAGGGTGAACAACCCTCCGCTTTGGAGATAGGATCCCAAAGATGCACCAAACGGGCTACAATGTCGAGGGCTACAACGAAGGAGTATCCTAGGCATCAATCTAGACAAACCATTTCTATTTGGGTTCCAAAGCGGTCAATGAAGGCTATCCCAAATGCTAGACAGATATGGGTGCCCAAGACCTGCTTACGAGCTCAAATACCTTCACCTGCATTCACAAAATTGAGTCAACAGTCACAGACACTCTTGGCACAAACTCCAAGGCAAACACCTACACTCCACACCCTTACATCTTCCATCACACCTAGGAATGACGGGAAATGGGTACTCAAAAGGTCCCAAATCCAACACAATCTAGTTCGCAAACCTTTACATGTCATCACCACTAAAAGCTACGGTTCCACCATCAAAGTTTGGAGACTTAAACCTCATATCAAACCGCCTGACCCAATTTTGTAAATCAGTCCCCTCTGATGTAGGTGCATTCCAAGTACATTGCACATCCAAAGTATGCATCTAGATGAACACTAACCTACTAACCAACATTCACACACATCACAAACACTCCACCCACTAACCCCTAACCACTTGAGATGTCATGTTAGTATTGTGGAGGGAACACCATAACATCATGTTTCCTATGCAATGCTAATGTGCCTCTCTTCTTCTAGCAGATAAGCATCAACAACTATAAGCAGTCTCATGGTAGAAGTAGTAGGCTCGAGCTCACAGGCAGGAGTAAGTACTGCAGGGATTAATGTGGACAGTCTACCTATTGATGTGCCACCAATTGAACGACCTGTAGAGTTGCAACACCTCCAACAAATACCCATACAGACCCTCCCACATGAATAACAGAGAGAGTCCTTGCAAATTCTCATTGGTTCAATGGCATGCTGATGGAGACCTTTTAATCTCCAAAGGTTTGATCTACACTGACTTAAGAACACTTCTATGTCAGCTATAAACCAAACTTTACACAAACAATGTTCCTTTTTTCCAAAACTTCAAGCAACACTTCTCTGAGTGAAGAAGTGTCAACTTCAGAAAGTCTGCTTCAGATATCAACTTCTTTACCTGCACAAATCTTCAAATTTCTTCAAGTAAATGATGCACAAGTATTAGCAATACCTTTGCGCAATCATACTAGCCATTAGTTCTCAAAACTAATCACCAAAAGTTTAATTTGATCATTAAGATCAAATACATGTCAGAAAATGACTCTCAGAAGTTGCGCCTTCGACATAGTCAACTTCTTAACTTGATTTCTCCCAATCTGGAACCCGTTTTGCTAAATGCTTTTAGCCATAGCTTCCTCATCTTCTAACTTAAATTTTAAGTGCTCACTCATCAAAAACTTTACAGTATACACTCAGATCTGATCAAAATACTGAGACGGAAAAGTGCGCTACTTTCAGGCTTCAGTTCTCACATTCTACATATGAATGTTCCTAATGATCATTCTCACAGTAGGAGAGGAATTAGATTCTGAAACTCTAGACATAGCTTCATTAGCTTCTCAATTAGATGTGTACAAAAGGATTTCTGATCCACATGATCAGACAGAGAGCACTCAGAGAAAAACCCGTCGCTATTTTCTGGGAAAAAAACTCTCTACACATCTTCCTCAAAATTGTCATCTACAAACATGACTCTATTACTTTCTCTCATACATTTCTTGTCATAATTATCTTATATATACATGACTTTGGACTCATCTCGCGTCTATGACTCTACTCCTTATCATCCTAAGGATTTAACTATGGTAGCTTACAAGATTCTTCACTTATATGTACATATGTGTACAAGACAACATTCTGACTTCTTCTTCATTTTTGCAAATGTCTTCCTTTGCTTCATTCTGACCATAAGCATTCTCCAAGATCTGTATAATCACCAATTTGTGATTGGTTTGCTCCAACAGCTCCCCCTCAATCACTAATTGTGATTATTCCATTCTTCTTCACTCCTGCCATCTCCTTGAATCTCTGTAGCTTAGGTCCATCCAAGCTTTTTGTCATCATATCTGCCACTTGTTCTTTTGTTGGAGTGTACATCACTTCAATCTCTTTATCAAGTACCTTTTCCCTCAAGAAATGATACTGTATCTCTATATGCTTAGTCCTGGCATGAAAAACAGGGTTAGCTGCCAAATACAAAGAACTCATATTGTCTCCAAAAATTATTGGAGTACTATTATCAAACTCAAAACTCTTCATCAAGGTTTTCAACCATATGACTTCTTTTGCAGCTTCTACCATTCCCTTATACTCGGCTTCTGTGGATGATAAAGCAACTGTATGTTGCTTCTTGGAACACCAAGATACTAGCTTATCTCCAACATAACATAGATATCCATGAGTAGACCTTCTATCATCTGAGTCACCTGCCCAATCTGCATCACTAAACACTTTGATTCTTGTGTCAGAAGTGAAACCATAGTACAAACCTTCACTTAGGGTTCCTTTGATATATCTGAGTACCCTTTGGGCTGCAATCCAATGAGTCTTCTTTGGACAATGCATAAATTGTGACAACACACCTACTGCATATGATAGGTCTGGCCTTGTAAAGGTAGCATAGATTAGACTACCTACCAAACTCTGATATTTCTTCATGTCATTGAACTCTTCACCTCCATACCTGCTTAATTTATGATTTACCTCCAATGGTGTAGTTGAGGTCTTGCAATCTTCCATGTTAAACTTGGCTAGAAGATTCTTCAAATATCTTTCTTGTGAAACATATACTCCATGTTGAGTATACACAATCTGCATTCCTAGAAAATAAGATAAGTTTCCCAAGTCACTTATCTTAAACTCCTTCTCTATTTGCTTCTTGAGTTCATTGATTCCTTGAGCATCTGTTCCTGTAACAATAATATCATCAACATAAATGCACATGTAAATATATCCATTTTCACTTGCCTTCACTAGCAAGCTACTATCTGCCTTTGATGCTTGAAATCCACATTCATTCAAGAACTTGACCAATCTATAATTCCAAGCTCTTGGGGCTTGCTTCAACCCATACAAAGCTCTCTTGAGCTTACACACATAATCTGATCCAATTGATTCCATAAAGCCTTCTGGTTGCTCCATATATACTTCATCTGCAATGTAACCATTAAGAAATGCATTCTTCACATCCAATTGTGATAATTTCCATCCTTTGCAAGTAGCAATAGCAATCAATGTCCTAATTGTAGACATCTTAGCAACAGGACTAAAGGTTTCATCATAATCTACCCCATAAGTTTGGGCATAACCTTTAACCACAAGTCTAGCCTTATATCTAGACACCTTACCATCTGCAAACCTCTTTGTTTTGTATACCCACTTGCATCCAATGACTTTCTGATTCTTTGGTCTTGGTACTAATTCCCAAGTTTCATTTTCAAGTAGAGCATCATACTCTTCTTGCATTGCCTTCTCCCAATTCTGTTTACCTTTGGCTTCTTCATAAGTGGTTGGATCTTCTTCTGTTTTCACAATGTAGGCATAATCTTTTGTTGTTAGGAAAGATGTATCATAACTATACCTTATAGGCTCTTTCCTTTCTCTTGTAGATCTTCTGATTTCTGCACTTCTTGAAGTTTCAGCCTCATTTGATTCTGGATCAGATCTTGGCCCTTCTTCTACATGATCCTGCACTCTACATCTAGAGTCAACTTCATCAACAATTTCTTCACAAACTTTTACCTTTGCCTTTCCTTTCCTTTGAACTTCTTCAACACCTGTATACTCATTTGGTGATCCTGTATACCATGTGTTTTGCTCATCAAATGTCACATCTTTAGTAACAAGAAATTGCTTTGTGGATGGACTCCACAACCTGTAACCCATCTGTCTATCATCATATCCAATAAACACATACTTCTCTGCTTTTGGTTCTAGCTTATGTCTTAATTGTGAAGGAACATAAGCATATGCAATACATCCAAATACTTTACAATGATCAAGACTAGGCTTCTTACCCCACCATGCTTCATAAGGGGTTCCTCCATCCAAAGCTTTGCAAGGCAACCTATTCACAAGGTATGTTGCAGTGTTAATAGCCTCTGCCCATAAGTAATTTGGACAATTCTTTTCCTTCATCATGGCTCTTGCAAACTCTACAAGAGTCCTATTCCTCCTTTCTGCTACTCCATTCTGTTGAGGGGAGTACCTGCAAGTTACTTCTCTTTTGATACCTGCATTCCACAAATAATCATCAAACTCTTTTGAAAAATACTCTCCCCCTCCATCTGATCTTAATCTCTTTAGCTTTTGTCCTGTGATCCTTTCTGCATAAGCATGGAAATGTTTGAATGTCTTAAAGACTTCTGATTTGTCCTTGATTACATACAAAGTAATCCACCTTGTTGCATCATCAACAAACAACACATAATATCTGGATCCATTTATGCTATAGTCCCTTGAGGGACCCCATACATCTGTATGAACCAATTCAAGCATATTTGAATACTTGTACCCTGACTTGTTATAAGAACTCTTATGTGCTTTACCTAATTGACAAGCTTCACACTTGTACACCATATGTTGCCCTTCAATGTTTGGCAATCCAAGTACCACCTGATTCTTTGACATCTCCTTTATAGCTCTCTCATTGAAATGACCTAGCCTTTTATGCCATAGGTCTAATTCAGATACCTTTTGACCTCCATAGGTAAACAATGCATGTCCCACATTACCTTGGACTTTGAGAGTAAACAATCTTCCTTCCTTTTTACCTGCAATTATGGTTCTATATCCCTGATTTGGATCTTGTACATAAACACCATCATTTGTGAATCTTACCTCATATCCTTTCTCCACAATTTGCCCTACACTTATCAAATTTTTAGGAATAGTAGGAACATAAAGTACCTTACTCAGAAGTGTACTTCCATTCTTTGTCTTCACTGATCCAATGCTCTCCACTTTATGTTTGGTATTGTCACCTGTTTGAACTGTATGTCCATTCACCCTTGCTTCCATATCAGTCATCAAGGATAGATTCCCACTCAGATGGTTGCTACACCCTGAGTCAATATAAAACACTCTTTGATCTTCTCCCATTGATTCATGAGTTGCATTCAGGATAAGAGTCATGTCATCCTTCTGATCTGATGCATAATTGTAATAATTATTGTTGTAGGACTGAGATTGGAAGTTTCTTCCACCACCTCTACCATATGATGTCCTACCACCTCTTCCTCTGAAATTGCCTCTTTGGTTTCTGCCTCCTCTACCTCTTTGACTATAATTCTGATTGTTGTATCCTCCACTTTGATTATTATACCAACAATCATTTGCCAAATGATTTGTTCTGCCACAAATCCAACAAGCTTTAGCATTATCTTTGTTCTTACCTCCTCTTCCTTTACCTCTGAAATTTGTCTTCCCTTTTGTGAAGTTAGCTTGATTTGAATTCCCTTCATCATCATTTGATTGCTTTCCCTTGCCATTCTTTTTCTTGTCTTTGGAGTACATAGCTTGACTTGTACTTCTATCATTGTCTCCTTTAAGATCCTGCTCAAAGGTTAGCATGTGTCCTAGCAATTGATTAAGGTCAGGAGTAAAGTGATCAAGTGACAATTCTATGGACAATATAAAAGGCTTCCACTTCTCATCACCTCTTAGACCTGTAAGTATTTGTCTTACCAACTTTTCTTCTTCAATATCTTCATCCACTGCTCCCAAGCTATCTGCAATATCTTTCATTCTTGCCACATAATCTGAAATTGATTGTGAGCTCTTCTTCTTGAATGTTGTGAACTCAGCCCATAGTGAGGACTTCCTTGACTTAGTAGTATTTTGGAAATGCTCTTCCAAGGCATTCCAAACATTTGTAGCACTTTCCAAACCTCTGATGTGAGGTAGAAGGTAATCATTTACAGCCATGTAGATGATACTCCTTGCTTGAGCATCCTTTCTCATCCAAGTCTTCAACATTGCAAGCTCTTCCCTAGTAGGAATACTAGGATCTGCAAACTCAGGTTTTTCTTCATCTCCTGTAATAAATGCTATAAGGTCTTTGCTCATGAGGTGTGCTTCCATCCTCATGGACCATGCTGGATAGTTCTCCCTATCTAGCTTATCAATTTGCAAGCTTTCTCCCATCCTTGACTTTCTGTATCTGCAATTACTATGGTTTATGAAGAGAAAGTGTACCTTTGATATATTCTTTGTCCTTCTTGATTCTTTCGAACTTGTACTATAAACTTCTGCAAGTTATCTTCAATAATTTGTCCTTATCCTCCTTTGATTTGGAAGATCTTCAATATCTGCACCAGTCGAAACTTCGATTATCTTTTCTTCTCTTGTACTTCACCTTTAGCTCTGATACCACTGATGGAGACCTTTTAATCTCCAAAGGTTTGATCTACACTGACTTAAGAACACTTCTATGTCAGCTATAAACCAAACTTTACACAAACAATGTTCCTTTTTTCCAAAACTTCAAGCAACACTTCTCTGAGTGAAGAAGTGTCAACTTCAGAAAGTCTGCTTCAGATATCAACTTCTTTACCTGCACAAATCTTCAAATTTCTTCAAGTAAATGATGCACAAGTATTAGCAATACCTTTGCGCAATCATACTAGCCATTAGTTCTCAAAACTAATCACCAAAAGTTTAATTTGATCATTAAGATCAAATACATGTCAGAAAATGACTCTCAGAAGTTGTGCCTTCGACATAGTCAACTTCTTAACTTGATTTCTCCCAATCTGGAACCCGTTTTGCTAAATGCTTTTAGCCATAGCTTCCTCATCTTCTAACTTAAATTTTAAGTGCTCACTCATCAAAAACTTTACAGTATACACTCAGATCTGATCAAAATACTGAGACGGAAAAGTGCGCTACTTTCAGGCTTCAGTTCTCACATTCTACATATGAATGTTCCTAATGATCATTCTCACAGTAGGAGAGGAATTAGATTCTGAAACTCTAGACATAGCTTCATTAGCTTCTCAATTAGATGTGTACAAAAGGATTTCTGATCCACATGATCAGACAGAGAGCACTCAGAGAAAAACCCGTCGCTATTTTCTGGGAAAAAAACTCTCTACACATCTTCCTCAAAATTGTCATCTACAAACATGACTCTATTACTTTCTCTCATACATTTCTTGTCATAATTATCTTATATATACATGACTTTGGACTCATCTCGCGTCTATGACTCTACTCCTTATCATCCTAAGGATTTAACTATGGTAGCTTACAAGATTCTTCACTTATATGTACACATGTGTACAAGACAACATTCTGACTTCTTCTTCATTTTTGCAAATGTCTTCCTTTGCTTCATTCTGACCATAAGCATTCTCCAAGATCTGTATAATCACCAATTTGTGATTGGTTTGCTCCAACACATGCCAGGGCCCTTAGGAGAGGCTAAGTATATCTGGGAGTCCAAGTGTGAGTATGACAAGTCATGGGTCCAATTCCAGTTCTTTTCCAAAGAATTTGAGACCCTCCAGAACACACAAGACCTTCAAACCATATGGCAACGTGAAGGGCTATCGGAGTACTCCGAGGCACCCCTAACCAAACCAGATCTCCTATGATGTTACTATTTGGTCTCAACATTACAGGCTAATGAAGGAAAGGACAAACTAGGAACGTTCGTTCTTCCTTCTTTGCTAGGCAACAACGAGTTGAAGAGGTTCGAACTTACATTAGAATTGGTGAGCTCTACTTTGAATATGCACGGCACACATGTACCTTCTGAGAAGGATGCTCTCATTCCCACTAACATGAAGAACCGAAAACTACTAAAGCTGAAAGATATGGTAGCAATCACACCAAACGTGTCTATCCCCCTCCGCATGTGCATGCAACATTTTGCGTTTCTTGGTCAGGATCGATTCACCCAACCCCACAAATGCATATGGTTCGCTCTTTACTTGGCGGAGACAGGTGCGTTACCGATTAAGCTTCCTGTATGGATTGTGAAGCAGTTGTATGAAGCGAATAAAAGGTCATCTAGAAAACTAGTGGTGAATGGTTGTTGTGCAATCATGCGCATTATCTACAGATGCTTAGCATATGATGTACCCATTGAACATGCTTTAACTTGGGCACAACTACAAATGTTCAAGAGACTCAAAACTGCCACACATCAATCCAAGCAGATGAGGGGCTCGATCCCTTGTGTCCAGACACGAGAAGTTCTCACGACTCCGAAAGTCTCACCACGAGGGGTTGCCACTATGCCTCCCTTTACCATTTGCATACCTAGATCTTGATCAGAAGGCACATCACAAGCTGCCCCATCAGCTCCCCTTGTCCCTCCTGAATTTGAGTTTCCTACGACTGGAGATGTTGAAGGGATGAGCACCTGTTAGCTCACAAAATGGTTGTTTTTTTGCACTAATGTGAGTCTATTTGGTAGGAAAATACGAGGTACTTGAAGAGTGGATTTGATGATTGATGAGAAGTATTTGGAGTGTGTAGAGCCCCTCCTACGGACATGAGGCCTGGGGGATATTTTGTGTGGTCTGCTACACCGATCTATTGGACAGATGATGAGGACGTTGAAATCTGGAAAGAAATGGAGAAATTGACCCGTTCGATCTGTTGGAAGCTTGTGGCAAAGTTGTTGATGAGTCCACAGGCATTGGAGCTGCCATTTTCCGAAAGCCCACATCCAATGATTGCTAGAAAGTCGAAACAAGAATTTTCCTCCCATGTGTGAAGAGGATGATTCAGCTAATGCTGCTTGAAGCTCCAGCATGGTTGAATAATTTCAAAGGTGTCAATGGCAAGACAGCTGCTGATAATTTCATGGCCGATTCAGAAAAATGGCAGAAGGCAGTAGAGAAGTCCTACTTGGAGGGACTTGGTATTGATTGGAAGCACATTAGGAATGTGATGGACATGAGGGCAGTATATGGAGGGTTTGCAGCAGCTCTTTCATCCCTTCCGGTGTGGGTAATGAATGTGGTACCATCAGATGCACCAGATACACTTCTTGTTATATTTGATCGTGGTCTATTTGGAATCTATCATGATTGGTGTGAGTCATTCAGCTCATATCCAAGAACCTATGACCTTCTTCATGCTGATCATTTGTTTAGCAAGATAAAGAAGAGATGCAACATCAAAGCTATTATCGCAGAAGTGGACCGCCTGTTGAGGCCTAGTGGTTGGGTGATAGTTAAGGAAAAGTCTGAATTTATAGGGGAAATGCAAAATTACTTCGAGTCCTTGCGGTGGGAAGTAAAAATGGCATTCTCAGAGGGAACAGAAGGGCTTGTGGTTGTGCAGAAAACGAAATGGAGGCCTGCAACATCTTTTTAAGCGGTTCTTGGTATTCCTGTCAATTGTTGAAAACGATGGTACATGGTCAACAGTGAATTTTTAGATTGTATTGACTAGAGAAGATGATTACAAGTAAGTTGGGGGGGGTTTGTTTTTTTTCCCCGTGGTTCTGACGAAAAAACGGAAAAGAGAAGTTGGGGGGGGGGCACATTCTCTGTTCGGAGGGGAGCCACCTTTGTTTTTTTCCTTTGCTTTTTGTTTGGAGGTGCATCGAAGAGGATGGCAGAGGATTGTTCAGCCCGTTTTTTCTTTTGCAGGCGTCAGACCAGAGACAACCACAGTCGAGTGGGAGGGCTTCAGAAGGCAACAAAAGTTGGGGGGGCTACCTGTCTTTTCTTCTTTCCCATTGTTCTGACGGGAGAAACGGAAAAGGGGAGGAGTGGTTTTCTTCTTCTTCCACAAAAAAAAGGGGGGCTGCTTGTTTTTTCGGAGGATCTCTGCGTGGCTTGCAATAAAGGGAAGGTGTTGTACGAAGGCTTTGGCTGCTGCGCTTGGATCGAAGAAGGGACGATTTTGCACAGGTAGCCTAAAAGCAGGTCTCGATCTCCATCGTTCTGGGCTGCCACCATGCTGGTGACTGTGACTTCACGTAGCGGAAAGGAAGTGGTGAAGGGAGGCATTCAGCTCTCTGAGAATGTAAGTTCTTGAGACATCTCAATGGGAATTATATTGGAAAAAGTGTTTTGGTGCGCTAGGTGCTTGACATGTTTGAATTACATGCTTTTGAAGATTGTCTGTGTGGATGTGAGTTCAGTCAGGGATGTCTCTCTTAACTTAGTGAGACGAATGTCTGCTCCATTTTTCTGTGACATATCCTATGGATGAACTGTAGTCCGTTTGTTTGGAGGTATCCACTTGGTAAGCCCAGCAAGAATCATTCACATTACAGTAGAGGTTTAAATAGTGTGTGCTAGTCGAAATGGGTCTCACTAGTATTTTCGGGTTTTTGGTAAGTTTTTCCGAGTGTGTGTTTGATTGTCTCGAAACCATATGAAAACAGCAATTTGATGACGGGAGCAGTTAGATTCATGGAATCTATCTGTCTGCGCTTGTTGGTTCGAGTGCTTATTCGTTCTGAAGACTGCATATATTTGTGAAGTACAATTATTCGTTTCATTTAACTACCTGCTTGATTCTTCTGTGATGCTCAATGTGCAATAGTCAGTTAAACCTGTTTGATAACTTCAGAAGGTAGCATGTTAATAGCAGACCTAATTCGAGTATTTGTTTGGTAGTTTATTTAAGATTTCCATAATGCTCACTGTTTGGATCATTCTTAAAGGTAACGTCTTACAAAGGAATATCACATTTTTCCATTCAGGTTTTCCCTGGTACTAAATCGAATGTCTCGTAAATCTTCACATATTCTGCAAATTTTTGGATTTGGAAGGACCCCCTTTTCCTGTAGTAAATGATACGGCAGTAGAATTCGATTTATGTTGTCACTGGATGTGCTGGTGTTTTTGATTTGAAGTGTTTGGTTTCTGGTTCGAGTCCTGTTGAGTTTTGAAGCTTGAGACCAAGGAGATCAGGTGGGATTAGACTTAAAGCTATACATACAATTTCATTCGGTTTAACGATGCAAGTGAATGAGCTTTCATGGACGATACATTCAGCATTTTAGGAAGTTGCCAATTGATTTCTAAAAATTCTCTTGGTTCTTGACATCCGTTTTTTAGCTGGCTTTGTGATTTATCGTGTTGTAATCTCGAGAACAAGTATTAGGAGTCTTGTCTTCAACATTTGTTGTTATCATATTTTTCTTGCAGTGAGAGCTATTTCCAAGTAAATATAGATTTTCAATGTAGCTTATCCTCCGAAGCACTGTACGTAGTTCCTCGTGTAGGCCCAGCTAGCTTCCTAAGTAACGAAACTCTTTTCATTGATGCCGGTTCCAAGTGTTAAGTAGACGTGTGTAATTTACTTGCTTATGTTGTCTCAATCGTCTAATATCTAACTGCAAGTTGGTGTTAATCTCTTAACTTGCCACTCTTCAGGCAACGGTGAAGGATCTTAAGGCTTCAATCCATAAGCGAAGTGAGTACTTGCGTTGTTTTTGTATGTCTTCATTGTATCTGATAGTAATGCTCTATGCACGTTGAGCTTAATGAATTGCATATCAATTTAGCAGCTGGCAAACTTTATCCTGAAAGGCAACGGCTTTCCCTTCCCCTAGTATCCGGTCAGACTCGACCAATAGTCCTTGATGGTGACAAATTCCAAGGAAATTAAGCAAAATGTAAGTTTGCATAGGCATTTTCCCTTGGACTAGGAGAGCCAACATTTTGGTGCGTCTACCGGGAAATAGCTTGGCACGTCTCTATAAGAGAGTGCCATAGGTTTGCCTAGCGCCACATGTTGGCCGAGCTTGCGGACTCCAGATCTAGTACATGAGCAAAGAGAGCTCATCCTCAGGAGCAACACAAACGCAAAGAGAGGAACGCGCTCAGAGGAGAGCCTTTGAAAGAGAAAGGAAGAGGTGGGAACCGCCAGGTGAGTCAACCTCGACTGGCTCGAAGAAATCTGCCAAAAACGTGTACTCCCGTAGGAGAGTTGCGAATCAAGTGCGGAAGTTTGAAGGAGGGATCCTGAGGCCGCGTGCACTAAATTTTTGGGATCGAAGTGATATCGACATCACACCTCTGTTTGAAATGGCTCAGCGGATTTCGGTTCACTTGGGGGATTTCACCAAGTTCTCAGGTGCTTGGGACGAGGACCAGATAGTTTTATCCAATTGTTTGAGGTTACGTGTGCGGCCAATGAGGTAGTAGACCAGGCTCAAAGGTTGAGGATCTTTCCGGCTACTCTTCGTGATGAGGCAGCCAACTGGTATGGGAATTTGACACCTCAAGAGTGTGGAACTTATCAGATGCTCAAGGAAGCCTTCTTGGCAAAGTTTCGACGACAAGGCTTCCAAGATAGATTGGCCCAACAGATGGATTACTTGCGACAAGGAGTCAATGAGAGCATCGATAACTACATTCAGAGAATGGAAACATTGGTAAGAAAGATGGGCGCGAATGCCCCGAACGATGAGACATTGAAAAGAAGATTCATTTCGGATTGAGAGATCCTATGGCATAGCAGCATATCAGCCTGACAAGACTTGCAACTTTAATGGATGCTAAGGAACAAGCAAGGCTTTGGGAGGAAGTACAATTATGCCAACAAAGGAAGATGGAGCTCTTATACGAGCCAATGGGAGGCCCAGGTAACATACCAATGAAAGATCCGGGCCAAGGAAGTCCCGCATTGACAACCCCAGCTTTTGTAGCTGCCACTAGCACGCCAGGCGAGGTAAAGCCTGCGCTAACTGAAGAACGAATATTGGAGTTGGTCACACAAGCTATAAAAGCTGCCACAATGACCCAAGAAACATACACAGTAAAACCAGAGGTAACTACAAACCCGAATCAAGTGTTTAGATCGAACACATGGTATGGGAAGTGCCATGGTTACGGCCATTTGGCTTCAGAATGCCCTACAGTCTCGAGAGTATTCGTAGATAGATCATCACCTAGAATGCGTTGTACTTTTTGTGGAAGAACAAATCACACAGAGGACCGATGTTATAACAAGAGAGCCTATGAAGAGAGGACCATGAAATCGGGAGATACAAGAGAAAGACCTTACACGGGATTGCCCGCTCAAAGTGTCCCACCTACATCCCGTTGGGAAAACATACCTACTTATGGATATGGTGCTCAGGATCAGGGAGGAGACTATCCAAGAGGAGTCACACGTGATCAAAGGAGAGATGGTCCAATCCAGTGCTGGAGATGCCATGGCTTTGGCCATACTCAATCTAGATGTCCAAACGAAAAGAAACCAATTGATTATACCCCACTATGTAGGTACTATAGTGGAGAGGGCCACTTTGATGAAGATTGTCCAAAACGAAGGGCCGCCGCCGGCAAGGAAAAAGGACCAGTAGGGTCCTCGAATTATGTTGATACTCAGATGCATTCCGCATCGAGAGCTCAAGAGCACGTTCCTACGATCAGAGTAGTGTTCAAGACACCGAACCCTCAAGAAGGCTCTAGCTCGTCAATGCATTTTGTAGATGCTTACCAGGCCAAGAAACCACATAAAGAGCCAACTGTGGCAGTAGTCACAAGGACCCAAGAGTATTCAAAGAAACATCGAGAAGGCAAAAGCGAAGAAGCGAAATCAGAGAAGATAACTGAGCATGGAGAGGTAGAGAAACAAGTTGGAGGATTTGCTGAGCAGCAAGAGTTTGAGGATGGGGAAGAGATAGAGATTCTTCCACCAGTGACCAAGGAGTTTGTGCCAGGCATAGCACCATTTCCTGAAAGATTAAGGGCTCCGAAGTGTAGGAAGGAAAGACAAAGTTTGGAGGAAGTGGACATTGTAAAGTTGCTCGCTGACACGGAAGTCACGCTAGACATTGGCACATTGCTGAAATGTTCACCTGCATATAGGAAACAATTCTACAACGAATATATTAAGAAGCCAAGGAAAGCTCGAGATAAAAATAGACAAGATAAAAATGTCCAAGGGATCATTCAAAGCATTACGACGCAAATTGATTCGAATGCTCCAGCTGTGACAATCGAGATTAAAGGGTATGCGGTCCCTGGTGCTCTGTTAGATAGTGGAGCCGCAGTCAACCTTATGACTGAGTTCATGATGAAAGCTTTGGGCCTCAACCACATGGAAGAAACGCCGATGTCCTTGAGAATGGCAGATCAAACACAAGTGAAGCCTCTGGGCCTTTTGAAGAATGTAAGTACAGTTGTGGGCGGTCTAGAGTTTAACGTTGATTATCTGATAGTAAGACCAAGGACCTCAGAGGCTACCTTCTTGATCTTACTTGGACGGCCATGGCTGGTGCAAGCTGAATGTGTGCACGATTGGCGCACAGGATTTATCACAATTGGACCAAAGGCTGATCGAATACAACTTCAAGTGTCTCCAAACTTGACTGGCAAGAGATCGACAACAGCTGAGGAAAGGGAGCAGAAAGCAAAGGAAAAGGTTGGACAAGAAATGGCGCGGGTAAGATTTGCCTTGCGCACGGAGACTTCCAAGGACCTTTCACAGGATGGATTTAACCTGCAATTGTCCAACCTCCAACACGCGAAGGGGGGCGAGTACAAAGATCCACTATGTTACAAGGATGACTCAGACCAGGAGTTGCTAGGATGGTTGACACATACCAGTGAATTTGAGTGCTACATGTTGAGTATAGACGCAAAGGAAAATAAAGCTACTCAATCCCTGGAGAAGGGAACTTCAAAAGAAGAGTTGAAACTGGAGTTAGCTCCGATAATTAAAGTGCAACAGTTGAGAGAAAGAGTCAGGACGTTAGAAGAAGAACTTCTAAGGAGAAGTCGAGAATTGGAAAAGGAAGCGAAGAGTAAGACTAAAGTGTCGGAAGCCATTGCAAAAGCTGAACTCCAGAAATCGGGTCCAATCGAAACAGAAAAAAACAATGATTTACTGGCCAACCATGCATGCGTGATTGGAGAGCACGTTCCAATCACAGTGTCATCGAGGAATAAGGAATATTCGCGAGAAGCTCGAGTGGAAAAATGGGAAGTTTTTCCAGAAAAGTTCTTGACTGTGGGGTCAGAGCTACCAGATGAAGTACGAGATTGTATTAAATTGGCACTCAAAAATTTCAGCAAGGCCTTTGCATGGTCATACAGTGAGCTGAGAGGAATTGATCCCCGAATCTGCCAACATTATATAGACTTGGAAGAAGGCACCCGACCAATATGTCAACGACTCAAGCAGACGAATCCAGTCTACTCGGAATTGATCAAGCTGGAATTGACTAAGTTATTGGAAGTAGGATTCATATATCCCATCGCATCCAGCGAGTGGGTATCACCAATTGTAGTTGTTCCGAAGAAAAATAAGAAAATCCGTATTTGCATAGATTATCGTAAGTTGAACGAGCGTACAAAAAAGGATCACTTCCCTTTGCCGTTTACTGATCAAATCTTGGACAGAGTGGCTGGCCATAAATTGTACTCATTTTTGGATGGTTTCAGTGGGTACAACCAGATCCAAATCCATGAAGAGGATCAATCAAAAACTACTTTCACCACAGAATGGGGTACGTATGCATATCGTGTGATGCCATTTGGATTATGCAATGCACCGGCCACATTCCAGAGGGCAATGATAGCTGCATATCAAGACTATTTGCAGGATTGGATGGAGATATTCCTCGATGATTTTGCAATCAGGGGCAATGATGAAAACATGATGGAGAGGATCAAAGCTATTTTAAGAAGAAGCATCGAAAAAGGCATCGCATTAAATCCTGAAAAGTGTACATTTGGAGTACGAAGAGGATTGCTTTTGGGACATGTTATTTCCGAAAAAGGGATCGCGGTTGACGAGGATAAAGTGGAAAAAATTGGAAACTTCCACCTCCTCAAAACTTGCGGCAACTCAGAGGATTCTTGGGGCATGCTAATTATTATCGACGATTTATATTAAATTTTGCATCAATAGCAGCTCCACTAACGAATCTTTTGAGGAAAGACCAACAATACCAATGGACTGGAGAGTGTCAAGTTGCATTCGAATTGATAAATGCACCGATTTTGGTAGCACCCGACTGGACGAAAGAATTTCATGTGCATACAGATGCTTCTTATACTGCGGTTGGAGCAGTGCTATGCCAAGCCGATGAAAAGAAATTGGACCACCCTGTTTATTACGCAAGTCGCAACTTGAATAGCACGGAAAGAAACTACACAACTACAGAAAAGGAATGCCTCTCGATGATCTTTGCGGTGAACAAGTATCGGCATTACTTGATGGGAAAGCATTTCACGTTTTATGTGGATCATGAAGCCCTAAAGTACATCATTAATAAACCCGAGCTATCAGGGCGATTGATGAGGTGGATGCTACTCCTCCAAGAATTTCAGTTCACAGTGGTAACCAAACCAGGCAAAGCGCATATATTGGCTGATCATTTATCTCGAATTGTTAATGAGGAGCCAATCTCTGGTGTGCCCGACGATGCTCCTGATGGGCATCTATTCCAGGTTGATGCTAAAGTACCTTGGTATGCTGACTTGGTGATTTCTTATGCACCACTAAATATCCGCCAGGAGCAAGCAAAAGAGAAAGCAAAAACTGTTAGCATTGGCGAAGCACCATAGCATAATTGGGGGGCAGCTCTATCGATATTTTGTACACGAAAGCATTTATCGGAGGTGTCTCGAGGAAGAAGAAGCAGCCCTAGTTTTGAGGGCATTGCATGATGAACCTTGCGGGGGGCATTTTGCTGGTGACCTGACGGCAAGAAAGATTTTATTGGCTGGGTATTGGTGGCCAACGCTGTTTAAAGACTCTCACATATACTGTAAGAAATGCGACAAATGCCAAAGAATGGGCAAACCAACATTAGCACATGTTGCTCCTCTTACGCCAGTGCTGGCTCTTAAGCCTTTTGAAAAATGGGGAATTGATTTTGTGGGGCCCATTGATCCTCCCTCAAGACGTAGATCCAATAGGTATATTCTGGTCTGCACTGACTATGTTATCAAGTGGGTAGAGGCTAAAGCTCTGAAGACTGACCGAGCTGTTGATGTAGCAAAATTTTTGTATGAACAAATTATCACCTGATTCGGATGCCCGTTGGAGATAGTGAGTGATAGAGGAACACATTTTGTCAACGAATTGATCAAGGAGTTAATGGAATTGTATAAGATCAAACACCAGAAGAGCACTCCATATTCCCCGAGAGTGAATGGACAAGTGGAGGTCACCAACAAGGTTCTTGAATAGATTCTGACAAAGACAGTAGCTGTGCATAGGCGAGACTGGGATGAGAGACTTTTGGAAGCTTTGTGGGCGTATAGAACATCCTACCAAGTGATGACTAAGAGCACTCCGTTCTCCCTAGTATATGGCGAGGAAGCCATCTTTCCCATCTAAAAAGAAGTTCCGACATTAAGAGTGGCCATTGAGGCTAGGATGGGAGAGGAAGAGTCATTGAAGGAGAGGTACATACAACTGGTCAAGCTAGAAGAAAAGAGACTCATTGCACAGCAAAGTCTGGAAGCTATTCAGAAAAGACGTAAGGAGAGGCACGACAAGAATCTCAAGACCTATGTGATTCAAGAAGGAGATTTGGTGCTAGTCTATGATAGTAAATATTATAAATTCCCGGGGAAGTTACAGACAAGATGGGCAGGACCGTTTAAGGTGGTGGAACTCAACTCCAATGGTTCCATGCAAATTCAAGATTTAGGAGAAGAATGTGCTCCCGTGAAGGTTAACGCGCTTCGCGTTAAACCACATTTCAAGTAGCATTAGGACGGGAGAAGCTAGACGAGATCCGAGCAGAAGGACGTAGTAAACTCCTTGTATATAGATGTATATATATATATATATATATATATATATATATGCACATACGTAAGCTATGATTTTTGTGTTATAAATGTTATCCCTTGCTAGCTCAAGAATTTTGGACTTCTAATTATTGTTTTGTGTTGCGCAGAGACTGTTAGGAGCTAAGTAACAAAATGGCAGATCAAATAACTCAACGCTATTTGTACGAGCTAAGGATATATTTCTCGGACCAAACGTTCGCCCGCATGAACATAGATGTCGACGACTTTGAGACGGAATATGATGTGGAGGAAGCGCACTGGCTGGTATGCTTTATAAACCAGGGTTTGGATGTTATGTTTTATATTGAGTGTTTTGAGGAATACCTGACCCGACATGTAGGATGGGCGTGGGATCGATATTATTATTTCGACCCTTCGAGGGAAATGCCTAACGAAGAATACGATATCACTTGGGCTTGGGCAGATGTGTTGACGATAGGAAGTGATGACGGAGCTCCTGAAGTTGAGCCTGACTCACCCTAGGGAAGTCGTTGGGATGCGAGTATGATGTGAGGCTACATGAGACATCCTGGAGACCCACATCCTAGAGCACCTAAGGATAGGTATACGAGGGACCAAGGCATAGCCGGCTATAGTTACCTAGTGAAAAGTCAAATCGATGAATACATATGTAGTGTCTGTAATTGAGAGAATGGAGTGAAGAGGTGGTTGATCTGTCAAAGGCTAGAGTGTATATGTTTGCATGCATGTGTGGGAAAAGTGGGGAAAAATCCCTTTCTTCCTCTCCCTAATTCTCAGGACTTGGGTAAATTAATTAACTAAGGAAAAAAAAAGGAAAGGAAAAGAAAAATTTTGTGTTGCTGTGATCGTACCAATGCGCTATGGTGGGCTAGTAGGTGGGTGGATTTATCCTAGCCGGGTGGTTAAGACCACGAGCCATAGCTAGTTTCGCCATAGGCTTGGGATGTATATGTTTATGTCTTAGCTACGCGCCATAACGGGTTGGTAGGTAGGTGGAGCCATCGTGGCTGGGTAGTCACGACCACGAGCCGTATCCAGCTTCGTTATGGGCTAGCTGATATATGTTATGTGTTATCATTGTGTGTTTGTGTGTTGTGCACTGCGTTGCATTGGTAGATGGGTGGAATCAACCTGATCGGGTGGTCAGGTCCACGAATCGCATCCAGTGACAACGTAGGCCAACGTGTGAATATAAACAAAATCTACCTATGAAGTTATTCCCCACTCCTGAGGGGGAGAGAGAGAGAGGAGAGGGCGATGATCTCCTGGAAGGGAACGTTATTTGCTTGTGTGATTGGTATGTGATGGCTTGTGACAGATCAGCTCACTTTGAATCAAAATTCTTGAAGGCACGGAGACTCTATATGTACTTATGGACGAGGCTTTAGCGAGGTAATGCAACGGTCTTGCTTTATAACTTGTGTGCTTTATCCGAGGGTTTTCCAGTGTGTGGGGCACTCTCGGGTTTTTATGTAGGTCTTGACTTGTACTCGAGTCTCGATGGCTTCTGTAGGACAACGATGGGGATTCTTCGGGAACGTATAGTCATGGAATAATTGTACATAGCGAATGGTAGGTGCAATAATGGGGTATGCATTTCGGGTATGTTGCATCTCCTGTTGGATTCATTTCAGTTGTTGTTGTTCATTTCGGTATTTCCATTTTTGTTTTTTCGCAATGACAGTTGAATGTGTAAAACATGGAAAGGTATGCATGTGTTATTTTGGTTGAGACTATGTTCATAATGGAATGCATGAGCAATTTGCTGTATGTGGAATTGGAGTTGCATATATGTGCATGTTCTTGGATCATTTGGAAGTGACTGATTTGTATGTATTCATGAATGATGTTTTTTTAGCACTAATAGCTTCAATGAGTGCAGGTCCACTTGGAATGATGGCTCGATAAAAAGGTATGCGAACCAATTGTAAATTGACATGTTCATGGTTGTTTGGATTCTATTGCAGCAAGAATGGCTTGTCGAGGACGACTTCGCAAATAAGAAGAGGGGAGTATGTTAGCTCACAAAATGGTTGGTTTTTTGCACTAATGTGGGTCTATTTGGCAGGAAAATACGTTTGATTTCAGGTACTTGAAGAGTGGATTTGATGATTGATGAGAAGTATTTGGAGTGTGTAGAGCCCCTCCTACGGACATGAGGCCTGGGGGATATTTTGTGTGGTCTGCTACACCGATGTATTGGACAGATGATGAGGACGTTGAAATCTGGAAAGAAATGGAGAAATTAACCCATTCGATCTGTTGGAAGCTTGTGGCAAAGTTGTTGATGAGTCCACAGGCATTGGAGCTGCCATTTTCCGAAAGCCCACATCCAATGACTGCTACAAAAATCGAAACAAGAATTTTCCTCCCATGTGTGAAGAGGATGATTCAGCTAATGCTGCTTGAAGCTCCAATATGGTTGAATAATTTCAAAGGTGTCAATGGCAAGACAACTGCTGATAATTTCATGGCCGATTCAGAAAAATGGCAGAAGGCAGTAGAGAAGTCCTACTTGGAGGGACTTGGTATTGATTGGAAGCACATTAGGAATGTGATGGACATGAGGGCAGTATATGGAGGGTTTGCAGCAGCTCTTTCATCCCTTCTAGTGTGGGTAATGAATGTGGTACCATCAGATGCACCAGATACACTTCCTGTTATATTTGATCGTGGTCTATTTGGAATCTATCATGATTGGTGTGAGTCATTCAGCTCATATCCAAGAACCTATGACCTTCTTCATGCTGATAATTTGTTTAGCAAGATAAAGAAGAGATGCAACATCAAAGCTGTTATCGCAGAAGTGGACCGCCTGTTGAGGCCTAGTGGTTGGGTGATAGTTAGGGAAAAGTCTGAATTTATAGGGGAAATGCAAAATTACTTCGAGTCCTTGCAGTGGGAAGTAAAAATGGTGTTCTTAGAGGGAACAGAAGGGCTTGTGGTTGTGGAGAAAACGAAATGGTGGCCTGCAACATCTTTTTAAGCGGTTCTTGGTATTCCTGTCAATTGTTGAAAACTATGGTACATGGTCAACAGTGAATTTTTAGATTGTATTGACTAGAGAAGATGATTACAAGTAAGTTGGAGTTTTTTTCCCCGTGGTTCTGACAAAAAAATGGAAAAGAGAAGTTGGGGGGGGGGCACATTCTCTGTTCGGAGGGGAGCCACCGTTGTTTTTTTCCTTTGCTTTTTGTTTGCAGGTGCATCGAAGAGGATGGCAGAGGATTGTTCAGCCCGTTTTTTCTTTTGCAGGCGTCAGACCAGAGACAACCACAGTCGAGTGGGAGGGCTTCAGAAGGCAACAAAAGTTGGGGGGGCTACCTGTCTTTTCTTCTTTCCCGTTGTTCTGACGGGAGAAACGGAAAAGGGGAGGAGTGGTTGTCTTCTTCTGCCACAAAAAAAGGGGGGCTGCTTGTTTTTTCGGAGGATCTCTGCGTGGCTTGCAATAAAGGGAAGGTGTTGTACGAAGGCTTTGGGTGCTGCGCGTGGATCGAAGAAGGGAGGATTTTGCACAGGTAGCCTGAAAGCAGATCTCGAACTCCATCGTTCTGGGCTGCCACCATGCTGGTGACTGTGACTTCACGTAGCGGAAAGGAAGTGGTGAAGGGAGGCATTCAGCTCTCTGAGAATGTAAGTTCTTGAGACATCTCAATGGGAATTATATTGGAAAAAGTGTTTTGGTGCGCTAGGTGCTTGACATGTTTGAATTACATGCTTTTGAAGATTGTCTGTGTGGATGTGAGTTCAGTCAGGGATTTCTCTCTTAACTTAGTGAGACGAATGTGTGCTCCATTTTTCTGTGACATATCCGACGGATGAGCTGTAGTCCGTTTGTTTGGAGGTATCCACTTGGTAAGCCCAGCAAGAATCATTCACATTACAGTAGAGGTTTGAATAGTGTGTGCTAGTCGAAATGGGTCTCACTAGTATTTTTGGGTTTTTGGTAAGTTTTTCGGAGTGTGTGTTTTGATTGTCCCGAAACCATATGAAAATAGCAATTTGATGACGGGAGCGGTTAGATTCATGGAATCTATCTGTCTGCGCTTGTTGTTTAGAGTGCTTATGCGTTTTGAAGACTGCATATATTTGTGAAGTACAATTATTCGTTTCATTTAACTACCTGCTTGATTCTTCTGTGATGCTCAATGTGCAATAGTGGGTTAAACCTGTTTGATAACTTCAGAAGGTAGCATGTTAATAGCAGACCTGATTCGAGTATTTGTTTGGCAGTTTATATAAGATTTCCATAATGCTCACTGTTTGGATCATTCTTAAAGGTAACGTCTTACAAAGGAATATCACATTTTTCCATTCAGGTTTTCCCTGGTACTGAATTGAATGTTTCGTAAATCTTCACATATTCAACAAATTTTCGGATTTGGAAGGATCCCCTTTTCCTGTAGTAACTGATACGACAGTAGAATTTGATTTATGTTGTCGTTGGATATGCTGGTGTTTTTGATTTGAAGTGTTTGGTTTCTGGTTCGAGTCCTGTTGAGTTTTGAAGCTTGAGACCAAGGAGATAAGGTGGGATTAGACTTAAAGCTATACATACAATTTCATTCGGTTTAACGATGCAAGTGAATGAGCTTTCATGGACGATACATTCAGCATTTTAGGAAGTTGCCAATTGATTTCTAAAAATTCTCCTCGTTCTTGACATCCGCTTTTTAGCTGGCTTTGTGATTTATTGTGTTGTAATCTCGAGAACAAGTATTAGGAGTCTTGTCTTCAACATTTGTTGTTATCATATTTTTCTTGCAGTGAGAGCTATTTCCAAGTAAATATAGATTTTCAATGTAGCTTATCCTCCGAAGCACTATACGTAGTTCCTCGTGTAGGCCCAGCTAGCTTCCTAAGTAACGAAACTCTTTTCATTGATGCCGGTTCCAAGTGTTAAGTAGACGTGTGTAATTTACTTGCTTATGCTGTCTCAAACGTCTAATATCTAACTGCAAGTTGGTGTTAATCTCTTAACTTGCCACTCTTCAAGCAATGGTGAGGGATCTTAAGGCTTCAATCCATAAGCGAAGTGAGTACTTGCGTTGTTTTTGTATGTCTTCATTGTATCTGATAGTAATGCTCTATGCACGTTGAGCTTAATGAATTGCATATCAATTTAGCAGCTGGCAAACTTTATCCTGAAAGGCAACGGCTTTCCCTTCCCCTGGTATCCGATCAAACTCGACCAAGAGTCCTTGATGGTGACAAATTCCAAGGAAATTGAGCAAAATGTAAGTTTGCATAGGCATTTTCCCTTGGACTAGGAGAGCCAACATCACCTTTGACTTCGATCATTCTTACAGAATACCCAACTCTCTGATGTAGAATTCTTTTAGGACACAGAAGAACAGGGCACCTCTTCCCAAAGACGAAGGAAATCCACAGACAACCGCCATGTACATTGGGGTGATGATCAACAGAGAACCCTATCTCAACAACTAGAACACTCAGAGGCAAAAGGAGAGGAAGGAGAAGAAGCAAAAGTAGAAGAAACCACCGGAACCCCAGCATATACAGCAGAACTCCGAAGGTTGTACCAAATCATGGAACGGGTGCGGTCACAACAACTGCTTACTGAACAGAGCAGTAGGGTGCTCATGGCTTAGCTATTAGAAGAAGCTAGAGTTGACTCCGAATGCAACGAAGGCCTACTATTGGTGGCACAAATGTATGGGGTGGTAGAAGCAGTCCGAGCAGTGATCCATAGGCCTCTTGTTCAATATGACCCGCGAAGATTCCAAACTCGACCACGGTCTGGTAAAAACATCAAGATTCCCAGTACTATGGGAGAAGGACCTATTATTACATCTGAACCTATTGAGACAACCTCCCAAACAGTAGCAAACTCTAGCCAAGGGCTCCCAATCACCTAGGATGAATCAACCGAACCACTACTACTGACCCCCCCACCATCACCTCCTCGAACGAAAGCTGTAAATATCACCTCGACTACCCAACCCACAGAGCAAACCTTCCTTTTCTGTAGTCCCACCTCCAGTTCCACTTTGTTTTCCTCCTTTGAAAACCCTTTATATAATACCACCACCATCATAACAGAATCCTCCATAGAGCCTGCCATAGGACAACTAGCCCCCACACCCTCGGACATAGGGCATCCTGACACTAGATCCATATTCTTCGAATTCTCTGCCACCACATCCCCTTTCATGGCCTTCCCGCCTCCAGGTTCTCACTTCCCACGCCCCATACCACCAATCCTTCAACCTGCCCATGACTACTTTTGTAGAATGTTTCAAGCCACCACCCAACCCTCCGTGTCAATCCCATCCCCACCATCCACACAACACTTATTCACCACTCTCACACACACACCACCTACCATTATGGTATACATGGTAGACGTGACACTCACCTCCACCCTTGAGGGTATGGAAATTTCACCACCATCGACGCCTCCACCTCCCCCCACACTCCCACCTTCTCCCATTCCCCCTCCACCAATTTTGCCCTCACACACATCTCCAATAGACACAACATTCACTCTTCCCATTCCCCAATCCCCTCCTCTTGCATCTTCCATTGTACAAACCACACCTTCATCCATAGGCAATGCATTTGACACCATGATTGCATGTATGTAACAGTTGAGGACAGAATACGATCAGCTGCAGGCACATAACCAAAGGTTACAATAACACTCTGAAGCATTACAACAACGCCTCGATACACTGGAAGAAGACAAAGCCAGTCTCGAAACTCAATTTCAAACCTTACAAGAGGCTCACAGCATTTTGGAGATGCAATTTCAGAATGTAGATCAGGAATCAATCCAAGGGTTAGAAAGCCATTTGCAGATACAACTAGAAAGAAATTCCAAACTCCAACGCAACATGGCCTTGCTCAAACGACACCTTGCAGTAGCACACAAGGAAAATAGACGTCTCCAACAACAGAACTAGGAAAACTTAGAAGCAGCCATCGAAAACACACCCGGGGCACCCATTAGTCCTTCCAAGTTTCAAGCAGTGACCCTAGAGAGCATCAAAATCATTCTTGAAGACTATGCCACTTTACTTGATGCACATGACCAGTTATCAGATGAACTGGGTCAATTGAAGTAGACAAGACAAAAAGAAATGACAGCGGGTTCCCAAGCTACTGACTTAACCCCGTCACTTATCACGGACTCGGAGACCCTACAAAATCTCCAAAAACAAGTTGCAGAATTGCAGGCACGTCTACTACAATACAAAGACCACCATCTCCACCTGAGGTGCCCATAGATGAAGAGACAATCTCCATTCCAGTGGAACAAACATTTGAAGAGGAATATGACCCGCAACCCTTCCTAGGGGGACAACAAACGGAAGAAGGTCAGGATACTTTTGAAGCACCACGACCTCCATGGCTATGACAAGTGGAAGAAATGGGGAGTTCTCATGAAGAGCGCACAGTAGTGCAAAATCAGGCCATGAGAGTCATAGAAGAAACTTTGTTACAATCAGATTACTTCAAGAACTTGTCATCTCCATGCCTTATCCTCTCATCAGAACTCCAATACAGGCCTTATTATGTTATTTTGGCCGATTATAATGCAGAAATAGAGAGAGTCACGGGTAAGATTCATTCCTTCGCTACCCAATTTCAACCCGAAGACCTTCCTCCAGAGGTGTAGAAAGGCAAAATCCGTCAACCGACATGGCGACAAAAACTTCTCGAGACATATCCTGAAATGCTATGCACATGGAACAATGCGCCTTTACATCTACTTTATAATCCATGCTACGGCCCCGCTCCACGATGCAGATCATGGAAATCATTCAACATAAAGGTACAAAATAATGCTCAATGTAAGGAGTGGTGCAATTATATGTACATAGTGCCACCGCAGGGACCACCATCGATAGCATACATGATGGCCACAATTCGACATTGGATGCCTCGATTGAAGCCCATGCCAGATGTGCCGGCCTAAATGATGCTTAAAATTTTGCATATGATGTAGGTAGTACTCAAAACCTTTAGAAATGCAGTAGCACCATAGGTACGTCTACCGTGGTTTATCAATGGAAATTACGATTTGGTGTATGATAGGAGCACCACCCCCAGCATTTGGGTAGGTTACGCTTGGCATGACGCATCAAATACCTCCTCGCATGCTATAAACAGACATTCGAAGACATGTTCTAGTCAGGTTTCTGGGAGTATCACTTGGAAGTCTTCGCACCGAAACCCACACACCTGCTTCATCTCTTTGCATGTGAACAAGCCATGTACTCCGAGTACTACACAACGCCGCAACCCGATGTCCCAGGTGCGATCAGTTGGGATGCATTGGAAGCTGATCTAGCAAGAGGCTTACGAATAGGAGAACACGAGCTAGCCGCCAATGTTATCCAATACTATATTGATCACCCTCTAGAACACAAGTCTATCAGGGGCGACAGATGCTAGGAAGGGGGGAGTGTTGGCATGAAAGTCATAAGAAGAGCATACAGTCACAAAGGAACATTCATGCACAATACGACAACAAGGCCCAATCATTTTTTTTTTCATAAACAATTTCCACCTCAAGTGATTTTCATCACTACACACACATTGTAAATCCCATTTTTGGTAGAATAGACTCCATTTTGTTCAAGACGAGGAGTCCTTGAGCTTGAGGAGTATTAGAATTAGCTACATAGCAATTTTCATAATTTTTAGACTCCGTTTGAGCCCTCAAATAGGCTCTAGAACCTATTTTTTAACTAGGCCGGACACTAGGTTTGGACAAGGCCAAAGCTAGTCAAAAAACTATAAAAAGAGCTAGAGAGCTCATTTTTGAGGTTGGATTGTTAGTGATTTGAGCTTATGTAAGAGACTTTTTGACGAATGCAAAGAACTCCATTGTTCCTCTCCTTGTTCTTGCCTTGTGTGCATGTGTGTGTATGTGTGTGCATGTTTGTGTGCTTCTCACTCACACACTTGTGCCATCATTTGCTCATAGTCTTCATACTAGTCCTCACGTCTCCATGGATTGACAATTATGAGGTGGATCTCTTCACGTTGGTACTTGCTATTGTGCTAGAGTGACAGCTATGCCTACCAAAACTTTAGGCATACTCAACAATAGAGCATTCCAGTGAGGACTAACATTCAATTTTCAATGCTAGGATCCAATCCCAACTATCAACCTCTATCTAGTGGTGAGCTAAGAAACAGAAATCGTGTTCCGGAGAGACCACCCATAGGTAGGGGAATTGGTGTTCACGTGAGACATCCAACCATTCCCGTTATGCCCAGACCACCAGAACCTGGTAGACTATTACGCCCAATTCAAGTGGCCAAATGTATGAGGAGCCACTATGAAGGGTCTAGTGAACCCTATAACCACATAGCCGAATTGAAGCAAGTGATTCATGTTGAACAAGTAGAAGATTTCCTGGTCCAATATGAGTCATTCGGTTTGACTCTCACAGATATTGCATTAGTTCCAACCATTTGAACCCAATAGTTTCCTAAATATGGAGCAAGTATTTTAGGAAATTATTGAAGAATTCACGAAGATTGGCATTAAAAATAACTCGTCATCTTTGATTCATAGCTTCAAATAGTCTCCTATTGAGTCAGTTCATCTGGCACCTAGGAGGTTTAAGTAATATGTGGATAGATGCCCCACTAAGGAAAGGCCTACACAACAGAAAATGATCTCATTATTTTTGGAAGGATTAGTCAATGGATCTCTAAGAGCACTAGTCTACGTAAAGAGATTCCAAACATTGATTGAATGCTTGAAGGAGTGTATAGACTTGGAAGACAACTTGTTAGAAGACTTGAAGATTCCCCAAACCAAGAATAAGAGTGAGGATACTTCTAGCAACATCTCTAGTTCGAACAAAAATGTGGAGTATATTGCAGACTTAAAGAAATTAGGTGTGCAAGTAAAAAAGAATTACCCGAACCCCCCACTGAGGATGCCTATGCTTAGGAGATGTGTGCAGTGTGGAGGGGACCATCCATCTCATGTGTGCAATAGAGGAATTATTACAACATAGGGGAATTACCACACGGATAAATCTCCATACATTAGCTTATCGAGACATTCCACCTCTACAATGGAACACAATACATAAGGAAGAGGACGACCTATCAATGCATAGTGGGGGATTTGAAGACCAATCATGGATGCATGAAGAAACCCAACTATGGATGTGTAAAGTAGCCAAGCGAGAAGAAGAAAGACGACTAACATGACAAATAGGTTGTGTAATATCTAGACCAGTAGATGATCTAGCATATATGCCACAAGTGTTCCTAGATGAAGACTTCGAGCCCCACGGATGGATGGAAATATTGGCCACATTGGATGTGTGTGTCAATGAGGAAGACCTGACCCTGAACAAGTGCATAGACAAGGATGGATATGATGTGAGTCTATACATGGTCATACTATAAGAGGCAGAGGAAGGAGAATGGATAGAGAAAGAATGGAAAGAAGATCATGAAAGTATAGAAATGGATACTGAGACCCAAGAGGTGTTGAGATATCAAGCTCAACATGTGATGATCTAGGATGACACGTACCAGTTTTTCGTTTCTTTGACATGTATAGTGGTCACGCCGGTATATGTAAGGGATACTTCATTGAGATTTATTAGATTTATCTACTAAGATTGATGGCACATTTGTTCCTTGCCAGCTCACTCATTCGCAGACATTAGGTTTTTCCCTATATACTGATCTTTATATATTGCACTTGTTGTATTCTTATTTTTAGGTCATTCTCGTACATTCCTTTTTATGTAATAGAAGAAGAAGAAGAAGAAGATCATTCTTCCTTGCCTCAATCTATGTGTGTGCTTCTCCTTGAGAGTGAGAGTGTGTGTGTGATCTCTCTTCCTTATCTCCTTCCTCGTGACATGGTATCAGAGCCAACGTGGCTGTAGAGAGCTTGTGGAGAAGGTGACGGTGAAGAGTACGCAGCAAGGCATGGAGAAAACATGATTCACAAACGACCTTCATTTGCTACGAAAATCGGCCTGAAGGTAGAAGTCCTCAAAATATTTTTGAGAGTTATCCCTTTAGGGTCACTTGTTTTTCAGATTGAAGTTTCAGAGCCATCTCGACCTCTGTTTCAAGCCTACAAGGTGGGGCCCATAGAAAAACTAGGTCAGTTTCAGAAACTGTAACTTGCGTTGTGTTCGGCAACACTCATATATTCCAGATCCAGAATTTCAAGTGATTTTGTGTACGGTTGATACACAAAAACTGTGTTTTTCTGAGATCGAGGTGTCATATCATAATGCAATAGTGTTCAAGAAGAAGTGCTGCTTGTAGTGTTTTGTAGTGTTGTGAATTGCTATAGAAATGGCAAACCCAGATGGAATGAGTCAGCTTATGAGTGATAAGCTGGACAAGAAAAACTTCCATGCTTGGAGATTCAGAATGACAAATTTCTTGATGGGAAAAGGCTACTGGAAGTACATCAAAGGAGAGAATGAAAATGCTCCGCAGTTACCAGAAAGGAATCTGACTGTAGATTAGAAAATAGCATATGAGGAATGGAATCAAGGAGCATCAAAGGTAATGTACTGGCTATCTATTAGTATACAAGATATCATGATTGGACATATACAGGATGCCAAGGCTCCAAAAGATGCTTGGAACCATTTGGTCACATTGTATGAGACCAATACAAAGGCACAGAAATTGCAACTCAAGAACGAGCTGCATACATTGAGAAGAAGAGCATGTCGGTAAGTGACTACACCTTGAAAATCAAAAGCATATGTGAGTCACTTGCATCTATTGGCGTGAATGTAGATGATGATGATAAGGTGGAAGTGTGTCTTCATGGTTTAGGAGCTGCATATAAACAGTTTAGAACTTCCATACAAACTAGGGAAAATATTTTGAATTTTGCTGATTTGGTATCTATGCTGATTATTGAAGAAAAGAATCTTGGTGAGGATTCAAACTCCCAAGGAAAGGCCAGTTCTGAGTAGGTATTCTACTCTGGTAGAGGTAGAGGCTTGGGAAGTGGAAGAGGAAACAATAACCAAGACCAAGGTCAACAACAACATCATGTAGGAGGAAGAGGATAGTTTCGAGGCAGGGGGAGCCAAAGAGGTTGCATAAATTTCCAAAGACATGATTCAGGTAATGATAGTAAAGGATGCTTGAATTGTGGTAAACCTGGACACTTTGAACGTGATTGCAGGTTGAAGAATCAAGATAATAGAAGGCAACAAAACAACTATGCATCCACAAGTGGAGATGATTCTGAGAAGTTTTTCATGGTTCAATATCACATGATGAATACAATATTTGCTGGTATTTCAAAATTGAATGATAATGTCTAGTATGTTGATTCACGTGCTTCAAATCACATGACCAGTCATGCAGAATGGTTTAGTAGTTTGCAGAAAATGCCAGTTCCTAGATATATTGAAACATCTGATGATACATTGCATCCTATTGAGCATACAGGAAACATAGCATTGTCTATGGAGGACAGGAAGGTAAAACATCTTGTTGATGTGCTGCATGTTCCAAATATAACAAAGAATCTGGTTTCTATTGGATGAATGGTTGACCAGGGATTACAAGTCAGGTTCAATGTTGATGGATTATATGTAGAAGAGTACAAGCAGGATGGATGATTGGTTGCCAAAGGAAACAAAGTGGGTAGGATGTTCACCTTAAATGTGAAGATTCTTGAAATGAATGTAGCCATGTTTGCAAAAGGTGCAGGAGTTATTGTAGATATAGAGATGTGGCACAAACGGATTGGACATGCAAACTTGCAGAGGCTGAAATTGATGCAGTCAAAGGAGATTGTCCATGGACTACCAAATTTCAAAGTTGCAAAAATGCAAAAGGTATGTGCAGCATGCCAATTTGGTAAAAAGTCAAGAACATCATTTCCACGTGACAAGCATGTTAGTGAGAATGTACTAGAAGTAGTACATACAGATGTTTGGGGTCCAGTAAAGACCAGATCTATACATGCAAAATATGGGTATATTTCATGAAAGAGAAGCGCGAGGTGTTCACTCACTTCCAGAATTTTAAAGCTATGGTGGAAAAGCAGACAGGGAAGTACATTCAGACATTAAGATCTGATGGAGGAGCTGAATACATGTCAAAGGAGTTCAACAATTTTCTAAAAAATCATGGAATTTGGCATCATTTTTCATGCAGATACACACCACAACAGAATGGCGTTGCTGAATGCAAAAATAGACATACTGCAAAAATAGAAAGAGCCTTGATGGCTGAGAAGAATATGCCTCATTGTTATTGGGTAGAAGTTGTGCATACTGCTGTATACATCATGAACAAAACTCCAACTATCTGTTGTACATCAAGTTACACTTGAAGAGAAGTTTACAGGTAAAAAGCCAAACTTATCACATCTAAAGGTTTTTGGTTGTATTGCATATCTACATGTCCCCGATAAATTGAGGACGAAGCTTGATCCAAAAGCAGAAAAGTGTATCTTCATTGGATACTCCCTTGAGCAAAAGGGATATAAATGTTATAACCCACTCACACGACAGGTAAAGGTGAGCAGAGATGTGGTATTTGATGAAATGTCAAGCTTCTATGCAGATGCCAAAGAATGATTGAGTCTTGAACCAAATGACAAAGAAAATGCTGAAAAATCAAGTGCAGAATCTCAGGTTTTGAGTGGACCGGATGCATCACCAAGCAATAGTGCTACTTTGATATGCCTACAAAAATCTGAAATGGTGTTCTCTTTGCCCAAAATTGAGGCACCTCGTAAACATGTTTGTGAAGGCTGTATTTTGGGCAAAATGTAGAATTCCTCCTTTCCAAAAGATGGTTCAATTTGAGCTACTCAGAAATCAGTAGCTTGTTCATAGTGATGTCTGTGGTCCTATCCAGACACCCTCTTTTGGAAACTATCTTTACTTTGTGACTTTCATCGATTTTTTTGCTAGGCGTGCATGGGTATATCAGTTCGAAGTGTTTATGTGCTTCAAGGAGTTTCTACTTTTGGCTGAAAATCTATCAGCACGTAAACTGGGCACCCTTCGTTCTAATCAAGGGGAGGAATATATGGCCTCTTGCTTTAATGCATTTCTGGCTGAATGTGGGATAAAACATCAGTGTACAGTGTCATATACACCTCAACATAATGGAGTTGTTGAATGGAAGAACATGTCACTCACGGAGATGGCGAGGTGTATGGTCAAGAGTCACGCTTTACCACATAATTTTTGGTTTTAGGCTATTATGTGTGCAACATATGTACTTTATAGATGTCCCACTAAAGCGTTGTAGTCTATCACTCCATATGAGGCTTGGCATGGTTGCAAGCCATCTATTGCTTGTCTGTGTGTTTTTGGTTGTTTGACATATGCATTAGTGCCTAAACAACAATGTAGAAAATTGGATGATAAAGGCTATCATCTATATCATCCACAAACTAAATGCATTCTGGTTAGCCATGATGGTGTTTTTGCGGAAGATGCTATTCAGCCATTACTTTCATGAACTAAGGAGACATCTGTTAGCTCCAAAGATATATATGATACTTTGCCGCCTCTTTTTATAGGTGGATAGTCTATGTTGGGTGTGTGTAGAAGTGCGAGAGACACACGAGAAGCACACATAAGGAGCACAAACGCAGCAAGACACACAAAGAAGATGATGGATGTAATAGCTTTGTCTATTGATAATGAACTGAACTGAAGTTAGAGCTGAATAATATCCCTAAGTACAAAGTACCACCACATATGAGAGTATCAAGTATGTGGTAATATGGGGAAATAATATCCAACCAGCACTAGAGTAAAAAGTGCCCATGTATAGGGAAAAGGTTCACATCAAAGCTACTCAAGGAACACATAAGTGTAACAAACCCCCCTGAAGCGAATGATGTGAACACATATAGAGAGTGATTGATCAGCTCCCACAAGGTAGTAAGCCTAAAGCTTTGCGAAAAGCTTCAAAATTTTCCCGTGGAAGAGCTTTGGTGAATATGTCTGCCACATTATCTTGTGTAGGCACATATACCAAATCAATATCTCTTGAATGAAGGCACATATACCAAATCAATATCTCTTGCACTCTCTCACATAGTGATAATGCACCTCAATATGTTTGGTCCATGCATAAAACATTGGGTTTCGTGCAATAGCCAATGCACTTTGACGATCAGTGAGAATATGCATAACAACATCAATCTCCATGCAAAGATCCATCAATAGGCATCTCAACCATATACAATCCACTGTAGCTATGAAAATTGCCCTGTACTCAGCTTCACAACTCGATGTCACCACTGTAGGTTGCTTCTTACTCAACCAAGATATGCATGAGTTTCCAAGGAAAAATCAATTGCCACTAGTGGACATGCGAGTGTCATAACAACCAGCCCAATCACTATCTGTAAAAGCATGCAAGCATGGCTGAATATATATGTCATAAAAGAGACCTAAGCTCAAAAATCCTCTGAGATATCTAAAGACACCTTTCACCGCTTGCCAATGCTTAGTTTCAAGGCTATGCATGAATCAACTCAACTCGAAAACTGCATATTGTACATCCGGCCTTGTGTTGCATGCATATATAAGACATCCCACAGCTTGCTGAGAAAGACAATCCATCACTAGAATCCTCAATTGAGAATCTAAATCCTATCTCAACTGGTGTGCAAACTGGCTTGCAATTCTCAAAGTCAAAATGTTGAAGTAGTTTTTCAACATACTTTGCTTGATGCGAAACAATTCTCCCCTCAATAGATACAAACTGGATGCCAAGATAGTAGCTCAAAAGACCAAGATAAGTGACACCAAAAGTATGCTGCAAATCAGCCATAAGAATGTCAAGTTTTGCATCACATGACCCAGTCAAAAGTATGTCATCAACATAAAGAACAAGCACTATAAGATCAGCCCCATCTTTGTGTACATAGAGTGTGCTTTCAATTGAACTACATGTGAAGACAAGAGCACCCAAGTGCTTATGTATTTTTTCATACCATGCACATGGAGCTTGCTTGAGACCATACAAGGCTTTATGCAAGCAACAAATCATATGCTCTTTACCTTTCATAGAAAATCCAAGAGGTTGCTTCACATAGACCTCTTCTTGCAAATCACCATTCAAGAAGGTTGTTTTTATGTTCAATTGATGCACTTTCCAACCTCGATGGGCAGCCAATGCAACCACGGTATGAATGGTAGTCATGCATGAAGTGGTGCAAAAGTTTCCTCATAGTCAAAGCCATATTGTTGCTCATATCCTTTGGCAACCAATCTAGCTTTGTAGCGATCAATGCTACCATCAGACTTTCTCTTAATCTTGTAAACCCACTTTGTACCAATGGCATTCTTTCCTTTTGGCAATTCATATAAATCTGAAGCACCATTCCTATGTATGGAATCCATTTCTGATTTCATAGTGCTCATCCAATGTGGATCATCACATGCATCTTCAAAAGTAAGTGGCTCTTCATTACATGTTGCAACAATAAGAGAATAATCCACAAAATTACTTGATGCATGGCGAGAGCTTGATCTTGTTCTGCCAAGTAAAGATGCACTCAATTTATTGTCCTGCAAAGTTTGTTTCAACCACTTTGACATAGTTTGTGCACTCTTGATAGACATGCATTCATTTTGCAATACATCATCAATATGTACATCATGCGTGGGCTGAATTTCATGCTCATATTCAGCTATATTTTGATGCAAATGTTCAGCCATATGTGGCTGGAAATTTCCAATAATTTTGATAATTTTTGGCTCAAAAGTTTCAGCCATGTTTGGCTAAAAATTATCTGCATTCTCAGCCCCATTTGGTTGAAATTTTTCAGCCCTTTCAGCCTCAATTGGCTGGTCTACATGGCCATAGTCAAGCAGACCATTTGGAACAAAGGCATGAGTGTATCAAACAAATATTTTGAGCTAACTGCTGGTTGTTTTTTGCATTCAGGTAGAGGAAAAATTGAATTTTCAGAAAATACCACATCTCGACTCTGGTACAAATGGTATCCGTTACTTTCAGAACTATAACCAACAAATATACATTTCTTTGCGTTGTCATCAAGTTTGAGACATTGTTGTGATGGCACAAGAGCATGTGCCAAACAACCAAACATGCACATATGACTAACCATAGGCTTAGTCCATTCCAAGCCTCATAAGGAGTAACAACTCTCAGTGCTTTTGTAGGGTAGCGATTCAATACATAGTTTGCACACATGATCGCTTCCATCGAAAACTTATCAAGAAGTTGCTTTCCTTTAACCATACATCGTGCCATTTCAAACAGAATTCTATTTTTGCACTCGACAACACCATTTTGTTGAGGCGTATATGGCACCATACATTGGTGTGAGATACCTCTTTCACAAAGAAAAGCATTAAACTCATGTGACATGTATTCACCACCACGATCTGTGCGTAGAGTCAAAAGCTTTTGTGAAGAAAAATTTTCAGCCATAGCCAAAAATGCTTTGAAGCAAGAAAATACCTCATTCTTTGATTTCATAGGATACACCCATGTATGGCGAGGAGCATCATCAATGAAGGTAACAAAATATGCATGCTTCCCACATGTTGTCTTTGGGATCACATACATCACTATGAACAAGCTGCAATTCTCTTGTGGTGTGTGTATGACTATCTTTTGGAAAAGAAGCATGATGCATTTTTCCAAGAATGCAACCTTCGCATGCATGCTTTTAAATGAACTGAAGTGTAGGCAAAACCAATAACCATTTCCTTCTTTTGCAAGTAAAGCAAACTATCGAAGCTCAAGTGACCAAAACGAGCATGCCAAAGCTCAATTTCAGCCATGGAAGAAGTATGAGCAACCAAGGCATTCAAGGCATCCCTCTTTTATGTATCCATGCGATACAAACTATTACATAATGGACCGGACATTACTAACATCACCATTGCTGCAATCATGAACCGTACACTTATCATCAACAAAGTGTACATGAAGTCCAATCAATATAACTGAAATTAATTTCTTCTTAATATCGGGCACATACAATGCGTTTTTCAAGAGAATCACACCTCCATTTGCAACCGTAAGCTCAATTTCTCCTAATCCAATGATAGGATAAGAGGCATTGTTACACACACTACATGTCCTCCTTTGGGTGCATCTTTCAAAGAGGCAAAAAATCTTTTGCATGATATTATGTGCTTTGAAGCACCACTATCAAAGAACCGATCTGAATCAGCCTCACTCACAACCATACATTTAGAATGCAAAGATGCATCATAATGACATCTAACAACACATGCCCAAAAATCTTGAACCATATTAGCTTCATCATTCTTTGCATTTGCTGAATTTTCAGCAATAGACATGCCGGATTCCTTCTTCTTTTCATTGCGTTTAGCAAGCTTTCTACACTCATCAATAGTATGACCAGCCTTTTGGCAATATTTGCATCACTTCTTCTTTTTCAAATTAGCATCATTAGAGGAATGAGTGGAAACGGAAGGTTGAGGCTTTGGTTTTGATGAATCCAAAGCTGAACCATACTTGCTTCTCCCCTTATGCACACATATTAGGATTCCCCTTTGCAACCAAATGGAGTATAGTAGCAAAGCTTTGAAAAGATTCCAATAATCCTTTCAACAATGTAGAAATGAGTGATGCATCCAGAATTATCTCATCTATGTTTGCCAATTGCTCTTTCAAGTCCTTGATGCATGTCACATACACATCCACCGACTCATTTTCATCCATAAATACATCCTCAAGTTGCTTTTTCAAGTATGCAACACGTGCTCCATTACGCACCGCGTACAAAGAAGGAAGAGTGTCCGATGCCTGTCGTGATGTAGAACATGACTGAATGTGTGGAACTATATGATGCTTCACAGAAAGCGCAATCAAAGCATGAGCTTAAACATCTTTTCCATCCCATCTAAGCTTCTTCTATATAGGTGGAGAAGGAGAAACCATTGTACTCGAAGAAGAAGCTCCATCTGTGACAGTAGACTGTGAATGAACCTGCAGGTCTTCGATCTACATCTGCCACTATGTTCTAAAGTTATTTAGCAACAAGAACATGCTTCATCATGTAAGACCACATCGGATAGTTGGTCCCATCAAGCTTATCTTCATCTTGAAGCATGTCAAACAATTCATTGCTGCTCGCCATTTCACGAAGGAACAAGAATGTGACAAAATCTTTACTTCAATGAAAGTTGAAATGAATGCTGAAATTTCAGCTCACAAACCGTCTCTTTGATGGCAATTCTGACTGCATGAATGGCTTTGAAATGGGGGGTAAAATTCTTGTGAAACTAGTGGAAATATTTCTTGGCTGCTGAAATTCATTGTTCTATGCTCTGAAGTTGATTTCAATTGTTAAAAGTGTGCGCGCGCCTTGATGCGAAAAACCAAAACTTTAGAAGGCATTGAACCTGCTCTCATACCACTGTTGGGTGTGTGTGTGTGTAGAAGTACAAGAGACACATGAGAAGAACACACAAGGAGCACAAATGCAGTAAGACACAGAGAGAAGATGATGGTTGGAATAGCTCTCTCTATTGACAATGAACTAAACTGAAGTAAGAGTTGAATAATATCCCTAAGTACAAAGTACCACCACATATGAGAGTATCAAGTATGTGGTAACATGGGGAAAAAATCTCTAGCCAACACTAAAGTAAAAAGTGTCCATGTATAGGGAAAAGGTTCACATCAAGGTTACTCAAGGAACACATAAGTATAACTGTCTAGTGCTAGTCCTAATGAGGCAACTTCTCAACCTTTACAGGTTTCATGTGATGATGTAGATCATTCCATTTTTTATGCAGATTTACATGATGCACTTATTGATGAGAGAGCTAATATTGAGGAGGCTAAAACTATGCCAAAATGGCTAGTGCAGACTTTGCATGAAAGCAAATTAGATGCATCTCTATCATATTGTACTTGTTCATGCTTTCATAGTGCTTCTTTTACATCAGATTGCTATGTTATGTCTGCCTCTAGTCTCTATAATGAGAATGAGTGTGTTTCGTTTGATGAAGCACAAAATTCTAAAAATTTGATGGTTGCTATGCAATCAGAATATGATCTATCATGAAAAATGGTACCTGGTCTTTATGTAACTTACCTCCTAGAAAGAAGGCCATTGGCACTAAGTGGGTATACAAGTTGAAGTGTAAGCCTGATGGAATAATTGATAGGTATAAGGTTAGGCTTGTTGCAAAGGGTTATGCATAGGAAAGAGGCATTGATTTTGATGAAACCTTTGCTCCTACATGTCGAACGACTACTGCTCATAACATACGTGCACTTGCAGCTCATCATGGTTGGAATGTACATCATTTGGACATTAGAACTGCATTTTTGAATGGTGACTTGCATGAAGAAGGATATTTTTTTCAACCCCGTGACTTTGTGCAGAAAGGGCATGAAAATCAGGTGTGCAGGTTGAAAAAGGCATTATATGGATTGAAACAAACACCACATGCTTGGTATAAAAAAATACATGCCTAGCTGATTGCACATGGTTTTGAGAACAATCCAACTAAGACCACCCTATATGTTAAGCATGTAGATGATGTGCTTCTAATCAGTGTTGTCTATGTTGATGACATGTTGCTCATTGGTCCTCATGACAAGCATATTGCTGATTTCAAGGCTGATTTGCATGCCTCATTTGAGATGTCTCATTTGGGGCATTTGCATCAATATTTGGGCATTCCATTTATGCAAGTTGATGGCAGAATAGCCTTGTGTCAAATGAAATATATTGACACATTATTACAGCTTTTTGGCCTTGAAGACTGCAAACCTGTTTCCAATCCTATGGAGACAAGTTTACGATTGAGTCTTCATGATGCTGGAGATGCATTTGATGTTGTTCTCTATCAACAAGCTGTTGAATGCTTGATTTACTTATGTGTTACCTAGCTAGATATTCAATTTGTTGTCTCACATATGAGCAAGTTTATGCATTTTTTTCCCCTCTTTAGGAGGTTTTTTTCCCGGGTTTGTACATACGTCTATTGCCCTATTGGGTTACTTATCTTTGTACATTCTAGTGATAATACATTGAGTATTGTGTGTTGTGCTCCAAGCTTCTTCTTCTTCCTTGTGCTATTCATGTGCTTCCACAAACCTCAAACTCCAACATCCAAGACTCCATCTATGAGGATCATAAGTTCAAGATGGATATACAAGGTAAAGAAAAACTTTGATGGGTCTATAAACAAGTACAAAGCAAGACTTGTGGCCAAGCGGTATGCACAAGCACAAGGAATTGATTATGAAGAAATGTTTTCACCAGTTGCAAAGATGCCAACCATCAGAGTGCTTATGAGTGTTGCAACTTCCAAGAATTGGAAGATTTACCAAATGGATGTAAAAAGACCTTTTCTAAATGGACGGATATCTAAGGAGGTATACATGGCTCAACCTCTTGGTTTTGAAGACTCATCATGTCCCGAGTATGTATGCAAATTAAGAAAATCTTTGTATGATTTGAAGCAAGTCCCTAGGGCTTGGAATCATGGGCTTGTCACCTATTTGCAAGATAGGGGATCCAATGTGAGCGAAGTAGATCCTTTCATCTTCATAAAGAGCAATCAATCTAAAATCATATACCTATGTGTATATGTTGATGACATCATAATTATAGTTAATAATGCTGAAGAAATAAGGAAGATCAAGCTTCTCATGAAAGAGGAACTCAAAATCAATGATCTAGATCTACTCACATACTTCCTAGGATTGGAAGTGGTATACATAGAAAAGTTTACGTATCTTACTCAAAGAAACTATCAAAGACATGCTTGTCACATTCAACATGGAGAATTCAAAGATTATAGGTACACCTATGGAGATAAACTTGAAGTTAAGTGCTCATTAAAGAGAGCAAATAGAAGATATAACTAGCTATAAGAGTCAAGTTGGTAGATTAGACTATGCTACATTAAGAAGGGTTGACACTTGCTATGGAGAGTGTTTCTTAAGTCAATTCATGCATACTCCAAGGAAATCTCACATAGAAGCAGCCAAAAGAATACTCAAATACTTGAAAGGAAATATCAATGAAGGTTTGTACTATCTTTACACATCTGATATAGACATCAAGCTATTCTTGTGTGCTAATTGGGTAGGCTCTAAAGATGATAGGAGAAGCATATCTCGGTATCTCACCTTTGCATGTACTAAATTGATTTCATGGTCATCAAAGAAGCAACCTAGTATTGCACTCTCATCAAATGAGGCTGAATATAGAGGACTTTTTAATGCAACTCAAGAAGCAATGAGGATTAAGACCTTGTACACTAATTTAGGTCTTAATTCATCTATCCCTCATATCTTTGGGGATAATATTAGTTCATTACATCTTGCTTCTAATCCAGTCTATCATGCTAGGACTAAACACATACAAGTGCATAATCATTATGTCAAGGAAAAGATTACAGGAAAGGAGATTAAATTATCATAGGTATCAATTCATCACTAATGTGCAAATATAATGCCAAAGGCTTTGGATGGAGTCAAGATAAATAGATTCAAATCAATGATTGTATTGCAAGAGATATTGAAGGATTGAAGACTCAAGCTTCTTATGCTTGAGGGGGAGTTGTTGGTGCAAGACAAAAGCCTAAGATCACTACTCAAGTTCTTGGATTACTCTTATTAACCATCTCACAAAGATGCAATCATATGAACCCACGCTTGTAGAATTTCAAAGGTTAAATACCTTGGACTTATCTTGGTCAATTTTAGGAGCTAAAAGTAGGAGGAATCTTCTGAATGAAGGGCTAAATACCTTGGACTTATCTTGGTCACTTGTAGAAGCTAAAAGTAGGAGGAATCTCCTGAATGAAGGGAGCAAAAATCCACAAATTAACTTGAGATTAAAACTCAAATTACTCCTAAAGTTTAGCTTCACTTTTAGCTGAATGAATCATCAGGATTCGAATTCAAAGTGATGTATAAATAGACACACTTCTAGTCACTTGGTAGAGTGAGCTTTTTTTAGAACTTCAGGTTGAGGTTTTGAACATAATCTGTACTCATTGCAAGTGAGTGTATTCCTCCATATCTCCCTTATATCATATGTGCTTGAGTATTCATTCTCTATGTACTGCTATAGTACCTTCAGTTACACAATCAATTTGTGTGGTTTGTTTCTCTATGTGTGAGTATCCAATTTCCAAAATTTAACTTGGATCACTTGTTGTACATCTAATAAAAAGTCTCATCAACTTTGGATGAGTAAACTTCAAGCTATGAAGTTTTGATTATGATTGTGTCTACACTTCATCTTCTTCTTGAAAAGTTGGGGTGACCCCATAGACTTGTTATACTTATTGCTCCTTGTATAATGAGGCTAAAATCATGAAATAGATTGATTTAGTTAGCGTGATATCCATTTGTGCAAAAGCTCTTAAGTTATTTTGAATCACGCTGTGATCTCTGAGCGTTTTATTGTGAGCATCACCTCGTAAAATAGAAGGTTTTCTAAGTCCCGTGAAGAACAAGTTATCTGTTTTGATGCAATCATTTGACAGTGATATCTCAAAGGACTTAATGGTTCTTTGTGCATACTTTGGAAGCTAAGCAAGTATATTAGATTTTCTATAAATTATTTTGGCTAGTGTTGAGCATCTTTTTGCCAACACTCACTCATCTCTGTCTATACCCATCACCTCTTCACATACTCTAAAGTCTTTTCTTCTCATATTTTCAATTCAAATTTTATTCTGAAAGATTTTGCCTTGATCATTCTATTTTTACTATGTTTTCTTTCATCAAGGTGATTCAACAATTTGGAACTAATTAGGTTTACTTGAGATCGTCTATCTATCAAAACCCTAATTTTTTTCCCCCTTGATATTGCATTTCAACCACTAGTAAATGATCACTATATTTTTCTTGGTCAATCTCACAATTCATCAAATCTCTCATTTCTCTCTTTTCTTTCTAATTCTTTCTTTGGCCTCATCTTGAGCCTCTTGTATTATTCTTATCTCTTCTTCCTTTCTTCATTGAGACTGTTTTAGTCTTCTCCATGTTTCCACTATTAAAGTTTCCAAATATCTTTTAGTTCTACATCCACTTATATAGTTTGGCATGACTTTTGTATCCATATTTACTAATTGTAAAGCTCCACTAGGACTAATCCTATGAAGGATATATGGTCTATGTCCCCTTTTTTCTAGTTTTTTACTATATCCTTTAAGTGTATGTAGATCATAATATGCCTTCTATCTTCTATTATCTACATAAATACTCATGAAAACCTGTAACCTAGGTTCTCCAAGTTGTTCTTACTCCATAATTCTATTAGATCATTCATGTCCTATCCAAGTTAATTGATTTCCTATCCTTAACATAGATGTGAGAAATTCCATTTGCAAAACTGCATTTAATCCATAGACTAGATTAAATGGAGTAGCTCATATTGATGTTTTATATGCCACTCTATATGCCCAAAGGACATGATATGATTGCATATACCAATCTATCCTTTTTGTATTCACCAGTTTAGATAGCACAGTACACAAAACTTTTTTTGTACTTTTAGCTAGTCCATTGGCTTCGAGATGATAGGGTGTTGATTTCTTGTGAGTTATCATAAATTGTTCAGATAAGGATTCTATAACTTGATTCAGGAAATGAGATCCCCTATCACTTACCAATTCAATTGGTAATCCAAATCTAGTTATTACATTCTCACATAAGAACTTAGAAGTTTTTTGAACATCATTTTTCACAACGACTTTTGCTTTATCCCATTTTGTTAAATAGTCTCTTGCCACCATGTTATATTCTATATGAGAGTTTTTAGCTAGTGGATGTATAGGTCCAATGAAATCCAGTCCCCATCTACTAACGACTCTAGTAGACATTAATGGTTTTAAAGGCATATCATCTTTTCTAATTGGATGTTTATTTCTCTAACAAATATCATACCTCTTCACATATGTTTTAGCATCTTGATATAATGTTGCCGCTAGAATCTTGAGTTGATAATTAACTTTGTATTTCTATCACTTGAGGCGTGTCCTCCTACTACTCATGAGTGAGATAGCTTCAGCATTTCCAAGTAATTTTCTTCAAGTACATAGATTCTAAGATATCCATCAATTCCTCTATTGTACAATTGATTATTTATCAACACAAAATCCTTACACATTTCTATCAAATTCCTTGTATGTAAGTTCATTTTTTCTACTTCTTCTTGAGATTCTTGTTTTAGGTATCTCACTATGTGTTCACTCCACTTTGGATTTTCTTGAAACCAAAATACATTTATTGGAAGGCATCATTCTTTGTGTGTACATTTTTCACATTGGGATACATATTTATCCACATCTTTCTCTTTAATTGGCCAATGAACTCCTATTCTTGCTAAATTATGTAAAGTCACAATCTTTGAAGCATGTAAACATGGGATCCAGAGATGTGCCTTCTCCAAATAATTTTGTTGTTCATTTTCATGTACAAAATATTCCAATACTCCAATTGAGTTCAGATGATATAAGTGTCCCGATAGTAGAAATAAATTGCTACTTTGCAAGATCACATCTTTGGCTGTATTCTTGTTCTTAGGTCCAAATGACAATATTGGTACCAAAGATTTCACCCATTCTGATATGCTCTTTATTTTAAATAGATAGGCATTAGGTAGATCATCATCTATGTTGTGGGGTTTATCTATAGTCATTATCATGGATAAATGATATGCTCTCATGGGATTTTTCCCTTGTCTTAATACCACCTCAAAATAAAATTCCATCAAAAAAGCACGGTCAATGATCCCAAGGCCCCTGTGCTCCAGGGGAAGGGTGATGACTAGCCAAGCTACCTTAGCCCGAGCAGAATTGCCACCTCTGCCACACCATAAATATTTCCTTATCAACTATTGAATCTCGCTAATATAGGAACTTGCGAAGATCCAACAAGAGGTTACATACCTCAATGTAGTGAGGAGAACCTGGTTCGCCACCGCAATCTTCCCAACCAAGGACAATTGTGTAGTGCTCCAATGTAAGAGCTTCCTCTTGATCGTCAAGAGGAGAGGAGAGATGTGTTGCTTAGATGAAAGATCAAGACCAATATGACACCCACGGTATATAACTACCATGCTAAGGGGGATCCACTGAAACTACTCACAAGCAAGCCATCTAGGAAGAGCATCCAACCAAATCCAAAACCCATAAGACTTGTGCCAATTGATCTTGGCACCAGAAGCCAAGAAGGTGCTCATGGCCTCAAAAAGAAGAGAAGCAAAGTGGGGGTAAGAGACAACTAACCTATGTAGCCAAGAAGGTGCTCATGGCCTAAAAAAAAAAAAGAGAAGCAAAGTGGGGGTAAGGGACAACCTTGCCAAACCGATCGTAAAATGTTGAGCCTTTCCCCCTAAGTCTCGGGCAAAACTTGAATATGGGCCAAATGGTACAAGGAAGCAACAAACCTGATCCAACTAATGGGGAAGCCCATACACAACATAGTTTCCTTGAGAAAATACCAATCAACTGGATCATATGCTTTCTCAAATTCCAACAAAAGCATTGAAAGGAACTCATTGTGCATCCGAGCAAGGGAGATAGCATCCCATAAGATGAAGATATTGGCAAGGATATTGCAACCCTTGAAAAAATCAATATGTGTGAGATGACTCAAGGTCTCTAGAAGCGGCATCAATCTCAAACTTAGAGCCTTTGCAAGGATATTGTAGGCCAAGTTGAGAAACATGATTGGGCACCAATTCTAGATATCATCCAGCTGCCCCCTGCCTTACGAATGAGGAAGAACAGACCCTTAATGAGCGATTGGGAAAGATGATCCCCTCCATGACCTCTTGGAAGGCAAGATGGATCCCCTCGTGCAACTCATCAGTTATATAATGTCATACATGCTACAAGACACGTTGGGTGCTCTCCTGCCAAGTCTCAAAAGGTGCCTCCTCAGATAAAAAAGTGCGATAAAATTGAGTGGCATTCTCTCTAAACTCCCTAGGCTCCGTAGCACAAGAACCATCCATCGGGTGGAGCTACCTAATCCCACCATGTGATCGAACCATTGAAAAGAACTCTCCTAAAATATGATCACCAAGTTGAGTCTAGTGCATGGCATGTCTATGATGGAAGAAGGTAGACCACCTATCCTCAACTTTCAACAACTCCTGCTATTTCATGGCAAAAAGATCCATGAGTTCAAAACTTGAAATGACAAACTTATGATTAATGCAGTGTTGCTTAGGCCTTGAAGTATGGTAGGAACCGACAAAGATTTTCATCTCTCAATAGAAGTATGAAAAATAGATTTAAAGGGAATTCGATATGGAGGATTTCAAGGCGATTTCTAGAGCAATTGAGCTCAATATAAAATTATCTATAATACTTCATTGTAGTGGTATTGAAAGATATAGGAAGTTAGTTGCAATTTTCATCTACAATAGTAGATAAGATATATCAAATGCTATTAGAGTAGTAAGCAATTTCTAACAAGCCTTGCCAAATGCATTGGAAGGCAAGTATGTGGATATTCAGGTCTATGAAAGGAACCATTGATTATGGTATTTTGTATGAGGAAGGATCATCTTTGGTTGGATGCTATGATTCAGATTGGGTAGGAGATATTCAAACTAGAAAATAAATTTCTAGAATTGTTTTTCATTAGGATTTGGGATTTTCTCTTGGATCAACAAGAAGCAACCAAATATAGCATTATCTTTTATTGAGGGTGAGTAGAAAGTGGCATGTGTTGTAGCATCTTCAACAGTATGTTGAGGAGGATCCTATGGAACATAGGAATACAAGGGGGGGGGGTTAGATATACTCAATACTCCACCCTCAAGTCATCAAGAATGATCATGGTTCTCTAAGTTGTAAGGCCATCATTATGAGAAGAAGCGATTGTGAGATCTTGCATATTTGTGGAACTCTAACATCAAAGTTAGATGAGGGCTATGTGTGACTATTGATGGTAATAGATGATGTTTGTGAGCTTATCCATGACGTTAGGTAAGGCATAAACTTTTAGGCCATTGGGTTTCTATTCAAGGCAAAAATAAAGGCCATGTGGCATCATGTGGTTTCCCCATAGAACCTTAATGGGGGGAGTGTAGAGGAGCACTTGCAATCATTGAGATATTGCCAAAAGTTACACTTGGCTGATAGTTTTTGTCTCTTCCTAACTATGTTGTATATACTAAATCCCGTTGTAAAAGTGATATAAGCTTGACCTATGCAAATCCTTATGTAGCATTGTGCACTAGTGAGCCCTTAACCTAGAGTCTATCTAGATTGCCATCTTAGATATATATTGGGAGCACATGAGTCGACAACACCATGCATTCCTCTTGGAAATTTGAGCATTTGAGTTCTCTATCTCCTAGTATCCATCTCTCTCTATTTGTGTTTCTCTAAACTCTATCGATTGGTCCTTTCTGTTGTTCTATTTTCTTACGAAAACATGAATCGTGAGAAAATAGGAGAAAAATTAAGAGAATAAGACAACAAATGGGAAAGTGAGGTACCAAATTGAATTTACAAATCTTGGTATGTGTAGGCCTCTTCCTACACACGATTCTTATGAATGTGTGATACATGAATTTAGTACGACACTAATTGTGCAAAGCTGTGTTAAAGAACGATTATGAGCAATCAGCTTGTGATTCTTTTGTGTGGAATATATGGAATAAGTACACATAGTTGTTGATCAATACTTACAATAAGATATGAAGGCAAGCAAGAAATCATGTGCATGCTCTTAAGGTGTCTGATGCACGACCCCTAATTTGAGGATCTTTATCTCAACAAAGAAGCAAAGTGACGAATGAATCAATCATACCCAATTACCTAACCTTTAAAGTATAAATATTTTTCTCAAGCTTACATGATTTGAGGTGATTAGATAGAGCTGTCAAAATGTGCCAAATGTTTTTTTAAAGGAAGTTTGATCTTGTGATCTACTCTTCTAGATGATCTAGAATTACTTGGAAAGCACAACCATGAAGGGCATAGAAGGTGTGAGACTCCTTGAATCCCATGCAATCAATGGTTGATGTCTAGTGCTTAGTTGGAATTACAGAGCCCTAAGGCCACATGAGGAGACTAGTTTAAGCTTGTCACAATGCACACTGCTCTTGCCTCCAAGATATGAGAGCAATGATCACCTGAAGGCCCACAACAAGCTCAAACATGAGTGATTATATCATGAATACTGATATTTCATAGCCACCTTCATCACAATGGGGATTCCATTGTTTTTCATTCACCACTATGTCCATCATGGCTAATATCTCTACCAACCATCGGGTTTGAATTCTTCGTCCCGAACTACCATACGTGCGTAGGTTGGGTCTTGAAGGGATCTAAGGTCTTCAATAGAACCTAAGTTTTTGGATTCTAGTCTCTTCTCTTCTTCCACAACAACTTTGTACATCCATAAGTGTGTATCCTTGTACATCTATGAAGAATCTGTTCCTATAGAATGCATTGATTCTATCCTATCTAATGCTTTATGAATTGGGTTGCATTGTAGAGGTGGTACATATCTATGAGAATAGTCCTTGAGATTGACCTTGATAGTGACCCTTAAGTGTTGTAGGTACAAGGAATTGGTTCCCCAATCCTGCACTATCTGCAACTTGTTCATGAATGGTCCACCTAAAATCATCTCATAGACATGATTCTTTCCAAATTCACATATGCCAAAAGTGTGTTCAAAGTCTGCACCACATGTATTGAGATTTATCCCTTGTAGCAATCCTAAGGGCCTCTCGATATGTCCATCAGCCATTTGCAATTTCATCTTAGTGGTTCTTAGAGTTGGCTTGCCCCAACGTTTCCATAGGGAAAGGGTGGCAATGTAGACCCCTTGCGAATAATAAGGTGCAATTTATTGGTTCCCCAATGCTGCACTATCTGCAACTTGTTCATGAATGGTCCACCTAAAATCATCTCATAGACATGATTCTTCCCAAAATCACATATGGCAAAAGTGTGTTCAAACTCTACACCAGATGTATTGAGATTTATCCCTTCTAGAAATCCTAAGGGTCTCTTGATATGCATGTCAGCCATTTGTAATTTCATCCTAGTGGGACTTAGAGCTGGCTTGCTCCAACATTTCCATAGGAAAGTGATGGCAATGCAGCTTTCGATTTACAACCTTGGTAGATGATAGGTAGATAAATGTTTCCTTCTTATCCTTTGCTCATATGTCTTATCTTTTCTATAGGTATCTCTAGCATGGTCTTTTGAGATTGTGCCTAAGGGGGGGAATTAGCTATTTGTGGAATTTGGTTTGCTATGTGCTTCCATAACTCAGGTTTAATCATTATAAGTTCCTTTAAAGTGAGAAGGGATTGCACTTTTGTGTTCTTAAGTACATCTATGTCCTTTGGCAAAACAGATTCATCGTTTCTAACCATCAGTATTGGAGCTCTCATCTGAGTAGACATAGATTCCCATGGGCTAGTAAACTGTGGCAATTCTTGTATGGAATTTGGATTCGAAGTCTAATCTTTCACTCAATGGCACATCTTCATGCTTCCTGTATATAGAGGGAATGTCATGAAGGAATCGATCATGAAGATTATCCACTTCCTGAATTGGAAAAGTATCTCTCTGTGTCTCTCCATGGCCCATTTCTCTTCTTGTATCTCTCTTGGGAACTCTTGGGAGTAATGATTAGAGAGGAAGGAATTCCGTCATCCTTAGCATTAAGAACATAAGCACTCTATGGTGGTAAGGTTGTCCTTTCGCTTCCACGAGTTTGAGCCTCTGGAGGAGCTAAAGTGTTAGGTTTAGCTATCAACTACTCTAACCTCTCCAAAATTCCTTCAAAGTGTATGTGTGGTTTGACTGAGTTTGTCTTGTTGAAAAGACGACTGGCGTCGAACATAGTCTGGGATAATTCTATCGTTTTTGCACAAAGCTTGGTCCTTTCAATCTCGAGATCCGCTCAAGGATAACATTTATGTAACTCAGCCATGCCTAGCCCTTCTTGAAGTCGAGCCTGGTAGGCCTTGAACATAATGTCCAGGTCTTTTGGAGTGGGATCTGATAAGACTGATCCTACTCTAGGATGTGGTGGAATGTAAGGTGGAATTTGATGAGGTGGGTCAGATGATGGTGGTGCCTGGGAGCGTGTTTGAGATGCAAGTTCAACTATTTTTGTTTTGGTTTCTCTGAGGCTTTCTTCCAACGCGATTAGTTTCCTAGCCCATTGCCTCTTCATTCTTTCTTGATGTTTGCTTGCTTTTTATCTCCAAGCACGGGTCATAAGGTCTTCAAAGCATATGTGTGTGCATTAACATTTATGGTAACAGATTGACTATGAGAGACATACGTATTAGGTGCTCATATAGAAACTCATAGTGTTAGGTAGACACTCACTCACTTTCCTACATAGACTTAGACATACACATATGCATATGCATATAGATATACATTATCCACATCCTTGGAAAAGAATCTCCTCTCCGTGTCTCTCCATGGCCCATTTCTTTTCCTGCATCTCTCTTAGGAACTCTTGGGAGTAATGATGTATAGAGGAAGAAATTCCATCATCCTTAGAATTAGGAACATAAGCACCCTATGGTTGTGACCATGTGCATTTTGAGTTGAATATTGGACCTGAACATCGGGTTGAAGTCTATGATGGCAATCAATCTTAAGAAGCGTACATGATGTATGGCAAAGTGTGCATTAACATTTATGGTAACAGGTGCATATATACGTGAATCACAAATTGACTATGAGAGACATACGTATTAGGCGCACATATACAAACTCATACTCTTACATAGACACTCACTCGCTTTCGTACATAGACTCACACATACACACATCTAAACACATATGCATATGCACATACATAAACTCACTCCACACCTACATATGCATTCATACATTCAGACTTGTTTAACACATCTAAACACATATGCATATGCACATACATAAACTCACTCCACACCTACATATGCATTCATACATTCAGACTTGTTTAACACATCTAAACACATATGCATATGCACATACATAAACTCACTCCACACCTACATATGCATTCATACATTCAGACTTGTTTAAGTACACACACACGCGCTTAAACAAGCATGCATAAACATAAAAGCACACATATTTCTCCTAAACAAATAAATACACATACATAAACTCACTCCACACCTACATATGCATTCATACATTCAGATTATGTAAGTACACACACACATACACACACACACACACTCACTCACTCTTAAACAAACATACATAAACATAAAAGCACACACATGCACCATTATTTCTCCTAAACAAACCGTTCATCTTTTCCTTCGCCTTTATGTTTTGAATAACTGGATGTGCGTAGCCATGTTGAGTGTGCGCATAACACTTCAACATTCTAACCTATGGGATGTTTGCACGGATCATGTGGTCTTCAAAGCATATGTGTGTTGGGTATGTTGACGTCATGCACGTGAGGCTCCTGATCATACAGGAGTGTACATCCTCACATTTAGGAAACATGTGAAGGAGAATGGTGTTTGGGTACGTGGAACGATCCCAGGCGCTGGGGCCTCCAAGAAGAGCGCCTGTAGCTCAGTGGATAGAGCGTCTGTTTCCTAAGCTGAAGGTCGTAGGTTCGATCCCTACCTGGCGCGGCTCTCATTAACGACAGTATGGTTTCCTTTGCCAACAATTAGGTGTGAGTGAGACATAGGTGATGAGGTTGGTGCTAGTGTTCCAACGGCATCCAGAGTCAACATGACTCGTACGTACATGCCTTCGGTCTTACTCCCCCCTTCAAAAAGGGGGCGCACACATAACATGCTTTTGCATTCATAACATGGCTCCCCGTAAAAACAGGGGCTTTTATCTTTTGGGACACCATTGCACTTTTAGGTTGGAATTGAGTATACGCTTTTGCATTCATAACATGGCAGCACTCGATGATTGACACATGCATTCATAACATGGCAGGAGCTTTGCAAGAACTTCATCATTTCTTGCATCAGTCATATGTGAGCTCGACTCTTATCGATATGAGTCTAGAGTAGTTTGAGGTGTATGGATACGCCTTGTTCAAGGCAATTGGTGTAGGCTGATTTCTATGGGTTGAGATTTGGACTCTTCTTGTACATTATTGTATAGTCCTACATCATTCTTTGTATGTGGTACCACTTATGGTCACATTGACCCTTAAGTGGGAGATTGTTGGGAATGTAAGGATCATGTGACCTTACCCCTATATTCATATATATATATATATATATATATATATATATATATATATATATATATATATATATATATATATATATATCACTTCAACTCTAGCTCAACCACCGCCCTAGTTATGATCCATCATCTCATGATCATTGTATGTCCATAGCGGACTCCCTTATTTGCTGCTACATGATTATTTGTATGCCCATAGTGGAGGCACTTATTTGGAAATGGCGAAACCAAATGTACTTCATGATAATGTAGTTTCTTGGCTTCACTTTGAATCTAGACATGCATATAATACTATGGCATCTATAAAAACTCTCATTCTCATATCGTAAGACTTGGAACTACTTCCCCCTTTTGCTACTTCATTTCATACGTTTGTGCATTGTTATTTCATATCTTTGCATTGTTGAGCGGTTTGTACATAAGGCGGATAAGAAAAGCATGTTCTCAATGGTAGAAATGGCCAAGGTTGGCTTGACCGGTAAATTTATCAATGATAGTTGTATAGTCCATGACATTCACTTATTTATCAAGTCATTCCAATCTTGGTTGTAATATGAAATATCTCATTGTTTTTATTCATATCTACCCTCAGAGTTCGGGGCTTGAGTGTTGTTGGGGATCCACTCACTAATTAAGCATGAAGACATGATAATGTAAGAGAAAAGAAGAAGGATAAAGAGCTACGAAAGTTACATACTCATAAAACCATGCCTATGTGAAGGGAGAAATTCACACTTGTAATCTAGTGCCAAATCAGAGATCAAGTTTAGCTCAGAACCTTTAGAGTTACATTTTTTGATTCTAGGAGCATATAGACCAAATGTATATAAGTTAATTTGAGAAATGGAAATGTAAAAGAACTCAATTTGTAAGTCCTAGGTGAGTAGAGAGGCAATGAGGTTATTTTCTAAGAGAGATGATGATGAGAGGTCACTCAGTGTAGGTGATGTTTCTATGGCTATGAGGAGAATACGGCCATGCCGTTTTGTACACATAATCTCTAATAGTAAACAAATGTTTGTGTTGAAGGATTTGAGTCATTCCTTTTGTGTGAGGAAATCTAAGTGATTTCATAACTATATGAATAGTAGTTGGAAGTTACGAGTTTTTAGGTATAAATTTCCCTGATCTTCTAAGAGTTAGATCTCACAGTATAGTGTAAACTTTTTCATAAGTCATAGCTCATTTTGTAGCTATCATCCTCAACTGAAGCTCACAAGCAAGGAGATACAGGAAGAATAAGAGGCAAATTCAAAAATCTCAATTCTCTCTTTCTCACAGTGGCAAAAAGTTCTTTACATGAGTCACCAAGTGACTTATATACATGTATATATATATATATATATATATATATATATATATATATATATATATATATATATATATATATATATGTGTGTGTGTATCTTATATTCTTCCTCGTGCATGCACTCTCATCATGAAATCTGCTACCGTGCCATTGCTCTACTACGCTCCTCCTCAAGTACAAGCCATATGATGCATTCGAGAATCACCTCCAATGCTTTGCAATATTCTATTTGCTAAGCTCCCGATTATAAGGAGATTCCAAGTGAGTGTCAAATACTCGTAGGAGGAGGTTCTTGTCAAATATGGGCCTTTTTTAGCCACCCCTTTCTTTTAAAGCAAAGAAAGAAAGAAAAAACAAAACCATTGGATCAAGGGGTGATCCTGTGTTGGGTCCCAAGCCGAATGGAAGGCTTAAATTTGACGACCCTATCTCTTCTAAACCCTTGCTCTAGCATCGCCCACACTTAGGACCATTGGATCAAGGGTTGGATCATGGACAAAGGTCATCTTTTACCAGTAATGATTCACGACTTTCGCATAGTACATGACATGCCCATGACCCAAGAAACACGAATCGATGCATATCCCAGATTGCCTATCTATAAACTGGACCTCGAAAGATGCACACAGGTGATGCATGCATTACATCCCGCCACAAAAAACCTGAAGCAATCGTCACAAATTTACAAGGAAGATTTACAACCACTAGGTTTACTCATGAACTCACTTTTGGGGGGATAAAAGATAGCACGGTGGCTTTAAAGGACGAAGATCATGATGCTAAGAGAACGACTTTTGTGGATATCCACCGGGTGGATATCGGGCATGAAGTATGAATTGCGCACAGCCACTTGTTTCTTGAGCATATGGCTTGGTTGCTTGATGAATTAGCCAATTTTCATGTTACTCCACATCATGAGTGGTTTTGTCGATTCTCAGGTGAGAGTTGTGGATGTGTGCACATGTCTGATGGTACGACATATGACATTGAGGATGTAAGGGATGTATGCCTTATGCTACCTAGTGGAACATCACTTATACTGAGACATGTACGTTATGTGCCTTCCTTCTCTATGAGCTTGATTTCAGTTAGCCAATTACAAGAGAGTAGATGTTATGCATTCCTTGGGGAGCATCATTTTTAGTTGCAGTTGGGACAACTTATGCTTGTCAGAGGTGCCAAGATTGGGAAGAGGTATCCGCTACACATACTTCATGTGAGAGACAGTCTCGTCTCAGTGGTATTTCATCCTTATATGCGATGTGAGACTCGTGATGTCTCATTTCGTCTACCTACACAGAGGTCTATTGACATTCGTGATGCACATGTATGGCAGGATTCAGATGCTCGGATGGATGCACATGTAGAGCATGTTTTGGATGCTCATGATGCTTATCTAGAGCATCATTTTGTTGATCATATGGATGCTCTTATGGAGCATACTTTAGATGATCATTGGGATGCTTCATAGCATGAAGTGGATGCTCATGTGGAGCATTGTGATGATACTCAGTTACAGTTTGATCTTGGTGCTGATGTTGTGCAGTTAGCTCATGTGGAGCATGATCATACACTTGGTGTGGTAGAGTAAGATTGCTCTTATGGTATAGAGTGTGTGATAGATCAATTTAGCTCTTGGGATGCACAACTACACACATCCTTGGTTCATAGGATGATTGATTTAGATGTTGATGAGTCAGTGATCATGCAGTCATTCTTGGATTCGCTCATGCTATATGTTGATACAAAAATGTTATGACATGTTGTTCTTGACGATGATGCTTTTGATGCCTTGAATATAGGCATGGCTAACATGCTCAGGTTAGCTAGGATAGCACATGTTTTGTCAGTGTTCAGGAGTTTGATGTATGAGTTGTTATGCTCGAGACCAGATGTTGCAGTTGCTATTGGAGCATTTGGACTTGGAGTTGTCAGTCGTTCGATGATTGACACATGCATTGACCTTACCCTATATTCATATATATATATGTATATATATATATATATATATATATATATATATATATATATATATATATATATATATATATATATATATATATATATATATATATATATATCACTTCAACTCTAGCTCAACCACCTCCCTAGTTATGATCCATCATCTCATGATCATTGTATGTCCATAGCGGACTCCCTTATTTGCTGCTACATGATTATTTGTATGCCCATAGTGGAGGCACTTATTTGGAAATGGCCAAACCAAATGTACTTCATGATAATGTAGTTTCTTGGCTTGACATGAATCTAGACATGCATATAATACTATGGCATCTATAAAAACTCTCATTCTCATATCGTAAGACTTGGAGCTACTTCCCCCTTTTGCTACTTCATTTCATACCTTTGTGCAATGTTATTTCATATCTTCGCATTGTTGAGCGGTTTGTACATAAGGCGGATAAGAAAAGCATGTTCTCAATGGTAGAAATCGCCAAGGTTGGCTTGACCGGTAAATTTATCAATGATAGTTGTATAGTCCATGACATTCACTTAGTTATCAAGTCATTCCAATCTTGGTTGTAATATGAAAGAATTACATTTTTTGAGTCTAGGAGCATATAGACCAAATGTATATCAGTTAACTACAAAGTGTTTTCGTTCTCTCCCTTGATGTACTTCTAATAGCCTTTTCCCATCAGGAAATTCTTCATCCTGAATCTCCAAGCATGGAACTTGTTCTTGTCCAACTTATCGCTCATAAGCTAACTCATTCCATCCACTTTTGCCATTTCTGTAGCAATTCACAACATTGCAAAAACATTGGAAGCAATACTTCTGTTTGAACACTGTTGTAGTTTGACGTGACAATTCAAACTCAGAAAAACACATTTTTCGTGTATCAATAGTACAGGTAAACACTTGAAATTCTAGATCTTGAATATTTGAGTGTTGTCAAACAAGATGCAAGTTACAATTTTGCAAACTAACCTAGTTTTTCTATGGGCCCCACATTGCAGGCTCAAAAGAGAGGTCGAGATGGCTTCGAAATAGAAATCTGAGAATAATGAGTGACCCTAAAGGGGTAACACACAAATCTATTTTGACCCCTTCTACATTCACCCCAATTTTTGTATCAATCTGAGTTCGTTTTTGAATCATGCTTTCTCCATGCCTTCTCACATATTCTTCACCGTCGGCCTTCTCCACACTTTATAGCCACACTAGCTCTCATACCATGTCACGAGGAAGGAGATAAGGAAGAGAACTCACACACACACACACTGTCACAATCAAAGAGGAGCACACACATGGATTGAGGCAAGGAAGAATGGTCTTCTTCTTCTTCTTCTTCTTCTTCTATTACATAAAAGGAATGTACAAGAAAGAATGTACAAGAAATGACCTAAAACAACAAGACAACAAGTGCAGTATATAAAGAATAGTAGATAAGCAAAATGCTAATGTTCACAAATGAGTGAGCTGGAAAGAAAACAAATGTGCCATCATTGTTGGTAGATAAAAATCTAGTAAAGCTCGATGAAATGTCCGTGACATATACCGGTGTGACCACTATACATGTAAGAGAAATGAAAAAGTGATACACGTCATCCTCGATCATCACATGTTGAGCTTCATATCTCAACAATCTTCACCAAGTCTCTTAAGAGAGAGAAACTTCATTAACAGTTCCCAAAGCTAGGCATTGGAACAAAGAAGGTAGTTCACCATAGGATGGACATTGAGGGAGGGGGGTGTTATATATACTCATTACTCGACCCTCAAGTGATCAAGAATGATGATGATACTCTAAGTTCTAAGGCCCTCATTATGAGCAGAAGGCATTGTGAGATCTTGCATATTTGTGGAATCCTAACATCGAAGTTAGATGAGGTCGATCCTAAATATTTGTGGAATCCTAACATATTATTTAGATTGGGTAGGAGATATTTATACCATAAAATCAATTTCTAGATATTTCTTTTCTTTAGGATTCGGGGTTTTCTCTCGGATCAACAAGAAGCAACAGACTATATCATGTGTTTTAGGATCTCGAGAAGTGTTTTGAGGAGGATCCTATGGCACATAGGAACACAAGTTGAGGAGGCTACATGGCTCATGTTTCCACTATGTGCATGAGTTGATTAAGGAAGGGTTCATGGAGTTACTCTATTGTCCAACAGAAAAAATGGAGCGGACATCTTCACCAAGTCTCTTAGGAGAGAAAAGCTTCATTAACACTTCTCAAAGCTAAGCATTGGACCAAGAAGCCAGTTCACCCTAGGGTGGAAATTGAGGGATGTTGGTGCAATTCATTGCAATTCACAAGCCTACACATTTGGCTTGTAATACAAACACATATGGAAAAGCATAGGAACCAATGCTAGTGGTTAATTACCACTTTACTCTTTTGTAAAAGTCACATTTGACTTGAAATCTTTGTAAACACCTATCTATTGAGCCATTTTAGAGAAAACCTTGTCGAAGTGATCACTGGTCGAAGCCTGCAACAGTCCTAAAATATCGGGGGTAAAGGTTTACTTGCTAAATTTATTTCTGTGAGAATAGTTAATCTTTTTAAGTCATTCTACTTGGAATAGTTAGCTTTCTAAGTTAATTAGATACCCCTAAAAAGAATTTTTCCAATTCCTATTGTGCTCGTCATATTGAGCAAAAGATACAGCAGGTGTCTAGCCAAGAATAGAAGGTTTTCTTGAAGACTTGAAGTTCAAAGTTGTCTGTTTTTATCCTATCTTTTCATACATCATTTCCAAAGTACATAGGCCATTTTATGTTGTAATTGGAAAGCTAAGAAGGTCTACTTATCAACTCTGAAGCATCAAAGGGCTGGTACAAAGCAGGATTTGGCAGTACCTACTCAGTCTCCTCAAGTATTCATCCATGATTCCCAACAGTGGTATCAGACCAAGTTAAGGTAAAATGGGAGATGGTTTTCCTTCATTTATTGATAAATTGGATAGGAAAAACTATCAGGCATGGTCTCTAAGGACGAAGACATACCTACAAGGAAGGAGTCTTTATGGGTACATCTCAGGAGATGAGGAATTGCCCTCATTCAAAACCAGAGGACTACCAACAAAGGAAGAACATGAAAAGCTCAACACATGGTGTGCCAAGGATGCATTAGCAAGGTCTTACTTACTCAACTCCATCTTTGATTTTCTTTTTGCCACATATTAGAAACTGTAAGACATCCCAAGCGACTTGGGAAACCTTGTCATCATATTTTTCTTCCAACACAAGGGCCAAAAAAAACCAATTGTGGATTGAATTCACCACACTAAGGAAGCAACCTAAGCAGGCCATTTCAGAGTTTGTGACTAAGATTAAAGATGTAGTAGATCAATTAGCAAGCATAGGAGAAGAGATTGAAGAAGAGCAGATAGTAAGGCAACTGATCATTGGGATTAAAGCTGATGACAAATGGGAAAGATTCACCACTGCCATGGACCTTTACATGGACATGAGATTCCAGACCTTACCACTCTCATGGGGCAATTGTTTACTCATGAAGCCAAGCTCAACAAGAATGGAGACACATCCAAAGGTAATAGCTCTTCTTCCCTCTATACTGATAAATATGGAGTGAGATTGATTTGGTTGCCCACTTGCTTCACCGCATGAGACAACCATTGCACTACTAGTTCTTGAGGAGCTGTATGTATATCTGTTGATGCTCAAGAAACAAGTGGCTATGTGCAATTCATGCTCAAGAAACAAGTGGCTGTGCGAAATAAGTGGCTGTGCGCAATTCATACTCCACAACCTATATCCCATTTGCTTATCATCATAACCAATGAATACATATTTTTCAGCTTTAGGTTCCAATTTGTGCCTTAATTGTGATGGCACGTATGCATATGCCAAACATCCAAATACTTTGCAATGATCCAAGGTAGGTCTCTTACCCCACCATGCCTCATATGGTGTCATACCCTGCAAAGCTTTACATGGTAACCTATTGACCAAATAAGTAGCTGTGTTTACAGCCTCAGCCCACAAATAATTAGGGCAATTTTTCTCCTTCATCATTGACCTTGCAAACTCAACAAGAGTTCTATTTCTTCTCTCTGCTACACCATTTTGTTGAGGAGAGTACCTGCAAGTAATTTCCCTTTTTATACCTGCATTCCACAAGTAATCACTGAACTCATTAGAGAAATACTCTCCCCCTCCATCTGACCTTAATCTCTTCAACTTATGACTTGTAATTCTCTCTGCATACACATTATAGTGTTTGAATGTATTGAATACTTCTGATTTATCTTTGATCACATAGATAGTGATCCATCTGGTAGCATCATCAACATAAATCACATAATACCTTGAACCATTGATACTGAAATCCTTTGATGGTCCCCACACATCTGTGTGTACCAACTCAAGCTTCTCTGAATACATAAAACCATGCTTGGAATAAGATTGCTTATGAGCCTTACCTAAATGAGCAATCGTCACAAATTTACAAGGAAGATTTACAACCACTAGGTTTACTCATGAACTCACTTTTGGGGGGATAAAAGATAGCACGGTGGCTTTAAAGGACGAAGATCAAGATGCTAAGAGAACGACTTTCGTGGATATCCACCGGGTGGATATCGGGCATGAAGTATGAATTGCGCACAGCCACTTGTTTCTTGAGCATATGGCTTGGTTGCTTGATGAATTAGCCAATTTTCATGTTACTCCACATCATGAGTGGTTTTGTCGATTCTCAGGTGAGAGTTGTGGATGTGTGCACATGTCTGATGGTACGACATATGACATTGAGGATGTAGGGGATGTATGCCTTATGCTACCTAGTGGAACATCACTTATACTGAGACATGTACGTTATGTGCCTTCCTTCTCTATGAGCTTGATTTCAGTTAGGCAATTACAAGAGAGTAGATGTTATGCATTCCTTGGTGAGCATCATTTTTAGTTGCAGTTGGGACAACTTATGCTTGTCAGAGGTGCCAAGATTGGGCAGAGGTATCTGCTACACATACTTCATGTGAGAGATAGTCTCATCTCAGTGGTAGTTCATCCTTATATGCGATGTGAGACTCGTGATGTCTCATTTTGTCTACCTACACAGAGGTCTATTGACATTCATGATGCACATGTATGGCAGGATTCAGATGCTCGGATGGATGCACATGTAGAGCATGTTTTGGATGCTCATGATGCTTATCTAGAGCATCATTTTGTTGATCATATGGATGCTCTTATGGAGCATACTTTAGATGATCATTGGGATGCTTCATAGCATGAAGTGGATGCTCATGTGGAGCATTGTGATGATACTCAGTTACAGTTTGATCTTGATGCTGATGTTGTGCAGTAAGCTCATGTGGAGCATGATCATACACTTCGTGTGGTAGAGTAAGATTTCTCTCATGGTATAGAGTGTGTGATAGATCAATTTAGTTCTCCGGATGCACAGCTAGACACATCCTTGCTTGATAGGATGATTGATTTAGATGTTGATGAGTCAGTGATCATGCAGTCATTCTTGGATTCGCTCATGCCATATGCTGATACATAAATGTTATGACATGTTGTTCTTGACGATGATGCTTTTGATGCCTTGAATATAGGCATGGCTGACATGCTCAGGTTAGCTAGGATAGCACAGGTTTTGTCAGTGTTCAGGAGTTTGATGTATAAGTTGTTATGCTCGAAACCAGATGTTGCAGTTGCTATTGGAGCATTTGGACTTGGAGTTGGCAGTCGTTCGATGATTGATACATGCATAGAGAGAGCGGGAGCTTTGCAAGAACTTCATCATTTCTTGCATCAGTCATATGTGAGCTCGACTCTTATCGATATGAGTCTAGAGTAGTTTGAGGTGTATGGATACGCCTTGTTCAAGGCAATGGTAGGCTGATCTGTATAGGTTGAGATTTGGACTCTTCTTGTACATTATTGTATAGTCCTACGTCGTTCTTTGTATGTGTTACCACTTATGGTCACATTGACCCTTAAGTGGGAGATTGTTGGGAATGTAAGGATCATGTGACCTTACCCCTATATTCATATATATATATATATATATATATATATATATATATATATATATATATATATCACTTCAACTTTAGCTCAACCACCACCCTAGTTATGATCCATCATCTCATGATCATTGTATGTCCATAGCGGACTCCCTTATTTGCTGCTACATGATTATTTGTATGCCCATAGTGGAGGCACTTTTTTGGAAATGGCGAAACCAAATGTACTTCATGATAATGTAGTTTCTTGGCTTCACTTGAATCTAGACATGCATATAATACTATGGCATCTATAAAAACTCTCATTCTCATATCGTAAGACTTGGAACTACTTCCCCCTTTTGCTACTTCATTTCATACCTTTGTGCATTGTTATTTCATATCTTTGCATTGTTGAGCGGTTTGTACATAAGGCGGATAAGAAAAGCATGTTCTCAATGGTAGAAATGGCCAAGGTTGGCTTGACCGGTAAATTTATCAATGATAGTTGTATAGTCCATGACTTTCACTTAGTTATCAAGTCATTCCAATCTTGGTTGTAATATGAAATATCTCATTGTTTTTATTCACTATTTAGCCATGAAGACATGATAACGTGAGAGAAAAAGAAGAAGGATAAAGAGCTATGGAATTTACATACTCAAAAGACCATGCCTGTGTGAAGGGAGAAATTCACACTTGTAATATAGTGGCAAATCAGAGATCAAGTTTAGTTCACAACCTTTAGAATTACATTTTTTGAGTCTAGGAGCATATAGACCAAATGTATATCATTTAACTACAAAGCGTTTTCGTTTTCTCCCTTGATGTACTTCTAATAGCCTTTTCCCATCAAGAAATTCTTCGTTCTGAATCTCCAAGCATGGAACTTGTTCTTGTCCAATTTATCGCTCATAAGCTAACTCATTCCATCCACTTTTGCCATTTCTGTAGTAATTCACAACATTGCAAAAACACTTGAAGCAATACTTCTGTTTGAACACTGTCGCACTTTGACGTGACAATTCAAACTTAGAAAAACACATTTTTCGTGTATCAACAGTACAGGTAAACACTTGAAATTCTAGATCTTGAATATTTGAGTATTGTCAAACAGGATGCAAGTTATAATTTTGCAAACTAACCTAGTTTTTCTATGGGCCCCACATTGCAGGCTCAAAACAGAGGTCGAGATGGCTTCGAAACAGAAATCTGACAATAATGAGTGATCCTAAAGGGGTAACACACAAATCTATTTTGACGCCTTCTACATTCACCCCAATTTTTGTAGCAATCTGAGATCGTTTCTGATTCATGCTTTCTCCATGCCTTCTCGCATATTCTTCACCGTCGACCTTCTCCACGAGCTCTCTATAGCCACACTAGCTCTCATACCATGTCACGAGAAAGGAGATAAGGAAGAGAACTGACACACACACACTGTCACAATCAAAGAGGAGCACACACATGGATTGAGGCAAGGAAGAATGGTCTTCTTCTTCTTCTTCTTCTTCTATTACATAAAAGGAATGTTACAAGAAAGAATGTACAAGAAATGACCTAAAACAACAAGACAGCAAGTGCAGTATATAAAGAATAGTAGATAAGCAAAATGCTAATGTTCACAAATGAGTGAGCTGGAAAGAAAACAAATGTGCCATCACTCTTGGTAGATAAATGTTGGTGCAAGACAATCAACAATTGATGTTTTGATGAAGAATTCGAGTCAAGGATTGAAGAAAAGGTTCAAGTTGTGAAGCATGAAAGAAGAATACATTCAGAAGATGAAGATGTGTACACATATGTACATTAATTTATAGATAGTTCACTTATATCTTTGAGTAGTCATAAGCTTGTAAATTTTGTCTATATATACTATGAAAAATGTCGGGGCAGGTATGAGAGATCATGAGAATAGAGTAATCAGGAGTTGTATGAGTCATTAGACATCTTAGAAGTGAGTTAAGACTCTCTCATCACTCAGTTGTAAATTTCTCAGAAATGAAGAAAATGTTGCACCCAATATTTCTGAGTTTTCTCCTTCTGTGTTAGATCTTTTGTGAAATGCTTTTGTACAAGTCTAAGTCTATAGGTGATTGACCTTTGTACAAATTTTTAGCTTCTAATTGTGATCAGACTGAGAGAATTGAGTGTAGGAACATTTACATATGTAAATGAGAAGAAGTGAAGTTGCAGGAGGTGCTAAATTCGATACGAATGTTTTGATCAATTCTCCTTCCACAGTTTAAAGTTTTGAGCAAGAAAGCACTCAATCTTTAAGTTGGAAGGTAAGCTACTTGTGACAAAAAGCATTTGTAGAAACGGGTTCCAGATTGAGAGAACCAAGTGTTAAAAGTTATAGGTGTCTAAATCGACTTCTCAGAAGAACAGTTTTAGACATAGGTGAGTTGTTGAGATCATTTCTCACGATCTACTGAATCTTTTGGAGTGATTCAACTTGGACAAGGTGCACAATCTATGGGCAAAACCTCATACAAAGTTTTATAAAAAACTTTACACATTTGATAAGGCAATGAGTGAATTATGTGCAGCAGACTTTCTGTGTAATCACCTTCTTCACAGTTTGTTCAAGAACTTGACAATTGAGTATTGATCTTCTAACCTTTGAGCAGGATGTTAAAGGAGAAAGTGATAAAAGTGTAGGTCATGCAATGTATTCAAAGGATAAGAAGAAAAATTGACAATTGGTCACATGCTAACCTTTGAGCAGGATGTTAAAGGAGAAAGTGATAAAAGTGTAGGTCATGCAATGTATTCAAAGGATAAGAAGAAAAATAGCAAAGGGAAGTAACAAGAAAATGAAGATGAAGGCACAACTAGCCAAGCTAACTTCTTAAGAGGAAGAGGAGGTGGCAAAGGTAGAGGAAGAGGAGGTGGCAAAGGTAGAGGAAGAGGTAGGAGTAATAAAGATGGAGTCAAAGCTTGCTGGATTTGTGGTAAGACAAATCACTTAGCTAATGATTGTTGGCATAATACTCAGAGTAATGGTGGATATAATCAGAATTTTAATTCAAGAGGAAGAGGTGGCAGAAATCAAAGAGGTAATTTCAGAGGTAGAGGTAGTAGGGGTTACTTTGGAAGAAATGCAGGTAGAGGATTCCAAGTCAACAATACAACAATACATACTACAATTATGCTTCAAATCAGAAGGAGGATTCAACATTGATAATGAATGCAACTTGTGAAAGGCAAAGTGAAGACCAAAGAGTCTTCTACATTGACTCAGGGTGTAGTAATCACCTAAGTGGCAACATAGCATTGATGACTGATTTGGAGAATAAGGTATCTAATCATGTTGTTCAAACAGGTGAAAATACAAAGCACAATGTGAAGTCGATTAGATCAGTGAAAGCCAAGGATGGTAGCACCCTCTTGAGTAAGGTCTTGTATGTTCCTACAATTCCTAAGAATCTAATAAGTGTAGGACAAATTGTTGAAAAAGGTTATGAAGTTAGATTCACTAATGAAGGAGTGTTTGTGGAAGACCCTAGCAATGCGTATAAACAAATTGTTTCAGGGAAGAAAGAAGGAAGATTGTTTACATTGAAAATCCAAGGTAATGTTGGTCATGCCTTGTTCAATTATGGAGGACATAAGATCTCTGAATTAGATCTTTGGCACAAGAGGCTTGGACACCTCAATGAAAGAGGTATCAAAGATATGATTAACAATGGTTTAGTGCTTGGATTGCCTAATGTTGCAGGTCAACATATGACATACAGATGTGAGGCATGTCAATTAGGTAAGGCTCATAAGCAATCTTATTCCAAGCATGGTTTTATGTATTCAGAGAAGCTTGAGTTGGTACACACAGATGTGTGGGGACCATCAAAGGATTTCAGTATCAATGGTTCAAGGTATTATGTGATTTATGTTGATGATGCTACCAGATGGATCACTATCTATGTGATCAAAGATAAATCAGAAGTATTCAATACATTCAAACACTATAATGTGTATGCAGAGAGAATTACAAGTCATAAGTTGAAGAGATTAAGGTCAGATGGAGGGGGAGAGTATTTCTCTAATGAGTTCAGTGATTACTTGTGGAATGCAGGTATAAAAAGGGAAATTACTTGCAGGTACTCTCCTCAACAAAATGGTGTAGCAGAGAGAAGAAATAGAACTCTTGTTGAGTTTGCAAGGTCAATGATGAAGGAGAAAAATTGCCCTAATTATTTGTGGGCTGAGGCTGTAAACACAGCTACTTATTTGGTCAATAGGTTACCATGTAAAGCTTTGCAGGGTATGACACCATATGAGGCATGGTGGGGTAAGAGACCTACCTTGGATCATTGCAAAGTATTTGGATGTTTGGCATATGCATACGTGCCATCACAATTAAGGCACAAATTGGAACCTAAAGCTGAAAAATATGTATTCATTGGTTATGATGATAAGCAAATGGGATATAGGTTGTGGAGTATGAATTGCGCACAGCCACTTATTTCGCACAGCCACTTGTTTCTTGAGCATGAATTGCACATAGCCACTTGTTTCTTGAGCATCAACAGATATACATACAGCTCCTCAAGAACTAGTAGTGCAATGGTTGTCTCATGCGGTGAAGCAAGTGGGCAACCAAATCAATCTCACTCCATATTTATCAGTATAGAGGGAAGAAGAGCTATTACCTTTGGATGTGTCTCCATTCTTGTTGAGCTTGGCTTCATGAGTAAACAATTGCCCCATGAGAGTGGTAAGGTCTGGAATCTCATGTCCATGTAAAGGTCCATGGCAGTGGTGAATCTTTCCCATTTGTCATCAGCTTTAATCCCAATGATCAGTTGCCTTACTATCTGCTCTTCTTCAATCTCTTCTCCTATGCTTGCTAATTGATCTACTACATCTTTAATCTTAGTCACAAACTCTGAAATGGCTTGCTTAGGTTGCTTCCTTAGTGTGGTGAATTCAATCCACAATTGGTTTTTTTTGGCCCTTGTGTTGGAAGAAAAATATGATGACAAGGTTTCCCAAGTCGCTTGGGATGTCTTACAGTTTCTAATATGTGGCAAAAAGAAAATCAAAGATGGAGTTGAGTAAGTAAGACCTTGCTAATGCATCCTTGGCACACCATGTGTTGAGCTTTTCATGTTCTTCCTTTGTTGGTAGTCCTCTGGTTTTGAATGAGGGCAATTCCTCATCTCCTGAGATGTACCCATAAAGACTCCTTCCTTGTAGGTATGTCTTCGTCCTTAGAGACCATGCCTGATAGTTTTTCCTATCCAATTTATCAATAAATGAAAGAAAACCATCTCCCATTTTACCTTAACTTGCTCTGATACCACTGTTGGGAATCATGGATGAATACTTGAGGAGACTGAGTAGGTACTGCCAAATCTTGCTTTGTACCAGCCCTTTGATGCTTCAGAGTTGATAAGTAGACCTTCTTAGCTTTCCAATTACAACATAAAATGGCCTATGTACTTTGGAAATGATGTATGAAAAGATAGGATAAAAACAGACAACTTTGAACTTCAAGTCTTCAAGAAAACCTTCTATTCTTGGCTAGACACCTGCTGTATCTTTTGCTCAATATGACGAGCACAATAGGAATTGGAAAAATTCCTTTTAGGGGTATCTAATTAACTTAGAAAGCTAACTATTCCAAGTAGAATGACTTAAAAAGATTAACTATTCTCAGAGAAATAAATTTAGCAAGTAAACCTTTACCCCCGATATTTTAGGACTGTTGCAGGCTTCGACTAGTGATCACTTCGACAAGGTTTTTCTAAAATGGCTCAATAGAAATCCTTCCAATATTGATAAAATGTAGATAACATTGAACTGGTTCCAAGAAGCTATAGATCTTTAAATTTGGTGAAGAAATGAGTGAGATATGCTCTCCACAAGTTGACAGACTTTCAGAGACTATGACAGAGAACTCAGAAATGAACAATGTAGATATATGTATTAATGAACACTTGTATACAATGCCATAGGCATGAAGATCATTGCCTAATGGTGTAGATAGGTGTGGGCTAGAGTGTAGGCCTCACACACACTCAGAATTGACAATGATGAGCTCGAGAATGATGAGTCTTACCCGCGACTTTTTTATGATCACTTTTATAGTGGTTGAGTTCAAAGTTTGAATTTGAATTCAATCTTTTGGCTCTCTCTAATCATGCTCCTACATCCTAGGAGATATTCCATCAATCAAAGCTAACTTTTCCACGAGTTCTTTTTGGTAGGTGTTTACAAAGATTTCAAGTCAAATGTGACTTTTACAAAAGAGTAAAGTGGTAATTAACCACTAGCATTGGTTCCTATGCTTTTCCATATGTGTTTGTATTACAAGCCAAATGTGTAGGCTTGTGAATTGCAATGAATTGCACCAACATCCCTCAATTTCCACCCTAGGGTGAACTGGCTTCTTGGTCCAATGCTTAGCTTTGAGAAGTGTTAATGAAGCTTTTCTCTCCTAAGAGACTTGGTGAAGATGTCCGCTCCATTTTTTCTGTTGGACAATACAGTAACTCCATGAACCCTTCCTTAATCAACTCATGCACATAGTGGAAACATGAGCCATGTAGCCTCCTCAACTTGTGTTCCTATGTGCCATAGGATCCTCCTCAAAACACTTCTCGAGATCCTACAACACATGATATAGTCCGTTGCTTCTTGTTGATCCGAGAGAAAACCCCGAATCCTAAAGAAAAGAAATATCTAGAAATTGATTTTATGGTATAAATATCTCCTACCCAATCTGAATCATATGTTAGGATTCCACAAATATTTAGGATCGACCTCATCTAACTTCGATGTTAGGATTCCACAAATATGCAAGATCTCACAATGCCTTCTGCTCATAATGAGGGCCTTAGAGCTTAGAGTATCATCATCATTCTTGATCACTTGAGGGTCGAGTAATGAGTATATATAACACCCCCCTCCCTCAATGTCCATCCTATGGTGAACTACCTTCTTTGTTCCAATGCCTAGCTTTGGGAACTGTTAATGAAGTTTCTCTCTCTTAAGAGACTTGGTGAAGATTGTTGAGATATGAAGCTCAACATGTGATGATCGAGGATGACGTGTATCACTTTTTCATTTCTCTTACATGTATAGTGGTCACACCGGTATATGTCACGGACATTTCATCGAGCTTTACTAGATTTTTATCTACCAACAATGATGGCACATTTGTTTTCTTTCCAGCTCACTCATTTGTGAACATTAGCATTTTGCTTATCTACTATTCTTTATATACTGCACTTGTTGTCTTGTTGTTTTAGGTCATTTCTTGTACATTCTTTCTTGTACATTCCTTTTATGTAATAGAAGAAGAAGAAGAAGAAGAAGAAGAAGAAGACCATTCTTCCTTGCCTCAATCCATGTGTGTGCTCCTCTTTGATTGTGACAGTGTGTGTGTGTGTGTGAGTTCTCTTCCTTATCTCCTTCCCTCGTGACATGGTATGAGAGCTAGTGTGGCTATAAAGTGTGGAGAAGGCCGACGGTGAAGAATATGTGAGAAGGCATGGAGAAAGCATGATTCAAAATCGAACTCAGATTGATACAAAAATTGGGGTGAATGTAGAAGGGGTCAAAATAGATTTGTGTGTTACCCCTTTAGGGTCACTCATTATTCTCATATTTCTATTTCAAAGCCATCTCGACCTCTCTTTTGAGCTTGCAATGTGGGGCCCATAGAAAAACTAGGTTAGTTTGCAAAATTGTAACTTGCATCTTGTTTGACAACACTCAAATATTCAAGATCTAGAATTTCAAGTGTTTACCTGTACTATTGATACACGAAAAATGTGTTTTTCTGAGTTTGAATTGTCACGTCAAACTACAACAGTGTTCAAACAGAAGTATTGCTTCAAGTGTTTTTGCAATGTTGTGAATTGCTACAGAAATGGCAAAAGTGGATGGAATGAGTTAGCTTATGAGCGATAAGTTGGACAAGAACAAGTTCCATGCTTGGAGATTCAGGATGAAGAATTTCCTGATGGGAAAAGGCTATTAGAAGTACATCAAGGGAGAGAACGAAAACACTTTGTAGTTAACTCATATACATTTGGTCTATATGCTCCTAGACTCAAAAAATGTAATTCTTTCATATTACAACCAAGATTGGAATGACTTGATAACTAAGTGAATGTCATGGACTATACAACTATCATTGATAAATTTACCGGTCAAGCCAACCTTGGCGATTTCTACCATTGAGAACATGCTTTTCTTATCCGCCTTATGTACAAACCGCTCAACAATGCGAAGATATGAAATAACATTGCACAAAGGTATGAAATGAAGTAGCAAAAGGGGGAAGTAGCTCCAAGTCTTACGATATGAGAATGAGAGTTTTTATAGATGCCATAGTATTATATGCATGTCTAGATTCATGTCAAGCCAAGAAACTACATTATCATGAAGTACATTTGGTTTGGCCATTTCCAAATAAGTGCCTCCACTATGGGCATACAAATAATCATGTAGCAGCAAATAAGGGAGTCCGCTATGGACATACAATGATCATGAGATGATGGATCATAACTAGGGAGGTGGTTGAGCTAGAGTTGAAGTGATATATATATATATATATATATATATATATATATACATATATATATATGAATATAGGGTAAGGTCAATGCATGTGTCAATCATCGAACGACTGACAACTCCAAGTCCAAATGCTCCAATAGCAACTGCAACATCTGGTCTCGAGCATAACAACTCATACATCAAACTCCTGAACACTGACAAAACATGTGCTATCCTAGCTAACCTGAGCATGTTAGCCATGCCTATATTCAAGGCATCAAAAGCATCATCGTCAAGAACAACATGTCATAACATTTTTGTATCAACATATAGCATGAGCGAATCCAAGAATGACTGCATGATCACTGACTCATCAACATCTAAATCAATCATCCTATGAACCAAGGATGTGTGTAGTTGTGCATCCCAAGAGCTAAATTGATCTATCACACACTCTATACCATAAGAGCAATCTTACTCTACCACACCAAGTGTATGATCATGCTCCACATGAGCTAACTGCACAACATCAGCACCAAGATCAAACTGTAACTGAGTATCATCACAATGCTCCACATGAGCATCCACTTCATGCTATGAAGCATCCCAATGATCATCTAAAGTATGCTCCATAAGAGCATCCATATGATCAACAAAATGATGCTCTAGATAAGCATCATGAGCATCCAAAACATGCTCTACATGTGCATCCATCCGAGCATCTGAATCCTGCCATACATGTGCATCACGAATGTCAATAGACCTCTGTGTAGGTAGACAAAATGAGACATCACGAGTCTCACATCGCATATAAGGATGAAATACCACTGAGACGAGACTGTCTCTCACATGAAGTATGTGTAGCGGATACCTCTGCCCAATCTTGGCACCTCTGACAAGCATAAGTTGTCCCAACTGCAACTAAAAATGATGCTCACCAAGGAATGCATAACATCTACTCTCTTGTAATTGGCTAACTGAAATCAAGCTCATAGAGAAGGAAGGCACATAACGTACATGTCTCAGTATAAGTGATGTTCCACTAGGTAGCATAAGGCATACATCCCTTACATCCTCAATGTCATATGTCGTACCATCAGACATGTGCACACATCCACAACTCTCACCTGAGAATCGACAAAACCACTCATGATGTGGAGTAACATGAAAATTGGCTAATTCATCAAGCAACCAAGCCATATGCTCAAGAAACAAGTGGCTGTGCGCAATTCATACTTCATGCCCGATATCCACCCGGTGGATATCCACAAAAGTCGTTCTCTTAGCATCATGATCTTCGTCCTTTAAAGCCACCGTGCTATCTTTTATCCCCCCAAAAGTGAGTTCATGAGTAAACCTAGTGGTTGTAAATCTTCCTTGTAAATTTGTGACGATTGCTTCAGGTTTTTTGTGGCGGGATGTAATGCATGCATCACCTGTGTGCATCTTTCGAGGTCCAGTTTATAGATAGGCAATCTGGGATATGCATCGATTCGTGTTTCTTGGGTCATGGGCATGTCATGTACTATGCGAAAGTCGTGAATCATTACTGGTAAAAGATGACCTTTGTCCATGATCCAACCCTTGATCCAATGGTCCTAAGTGTGGGCGATGCTAGAGCAAGGGTTTAGAAGAGATAGGGTCGTCAAATTTAAGCCTTCCATTCGGCTTGGGACCCAACACAGGATCACCCCTTGATCCAATGGTTTTGTTTTTTCTTTCTTTCTTTGCTTTAAAAGAAAGGGGTGGCTAAAAAAGGCCCATATTTGACAAGAACCTCCTCCTACGAGTATTTGACACTCACTTGGAATCTCCTTATAATCGGGAGCTTAGCAAATAGAATATTGCAAAGCATTGGAGGTGATTCTCGAATGCATCATATGGCTTGTACTTGAGGAGGAGCGTAGTAGAGCAATGGCACGGTAGCAGATTTCATGATGAGAGTGCATGCACGAGGAAGAATATAAGATACACACACATATATATATATATATATATATATATATATATATATATATATATATATATATATATATATATCATCTCTTTTCTCTATCGCCATGAGAGCCCAATAGTTTGGCGAGAGCTACAAAGTTTTCTCCTCAATGAGGAGGTGCGGATGTTCAACAAAAGCTGGGAACGTGATAAGGCGAGAGGTTGTAGACAAATTTGGGCTTCAAAAGAGTTCAACGATGTTTGGAAATGGGAATGGCTCTTGATTACTTAGAAGCTTGCAATCCGTTCCATGGATTGAAAAGATTTGGGACGGAAGGATGTATTGTAAGCGAAGACCACTACTACTACTACTACGTCGTCTATGCTCACATTCCTAGTCACTAAATGTGTGCATCACAGCCCAAATCATCACAGCAACCCAGCTGTATGAATGTACGGAATACCAAGGGGAGGAATGAAGCACAGGACTTAGGATCGGATAAAGTAACAAATTGTCTAAAGGTCCTAACTATCTCCTCGACTGCTGGGTGTGTGTATGGAAAGAAAAATAAGCAATCCTCAGACAAGAAGCAAAGGGATTATAGAGACAAAGAGGGGGAGAGTGTTGCAGAGAAAAGGAGCACAAAAAAGGAGCCCCAGAAAATTTTCAAATTATAGGCTTAAATTTTCTTTTTAATGTACTACAAAATACCTCATGAAGCCATGTAAATGCACTAAAGGAGTCCTCTAGATGCATAAATCCCAAACATTGTATCATAATTCTTTTTAACATAGTAGGAGATTAGAGTTTTCCAATAAAAGTGCCAGTCTCTTATGCGAAAGAATCATTTTTAAGGCACATGTATATAAGTCACTTGGTGACTCATGTAAAGAACTTTTTGCCACTGTGAGAAAGAGAGAATTGAGATTTTTGAATTTGCCTCTTATTCTTCCTGTATCTCCTTGCTTGTGAGCTTCAGTTGAGGATGATAGCTACAAAATGAGCTATGACTTATGAAAAAGTTTACACTATACTGTGAGATCTAACTCTTAGAAGATCAGGGAAATTTATACCTAAAAACTCGTAACTTCCAACTACTATTCATATAGTTATGAAATCACTTAGATTTCCTCACACAAAAGGAATGACTCAAATCCTTCAACACAAACATTTGTTTACTATTAGAGATTATGTGTACAAAACGGCATGGCCGTATTCTCCTCATAGCCATAGAAACATCACCTACACTGAGTGACCTCTCATCATCATCTCTCTTAGAAAATAACCTCATTGCCTCTCTACTCACCTAGGACTTACAAATTGAGTTCTTTTACATTTCCATTTCTCAAATTAACTTATATACATTTGGTCTATATGCTCCTAGAATCAAAAAATGTAACTCTAAAGGTTCTGAGCTAAACTTGATCTCTGATTTGGCACTAGATTACAAGTGTGAATTTCTCCCTTCACATAGGCATGGTTTTATGAGTATGTAACTTTCGTAGCTCTTTATCCTTCTTCTTTTCTCTTACATTATCATGTCTTCATGCTTAATTAGTGAGTGGATCCCCAACAACACTCAAGCCCCGAACTCTGAGGGTAGATATGAATAAAAACAATGAGATATTTCATATTACAACCAAGATTGGAATGACTTGATAAATAAGTGAATGTCATGGACTATACAACTATCATTGATAAATTTACCGGTCAAGCCAACCTTGGCCATTTCTACCATTGAGAACATGCTTTTCTTATCCGCCTTATGTACAAACCGCTCAACAATGCAAAGATATGAAATAACAATGCACAAACGTATGAAATGAAGTAGCAAAAGGGGGAAGTAGTTCCAAGTCTTACGATATGAGAATGAGAGTTTTTATAGATGCCATAGTATTATATGCATGTCTAGATTCAAAGTGAAGCCAAGAAACTACATTATCATGAAGTACATTTGGTTTCGCCATTTCCAAATAAGTGCCTCCACTATGGGCATACAAATAATCATGTAGCAGCAAATAAGGGAGTCCGCTATGGACATACAATGATCATGAGATGATGGATCATAACTAGGGTGGTGGTTGAGCTAGAGTTGAAGTGATATATATATATATATATATATATATATATATATATATATATATATATATATATATATATATGAATATAGGGGTAAGGTCACATGATCCTTACATTCCCAACAATCTCCCACTTAAGGGTCAATGTGACCATAAGTGGTACCACATACAAAGAATGATGTAGGACTATACAATAATGTACAAGAAGAGTCCAAATCTCAACCCATAGAAATCAGCCTACACCAATTGCCTTGAACAAGGCGTATCCATACACCTCAAACTACTCTAGACTCATATCGATAAGAGTCGAGCTCACATATGACTGATGCAAGAAATGATGAAGTTCTTGCAAAGCTCCTGCCATGTTATGAATGCATGTGTCAATCATCGAGTGCTGCCATGTTATGAATGCAAAAGCGTATACTCAATTCCAACCTAAAAGTGCAATGGTGTCCCAAAAGATAAAAGCCCCTGTTTTTACGGGGAGCCATGTTATGAATGCAAAAGCATGTTATGTGTGCGCCCCCTTTTTGAAGGGGGGAGTAAGACCGAAGGCATGTACGTACGAGTCATGTTGACTCTGGATGCCGTTGGAACACTAGCACCAACCTCATCACCTATGTCTCACTCACACCTAATTGTTGGCAAAGGAAACCATACTGTCGTTAATGAGAGCCGCGCCAGGTAGGGATCGAACCTACGACCTTCAGCTTAGGAAACAGACGCTCTATCCACTGAGCTACAGGCGCTCTTCTTGGAGGCCCCAGCGCCTGGGATCGTTCCACGTACCCAAACACCATTCTCCTTCACATGTTTCCTAAATGTGAGGATGTACACTCCTGTATGATCAGGAGCCTCACGTGCATGACGTCAACATACCCAACACACATATGCTTTGAAGACCACATGATCCGTGCAAACATCCCATAGGTTAGAATGTTGAAGTGTTATGCGCACACTCAACATGGCTACGCACATCCAGTTATTCAAAACATAAAGGCGAAGGAAAAGATGAACGGTTTGTTTAGGAGAAATAATGGTGCATGTGTGTGCTTTTATGTTTATGTATGTTTGTTTAAGAGTGAGTGAGTGTGTGTGTGTGTGTGTATGTGTGTGTGTACTTACATAATCTGAATGTATGAATGCATATGTAGGTGTGGAGTGAGTTTATGTATGTGTATTTATTTGTTTAGGAGAAATATGTGTGCTTTTATGTTTATGCATGCTTGTTTAAGCGCGTGTGTGTGTACTTAAACAAGTCTGAATGTATGAATGCATATGTAGGTGTGGAGTGAGTTTATGTATGTGCATATGCATATGTGTTTAGATGTGTTAAACAAGTCTGAATGTATGAATGCATATGTAGGTGTGGAGTGAGTTTATGTATGTGCATATGCATATGTGTTTAGATGTGTTAAACAAGTCTGAATGTATGAATGCATATGTAGGTGTGGAGTGAGTTTATGTATGTGCATATGCATATGTGTTTAGATGTGTGTATGTGTGAGTCTATGTACGAAAGCGAGTGAGTGTCTATGTAAGAGTATGAGTTTGTATATGTGCGCCTAATACGTATGTCTCTCATAGTCAATTTGTGATTCACGTATATATGCACCTGTTACCATAAATGTTAATGCACACTTTGCCATACATCATGTACGCTTCTTAAGATTGATTGCCATCATAGACTTCAACCCGATGTTCAGGTCCAATATTCAACTCAAAATGCACATGGTCACAACCATAGGGTGCTTATGTTCCTAATTCTAAGGATGATGGAATTTCTTCCTCTATACATCATTACTCCCAAGAGTTCCTAAGAGAGATGCAGGAAAAGAAATGGGCCATGGAGAGACACGGAGAGGAGATTCTTTTCCAAGGATGTGGATAATGTATATCTATATGCATATGCATATGTGTATGTCTAAGTCTATGTAGGAAAGTGAGTGAGTGTCTACCTAACACTATGAGTTTCTATATGAGCACCTAATACGTATGTCTCTCATAGTCAATCTGTTACCATAAATGTTAATGCACACACATATGCTTTGAAGACCTTATGACCCGTGCTTGGAGATAAAAAGCAAGCAAACATCAAGAAAGAATGAAGAGGCAATGGGCTAGGAAACTAATCGCGTTGGAAGAAAGCCTCAGAGAAACCAAAACAAAAATAGTTGAACTTGCATCTCAAACACGCTCCCAGGCACCACCATCATCTGACCCACCTCATCAAATTCCACCTTACATTCCACCACATCCTAGAGTAGGATCAGTCTTATCAGATCCCACTCCAAAAGACCTGGACATTATGTTCAAGGCCTACCAGGCTCGACTTCAAGAAGGGCTAGGCATGGCTGAGTTACATAAATGTTATCCTTGAGCGGATCTCGAGATTGAAAGGACCAAGCTTTGTGCAAAAACGATAGAATTATCCCAGACTATGTTCGACGCCAGTCGTCTTTTCAACAAGACAAACTCAGTCAAACCACACATACACTTTGAAGGAATTTTGGAGAGGTTAGAGTAGTTGATAGCTAAACCTAACACTTTAGCTCCTCCAGAGGCTCAAACTCGTGGAAGCGAAAGGACAACCTTACCACCATAGAGTGCTTATGTTCTTAATGCTAAGGATGACGGAATTCCTTCCTCTCTAATCATTACTCCCAAGAGTTCCCAAGAGAGATACAAGAAGAGAAATGGGCCATGGAGAGACACAGAGAGATACTTTTCCAATTCAGGAAGTGGATAATCTTCATGATCGATTCCTTCATGACATTCCCTCTATATACAGGAAGCATGAAGATGTGCCATTGAGTGAAAGATTAGACTTCGAATCCAAATTCCATACAAGAATTGCCACAGTTTACTAGCCCATGGGAATCTATGTCTACTCAGATGAGAGCTCCAATACTGATGGTTAGAAACGATGAATCTGTTTTGCCAAGGGACATAGATGTACTTAAGAACACAAAAGTGCAATCCCTTCTCACTTTAAAGGAACTTATAATGATTAAACCTGAGTTATGGAAGCACATAGCAAACCAAATTCCACAAATAGCTAATTCCCCCCCTTAGGCACAATCTCAAAAGACCATGCTAGAGATACCTATAGAAAAGATAAGACATATGAGCAAAGGATAAGAAGGAAACATTTATCTACCTATCATCTACCAAGGTTGTAAATCGAAAGCTGCATTGCCATCACTTTCCTATGGAAATGTTGGAGCAAGCCAGCTCTAAGTCCCACTAGGATGAAATTACAAATGGCTGACATGCATATCAAGAGACCCTTAGGATTTCTAGAAGGGATAAATCTCAATACATCTGGTGTAGAGTTTGAACACACTTTTGCCATATGTGATTTTGGGAAGAATCATGTCTATGAGATGATTTTAGGTGGACCATTCATGAACAAGTTGCAGATAGTGCAGCATTGGGGAACCAATAAATTGCACCTTATTATTCGCAAGGGGTCTACATTGCCACCCTTTCCCTATGGAAACGTTGGGGCAAGCCAACTCTAAGAACCACTAAGATGAAATTGCAAATGGCTGATGGACATATCGAGAGGCCCTTAGGATTGCTACAAGGGATAAATCTCAATACATGTGGTGCAGACTTTGAACACACTTTTGGCATATGTGAATTTGGAAAGAATCATGTCTATGAGATGATTTTAGGTGGACCATTCATGAACAAGTTGCAGATAGTGCAGGATTGGGGAACCAATTCCTTGTACCTACAACACTTAGGGGTCACTATCAAGGTCAATCTCAAGGACTATTCTCATAGATATGTACCACCTCTACAATGCAACCCAATTCATAAAGCATTAGATAGGATAGAATCAATGCATTCTATAGGAACAGATTCTTCATAGATGTACAAGGATACACACTTATGGATGTACAAAGTTGTAGTGGAAGAAGAGAAGAGACTAGAATCCAAAAACTTAGGTTCTATTGAAGACCTTAGATCCCTTCAAGACCCAACCTACGCACGTATGGTAGTTCGGGACGAAGAATTCAAACCCGATGGTTGGTAGAGATATTAGCCATGATGGACATAGTGGTGAATGAAAAACAATGGAATCCCCATTGTGATGAAGGTGGCTATGAAATATCAGTATTCATGATATAATCACTCATGTTTGAGCTTGTTGTGGGCCTTCAGGTGATCATTGCTCTCATATCTTGGAGGCAAGAGCAGTGTGCATTGTGACAAGCTTAAACTAGTCTCCTCATGTGGCCTTAGGCTCTGTAATTCCAACTAAGCACTAGACATCAACCATTGATTGCATGGGATTCAAGGAGTCTCACACCTTCTATGCCCTTCATGGTTGTGCTTTCCAAGTAATTCTAGATCATCTAGAAGAGTAGATCACAAGATCAAACTTCCTTTAAAAAAACATTTGGCACATTTTGACAGCTCTATCTAATCACCTCAAATCATGTAAGCTTGAGAAAAATATTTATACTTTAAAGGTTAGGTAATTGGGGATGATTGATTCATTCGTCACTTTGCTTCTTTGTTGAGATAAAGATCCTCAAATTAGGGGTCGTGCATCAGACACCTTAAGAGCATGCACATGATTTCTTGCTTGCCTTCATATCTTATTGTAAGTATTGATCAACAACTATGTTTACTTATTCCATATATTCCACACAAAAGAATCACAAGCTGATTGCTCATAATCGTTCTTTAACACAGCTTTGCACAATTAGTGTCGTACTAAATTCATGTATCACACATTCATAAGAATCGTGTGTAGGAAGAGGCCTACACATACCAAGATTTGTAAATTCAATTTGGTACCTCACTTTCCCATTTGTTGTCTTATTCTCTTAATTTTTCTCCTATTTTCTCACGATTCATGTTTTCGTAAGAAAATAGAACAACAGAAAGGACCAATCGATAGAGTTTAGAGAAACACAAATAGAGAGAGATGGATACTAGGAGATAGAGAACTCAAATGCTCAAATTTCCAAGAGGAATGCATGGTGTTGTCGACTCATGTGCTCCCAATATATATCTAAGATGGCAATCTAGATAGACTCTAGGTTAAGGGCTCACTAGTGCACAATGCTACATAAGGATTTGCATAGGTCAAGCTTATATCACTTTTACAACGGGATTTAGTATATACAACATAGTTAGGAAGAGACAAAAACTATCAGCCAAGTGTAACTTTTGGCAATATCTCAATGATTGCAAGTGCTCCTCTACACTCCCCCCATTAAGGTTCTATGGGGAAACCACATGATGCCACATGGCCCTTATTTTTGCCTTGAATAGAAACCCGATGGCCTAAAAGTTTATGCCTTACCTAACGTCATGGATAAGCTCACAAACATCATCTATTACCATCAATAGTCACACATAGCCCGCATCTAACTTTGATGTTAGGGTTCCACAAATATGCAAGATCTCACAATCGCTTCTTCTGATAATGACGGCTGTTGGAACTGAAGGACTCACAAGGCAAGGAAGCTTACAAAGGGAGTCAGAGAGAAGAGAAGGCACAAGCAGACAGAGTAGTCAACGACGATCTGGCAAGTAGGCCAATATTTTTTTCAGGACAGTAAAGCATATCAAAGAGGTGGACACACAAGGAGAAGGAGCAAGTAGGGAGCTCGAAGATGTGTATGTCAAATCGTTAGAAGAAATCCCTACAAAAATAGTGATTTTCATCACTAAAAGCCATTGTAAATACCAATTCATATTTTTGTAGCTCCAAAGCTAAGGAGTCCTTGAGCTTGAGGAGCATTCGAAGTAGCTACCTACCAATTTTCATAATTTTTAGACTTCGTTTGAGTCTTCAAATAGGCCCTAGAACCTAATTTTTAACTAGGCCGGACACTAGGTCTGGACACGGCTAAAACCTAGTCAAAAACTATAAATAGAGCTAGAGAGCTCATTTTTGAGGTTAGCTTGTAATTGATCTAAACTTGTATGAGCACTTTTGAAGTAATCTAAAAGAACTCCTTTGTCTCTCTCTTTGTCTTACCTTGAGTGCGCGTGTGTGTGTGTATGTGTGTGCATGATAGTGTGCTTCTCACTCACGCACTTGTGCCTTCACTTGCTCGAGGTCATCATACCATCCTCACGTCTTCCCTGATTGACATTAAAGGAGGTGCTACTCATCATTGAGCTACACCAAATTTTGGCGCCGTTGCCGGGGATCGAGCTTTGAGGACGAGCGTGTGATGGTAAGACGTAGATTTGAGACATTGGCGTTGTAGGTAATTTCTTTACTTTTCTTATTTTTCTCTTTCTTACCTCACCACCATCATCACCATCATCATCCTCACCATATCCGATCTCCATCTCCATCATCGCGAGAAAATTTCAGCTTTTTTATCATATCACCTTCTCCACCTCATTTCCCTCATTCCACTTGTGAGAGAGATCGAGAGAGCGACTTGTGTGCTATGTTTTTGCATATTTTTGAGCACTCTTGCAGGTATAGCTGTATCATCCCCTCCAGCACGCTGAGCAGGTACGGACACGCTCGAAACTGTCTCTATGTCGAAGACCTCTGTCGATCGCGATCGACAGAAAAATTGCCCATTTGGTAAAACAAAGTGCACCACCATAATCTACATGATGAGCACATTCTAAATCACTAAAAACAGTTAAAAAATTCCGTGTTTCTCTGTCAATCGTGACCGACACCATCGATCACGATCGACAGCCACGATCGACAACATCTGTCAATCGCGACCGACAGACCCTGTCAATCGCGACCGACAGACCTGTCAATCACGACCGACAGACCCTGTCAATCGCGACCGACAGACCTCACGACCGACTGACTGCCACGTAGGATTCAATCAATTGCAATTGACACCGTCGATCGCGACCGACTGAAAATTCACGATTGACACCAAAATTCACGTTGCCACGTGTCCATCGTGACGGACACATCCCTGATTGACTGAAATCACGGCGAAAATCCCAGAAAAAGTGTCGATCGCGATTGACACCATCGATCGCGATTGACAGGACCCACGATCGACTCTGTCAATCGCGATTGACGTGTCGATCGCGATTGACGTGTCGATCGCGACCGACAGGCCCCGACGGACACCTCTGTCAATCGTGATTGACAGACCTATCGATCGCGATTGATAGGCTTTTCGGCCAAAAAATTGGGGTTTTTTATTCCAAGTTTGGGGATAGTTTTTGGGCATGTTGGTCTAGTAATTAGTGATTTGTGAGGTCCCTACACGTGTATTTTTGAGAAAAAAATCCTGTGATCTGTTAGCCTGTTTGAACCCCGTTTTAGCACCAGAACCCTGAACTGACACAACTTTCTCATACGAAATCCGTTTGCTGTGATTCTTGTCTTGTTGGAAAGCTCGTGGGGAGTACAAGGGGGAAGTTGACCATATCCAGGGGGAACAAAACCAGGGGATCTCTAGAATTGTTTTCCATAAAGACAAAAGGCTAATTGGTATCTAAGTTACATGAATGAAAGTGCTTGGTTCTGTCCTTTGAATTTAAGTCGAGCTAATCTTGGGATTGATACAGGTCTATTGAGAGCAATTGAGAGCATCCAAAGCAAGGGCTTTGTGCAAGCTTGAGAATCGAGTTCTCGAGCACTAAAGAACAAGGGATCAACAAGAAAGGTCGGAATATTCTCAAATCCCTTTGTCAATTCCTAGCTTAGGCTAAGTTCGAGTAGTGCTTGGAGTGAGTCAGGACACGATAGGCATGTGACAAGTCAAAGACTATCTAAGAAATCAAGTTCAAGAGATAACCTGTGTGTAACCGAGAACTTTAAAGGAAAAGACTTAACGTGGAACGATCAACTTCAAGTGCGAAAATTAACTTAAATGCTCCTGACGACGTGATATCAGACAAGAGTATAAACACGATAATCAACATAAGAAGGAATCAAGTAATTGGTACAAAAGAACTCAGCAATGAGGTTGTACTTGGGCAAAATAGGGGCTACTTAAATAGGCATATGAACCTTAGATCAGGACGGCATCTAGTAAGGGATAGACAAAGTCTTAGGTCTTCAGAGGCAATCATACTGCTAGGTCTTGGGCCCAGTAGTTGAGCCACCACTTGCATTACCCTAGCTCTGAGACTAGTGAATCAGAGATGTCTCAAGGGATGGACAGACCTACAGGAAGTTCAGGTGTGCCATATCTGTATAGGGTGGAAGGCCCCTACAAGACGCAGCTGGAATACCTTAGGACCAACCGACTAGGTGCTAGCATCTATGAGGACGGCCTAGGAAGATCAGTGGTCCATATTAAAAACCCTGACCAATCCATAGGACTAGAGCACCCAGCTGTCAAGTTTGAAAACGGAGCATACCTAGACAAGGAAGGGACAATATATGTAGTCACCAGTCACCCAGATAGGACAGATGAATTTGGGAATGTGATCTCAGAAGTGGATTCAGGTGACCTGGAGCAAGGAAACATGGGTGTAGAACCTAGAACCCCTCGAGGCAAATATGTTCTCACTAGGATTATCACACTAGAGTGGATTCCCCAAGACAATAAGAGCATAGATCTACTCCTGAACCGAGAGACTGACGAAGCCTTATGGAGGTATAAATCCGATAGGCCAAATGATGTAGGGTCAATCCTAATCTATGAGTTCAAAGATCCTGATAGCCCAGGCAGAGTGACCTACTTAGATCATGCTTCAGAGACGACCTTTGTGGTTACAGAACATGACAGGCATGCTTATACTTGGAAGGGTGAATTCGTTTTCCCCCAACCAAGATCGAACGTGTCCTATGGTCACCCTGGAGTTGGAACATCCCAAGCTCATGGAACTCAAAGAGACAGAAGTAGAGATAGGCCAGAAGTAAGCTTTGCCAACCCATGGGGCAGAGAAAGAACGAGGACGGAAACAAATAGAGTAGAACCTGAGGTACTTAGAGCTCCTAGGAATCAAAGAAATGCGGATGAGTTCCCTCTACCACGACCTAGAGAGCACATAAGGACTTTGAGACCGACTCAGCTAGTTAAGTCCATGAAGAACTACTTCGATGGCACTGGACATCCATACGATCATGTGGCTGAGTTTAGGCAAGTTTTGAGAGCTGAACAAGTTGAAGATCTGTTCACGCAGTACAATGCCTTTGGTCTAACCCTTAGGAACACTGCCCTGACATGGTTTCAGCCACTAAACGAGAGGCAGTTCAGGAGCATAGACCAACTTCTAGAGGCATTCATTATCGAATTCTCTAAAAGTGGCATAAGACATAACACTTCCTCGCTGATTCACAGCTTCAAGCAAACCCTTCAAGAAACCGTGAGACTTGCTGGAAGAAGATTTAGGCAATACTTAGAGAGATGCCCTGTCCCTGAGTTACCCACGCCAGCTAAGCAAGTGGCTTGTTCTTGGATGGATTGCTAAGTACCAAATTGAGATCATATGTGTACTTGAAGGATCCTAGGACCGTAGAAGAGTGTGTACGCATGTGCATTGACATCGAGAATAACCTAGGAGAAGAACTAGAGCTTTCCAAAATCTACAAAGACTCAGATAGTGCCTCTAGCCTCTCTTCCTCGCAATCCACATCAATTGAGGAACTTGCAGAGAAAGTAGCTCAGAAATTAGGTGTCACTAGCAAACAGATCCCAAGATTTGCCCCAGTGAAAAGAGGCTATACTTGTGGAGGTGACCATATGGCAAATGTATGTCCCATTATGGCTCAACCCCAAGTAAATCGTAGTAGCCAGTACTGCACCATAGAACGAAGATACACAAATCACTCCGCACAAGACTGCCCATACAATAAGCAAGCAGTTAGGCAAACCTACCCTCAGCCATACCAGCAAGGCAGATACCAGGTCAATACCCACCCCAACAGTATACTAGGCCTCAGCAAAATTACCAACCGCAATATCAGACCCAACTGAGACCCCAGCCAGTGCTAGCACAGCAACCACCTGCTCCTACTAATGTGATTCCGGTAAAGTATGCTGCTGCAGAAGAAAACCTGAATAGAGCTATAGTCCCAGTAACACCATTAATCTTAGAAAGTGATCCCAGTGACCATAGCTTTGATTCTACGCACGTTGATAGTCCCCAGGCTTACTACATGCAGTCTCCTGAACATGGTGAGTTCTACTACAGTGAGGAACCGAGTGAACCTAATTGGGAGCCCGAGTATACTAATGTCATGTACGCAAACCCCAACTCTAGACCTCAACCTAGGCAAGTAAGACCCCCATTTCCTAGAGGACCATGCTATAGATGTCAGGGAGATCATCTCATTCGTGATTGTCCCCTGCCTCCACCTGCACAACCCCAGTCAGTGACGATCCAGGGCTATTGCCAGGAGTGTGGAAAGGAGCATCTTTTACGAGACTGCCCAAAGAATCCTAATAATATGTCGAAAATCACTCCTATCAATGTTGTTGGGCTAGTTGTAGACTCAACAGGAAGTGTGACTTCCACTACACCAGTGCAAGTGATCACTAGAGCCCAAGCCTTGCAGCAGAACCAAAGTGTAGGCTAGGAAAAGAGCCCAGATGTTAGTGAAACGGAGAGCATGACAAAGAAGAGGACTAGAGCTTGGAGAGATAGTCGTGAAAGAATGAAAAGGCAATGGGCAAAGAAAATGAGTGAACTTGAGGAAAGTCTAAGAGAAACGAGAGCCAGGATAACCGAACTCACATCTCAAACTCCCTCTCACACTACCCCACCTCCACCATTCCCAACTCCATCCGACCCGCCACCTTCCAACCCGCCTCACCTAATCCCACCAACCCCTAGAGTAGGATCACTCCTAGCAGATCCCACTCCCGAGGACCTAAACATGATGCTTAAAGCATATCAGGCCAGAATCCAAGATGGGCCAAACGTAACTGATCATGGAAAGTGCTACCCTAGAGCAGAATTAGAGCTTGAACGAACTAAAATTTGTGCTAAGATGGTGGAGTTGGCTCAAACCATGTTTGAAGCCAGCCACCTTTTTAACATATCTAGCTCAGCCAAGACGGAGCTGCACTTTGAAGGACTGTTAGAAAGAATAGAGAGGCTAATTGCACAATCAGAAAAGGAACCCGCCTCTCAACACAAGGACAAGGCTAGTGAAAGGGCAGGTGTTCCTGCCCAGGAAGCCTATGTGCCTAACTCTACGGAGCCAGACACATCATCTTCTATGAATCGGTTCACACCAGAATTCCTACGCGAGATTCAAGAAGACAAATGGGCTAAAGAGAGTGAAGTCCCTCCTCCCATTGAACTTGTGGATGATGCACACGACCAATTTCCGCAAGACATCCCATCCATTTATGAGGAGCAAGAGAGCACCCAATCTCAGGAAAGATTAGACTTTGAGTCTAACTCTCTGCAAGAATTACCCCACTTCACAGGCCCATGGGAAGCTAAGTCTACTTGTATGAGAGCACCCACAGTCATGGTACGAAATGAGGACTCAGTCATACCTAGGAACACAGAGGTAGTGAAAAACACTAAAGTACAATGCAACCTCACCTTAGAAGAACTACTCAAAGTGAGGCCAGAGCTATGGAAACATGTAGCCAAACAAGTACCAGAAATAGCAAAACCTCGTTCCCAGGTAGGATCCCAGAGAACAGTGCTAGAAATACCATTGGACAAGATAGGAGACATGAGTGAAGGAGAAGAAGGAAACACATACCTCCCCATCACCCATCAAGGATACACAACCAAGGCAATTCTGGACTCTGGTGCAGGAGTTGCAATTGCTACCACTTCCCTATGGAAACATTGGGGCAAGCCAGCACTTAGGCCCACGAGGATGAAATTGCAAATGGCGGATGGTCACATAGAGAGGCCTTGAGGACTACTTGAAGGAATAACTCTCACTACTTGTGGTGTAGAGTTTGAGCACATATTTGCTATATGTGATTTTAGCAAAAATCATGCCTATGAAATGATCTTGGGACGACCCTTTATGCGACAGTTGAAAGTGGTATAGGACTGGGGAACCAAATCCTTGTACCTGCAACACTTAGGTGTTACGACCAAAGTGAATCTCAAAGATTACTCTCATAGAGATGTCCCTCCTATCCAATGGAATCCCCTCCATAGAGCCAAAGATGATACGGAATCAGTGCATTCCATAGGATCAGGATCCTCATGGATGCATGAAGACACCCACTTATGGATGTGAAAAGTAGCAGTAGAAGAAGAGAAGAGAGAAAAAGCCAGGGAGATAGGTGCAAAAGAAACACATAGATCAATTCAAGACCCAGCCTATGCACCTTTAGTCTTTCCTGACGAAGAATTTGAACCCCACAGCTGGGCAGAAATCCTAGCAACAATGGATGTAGCCATCAATGAAGAACAATGGACACCTCACTGTGATGAAGATGGCTATGACATTTCAGTCTTCTCCATAGAGCCAATCATGGGAGAGGCAGTGTTAGAAGAGTGTGAACCTAGCCCTGATGCATTTGAGGATGCAAGTGACTCCGATCTAGAGTCAATCATCATGGACCCACCTTTTGCATCAGATGAAGAATACTTCTATGAAGTAGAATTTCAACCCCAGAGGCATGGAGAGCTTGCAAAGGATGTAAGGCTAGCCACACGTGACCGCGAAGGAAGAAGGAAAGAAAAGAAAGAAGAGAGAAGTCACACCAGAAGAGGAAGAATCTTTGTTTGAGGTCCCGGAAAATTTTAAGAAGTATGAGATAGATGACAGGAGAGTCATGATCAGAATGCCTAAACGAGAGGCACAATCAGGGGAGGCCTATGATAACAAAGAAACTACCAAGAAAATAGTGGTAGCCATGGAAGAAGGAGAAGAGAGATGCACATACATAGGCCACGACCTGATGGAAGACGAAGAGCACGAATTGATAGCCTTGCTAAGAGAGTACAGAGATGTATTCGCTTGGAGTTACAAGGATTTGAAAGGTGTGGACCCTGACATATGCTCACATACGATACCCATGACTTCAGAGGCTAGGCCCTCTAAGCAAAAGCCATACACATACAATGACAATTATGCTGCTAAGATCAAAGAGGAGATAGATAGACTGGTTGAAGCTGGATTCATCTATGAAATTGAGCACACTGAGTGGGTATCCCCCATCGTAGTGGTGCCCAAGAAAAATGGAAAGCTGCGTGTATGCATTAACTTGAAGAAGGTCAATGCAGCCACAATTCGAGATAACTATCCGCTTCCTATCAGAGAACATCTCTTAGAAAGAGTAGCAGGCAAGGAAGTGTATAGCTTCCTTGATGGATTTGCGGGCTACAATCAAGTAGCCATAGCTCCAGAAGATCAGCATAAGACGGCTTTTGCCACTGAATGGGGCATTTTTGCCTTTAGAGTAATGCCATTTGGGCTTACCAATGCACCCGCTACCTTCCAGAGACTAATGTGCCATGTATTTAAAGAGTTCCTGAGGAAGAACTTGGAAGTCTATGTCGATGATCTTTGTGCTCATTCCAACATTAGACAAAACCATATTCCTGAACTCAAACAAATCTTTGACAAATGTAGAGAATATCAAGTCTGTCTGAACCCAGAAAAGTGCGTTTTTATGGTCAGGCAAGGCAAGATTCTAGGACACATAGTGTCAAAGAATGGCATATCCACTGATGAAGAGAAAGTGAGAGCCATAGCCGAGTTACCTAGGCCAAAGAATGTCAAGGAAGTACAAGCTTTCATGGGGCATTGTGGTTATTACCGACGGTTTATACACATGTATGCCATCATAGCAAAGCCTCTGTATGGACTGTTGACTAACTTTGAGTGGACTGATGAATGTGAGCATTCCTTCAATGAGCTTAAACGGCGATTATGTTCAACACCAATCTTGACCACACCAGATTGGAATAAGCCTTTCCATGTTCATGTTGATGCATCTAATTATGCTATTGGGTGTGTACTCGTGCAGCTTACCGATGAAGGTAATATGGATCTCCCAATTGCCTATGCTAGTAGACAGTTGAATGCAGCTGAACGAAACTATACAACCACTGAGCAAGAAAGATTAGGCATGGTATATGCAGCTAAAAAGTTTAGACACTATTTGCTTGCAAATAAGTTTAAATTCTTTACTGATCATCAGGCACTGTTGTACTTGGTAAACAAGCCATGCAATACAGGAAGATTAGTAGGATGGTTTCTCTTGCTAATGGAATATGATTTCGAGGTTGTGGTAAGGAAAGGGAAGACTCATTTGAGAGCAGATCATCTCTCTAGGCTCACATCGGGCGAAGCCCCACAAGGAGTGTCAGATGACCTTCCTGATGCTTACCTGTTTAATTTGGAAGTGGTGCCACAGTGGGCTAAGCCATTAGTGCCAGTATTGACGTACGGACCTAACCACCCAGTAATAAACACACAAGATAAAGAGGTAGTAAAAGCCGAAAAGTATCACATCATGGCAGGAAGTATGTACAAGCACACAGATCAAGGGATCTTGGCTTGTTGTGTGGAAGAGGATGAGCACGCTAAATAGTTGCAATTAGCACATGTAGGTGCATTAGAGAAACACTACTCAAAGCAACGAACCCTACAGACACTAAGGAGACTCGGAGTGCATTGGCTTACTATGGAGGCTGATGTCCAAAAGTTGTGCAAGGAATGCCCAATCTATTGCACTAAACCACCTGTGGAACATGCCACTCTTTATCAAGTGTCCATAGTGCCACATTGGAGTGAACCACTAGTATCCTTCGTGAGGACGAAAACATTCCCTCCAGACATGACTCTGGCTAGGAAAAGGAGTTTAGAACAAGAAGCCCTGGATTACTCGCTCATTGGTGAGAATCTATACAAGTGTGGTAAAGATGGTTACCTCAGACTATGTGTCCATGAGAGTGAATATCTTAAAGTTTTGGAAGCTGCTCACCAAGGAGTAGCAGGAGGACATTTTGGACCAGATAGGGTGATTAAAGCGATCCTGTTTGAAGGCTTGTGGTGGCCTACCCTTCACATGGATGCACATACCTATGTGAAGAGATGTGATGTTTGCCAGCGAACTCAGTATCCTATACGCAAAGATGAGATGCCACTGAAACCTATGATGGGTGGACGAGCATTCTCTAAGTGGGGAATAGACTTTGTAGGTCCTATTAATCCCCCAGCTAAGGGTTCTCATGCTGAATATATCATTGTGGCCACGGATTATCTAACCAAGTGGGTAGAGGTAAAAGCCACAACGAAGAACGATGCTCAAACAACAGCTAAGTTTTTATTTGAGAATGTGTTCACTAGATACGGGTTACCTATAGAGCTAGTCAGTGATAGATGCACTCACTTCTTGAATGAAGTTATTGAAAATCTGCTCCAAGAATTCTTGGTAGTACATAAGAAGTCTGCCCCCTATCACCCTCAAGCAAATGGCCAGGTTGAGAGCACCAATAAGATCTTATGCAATTTACTGACGAAATTAGTGAACAATAAACGCTCTGATTGGGACAAACAGCTACACCATGTTGTTTGGGCATACCGAGTTGCATACAAAACCGTACTCCAAGCCACCCCCTTTCAGATGGTATTTGGCCAAAATGTTGTGCTACCATTGGACTTCTTAATACCTACATTGAAAGTAGCACAAGAGCATGAATGGACGGGTCATGAACTCTCCTCTAGACTTTTTGACCTTGAGCGATTAGGAGAAACAAGACTGAGGGCGGCTGCAGGGATATATGCAGCTAAGAGACGACAGAAGGCATACTTTGATGCCCACTGTTGGGTTCCTAAGCCCAAGGAAAAAGTGATTATACGAGACTTTATTTTCTTCAAATCCCTCGGAATCGGTCCAATTGGATTACTTAGAGCCCGTAATTATCCCTCGAGGAATCCTTCTTTTGTATATGTACTAGTTCATATGCTTCCCGGCAAACGCACTGTAGCTCAGTGATGAGTAGCACCTCCTTTAATGTCAATCCGGGAAGACGTGAGGATGGTATGAAGACCTCGAGTAAGTGGAGGCACAAGTGCGTGAGTGAGAAGCATACAAGCATGCACACACATACACACACACGCGCACACACGGCAAGACAAAGAGTGGGAAGCAATGGAGTTTTTAGATTACTTTCAAAAAGCTCTTACAAGTTCATTCCAATTACAATCTAACCTCAAAAATGAGCTCTCTAGCTCCTTTTATAGTTTTTGACTAGCTTTGGCCCTGTTCAGACCTAGTGTCCGGCCTAGTTAAAAATTAGGTTCCAGGGCTTATTTGAGGGCTCAAATGAGATCTAAAAAAATACGAAAATTGGTAAGCAACTACTTCTAAGGCTCCTCAAGCTCAAGGACTCCTCGGCTTGCACAAAATGGAGCCACAAAAAGGTGAACATGATATTTACAGGGGTTGTTAGTGATGAGAATCACTTTTAATTGGTCTAAGGATTTTGAAAAATTAAAGGTTGCCTTAGTGCTAGATCTGCGTGAATGCTCGTACTTGCTTCTTCATGAAGAAAACTATTGGCCTACTTGCCAGATCGTCGTTGACTCCCTTGTTTGCTTGTGCCTTCTCTCCCCTCTTACTCTCTTCTCTGGCTGCCATGCCTTGTCAGTCCTTCAGTTCCTTGTCTGCTGCTAACACCTCCCCCTCTCTTGCGTCTGTCGTCCCTGACAGACCCTTGTTGGGAGGGTCGTTGGACGTAGTATTCGACAACGTCTTGCGCTAAGTGATGTTCGGCAATCCTCAATCCTTTGGCCAAGTCTGTGAGTAGAGCATCCCAATCTACCGGCCCGGGAACCTCTGGATGTGGCATACGTAACTTTTCTGAATGGAGAGCTTGTTCCACTGCAAACAATTGTAATAAATGTGAGGGCCTGGGAATGAAGATCTCTGAGTGGTATTCCCAGAACCCTGTGACAAACATCTCTTCAAATGTCTGTTTGAAGCAGGCCGGTAGGTATTTGATGCGGGCATGCCATGCATAAACAACATTAATAGAGGGCATTGTGCTCATGTCATAAACAAGATCCTGATTGCCTTCATTGAATCCGAGCACAGAGAGGTGAGGTTCCTTAACATTCTTGAAGGTCCGGAAGGTGACTATCATGAGTTCAAAAATTTTAAGGCACATCTGTGTCATGACATCTGGTACGTTTTTGAACCTGACACCCCAATGCCGAATTGTCGATATCATATACCCTACGGTAGGTTGACCTTTAGGTGGTGCTAAGTAGACATAGTTGAACCATTTCTCACATCCTTTGGTTGTCAGCACCATCTTTGTGTATTCCGGCCACGACCTTCTTCGGAAAACAAGACAGTAGCAGGGATTGTACTTGATATACAGGGGCATGTTATTCCATGTGCAATTCATTTCCGGGTAGGTTTCAAGCAGTCGAATTCTCCAAGTCGGTTGGCGAATATTTCCCTGCTTGGCACTTTCTGGGATGTCGTCTGGTGCAAACTGTGTGGCAGAGGTTAGTTCTCGTGAGGTGTGGTGCTTGATTTCAGCATTATAATCCGCCATTAAGACACAAAAAGGAACATACAAGTCGTCGGAGGTGCTGATCCACCTGTGATGTGAGAGGTTTCTAAAGTACTCGGATTTTATGATTACCTCTTCCAATCGTGACATGGATGCTATTTGGATTGCTACCCTGTCATCATGGGTTGTGGCCACTTTCTCTAATCTCTGCATCCATTCAGGGGCCTCTATCTCAATGGTGTCCATGCCCTCTGCTGTCTGCTTGCCTCCAGGTGCTGGCATCGGAACGTACGGGTCCTCAAAAGTTTCCTCTACTTCGATTGGTACTAGGTCTTCAGGTTCTGGTTCTACCAAGGGGGAGGGTTGGCGTTCATACTCAAGCACTTTCTTTTGTAATTCTTCGAGTTGTGCTTTGAGCTCTGCTACTTCGTCAGTTGTGTCAGCTGTGGTTGGGACTTCTTTGGGTGGTTCTGGTTGAGCTGTTAATTGCCTTAGTAGTTCGTCTCTTTCCTTTTCTAAGGCTGCATGGGCTTCGAGGAGATCAGCATGGGTTTCCAATATGATTTGCATATTGTCCGAGGGAATGGCCTTAAACTTCTTCGGGTCAATTTCTTGTGGGGAACCTTCCATGGCTACTTCCAAGTTCTCTTCGTTTTGTGGCTGAAGCCGTCTATTTTCTTCCAGGGCTGCAGACATATGCTTCCGTAATAGAGCCATGTTGCGGTGGAGCTTGAGGTTCTCTGTGATTTGGGAGTGTAGCAGATCATCCATTTGTTGTCTTTCTTCTGCATCTGGCTGCGGTGGATTTGCCACTAATTGCTCATGTTGTTCTCGCAATGCACTAAACTGCTGTTGTAACTGTTTCTTCTCTTGCTCTAAGTCAATGAATCTTCCTTGTAATGCTTCATGACTCCTGAACAAACTTGTATGCTGAGCATCGAGGTGCTGATAGTGTTGTTGTAACTAAGACATGCACTGATACATGTTATTAAATACATTATTAATGGGGGTGGATGCAGGGAGGGTTTTAAGTGCAGAGGGAAAGGGAAAGGGGAAGGGAAGTGTGAACGCGGTGCTGGAAAATGGTGAAGTGGGTGGTGGGGGAATGGGAGATTGTGGCCGTATGGGGGGAGGGAGAGGTGCAGTGGAGGGTGATATGTCCATAAAATCCATGGTGGAAGCAGTAGTGGGAGTGATTGTGAATAGTGGAATTGTGGGTGCGGTGATTGTGGTGAATGTGTACAGTGGTGTGTGCAGTTGTGAATGTGAACTGCCCGAAAGTGTGAGTGGGGGAATGGGGATGTCAGTAGCTGCCGTTAGGATTACAGTGTTAGTGGAGGTGTATACACGGGAGGTGTTGAGAGGGTGTGTGGGTTGATTGGCGGTTTGTGCTTCAGTCATGGCGGTGGACTCGGAGGCGGTAACGGTGGTTGTTACATTGGTAAGGGGAGGTGAATGTGGTGGAGTGGGAGGCAGGGGTGGCAAGGGGGGTGATGGAGGTGCACTGGACACATGGGTCTCTTCAGTATCGTGCACCGTGTGTGCTATGCCCGTGGTCGTGGCTGTCCCTTGTGTTTCAGATACTAAGACATTCATCTGTTTCCCTGCTCGTGGGGGACGTCTTCCGTATCTTCTTTCCGTTCTGCGTGATTGTGCCAGGGCAGTATGCACTGTCTCAGGTACTCCTAAAGCATCAGAGATCATATCCAGTGTGGCGCGATATTGTTCGTCGACTCCTTCCTCCTCAAGGATTTGGTGCATGATAGCCTTTCCTGCTGCAAGGGATAACTTATGTTGTTGTTGGACCCTGTTGATGGTATCGTAGAGCTTTTTCAACTCCTTTGTATATGTTGGGGCACCCTCTAGTTCCTGTATAACTTCTTGCTCATAGTCACGCGCCTCCTCATAAGAAAATCCTTCCTGTTCATCCTCTTGGCCTTCTTCTTCTTCATCCTCCACTTCCACCACTTCTGGTTGTCTTGGCTGGGGTTGTTCTGTAGCAGTTTATTGTCCACTACCCTGCTCTGCTTCGACTTCCGCATTAACAGCTTCAATGATTCTGGCAACTTCTTCATCTGTTAGATCTTCCAAAGTGAATCCGTGAGGAAATTCCAGATCCGTAGGTACAGGTGGAAACACAAGATTAGGGCCATCTGTGCTGTGCCTGGGTAACCTGATAGTAAATGGTTGCACTCGTCTGGGAAGCCTTGGCGTTGTTTCAGGTGTTAGGGTAGCACCGCGGGCTTGTGCACAAGGCATCTGGACAGCGCCTCTCATCTTCTTTGAGGGAGGCCCTGCGGCTGATAGTCTGCGTTGAAACTCCTGTGCTCTGGTCCAAATGAGAGCCCTTTGCACCGGTACATCATATGCGAGACATCTATACACAATTCTGGTAAGCGCACAACATCCATACAATACAGATTTTTGTTTCTTATACCACCTTTGATGAGCCAAATGGATCTGGTCGATAATCCAGTGAGGCATGTTGATTGTCAAATCAAAAGCATCTGCTAAGTAGAGGCTAAACCAGATCTTTTTGGGAGGCATTGTGAACCTTTCCTGCGTGGGGAATGCGAAATGTTGCATGACCATGCGTAAGTGAATGGCGATCGTAGGTGTCATCGCGACCATGTCCTTTAATTTCGTCAAATTTCTGTTCTTCATATTGTCTGGAACCATAGTCTCTTTCTCCGTAGGAATGTGCATACCTTTCATGTCCAAAGCTTCCCTTACCAAGTTGATAGTTAATCTGAAGCGCTTGAGCTCATTGCCTCTTGTGAGAGACGGGAGGACAAAGGAGCTGTATCCCTTTTTGTCTTTGCTCGGAGTAAGGGTGCTAATCAGATACGAGCATCTTAGAAAATCTGGCTTTGGCAATTGGAATTTGAAATACTCGTAGAGTCCTGCCTTCTTCCATATGGGTTTCAATCCTTCATTATTCTGCAATCTCTCAAATTCCCTGGTAAAAAAGTGATACCTACCCCAGCGCCCATTGAATTCTATCTCTGCCTCCCACATATAATTGCCTTCACCTAGGGGTCCTGCCACATCACTGAACCAATGAGAGTTTTTGCTGACCGGCATTGTGTGCCCCTGTGGAGGGTTCTGAACCGGTATGGCATGTAATGCCCTCAATGCCGCTGGTCGTTCCTTTAATTCCTCCTTGACCGGAAGGCTTTCAATGTCCACAACTTGGGGGCTGGTGCCTGCCTGGGAGCTAGTTCCTACCGTATCTGCCATGTTACTTCTTGCTTCCTGTCTCTGTGAGAATATACAAACCTGTGTTAACATTGTACAGGACAAGAGAGAACCGTTGTTGTTCCCATTACAACATTTAACATGAGGGTCGGGAGAGATTAATGGGTTAGTAAGTGCTCGGTGCGAGTGTGTGTGTGGTTAGGAGTTCGGTAGACCTAAGAGCTAAGTGGAATGATGTAGTGTGATAGTGATGTGGTTAGTAGGTTGTCATGGATTTACAACTGGGGTCCGGGGGTTTGTTACAAGTCTTAGGCTGCCAAATGCAGTGGATGGGTTTTGCTCTTGGTTTCGTAGAGACTCTCAAGAGCTTTATAGGTGTGTCGACTTGAAAATGAGGCCTTTTAGGGACCCATTTACAAGTGATTCTGTTCGTGCTCATGGGCCTTGGTGTGTTCTTGAGTGTTGAAAACGTGTGGATGCCGGTTGTGCGAGTGAATGGATCATGCTGTATAGGGTGTGGTCTTGGTGTAGCTATTTGAGCCCGCAAACAAGCCTTAGGCACCCAAATTTGTCTTGATTGTGGGTCAGCCTTCATCGACTTCTTGGGTACCCAAATGGATTTCACTTTCTCCATAGAGGTTTTCGGAGTCCTCTTATTAGCATCAAGTCGTTGATTACTAATAGGGAGTTGAGACCGTTGTTGTGACTTAGTTACGGTCGGCAGCTCGTCTTTCCGCACCCACATTTGTTTCATCGACTGAGTTGTTCTGCTTCGCGCGTTCTTTTGGTCTCTTGCCTGGGGAGTCTTCAATGATTGATCTGCCCTTAGTTGCTGCCTCCTTCTGGCCTTTGGAAAAGAAGGGAATTCCATTGTGGTTCTGACTCCTTCTTTGAGATCTTCATTCTTCTGCATTACATAGCCTTGGACAAGAACAACATGGTCAACTTCATGTGCACCCCTGGAGGGACCAAGAGTCCGTGTCTTTTCTAGTTCCTTGAGTGCTCCATTATTTAACTCCATTGTAATTCTAGTCTGATTCACCCATACCTGAAGAATTCCACTTCTTAGGTTTAGGTTGACTGCTTGGTCATAGATCCAGTCTTGACCCAAGACAAGGGGTTCAGTGAGGTCCTCATCTTGACACACTAGTACTTTAACTGTCATTGCCTCATCATGAATATAGAGGGGAAGTTCCACCTCGCCCATGCAAGGGGTTTCCACACCTCCAAATCCTATGAGATAAGCTTCTATAGGATTGACCTTTAATTTCAATTCTTGACAGTAAGAGAGTCTCACCGCATTAGTGGCTGCACCTGAGTCAATCAATGCTCGCACGGACTGTTCACTAGTTCCTTGTCCTACCTCTATGGTCACAAAAGGTCGTCGATCAATTATTCTATGGGAACTTGTTCCTACGACTTCACACATTGCCATGTAATATCCTTGATCTACATAATCATTTGTTCTAGGCTGATCTCTACCTTGTCTTCGCAACTTCATCCTTCTGATGCGTTCTAAAGCTTCTGCTTGAGCTTCTTCTTGAATCCGCTTTTCTTCTTCCTTGTGTTTCTTGGTGATATTGAGTCGACTTAGCATTTCCTCTGTGAGAGGTTCCTGATATAACTTGACTCTGCATCCGCTTATATAGCTTGGGAGAATGTCACCGTCCAATGTGGCTAGTTGCACTGCTCCACTTGTGGAGATCCTATTTATGATCATAGGTCCATAGCCACGCTTCTCTAATTTTCTCGCATGTTGTTTCAAAGTGTATACTAGTACTAGGTCGCCTGCCTTCAAACCTTTATCCTTAACGTGGGCATCAAAGTATGCCTTCTGTCGTTTCTTAGCTGCATATATCCCTGCAGCTGCCCTTAGTCTTGTTTCTCCTAATCGTTCAAGGTCAAAAAGTCTAGAGGAGAGTTCATGACCCGTCCATTCGTGCTCTTGTGCTACTTTTAATGTAGGTATTAAGAAGTCCAAAGGTAGCACGGCAATTTGGCCAAATACCATCTGAAAGGGGGTGGCTTGGAGTACTGTTTTGTAGGCGACTCGGTATGCCCAAATAGCATGGTGTAGCTGTTTGCCCCAATCAGAGCATTTATTGTTTACCAATTTCGTCAGTACATTGCATAAGATCTTGTTGGTGCTCTCAGCCTGACCATTTGCTTGAGGGTGATAGGGGGCAGACTTCTTATGTACTACCAAGAATTCTTGGAGCAGATTTTCAATAACTTCATTCAAGAAGTGAGTGCCTCTATCACTAACTAGCTCTATAGGTAGCCCATATCTAGTGAACACATTCTCAAATAAAAACTTAGCTGTTGTTTGAGCATCGTTCTTCATTGTGGCTTTTACCTTTACCCACTTTGTTAGATAGTCTGTTGCAACAATGATATATTCTGCATGGGAACCCTTAGCTGGGGGATTAATAGGACCTACGAAGTCTATTCCCCACTTAGAGAATGCACGTCCACCCATCATAGGTTTCAGTGGCATCTCATCTTTACGTATAGGATACTGAGTTCTCTGACAGACATCACATCGTTTCACATAGGTATGTGCATCCATGTGAAGGGTCGGCCACCAGAAGCCCGCAAATAGTATTGCCTTGATCACCCGATCTGGTCCAAAGTGTCCTCCTGCTACACCTTGGTGAGCAGTTTCCAAGATCTTGAGATATTCACTTGGACACATAGCCTTAGCTAACCATCTTTACCACGCTTATATAGATTATCACCAATGAGTGAGTAATCCTGGGCTTCTTGTTCTAAACTCCTTTTCCTAGCCAAGGTCATATCTCGAGGGAATGTTTTTGTCCTCAAGAAGGATACTAGTGGTTCACTCCAATCTGGCACTATGGACACTTGATAAAGAGTGGCATGTTCCACAGGTGGTTTAGTGCGACAGATTGGGCATTCCTTGCACAACTTTTGGACATCAGCTTCCATAGTCGGCCAATGCACTCCGAGTCTCCTTAGTGTCTACAGGGTTCGTTGCTTTGAGTAGTGTTGCTCTAATGCACCTACATGTGCTAAATGCAACCATTTATTGTATTCGTCCTCTTCCACACAACAAGCCAAGATTCCTTGATCCGTGTGCTTGTACATGCTTCCTGCCATGATGTGGTACTTTTGGGCTTTCACAACCTCTCTATCCTGTGTGGTTATTACTGGGTGGTTAGGCCCGTACGTCAACACTGGCACTAATGGCTTAGCCCACTGCGGTACCACTTCCAAGTTAAACAAGTAAGCATCAGGAAGGTCATCTGATACTCCTTGTGGGGCTTCTCCAGATGTGATCCTAGAAAGATGATCAGCTCTCAAATGAGTCCTCCCTTTCCTTACCACAACCTCAAAATCATATTCCATTAGTAAGAGAAACCATCTTACTAATCTTCCTGTATTGCATGGTTTGTTCACTAGATATAACAATGCTTGGTGGTCAGTGAAAAATTTAAACTTATTTGCAAGCAAATAGTGTCTAAATTTCTTGACTGCATATACCATGCTTAAGCCTTCTCTCTCAGTAGTGGTCTAATTTCATTCAGCAGCATTCAATTGTGTACTGGCATAGGCAATTGGAAGATCCATATTACCTTCATCAGTAGGTTGAGCAAGCACACACCCAATAGCATAATTGGATGCATCCACGTGAACATGGAATGGCTTATTCCAATCTGGTGTAGTCAAGATTGGTGCTGAACATAATCTTCGTTTAAGCTCCTGGAAGGAATTCTCACATTCATCCGTCCACTCAAGGTTAGTCAGAAGTCCGTACATGGGCTTTGCAATGACAACATACATGTGAATGAACCGGCGGTAGTAACCACAATGTCCCATAAAAGCTTGTACTTCCTTGACATTCCTTGGCCTAGGTAGCTCTGCTATGGCTCTCACTTTCTCTTCGTCAGTGGATATGCCATTCTTTGACACTATGTGCCCTAGAATCTTGCCTTGCCTGACCATAAAAACGCACTTTTCTGGATTCAGGCAGACCTGATATTCTCTACATTTGTCAAAGATTTGTCTGAGTTCAGGAATATGGGTTTGTCTAATGTTGGAATGAGCACAAAGATCATCAACATAGACTTCTAAATTCTTCCTCAGGAACTCCTTAAATACATGGCACATCAGCCTTTGGAAGGTAGCTGGTGCATTGGTAAGCCCAAATGGCATTACACGAAAGGCAAATATACCCCACTCTGTGGCAAAAGCTGTCTTATGCTGATCTTCTGGAGCTATGGCTACTTGATTGTAGCCCGAAAATCCATCGAGGAAGCTGTATGCTTCCTTGCCTGCTACTCTTTCTAAGAGATAATCTGTGATGGGAAGCGGATAGTTATCTCGAATTGTGGCTGCATTAACCTTCTTCAAGTTAATGCATACACGTAGCTTGCCATTCTTCTTGGGCACCACTACGATGGGGGATACCCACTCAGTGTGCTCAATTTCATAGATAAATCCAGCTTCGACCAGTCTATCTATCTCCTCTTTGATCTTAGCAGCATAATTATCGTTATATGTATAGGGCTTTTGCTTAGAGGGTTTGGCATTTGAAGTCATGGGGATGGTGTGTGAGCATATGTCTGGGTCAACACCCTTCAAATCCTTGTAACTCCAAGCGAATACATCTCTGTATTCTCTTAGCAAGGCAATTAACGCATGCTCTTCTTCCTCTGTTAGGTCATGGCCTATGTACGTGCATCTCTCCTGTCCTCCTTCTAGGGCCACTACTATTTTCTTTGTGGTTTCTTTGTTATCATAGGCCTCTCCTACTTGTGCCTCTCGTTTAGGCATTCTGATCATGACTCTCCTGTCGTCTATCTCATACTTCTTAAAATTTTCTGGGACCTCAAACAAAGATTCTTCCTCTTCTGGTGGGACTTCTCTCTTCTTTCTTTTCTTTCCTTCTTCCTTCGGGGTCACATGTGTGGCAAGCCTGACATCATTTGTAAGCTCTCCATACCTCTGGGGTTGAAATTCTACTTCATAGAAGTATTCTTCATCTGATGCAAAAGATGGGTCCATAATGATTGACTCTAGATCGGAGTCGCTCGCATCCTCAAATGCATCAGGGCTAGGTTCACACTCTTCTAACACTGCCTCTCCCATGATTGGCTCTATGGAGAAGACTGAAATGTCATAGCCATCTTCAGCACAGTGAGGTGTCCATTGTTCTTCATTGATGGCTACATCCATTGTTGCTAGGATTTCTGCCCAGCCGTGGGGTTCAAATTCTTCGTCAGGAAAAACTACAGGCGCATAGGCTGGGTCTTGAATTGATCTATGTGTTTCTTTTGCACCTATCTCTCTGGCTTCTTCTCTCTTCTCTTCTTCTACTACTACTTTGCACATCCATAAGTGGGTGTCTTCATGCATCCATGAGGATCCTGACCCTATGGAATGCACCGATTCTGTATCATCTTTGGCTCTATGGATGGGATTCCATTGGATGGGAGGTACATCTCTATGAGAGTAATCTTTGAGATTTACTTTGGTTGTAACACCTAAGTGTTGCAAATACAAGGAATTGATTCCCGAGTCCTGTACCACTTGCAACTGTCGCATAAATGGTCTTCCCAAAATCATCTCATAGGCATGATTTTTGCTGAAGTCACATATAGCAAATGTATGCTCAAACTCGACACCACAAGTGGTGAGAGTTATTCCTTCTAGCATAAGGGTCTCTCAATATGACCATCGGCCATCTGCAATTTCATTCTCGTTGGCCTGAGTGCTGGCTTGCCCCAACGCTTCCATAGGGAAGTGGTGGCAATTGCAACTCCTGCACCTGAGTCCAAAATTGCCTTGGTGGTGTACTCCTGGTAGGTAATGGGAAGATAGGTGTTCCCTTCTTCACCTTCACACATATCTCCTATCTTATCCAAGGGTATTTCTGGTACTGTCCTCTAGGATCCTACCTGGGAACGAGGTTTGGCTATTTCTGGTACTTGTTTGGCTACATGTTTCCATAGCTCAGGTCTAACCTTGAGTAGCTCTTCTAACTTGAGATTGCACTGCACTTTAGTGTTTTTCACTACCTCTGTGTTCCTAGGTAAGACTGAGTCCTCATTTCATACCATGACCGTGGGTGCCCTCATACAAGTAGACTTAGCTTCCCATGGGCCTGTGAAGTGGGGTAATTCTTGTAGAGAGTTAGACTCAAAGTCTAGTCTGTCCTGAGAGTGGTTGCTCTCCTGCTCCTCATAAATGGATGGGATATCTTGTGGGAATTGGTCATGTGCATCATCCACAAGTTCCATAGGAGGAGGGACTTCACTTTCTTTAGCCCATTTATCTTCTTGAATCTCTCGTAGGAATTCTGGTGTGAATCGATTCATAGAAGAAGATGTGTCTGGCTCCGTAGAGTTAGGCACATAGGCTTCCTGGGCGGGTAGGCTCACTCTTTCACTTGCCTTGCCCTTGTGTTGTATGGCGGGTTCCTTTTCTGATTGTGCAATCAGCCTCTCTATTCTTTCTAACAGTCCATCAAAGTGCAACTGTGTCTTTGCTGAACTAGAGATGTTAAATAGGCGATTGGCCTCAAACATGGTTTGAGCCAATTCCACCATTTTAGCACAAATCTTGGTTCGTTCTAGCTCTAGTTCTGCTCTAGGATAGCATTTTGCATGATCAGTCACGTTTGGCCCTTCTTGGATTCTGGCCTGATATGCTTTAAGCATCATATTAAGGTCATCGGGAGTGGGGTCTGCTAAGACTGATCCTACTCTAGGGGGTGGTGGAATTAGGTGAGGCGGGTCAGAAGGTGGGGGGTCGGATGGAGTTGGGAATGGTGGAGGTGATGGAGGTGGGGCAGTGTGAGAGGGAGTTTGAGCTGTGAGTTCAGTTATCCTGGCCTTTGTTTCTCTCACGCTTTCCTCGAGTTCACTCATCTTTTTTGCCCATTGTCTTTTCATTCTTTCACGACTATCTCTCCAAGCTCTAGTCCTTTTCTTGGTTATGCTCTCAGTTTCACTAGCCTCTGGGCTCTTTTCCTGGCCTACGCTTTGGTTCTGTTGCAGGGCTTGGGCTCTAGTGAGTACTTGTACCGGTGCAGTGGAAGTCACGCTCCCTGTGGAGTAACCCAATAACGTTGAGTGGTACTACTAACCCAATAACGTTGATAGGAGTGATTTTTGGCATATTATTGGGGTTCTTTGGGCAATCTCGTAAGAGATGCTCCTTTCCACAGTCTTGGCAAAAACCCTGGATCGTTACTGACTGGGGTTGTGTCGGTGGAGGCACAGGGCAATCACGAATGAGATGATCTCCTTGACATCTGTAGCATGGTCCTCTAGGGAATGGAGGTCTTACCTGCCTAGATTGAGGCCTAGGATTGGGGTTTGTATACATGAGGTTTGTGTGATTTGACTCCCAACTAGGTTCACTCGGTTCTTCACTATAGTAGGACTCACCATGTTCAGGAGATTGCATGTAGTAAGCATGGGGACTATCGACATCTGTAGAATCAAAGCTATGGTCATTGGGATCACTTTCTGAAAGCACTGGTGTTACAGGGACTATATCTCTATTCAGGTTTTCTTCTGCAGCAGCATACTTTACCGGAATCACATTAGCTGGAGCTGGGGGTTGCTGTGCTAACACAGGCTGAGGCCTTTGTTGGTTTTGGTAGGGTTGGTAGGTTTGTTGAGGCCTCGCATACTGCTGAGGTGGGTACTGGTTCTGGTATCTTCCTTGTTGAGGGTATGGCTGTGGGTACGTCTGCCTAACGGTTTGCTTATTGTAGGGGCAATCTTGCGCGGTGTGATTGGTGTATCTTCGTTCTATGGTGCAGTACTGGCTACTAGGATTAACTTGGGGTTGAGCCATAATGGGACATACATTCGCCATGTGGTCACCACCACAAGTATATCACCTTTTCACAGGGGCAAACCTTGGGATTTGTTTGTTAGTGACACCTAATTTCTGAGCTACTTTCTCTGCAAGTTCCTCAATTGATGTGGATTGCGTGGAAGAGAGGTTAGAGGCACTATCTGAATCTTTGTATATCTTGGAAAGCTCTAACTCCTCCCCTAGGTTATCCTCGATGTCAATGCATATACGTACACAATCTTCTATGGTCCTAGGGTCCTTCAAGTACACATAAGATCTCAATTTGGTACTTAGCAATCCATCCAAGAATAAAGCCACTTGCTTAGCTGGTGTGGGTAACTCCGAAACAGGGCATCTTTCCAAGTATTACCTAAATCTTCTTCCTGCAAGTCTCACGGTTTCTTGAGGGGTTTGCTTGAAGCTGTGAATCAGCGAGGAGGTATTATGCCTTATGCCACTCTTAGAGAATTCAATAATGAAAGCCTCTAGGAGTTGGTCTATGCTCCTGAACTGCCTCTCATTTAGTGGCTGAAACCATGTCAGGGCAGTGTTCCTAAGGGTCAGACCAAAGGCATTGTACTGAGTGAATAGATCCTCTACTTGTTCAGCTCTCAGGACTTGCCTAAACTCAGCCACATGATCGTATGGATCTCCAGTGCCATCGAAGTAGTTCTTCATGGACTTAACTAGCTGAGTCGGTCTCAGAGTCCTTGTGTGCTCTCTAGGTCGTGGTAGAGGGAACTCATCCGCATTTCTTTGATTCCTGTGAGCTCTAAGTATCTCATGTTCTACTCTATTTGTTTCCATCCTCGTTCTTTCTCTGCCCGCTGGGTTGGCAAAGCTTACTTCTGGTCTATCTCTACTTATGTCTCTTTGCATTCCATGAGCTTGGGATGTTCCAGCTCCAGGGTGACCATAGGATACATTCAATCTTGGTTGGGGAAAAATGAATTCACCCTTCCAAGCGTAAGCATGCCTATCATTTTCTGTCACCACAAAGATCCTCTCCGAAGCGTGATCTAAGTAGGTTACTCTACCTGGGCTATCAGGATCCTTAAACTCATAGATCATGATTGTTCCTATATCAATTGGCCGATCGGGTTTGTACCTCCAAAAGGCTTCGTCAGTTTCTCGATTGAGGAGCAAATCTATGCTCTTATTATCCTGGGGAATCCACTCGGGTGTGATAATCCTAGTAAGAACCGATTTACCTCGAGGAGTTCTAGGTTCTGCACCCATGTTTCCTTGCTCCAGGTCACCTAATTCTGCTTCGGGGATCACATTTCCAAATTCGTCCGTCCTATCTGGGTGACTGGTGACTACGTATATGGTTCCTTCTTTGTCCAAGTACGCTCCGTTTTCAAACTTGACAGCTGGGTGCTCTAATCCAATGGATTGATCAGGATTCTTAATTTGTACCACAGATCTTCCTAGGCCGTCCTCATAGATGCTGGCACCTAATCGGTTGGTCCTAAGGTATTCCAACTACGTTTTGTAAGGGCCTTCTACCCTGTGCAAGTATGGCACTCCTGAACTTCCTGTAGGTCTCTCCATACCTTGAGACATCTCGGATTCACTAGTCTCAGAACTTGGGTAGTATGAGTGGTGGCTCAACTGCTGGGCCCACGACCTAGCAGTGTGGTTGACACTAGCCTCTGAAGACCTAAGGCTTTGTCTCTCCCTTACTAGATGTCGTCCTGATCTAAGGTTCATATGCCTATTTAAGTAGCCCAATTTTTTTGCCCAGAGTACAACCTCGTTGCCGATCAATTGGTATCAGTCACTTGATTCTTTTTTAGTGTGTTATCATGTTTATGATCTTGTATGATATTGCGTCGTCAGGAATACTTGAGTGTAGTTCCGCACTTCAAGTTGCTCGTTCCACGTTAAGTTTTTTTCCTTTAGAGTTCTCGACAGTACAAAGATTATGTTCTTAGCTTGAACTTGAGAGTTTAGGTCTGCTTCAACTTGATAACTGCCTATCGTTGCCCTGACTTACTCCTACCTCTAGTCGTTCTTAGCCTAAGCTAGGAATTGGCAAAGGGAGTTGAGAATTTCCAACCTTTTGTTTCCTTCTTGGTTGCCCTTGAGTGCCCAGGAAGCGTGTTCCCAAGCTTGCACTTACTCTTGCTTAGAATGCCCTTCGATGCTCTCAATAGATCTGTAAGAGTTCCAAAGTTAGCTCAAGACCAATTTGCACTGTGAGTTTTTGAAAAAACAATTCTAGAGATCCCTAAATTTTGTTCCCCCTGGATATGGTCAACTTCAAAATACCCAATCTAATAATCACAGCAAACAAGCTTTCCAACAAAACAAGAATCACAGCAAACGGATTTCGTATGAGAGAGTTATGTCAGTTCAGGGTTCTGGTGCTAAAACAGGGTTCAAACAGGCTAACAGATCACAGGATTTTTCTCAAAAGCACATGTGTAGGGACCTCACAACTCACTAATTGCTAGACCAATATGCCCAAAAACTATCCCCAAAGCTTAGAATAAAAAACCCTAATTTTTTGGCCGAAAAGCCTGTCAATCGCGATCGACAGGTCTGTCAATCGCGATTGACAGAGGTGTCCGTCGGGGCCTGTCGGTCGCGATCGACACGTCAGTCGCGATTGACAGTGTCAATCGCGATCGTCAGAGTCGGTCGTGAGTTCTGTCAATTGCGATCGACACTTTTTTCCGGGTTTTTCGCCGTGATTTCAGTCAATCGGGGATGTGTCCGTCGCGATGGACACGTGGCTACGCGTAAAAGTCAATCAATCGTTGAATTTCAGTCGGTCGCGATCGACGGTGTCAATCGCGACTGACAGAGGTGTCGGTCATGGTTGTCGATCGCGATCGACGGTGTCAATCGCGATTGACAGGGTCCTACGTGGCAGTCTGTCGGTCGTGAAGTCTGTCGGTCGCGATCGACAGGGTCTGTCGGTCGCGATTGACAGAGGCTGTCGGTCGCGATTGACAGAAAAACACGGAATTTTTCTACTGTTTTAGGTGATTTGGGATGTGCTCATCATGCTTGTGCTAGTGGTGAACTTTGTTTTACCAAATGATCGAATTTTCTGTCGATCGCGATCGACAGAGGCTGGCGACTGCGAGACAGATTCGACGAGTTTCGTACCTGCGCAGAGTGCTGGGGATGATGATTCAGCAAGAACCTGCAGAATGCTCAAAAAACATGCAAAAAACAACGCACGCAATATCGCTCTCTCGCTCTCTCTCACAAGTGAAATGAGGGAAATGAGGTGGAGATGGTGATATGATCAAAACTAAAAATTTCCGTGATGATGGAGATGGAGGTGGGAGATGGTGATGATGATGATGGTGATGAAGATGGTGAAGAAAAAACAAGAAAATAGATGAAAGTGAAGAAAATACCTACAACTCCAACGTGTCAACTCTACGTCTTACCATCACACGCTCGTCCTCAAAGTTCGTTCCCCGACAACGGCGCCAAAATTTGGTGTAGCTCAGTGATGAGTAGCACCTCCTTTAATGTCAATCCGGGAAGACGTGAGGATGGTATGAAGACCTCGAGTAAGTGGAGGCACAAGTGCGTGAGTGAGAAGCATACAAGCATGCACACACATACACACACACGCGCACACACGGCAAGACAAAGAGTGGGAAGCAATGGAGTTTTTAGATTACTTTCAAAAAGCTCTTACAAGTTCATTCCAATTACAATCTAACCTCAAAAATGAGCTCTCTAGCTCCTTTTATAGTTTTTGACTAGCTTTGGCCCCGTTCAGACCTAGTGTCCGGCCTAGTTAAAAATTAGGTTCCAGGGCTTATTTGAGGGCTCAAATGAGATCTAAAAAATACGAAAATTGGTAAGCAACTACTTCTAAGGCTCCTCAAGCTCAAGGATTCCTCGGCTTGCACAAAATGGAGCCACAAAAAGGTGAACATGATATTTACAGGGGTTGTTAGTGATGAGAATCACTTTTAATTGGTCTAAGGATTTTGAAAAATTAAAGGTTGCCTTAGTGCTAGATCTGCGTGAATGCTCGTACTTGCTTCTTCATGAAGAAAATTATTGGCCTACTTGCCAGATCGTCGTTGACTCCCTTGTTTGCTTGTGCCTTCTCTCCCCTCTGACTCTCTTCTCTGGCTGCCATGCCTTGTCAGTCCTTCAGTTCCTTGTCTGCTGCTAACACGCACCAAAATGATAAATCTCTTAACCCCAAGGAAACAAACACAAGTATTTGCTTTTATGTAGTGAGAGCTTGCTCAACTCGCTTGTACAAGCCGACTTTCTCTCGTTTGCATCCTCGATTGCACTTGAATGTTTTTGCCGAGGAGATGAGAACACAGACCCTAATGCATATGCACTCAGAGATCCACTTCCCAATAGTACCTCTCGTGATTCCCCTCTTTCTCACTCAATCTCACACTTCTCTTGTACACACATATATTCCCACACATTTTCCATCTCTCTTTCCCTTTCCTATTGGGATTCTAATGCTATATAATCTTCAAGAAATGCATAAACCAAAAGGAAGCAACTAAAATAGAGAGACCAAACTGAAACCGATTGACCTCACTAAAACATTCCTCCTTAATGCAAACTGCGCAGGCTAAGTTGGAACCAAAGATTTGGAGATAACAGTTTTTTTTTTTTTTTTTTCACTGAGACCGTCAACTTCTAAACGAAAATCATATGATAATGCCACTAGTCCTTTTTGAAGGGAACAAAACGTCACGTTTACCTTACATCTCATTCAAAAATTTATGCAAGCAAGTTTTCACTTTTCCTACTTTTGCATGCTTGCTGTTACTTCCTTGAACAGGTAAGTTATGCAAGTTCCATTCCAGATCATGACGTGAAAATCTTCTTTTTCACATCACAAACTCATTACTATTTCAAACAATATGAAACTAATACATGAATTTTTTCAAAAAAGGTAAATCAATATGTCACGTGACAATGGATGGAATCCTACGATTTAGTTCAGTTCCCTATGTTTGGAAGCATTGAACTATATGCCTTCTATTCTTCGCATTTTCACAGAAGTATTTACACGAAATGATGAAGAGTAAAGATCAAAAATCAAGAGGAGCTTCTGACATGAGCTACCTGTGCATAAGTTATTCGAGATACTTTCCTGCACATACGCGGATGAAGCCATTCATGTTAGCACCTTCACAGAGTTCCCAGGCATCCTCTCATGCACATATTAATCATCGCACACTCACTTTTTTTCAACATTTCAACGTACAAGATTGATAAAAATAATGCATAGTGAGGTACATTCAAATGAAGCTATGACTGGAATAATACAAACTGTAAGGAAGTCAAATTGCACATGGCAAGAGCAAACCTTAAACTTTTATTTCATTGTGATGCGATCACGTGAGATTGGGCAGAAATGTCAGTTGCTTTATTTTCTTTGTTGTTGAAATGTCTTCAGCAGCCAACATTCTGTTGTTCTTTTGTTTGCTTCTTCTTCGCACAAATAGCAGAGTGTGAATTCAGCCTCCAGCGAACCTGCAAACACTTTTCCCTCAATTAACGTAAGTACTAATTGCTTCAACTCTGCTTCATTACTCTTCTGAGATTTCACGATTCTTCATCTTTGAACTTTTCTGATAAGAGTCCTCAGCATTCGATAAAACATCCAGCCATCATTTCCATGTTCTTTACCACAAAACAAATGCCTCCGCTCTCCCTGTACGTATCTTCTTCAGTGCATATCTGAGTGTGCATACCGAGATACACACATCTCCCCTTCCTTCCTGCACTGTTCATGATGGGAGGCCTTGCTTTTCTCTATTCTCCCTGCTTTTCTTCTCCTTTTCGTCCTCTTTTCCTCTGTCAAGTTGATGCCGACCCCCTCAACACATACCTTTTCTTGCTTCCTCCATTCTCTGTTCTTCCTTCCCTCACTCTTCCCAACCACAGTCTGGCGCTACCGTACTGCACCACAAATCAAATCGTGTCCCCCTAGCTATGCGTCAGAGACGATTTCCATGTCCTGCCCATAAGAAGAATTGTCGAGCACCCCAAAACTATCAAAACTCCCTTTTTCCACGACGATGCTTCAAGGCATCTGCAGAAGACCATCCGCCCTCTATTTTCCTCTACTTGAGCTGTCGCTCTTTTACACATCTACTGAGCGTGGATGCGATTGGACATAGCAGTAGATAAGGACAGAGAAGCGAGTGAAGACAAGATCAATAAGAAACTACAAATCATGAACTATCGCTGCTCCTCCTCCTCATTGCGGAATGAGTGTGCCCTGTCAAATCCAAAACTGAGAGAGAGCATCCCCACATTTCGAGAGCCCCCCCCCTTTATCTGTTTGTAAAAAAAACGAGAGGGAGAGAGCGTGAGATGACTTTGCTTCTCTCCTTTTTGATAAGGCCCTTATCCCCACACACTCAAAATGTGTTAAGTGCCGTTTGGCATGCGGCCCTGATCACATTTCTCCACATCTCTGAATTTTTTTCCAACGATGTGTCGAAGATCAATTTCCGGAAATCGGTCAAGCGATTGTATTTGATGTTTGATAAGAAAACATCCCCCCTGAAACAAAGCCGTTTCTAATTTCCTTTGCACATCAATATTCCCTATGTTCTTAGGAGGCTCCTCCATGCTCGATCCCTTTTCTCCACATCCCTGCAATCAATATCTCCACATGCTTCTCATCAATCATCACATTCATTCTTCAAGCACCTGAAATCAAACGCATTTTCCTGCCAAATAGAACCACATTAGTGCATAAAAACCAACCATTTTTGGAGCTAACATACTCCCCTCTTCTTATTTGCGAAGTCGTCCTCGATGAGCCATTCTCGCTGCAATCTAATCAAAACAGCCATGAAAATATCAGTGTACAACTATTTTGCATACCTTCCCATCGAGCCATCGTTCCAAGTGGACCTGCACTCATTGAAGTTGTTAGTGCTCAAAAAATCACTCATGAATACATACAAATCATTCACTTCCAAAATGATCCAAGAACATGCACATATATGCAATTCCATTTCAACCATGCATAGATTTGCTCATACATTCCATTATGAAAAATGGTCTCAACCCAAGATAACACATGCATTCCTTTCCATGTTTTATACATGCAACTGTCATTGCGAAAAAACAGAAACAGAAAGACCGAAATAAACAACAACAACTGAAATGAATCCAATCGGAGATGCAACATACCCAAAATGCATAGCCCATTATTGCACCTACTATTCGCTATGTACACATAGTCCATGACCAGACATTTCCAAAGAATCCCCATCGTCGTCCTACAAAAGTCATCGAAACTCGAGTGCAAGTGAAGACATACATCAGAACCCTAGAGTGTCCCACATACCAGAAAAACCCTCAGATAGAGCACACAAGTTATAAAGCAAGACCGTTGCATTACCTCGCTAAAGCCTCATCCATAAGTACATATATAGTCTCCGTGCCTTCAAGAATGTTTATTCAAAGTGAGCTGATCTGTCATAAGCCAACACATACCAATCACACAAGAAAATAGCGTTCCCTTCCAGGCGATCATCGCCCTCTCCTCTCTCTCTCTCTCCCCCTCAGGAGTGGGGAATAATTTCATAAGTAAATTTTATTTTAATCACACGTTGGCCTACATTGACACTGGATGCGATTCGTGGACCTGACCACCCGATCAGGTTGACTCCACCCATCTACCAATGCAATGCAGCGCACAACACACAAACACACAATGATAACACATAACATATATCAGCTAGCCCATAACGAAGCTGGATGCAGCTCATGGTCGTGACTACCCAGCCACGATGGCTCCACCTACCTACCAACCCGTTATGGCGCGTAGCTAAGACACAAACATATACCTCCCAAGCCTATGGCGAAACTAGCTGCGGCTCGTGGTCCTAACCACCCGGCTAGGATAAATCCACCCACCTACTAGCCCACCATAGCGCATTGGTACAAACAACACACACAATTTTTTCTCTTTTCTTTTTCTTCGTTTTTTTTTCATAGTTAATTAATTCACCCAAGTCCTGAGAATTAGGGAGAGGAAGAAAGGGACTTTTCCCACTGTTCCCACACATACATGCAAACATATACACTCTAGCCTTTGACAGATCAACCACCTCTTCACTCCATTCTCTCAATTACAGACACTACATATGTATTCATTGATTTGACTTTTCACTTGGTAACTACAGCCGGCTATGCCTTAGTCCCTCGTATACCTATCCTTAGGTGTCCTAGAATGTGAGTCTCCGGGATGTCTCATGTAGCCTCACATCGTACTAGCATCCCGACAACTTCCCTAGGGCGAGTCAGGCTCAACTTCAGGAGCTCCGTCATCACTTCCTATCGTTAACACATCTGCCCAAGCCCAAGTGATATCATTTTCTTCATTAGGCATTTCCCTCGAAGAATCGAAATAGTAATATCGATCTCCCGTCCATCCTACATGTCGAGTCAGGTATTCCTCAAAACATTCAATGTAAAATGCAACACCCAAACCCTGGTTTATAAAGCATACCAGCCAATGCGCTTCCTCTACATCATATTCCGTCTCAAAGTCGTCGACATCTATGTCCATGCGGGCGAATGTTTGGTCCGAGAAATATATCCTTAACTCGTACAAGTAGAGTTGCGTTATTTGATCTGCCATTTTGTTACTTAGCTCCTAACAGTCTCTGCATAACACAAAAAATATTAGAAGTCCAAAATTCTTGAGCTAGCACAAGATAATATTTATGACACACAAATCATAGCTTACATATGCGCATATATATATATATATAATACTATACATGTATGTACAAGGAGTCTACTTCGTCCTTCTGCTTGGATCTCGTCTAGCTTCTCCCGTCCTATTGTCACGTGAAATATGGTTTAACTCGAAGCGCATTAACCTTCACGGGAGCACATTCTTCTCCTAAATCTTGAATTTGCATGGAACCATTGGAGTTGAGTTCCACCACCTTAAACGGTCCTGCCCATCTTGTCTGTAACTTCCCCGGGAATTTATAATATTTACTATCATAAACTAGCACCAAATCCCCTTCTTGAATCACATAGGTCTTGAGATTCTTATCATGCCTCTCCTTACGTCTCTTCTGAATAGCTTCCAAACTTTGTTGTGTGATGAGTCTCTTTTCTTCTAGCTTGACCAATTGTATGTACCTTTCCTTCAATGACTCTTCCTTGCCCAACCTGGCCTCGATGGCCACTCTTAGTGTCGGAACTTCTTTTTCAATGGGAAAGATGGCTTCCTCGCCATATACTAGGGAGAACGGAGTGCTCTTAGTCGTCACTCGGTAGGATGTTCGATATGCCCACAAGGCTTCCAAAAGTCTCTCATCCCAGTCTCTCCTATGCACAGCTACTGTCTTTGTCAGAATCTGTTCAAGAATTTTGTTGGTGACCTCCACTTGTCCATTTGCCCTCGGATAATATGGAGTGCTTTTTCTATGTTTGATCTTATATAATTCCATTAATTCTTCAATCAGTTTGAGATGGAATTCTTTCGTCCAGTCAGGTGCTACCAAAATCGGTGCATTTATCAATCTCTCCTTGATCGAGTCGAATGCAACTTGACACTCTCCAGTCCATTGGTATTATTGGTTCTTCCTCAAAAGATTCGTCAGTGGTGCCGCTATGGATGCAAAATTTAATATAAAACGTCGATAATAATTAGCATGCCCCAAGAATCCTCTGAGTTGCCGCAAGTTTTGTGGCGGTGGAAGTTGTCCAATTTTTTCTACTTTATCCTCGTCGACCGCAATTCCTTTTTCGGAAATAACATGTCCCAGAAGCAATCCTCTTCGTACTCCAAATGTACACTTTTCAGGATTTAATGCGATGCCTTTTTCAATGCTTCTTCTTAAAATAGCTTCGATCCTCTCCATCATGTTTTCATCATTGCCTCTGATTGCAAAATTATTGAGAAATATCTCCATCCAATCCTGCAAATAGTCTTGATATGCAGCTATCATTGCTCTCTGGAATGTGGCCGGTGCATTGCATAATCCAAATGGCATCACACGATATGCGTATGTGCCCCATTCCGTGGTGAAAGTAGTTTTTGATTGATCCTCTTCATGGATTTGGATCTGGTTGTACCCACTGAAACCATCCAAAAATGAGTACAATTTATGGCCAGCCACTCTGTCCAAGATTTGATCAGTAAAGGGCTAGGGGAAATGATCCTTCTTCGTGCGCTCGTTCAACTTGCGATAATCTATGCAAATACGGATTTTCTTATTTTTCTTCGAAACAACTACGATTGGTGATACCCATTCACTGGATGCGATGGGATATATGAATCCTGCTTCCAATAACTTAGTCAATTCCAACTTGATCAATTCCGAGTAGACTGGATTTGTCCGCCTAAGTCGTTGACATATCGGTCGTGTACCTTCTTCCAAGTCTATATAATGTTGGCAGATTCGGGGATCAATTCCTCTCAAATCACTGTATGACCATGCAAAGGCCTTGCTGAAATTTTTGAGTACCAATTTAATGCAATCTCGTACTTCATCTGGTAGCTCTGACCCCACGCTCAAGAACTTTTCTGGAAAAACTTCCCATTTTTCCAACTGAGCTTCTCGCAAATATTCCTTATTCCTTGATGACACTGTGATTGGAACATGCTCTCCAATCACGCGTGCATGGTTGGCCAGTAAATCATTGTTTTGTTCTGTTTCGATTGAACCTAATTTCTTTAATTCAGCTTTTGCAATGGCTTCCGACGCTTTAGTCTTACTCTTCGCTTCTTTTTCCGATTCTCGACTTCTCTTTAGAATCTCTGCTTCTAGCATTCTAACTCTTTCTCTCAACTATTGCACTTCCATTGTCGGAGCTAGCTCCAGTTTCAACTCTTCTTTTGAAGTTCCCTTCTCCAGAGATTGAGTAGCTTTATTTTCCTTTGCATCTATACTCAACATGTAGCACTCAAATTCACTTGTATGTGTCAACCATCCTAGCAACTCCTGATCGGAATCGTCGTTATAGAGCAATGGATTTTGATACTCTCCTATCTTCGTGTCTTGATTCTTAAAGAGCTGCAAGTTGAACCCGTCTTGAAGCAGATTCTTGTAGGTGTCCGTGTTCAAGGAAAACCTAGCTCGTGCAATCTCGTGCCTTGCTTTCTCCTTCTCTTTCTTTTCCATCTCATCGACTATTATTGTTTTCTTCTTGTTGCTCGAGGGTGGGGATACTTGTATTTGAATCCGATCAGGCTTTGGCCCTATTGAAATAAAACCTGTGCGCCAGTCATGCACACATTCGGCTTGCACCAGCCATGGCCGTCCGAGTAGGATCGAGAAGGTAGCCTCTGAGGTCCTTGGTCTTACTATCAGATAATCAACTTTAAACTCTAAACCGCCCACAACTGTGCTTACATTCTTCAAAAGACCCGTAGGCTTCACTTGTGTTTGATCTGCCATTCTCAAGGACATCGGTGTTTCTTCCATGTGGTTGAGGCCTAAAGCTTTCATCATGAACTCAGTCATCAGGTTGACTGCGGCTCCACTATCTAATTGAGCACCACGGACTGCATACCCTTTTATCTCGACCGTCACAGCTGGAGCGTTCGAATCAATTTGCGTCGTAATGCTTTGAATGATTCCTTGGACATCTTTATCTTGTCTCTTTTTATCTCGAGCTTTCCTCGGCTTCTTAATATACTCGTTGTAGAATTGTTTCCTATAAGCAGGTGAACATTTTAGCAATGTGCCCATGTCCAGCGTGACTTCCGTGTGAGCGAGCAACTTTACAATATCTACTTCTTCCGAACTTTGTCTTTCCTTTCTACACTTCGGAGCCCTTAATCTTTCGGGGAATGGTGCTATGCCCGGCACAAACTCCTTGGTCATTGGTGGAAGAATCTCAATCTCTTCCCCATCCTCCAGCTCTTGCTGCTCAACAAATCCTCCAACTTGGTTTTCTACCTCTTCACGCTCAACGATCTCCTCTTGACTCCCTTCTTCACCTTCGCCTCCTGGATTCTTCTTCGAATACTCTTGAGTCCTTGTGACTACTGCCACAGTTGGATCTTTGTGTGGTTTCTTGGCTTCGTAAGCATCCACAAAGTGCATTGACGAGCTAGAGCCTTCTTGAGGGTTCGGTGTCTTGAACACTACTCCGATTGTAGGAATATGCTCTTGAGCTCTCGATGTGGAATGCATCTGAGTATCAACATAGTTCGAGGACCCTACTAGTCCTTTTTCCTTGCCGGCGGCAGCTCTTCGTTTAGGACAATCCTCATCAAAGTGGCCCTCTCCACTACAGTACCTACAGAGTGGGGTATAATCAATTGGCTTCTTTTGTTTGGACATCTAGATTGAGTATGGCCAAAGCCATGGCATCTCCAGCACTGGATTGGACCATCTCTCCTTTGATCACGTGCGGCTCCTCTTGGATAGTCTCCTCCTTGACCCTGAGCACCATATCCATATGTCGGTCTGTTTTCCCAACGAGATGTAGGTGGGACACTTTGAGCGGGCAATCCCGTGTAAGGTCTTTCTCTTGTATCTCCCGATTTCATGGTCCTCTCTTCATAGGCTCTCTTGTTGTAACATCGGTCCTCTGTGTGATTTGTTCTTCCACAAAAAGTGCAACGCATTCTAGGTGGTGATCTATCTGTGAATACTCTCGAGACTGTAGGGCATTCTGAAGCCAAATGGCCATAACCATGACACTTTCCACACCATGTATTTGATCGAAACACTTGATTCGGGTTTGTTGTGACCTCTGGTTTTACTGTGTATGTCTCCTGAGTCATTGTGGCAGCTTTTATAGCTTGTGTGACCAACTCCAATATTCGTTCTTCAGTTAGCGCAGGCTTTACCTCGCCTGGCGTGCTAGTGGCGGCTACAAAAGCTGGAGTCGTCAATGCGGGACTTCCTTGGCCCGGAACTTTCATCGGTATGCTCCCTGGGCCTCCCATTGGCTCGTATAAGAGCTCCATCTTCCTTTGTTGGCATAATTGTACTTCCTCCCAAAGCCTTGTGTAGCTCAGTGATGAGTAGCACCTCCTTTAATGTCAATCCGGGAAGACGTGAGGATGGTATGAAGACCTCGAGCAAGTGGCGGCACAAGTGCGTGAGTGAGAAGCACACAAACATGCACACACATACACACACACGCGCACACACGGCAAGACAAAGAGTGAGAATCAATGGAGCTCTTAGATTACTTTCAAAAAGCTCTTACAAGTTCGTTTCAATTACAATCTGACCTGAAAAATGAGCTCTCTAGCTCCTTTTATAGTTTTTGACTAGCTTTGGCCCTGTTCAGACCTAGTGTCCGGCCTAGTTAAAAATTAGGTTCCAGGGCTTATTTGAGGGCTCAAACGAGATCTAAAAATTACGAAAATTGGCAGGTAGATACTTCTAAAGCTCCTCAAGCTCAAGGACTCCTTGGCTTGCACAAAATGGAGCTACAAAATTATGAAATGGTATTTACAATGGTGTTTAGTGATGAGAATCACTTTTAATTGGTGTAAGGGTTTTTGAAAAGTTAAAGGGTTGCCTAAGTGCTAGATTTGCGTGAATGCTCATACTTGCTTCTTCATGAGGAAAATTATTGGCCTATTTGCCAGATCTTCTTTGACTGCCATGTCTGCCTATGTTGTCCCTTCGCTCTGACTCTCTTCGTCTTGTGGCTCCTTCGGTTCCCTGACTGCTGCCAACACCCCCCCCCCCCACTCTCGCATCTGTCGCCCCTGACAGACCCTTGTCTAGAGGATTTTTGAACATAGTATTGGACGACATCGGAGGCTAGGTGGTGTTCTTCGAGTCACAAGCCGCGTGCTAGATCTGTGAGCAATTCATCCCAATTCACAGGTCCGGGAACATCTGGAATGAGGCACCCTCAATTGTTCTGAGTAAATAGTTCTCTCCACAGCAAATAATTGGAGGAGATGTGATGGTCTGGGTATAAAGATTTCGGAGTGATATTCCCGGAATCCGGTGATGAACATCTCCTCAAATGTCTGTTTAAAGCAGGCTGGGAGGTATTTGATTCTGGCGTGCCAAGCATATATTACTTCAATTGACGGGGTGGTACTCATATCGTACACTAGATCCTGGTTTCCTGTCACAAAGCCTGCACCTGAGAAGTGAGGGTCCTTAATGTTCTTAAACGTCCTGAAAGTGATCAGCATTAATTCAAATATTTTCATACACATTTGGGCCATCACATCAGGATTATTGCGTAGCCGAGTACTCCAGTGACGGATTGTAGAAATCATGTAGTTGACCATGGGGGGTCCTCGTGGAGGTGCTAGGTAAACATAATTCAACCATTTTGCACAGGCTTTAATGTCTCTGACGGCAATAGTGAATTCAGGCCAGGTGCGTCGTCGAAGAACTGGAATGTAACAAGGATTATATTTAATAAACAACGGCATATTATTCCAGGTTCGGACCATTTCAGGATACGTTTCCAAAAGCCTGATTCTCCATGTGGGTTGATGGATGGACCCACGCTGAGCACTTTTTGGTATATCATCTGGACCAAATTGTGTAGCAAATGTGGGAGGCTTGCCACATTGCCGTTGAATCTCCGCGTTGTAATCGGCTAAAAGTATACAGAATGGCACATACTGGTCATTATTGGTGCCGATCCATCTATGATGAGACATGCTTCTGAAATATTCAGACTTTATGACAGTTTCTTCTAAGTTCGCTAGTGATTGGATCTGTATGGCCACCCGTTCTTCGTGGGTGTTCGCTGTCCTTTCTAGTGTCTGAAGCCACTCGGGTGCTTCCACTTCCAATGTGTCTAGTCCCTCTGAGGTTCGTCGTCCGCCTGGCATTGGCATAGGAACATACGGTTCCTCGTACGAATCATCTACCTCAATAGGGACCAACTCTTCTTGCTCTGGTTCGACCACTGGAGATGGCTGCCTCTCGTATGTCAGTAACCTCTTTTGTAATTCTGCTACCTGCTCAGTTAAGGCCTTTACTTCGTCTGAGGTGGAGGTTGATGGGACACTCTTCGGTTGTTCTTCCTGTTCCTTAAGCCTGCTCTGAAGTGTGTCACGCTGTCTTTCCAAGTCATCATGGGCTTCCAGGAGATCTGCATAGCTTTCCAGAATGGTTTTCATCGTCTCCGTGGGAATTGCTTTGAATTGCTCTGGATCTATCTCGTGAGGGGAGCCTTCCATTGCCGCTTCCAGATTCTCTTCATTTTGTTTTTGCAACCTTTTGTTCTCCTCCTGTGCTGTGGCCATATGTTTCCTTAGTAGCGCCAAGTTGCGTCTGACTCGTAGGTTATCGGCCTGGTATACTTCGAGCAAAGCTTCTAGTTGTTTGACACCTGATTCTGTCGATGGTTGGGGTGCCTCCAATAGTGTTTGGTGAGCCTGCTCAAGCGTTGAATAACGTTGATTCACTTCTGCATTTTCCTCTTGTAGAATGTGAAATTGCCTTTGTAAGTTCTGATGGAGTGTTGTCAGTTGTTGATACCGGCCGTCCAGCGCTCTGTACTCATTCTGAAGCTGATATACACATTGATTTAATGCTATAAATATGCTATTTACATTAAATAATGCTGGGAGGGGTGAAGATGCAGGGGGAATGGGGGCGGGAGAGGGCGTTGTGAATGATGTGGATGCAAGCGGAGATGTGGGTGGAGGGGGTATGGGAGATGAAGGTGGCATGGGGGGAGGGAGCGGTGCTGTGACAGGAGATGTTTCCATAGTGTCAATTGTTTGAGTGACAGTGTAGATGGGGATCGTGGGTGGAGTGGATGTTACGTCAGTGAATAGAGTGGTGAAAGTGGGCATGGTGACTCCCCCGAATTGGATTCCCGGAGAGAGTGGGATACCCATGACAATGGTGGTGGTAGTGGACGTGGTGGTGCTAGTGTCATGTGGTGGAGTGAATTATGTAGTGCGAGGTGGGGATGGTGGTGACAGTGGTGCTTCCTAAAGTTCGTCTGCTTGCGTTGTCTCTCCTGGTGCTGATACATTGATATGAATTTGTTTCCCGGACCTCCTGGGACGAACGGGAACCCTCTTCTCAAATCTGTGAATGTAGGCCATTGCCTCATGGATGGCCTCATCCACTCCTACTGTGTCGGCATGAAGGTTTATGGACTCAATGAACATATCGTCCACACCTTCCTCTGCTAGCAACTGGTTCATGAGTTTCTTGCCCGATTCCAGTGACATCTTATGCTGTTCTTGAACTAGTTGCATGGTTCGATATAGTCTTTTGATTTGTGCCGAATACGCCGGGGCACTTGCCAGCTCGGAAAGCTCGTCATATTCTTGTTCCTCGTAGGCTTCTTCTTCTTGTTCAGTCTCTTGTTCCTCGACGTCGACTTCTACCACTTCTGGTCTGGTGGGGGCTGCTGTTGTTGTCTGGGGTTGTGGTTCCTGAGCTTCCGTCTCGAGATTAGAGTCATAGATCAGTCTAGCCACTTCTTCATCCGTGAGATCGTTGAGAGTAAAACCTTGTGGGAATTCCAGATCTGATGGGACGGGTGGAAATACCAGATTAGGTCCATCTGTGCTTGGTCTTGGTAGCCGGATTGTGAATGGCCTAACGCGTCGTGTCTGGGGAGGGGTAATTTCGGGTGTAGTGGTGGCTCCCCTTGGTTGAGCACAGGGTAATTGTACTCCCCCCCTCATCTTCTTTGATGGGGGACCTGCTGCTGATAGTCTTCTTTGGAATTCCTGGGCACGGGGCCATATGAGTGCCCGCTGAATAGGCACGTCATAGGCCAGACATCGGTAGATTATCTTTGTTAGAGCGCAACATCCATGAAGCACATTTTTCTGCTTCTTGTTCCACCTTTGATGGGCTAGGTGAATCTGATCAATGATCCAGTGTGGTACATTGATGGGAAGGCTTTCTGTCTCTGCCAGATACAAGCTGAACCATATTTTCTTTGGGGGCATTGTGAATCTTTCCTGGGCGGGGAAAGCAAAATGTTGCATGACGGTCCGCAGGTGTAGAGCGATGGTTGGTGTCATCGCTACCATATCCTTCAACTTATTAAGATCTTTGTGTTTCATTCGACCTGGAACCATTGTTTCCTTTTCCGTGGGGATGTGCATGCCATACATGCCCAACGCTTCTCGTACCAGATTAAGGGTCAGCTTGAATCTTTTAAGCTCATGACCCGGCAGCAGTGAGGGCAACACAAAGGTGCTGTCGCCTCCCTTGGCCCTACTTGGCGTGATGGTACTGATCAGATATGAACATCGTAAGAAATCCAGCTTTGGTAAGTGGGCCCTGAAATAACTGTCCACCCCGGCTTTGGTCCATACTGATCGCATAACTTCGGCGTTCTGATAGCTTTCAAACTCGCGCGTGAAAAAGTGGTATCATCCCCATTTACCATTAAATTCCAATTCTGCTTCCCAGAAATAGGTTCCATTGCCCAATGGTCCAGCGACATTACTGAACCAGTGAGCGTGTTTACCTACTTGAGAAGTGTGCCCTTGAGGAGGATCCTGAATGGGGAGCACATGCACGGCTTGAAGTTCTTGCGGCCTTGCGGTGAGATGTGGCTCGAGGAGGAGCGTTTCTATGTCCACAATCTGTGCACCGGATCCGGCTTGAGAACTGGCACCTCCTGCTTCTGCCATGGCCCTGGTTGCTGGTTGGTTCTGTGAGAATATAGAACCACGTGTTAACATCGTAATGGACAGAATAAATCCGTTGTTGTCCCCGTTACAACATTAACATGAGGTAGATGGTGAGTTAGTGGTTAGTAAGTGCACGAAGACAGTGTGTGTAGTTAATGCTTGGGTAGTCCTAGGAGACTAATGCAGTTAGTAAGTGGGGATGAAGTTACAAATTGGGGTCGGGGGGTTTATTACAGGTCTTAGGCTGCCAAATGCAGTGGATGGATCTTGTTCTTGGTTTCGTAGAGGCTCTAGAGAGCTTTATAGGTGTATTGGCTTGAAAATGAGGCCTTTTAGGGACCCATTTACAAGCAATTATGTTCATGCTCATGGGCCTTTGTGTGTTCTTGAGTGTTGAAAACGAGTGAATGCTGGCTGTGCGAGTGAATGGGTTACGCTGTATAGGTTGTGGCTTCGGCGTAGCTATTTGCGCCCGCAAGCAAGCCTTAGGCACCCAAATTTGTCTTGATTGTGGGCTAGCCTTCATCGACTTCTTGGGCACCCAAATAGATTTCATGTTAGCAGAAGAATTTCTGAAAGACTTCTTATTAGTGTCGTGTTGTTGGTTACTAATAAGAGGCTTTGCCCGTGTGGTTGGCTTGAGTGCAACCGGGTGTTCGCCTTTCCGCACCCACACTTGGTTCACTTGCTGAGACATTTTGCTGCGCAGGTACTTTTGATTTCCGGCATAGGTAGTACTCTGCTTCTTTTGCCTTTGATCCACCTTTGGTTGCTGCCTCCTTCTGGCCTTTGGAAAAGAAGGGAGTTCCGTTGCATCCCTGACTCCTTTTTTGAGAATATCATTCCTCTGCAACACATAGTTTTGGACAAGAACAGCATGGTCAACTTCATGTGCACCCCTGGAGGGACCAGGAGTCTGTGCCTTTCCTAGTTCCTTGAGTGCTCCATTATTTAACTCTACTGTAATTCGACTATCATTGACCCATACCTGAAGAAGTCCACTTCTTAGGTTTAAGTTGACTGCTTGGTCATAGATCCAGTCTTGACCCAGGACAAGGGGTTCCGTGAGGTCCTCATCTTGACACACTAGTACTTTAACTGTCATTGCCTCCTCATGAATATAGAGGGGAAGTTCCACCTCGCCCATGCAAGGGGTTTCCACGCCTCCCAATCCTATGAGATATGCTTCCACATGATTGACAGTTAACTGCAACTCTTGGCAGTAAGACAACTTAACAGCACTAGTGGCTGCACCTGAGTCAATCAAGGCTCTTACGGTCCTTGCACTCTTTCCTTGTCCTATATCTAAGGTTATGAAAGGTCGTCGATCACTTATCCTATGTGAGCTTGTTCCTGCGACTTCACACATTGCCATATGATATCCTTGATATGCGTATGCATCTTGCCTAGGGTGCTCTCTGCCTTGTCTTCTTAATTTCATCCTTCTGATGCGTTCTAAAGCTTCTGCTTGAGCTTCTTCTCGAATTCGCTTTTCTTCCTCCTTGCGTTTCTTAGCAGTGTTGAGTCAACTGAGCATTTCCTCCGTGAGGGGTTCTTGATACAACTTGACTCTGCAACCGCTAATATAGTTTGGGAGAATATCACCCTCTAATGTGGCCAGTTGTACTGCTCCACTCGTGGAGATCCTATTGATGATCATAGGTCCGTAGCCTCTCTTTTCTAGCTTTCTTGCGTGTTGTTTCAGTGTATAGACTAAAACTAGATCTCCTGCTTTCAAGCCCTTATCCTTCACATGGGCATCAAAGTATGCCTTCTGTCTCTTCTTAGCTGCATATATTCCTGCAGCTGCTCTCAGTCTTGTTTCTCCTAATCGTTCAAGGTCAAAAAGTCTAGAGGAGAGTTCATGACCCGTCCATTCGTGCTCTTGTGCTACTCTCAATGTAGGAATCAAGAAGTCCAAGGGTAGCACAGCGTTTTGACCAAATACCATCTGAAAGGGTGTGGCTTGGAGTACCATTTTATAGGCGACTCGGTATGCCCAAACAGCATGGTGTAGTTGTTTGTCCCAATCAGAGCGTTTAGTGTTTACTAATTTTGTCAGTACATTGCATAAGATCTTATTGGTGCTCTCAGCTTGTCCATTAGCTTGAGGGTGATAGGGGGCAGATTTCTTATGTATTACTAAGAATTCTTGGAGTAGATTCTCAATCAACTTCGTTCAAGAAGTGAGTGCCTCTATCACTTACAAGCTCTATAGGTAGCCCATATCTTGTGAATACATTCTCAAACAAGAATTTGGCAGTTGTTTGAGCATCGTTCTTCGTCGTGGCTTTTACCTCTACCCACTTAGTTAGATAGTCTGTTGCAACAATAATGTATTCCGCATGAGAACCCTTAGTTGGGGGATTAATAGGACCTACGAAGTCTATTCCCCACTTAGAGAATGCACGTCCACCCATCATAGGTTTCAGTGGCATCTCATCTTTTCGTATAGGATACTGAGTTCTCTGACAGACATCACATCGCTTCACATAGGTATGTGCGTCCATGTGAAGGGTAGGCCACCAGAAACCTGCAAATAGTATCGCCTTGATCACCCGATCTGGTCCAAAGTGCCCTCCTGCTACACCTTGGTGAGCAGTTTCCAAGATCTTAAGATATTCACTCTCATGGACACACAGTCTCAGGTAACCATCTTTACCACGCTTATATAGATTATCACCAATGAGTGAGCAATCCAGAGCTTCTTGTTCTAAACTCCTTTTCCTAGCCAGAGTCATGTCTAGAGGGAATGCTTTCGTCCTCAGGAAGGATACTAGTGGTTCACTCCAATTTGGCACTATGGATACTTGATAAAGAGTAGCGTGTTCCACAGGTGGTTTAGTGCAGCAGATTGGGCATTCCTTGCACAACTTTTGGACATCCGCTTCCATAGTTGGCCAATGCACTCCGAATCTCCTTAGTGTTTGTAAGGTTCGTTGCTTTGAATGGTGTTGCTCTAGCGCACCTACATGTGCTAAGTGCAACCATTTATTGTACTCGTCCTCTTCCACACAACAAGCTAAGATTCCTTGATCTGTGTGCTTGTACATGCTTCCTGCCATGATGTGGTACTTTTGGGCTTTAACAACCTCTCTATTCCGTGTGTTTACTACTGGATGGTTAGGCCCGTATGTCAATACTGGCACCAATGGCTTAGCCCACTGCGGCACCACTTCCAAATTAAACAAGTAAGCATCAGGAAGGTCATCTGACACTCCTTGTGGGGCTTCTCCCGATGTGAGCCTAGAGAGGTGATCTGCTCTCAAATGAGTCCTCCCTTTCCTTACCACAACCTCAAAATCATATTCCATTAGCAAGAGAAACGATCTCACTAATCTTCCTGTATTGCATGGCTTGTTTACAAGGTATAGCAATGCTTGATGATCAGTAAAAAATTTAAACTTATTTGCAAGCAAATAGTGTCTAAATTTCTTAACTGCATATACCATGCCTAAGCCTTCTCTCTCCGTAGTGGTGTAATTTTGTTCAGCAGCATTCAACTGTCTACTGGCATAGGCAATTGGAAGATCCATATTACCTTCACCAGAAGGTTGAGCAAGTACACACCCAATGGCATAATTGGATGCATCCACGTGAACATGGAATGGCTTATTCCAATCTGGTGTGGTCAAGATTGGTGCTGAGCATAATCTTCGTTTAAGCTCCTGGAAGGAATTCTCACATTCATCCGTCCACTCAAAGTTAGTCAAAAGTCCGTACATGGGTTTTGCAATGACAGCATACATGTGTATAAATCGTCGGTAATAACCACAATGCCCCATGAAAGCTTGTACTTCCTTGACATTCTTTGGCCTAGGTAGCTCTGCTATAGCTCTCACTTTCTCTTCGTCAGTAGATATGCCATTCTTTGACACTATGTGTCCTAGAATCTTGCCTTGCCTGACCATAAAGACGCACTTTTCTAGGTTCAGGCAGACTTGATATTCTCTACATTTGTCAAAGATCTGTCTGAGTTCAGGGATATGGGTTTGTCTAATGTTGGAATGAGCACAGAGATCATCAACATAGACTTCTAAGTTTTTCCTCAGGAACTCTTTAAAAACATGGCACATCAGCCTTTGGAAGGTAGCTGGTGCATTGGTAAGCCCAAATGGCATTACTCTAAAGGCAAAAATGCCCCATTCTGTGGCAAAGGCCGTCTTATGCTGATCCTCGGGAGCTATGGCTACTTGATTGTAACCCGAAAATCCATCAAGGAAGCTGTAGACTTCCTTGCCTGCCACTCTTTCTAAGAGATGTTCTGTGATGGGAAGCGGATAGTTATCTCGAATAGTGGCTGCATTAACCTTCTTCAAGTTAATGCATACGCGCAGCTTTCCATTTTTCTTGGGCACCACAACGATGGGGGATACCCACTCGGTGTGCTCAATTTCATAGATAAATCCAGCTTCAACCAGTCTATCTATCTCTTCTTTGATCTTAGCAGCGTAATTATCGTTATATGTATAGGGCTTTTGCTTCGAGGGTTTGGCATCTGAAGTCATGGGGATGGTGTGTGAGCATATATCAGGGTCAACACCTTTCAAATCCTTGTAACTCCAAGCGAATACATCTCTGTATTCTCTTAGCAAGGCAATTAACGCATGCTCTTCTTCCTCTGTTAGGTCATGGCCTATGTATGTGCATCTCTCCTCTCCTTCTTCTAGGGCCACTACTATTTTCTTGGTGGTTTCTTTGTTATCATAGGCCTCTCCTGATTGTGCCTCTCGTTTCGACATTCTGATCATGACTCTCTTGTCATCTATCTCATACTTCTTAAAATTTTCTGGGACCTCAAACAAAGATTCTTCCTCTTCTGGGGAGACTTCTCTCTTCTTTCGTTTCTTCCCTTCTTCCTTTGTTGTCACATGTGTTGCTAATCTTACATCATTTGTAAGCTCTCCATGCCTCTGGGGTCAAAATTCTACTTCATGGAATTATTCTTCATCTGATGCAAATGGTGGGTCCATAATGATTGACTCGAGATCGGAGTCACTTGCATCCTCAAATGCATCAGGGCTAGGTTCGCATTCTTCTAGAACCGCCTCTCCCATGATTGGCTCTATGGAGAAAACTGAAATGTCATAGCCATCCTCATCACAATGAGGTGTCCATTGTTCCTCATTGATGGCTACATCCATTGTTGCTAAAATTTCTGCCCAGCCATGGGGTTCAAATTCCTCATCAGGAAAAACTACCGGTGCATAGGCTGGGTCTTGGATTGATCTATGGGTTTCTTTCGCACCTACCTCTCTGGCTTTCTCTCTCTTCTCTTCTTCTACTGCTACCTTGCACATCCATAAGTGGGTGTCTTCATGCATCCAAGAGGATCCTGACCCTATGGAATGCACCGATTCTGTATCATCTTTGGCTCTATGGATGGGATTCCATTGGATAGGAGGGACATCTCTATGAGAGTAATCCTTGAGATTGACTTTGGTCGTAACACCTAGGTGTTGCAAATACAAGGAGTTGGTTCCCCAATCCTGTACCACTTGCAACTGTCGCATGAATGGTCTTCCCAAAATCATCTCATAGGCATGATTTTTGCTAAAGTCACATATAGCAAATGTATGCTCGAACTCGACACCACAAGTGGTGAGAGTTATTCCTTCTAGCAATCCTAAGGGTCTCTCAATATGACCATCGACCATCTGCAATTTCATTCTCGTTGGCCTGAGTGCTGGCTTGCCCCAACGCTTCCATAGGGAAGTAGTGGCAATTGCAACTCCTGCGCCTGAGTCCAAAATTGCCTTGGTGGTGTACTCCTGGTAGGTGATGGGAAGATAGGTGTTCCCTTCTTCACCTTCACACATATCTCCTATCTTATCCAAGGGAATTTCTGGCACTGTCCTATGGGATCCTACCTGGGAATGAGGATTGGCTATTTCTGGTACTTGTTTGGCGACATGTTTCCATAATTCAGGTCTAACCTTGAGTAGCTCTTCTAACTTGAGATTGCACTGCACGTTAGTGTTCTTCACTACCTCTGTGTTCCTAGGTATGACTGAATCTTCGTTTCTTACCATGACTGTAGGTGCTCTCATGCAGGTGGACTTCGCTTCCCATGGGCCTGTGAAATGGGGTAGTTCTTGTAAAGAATTAGACTCGAAGTCCAATCTTTCTTGAGATTGGGTACTCTCTTGCTCTCCATAAATGGATGGGATGTCTTGTGGGAATTGGTCATGTGCCTCATCCACAAGTTCAATAGGAGGAGGGACTTCACTTTCCTTAGCCCATTTGTCTTCTTGAATCTTGCGTAGGAATTCTGGTGTGAACCGATTCATAGAAGATGATGTGTCCGGCTCCGTAGAGTTAGGCACATAGGCTTCAGGCACATAGGCTTCTTGAGCAGGAATGCTTACTCTTTCAGTTGCCTTGCCCTTGTGTTGAGAGGCTGGTTCCTTTGGTGATTGTGCCATTAGATTCTCTATTCTTTCTAAGGAGGGGAAGTTGTCTGGTTCAGTGGAATTGGCCACATAAACTTTTGATGGGGGATGGGTCATGTTTTTGCTTGCTTTCTCCCTTTCTTGATTTTTTTCTTCCTTGGCCGATCTGGCAATTATGCCCTCTAACTTCTCTAGAAGTCCATCCAAGTGTAATTGCGTCTTGGCTGAGCCCGAGTAATTGAAAAGGTGACTGGCTTCAAACATAGTTTGAGCCAATGCTACCATTTTCGTGCAAAGCTTGGTTCTTTCTATCTCTAGGTTAGCTCTAGGGTAACACTTGTCGTGATCTGTGACATTTGGCCCTTCTTGAATTCTGGCCTGATATGCTTTAAGCCTCATGTCTATGTCTTCAGGAGTGGGATCAGCTAATACTGATCCTACTCTAGGGGGTGGTGGAATTGTATGAGGTGGGTTGGAAGGTGGCGGGTCGGATGGCGATGGGAATGGTGGTGATAAGATAGTGTGAGAGGGAGTTTGAGAGGTGAGTTCAGTTATCCTGGCTTTGGTTTCTCTTATGCTTTCCTCAAGTTCACTCATCTTTTTAGCCCATTGTCTCTTCATTCTTTCCCGACTATCTTTCCATGCTCTAGTCCTTTTCTTTGTTATGCTCTCGGTTTCACTAGTCTCTGGGTTCTTATCTTGGTTTACCCCTTGATTCTGCTGCAATGCTTGAGCTCTAGTGACTACCTGTACAGGAGCAGTGGAAGTGACACTTCCTGTGGAATCTACCACTAACCCAATAACATTGATAGGCGTGATTTTTGGCATATTATTGGGGTTCTTTGGGCAATCTCGTAAGAGATGCTCTTTTCCACAATCTTGGCAAAAGCCTTGGATCGTCACTGACTGGTTTTGTGTAGGTGGAGGTAAGGGGCAATCACGAATGAGGTGATCTCCTTGGCATCGGTAGCACGGTCCTCTTGGGAACGGAGGTCTTACTTGCCTAGGTTGAGGCCTAGGGTTGGGGTTTGCATACATGACGTTTGTGTAATCTAACTCCCAACTAGGTTCATTTGGCTCTTCGCTGTAATAGGACTCACCATGTTCTGGAGACTGCATGTAGTAAGCCTGGGGACTATCGACATGTGTAGAATCAAAGCTATGGTCACTAGGGTCACTTTCAGAAAGCAAGGGTGTTACAGGAACTATAGCTCTATTCAGGTTTTCTTCTCCAACAGCATACTTTACCGGAATCACATTAGCTGGAGCTGGGGGTTGTTGTGCTAGCACAGGCTGAGGCCTTTGTTGGTTTTGATAGGGTTGGTAGGTTTGTTGAGGCCTAGCATATGGCTGAGGTGGGTACTGGTTCTGGTATCTTCCTTGTTGAGGATATGGCTGTGGGTACGTCTGCCTAACGGTTTGCTTATTGTAGGGGCAATCTTGCGCGGTGTGATTGGTGTACCTTCGTTCTATGGTGCAGTACTGACTACTAGGATTAACTTGGGGTTGGGCCATAATGGGACAGACATTCGCCATGTGGTCGCCGCCACAAGTATAGCATCTTTTCACAGGGGCAAACCTTGGGATTTGTTTGCTAGTTACACCTAATTTCTGAGCTACTTTCTCTGCAAGTTCCTCGATTGATGTGGATTGCGTGGAAGAGAGGTTAGAGGCACTATCCGAGTCTTTGTATATCTTGGAAAGCTCTAACTCCTCCCCTAGGTTGTCCTCAATGTCAATACACATGCGTACACACTCTTCTATGGTCCTAGGGTCCTTCAAGTACACATATGATCTTAATTTGGTACTTAGCAATCCATCCAAGAATAAAGCCACTTGCTTGGCTGGTGTGGGTAACTCCGAAACAGGGCATCTTTCAAGATATTGCCTAAATCTCCTTCCTATAAGTCTCACGGTCTCTTGCGGGGTTTGCTTGAAGCTGTGAATCAGCGAGGAGGTATTATGCCTTATGCCACTCTTAGAGAATTCAATAATGAAAGCCTCTAGGAGTTGTTCTATGCTCCTGAACTGCCTCTCATTTAGTGGCTGAAACCATGTCAGGGCAGTGTTCCTAAGGGTCAGACCAAAGGCATTGTGCTGCGTGAATAGATCCTCCACTTGTTCAGCTCTCAGGACTTGCCTAAACTCAGCCACATGATCGTATGGATCTCCAGTGCCATCGAAGTAGTTCTTCATGGACTTAACTAGCTGAGTCGGTCTCAAAGTCCTTGTGTGCTCTCTAGGTCGTGGTAGAGGGAACTCCTCCGCATTTCTTTGATTCGTATGAGCTCTAAGTATCTCATGTTCTACTCTATTCGTTTCCATCCTCGTTCTTTCTCTGCCCACTGGGTTGGCAAAGCTTACTTCCGGCCTTTCTCTATGTCTGTCTCTTTGCATTCCATGAGCTTGGGATGTTCCAGCTCTAGGGTGACCATAGGATACATTCGATCTTGGTTGGGGAAAAACGAACTCACCCTTCCAAGTGTAAGCATGCCTATCATTTTCTGTCACCACAAAGATCCTCTCCGAAGCGTGATCTAAGTAGGTCACTCTGCCTGGGCTATCAGGATCCTTAAACTCATAGATCATGATTGTCCCTATATCGGTTGGCTGATCAGATTTATACCTCCAAAAGGCTTCGTCAGTCTCTCGATTGAGAAGCAGATCTATGCTCTTGTTGTCTTGGGGCACCCACTCAGGTGTGATAATCCTAGTGAGAACAGATTTGCCTCGGGGGGTTCTAGGTTCTACGCCCATATTTCCTTGTTCCAAGTCACCTAAGTCCGCTTCTGAGATTACATTCCCAAATTCATCTGGCCTATCTGGGTGACTGGTAACTACGTATATGGTTCCTTCTTTGTCCAGATAAGCTCCCTTTTCAAATTTGACGGCTGGGTGCTCTAGTCCTATGGATTGGTCAGGGTTTTTAATCTGTACCACAGATCTTCCTAGGCCATCCTCATAGATGCTGGCACCTAATCGGTTGGTCCTAAGGTATTCCAACTGTGTTTTGTAAGGGCCTTCTACCCTGTACAAGTATGGCACACCTGAACTTCCCGTAGGTCTGTCCATGCCTTGAGACATCTCTGATTCACTGGTATCCGAGCTAGGGTAATGCGAGTGGTGGCTCAACTGCTGGGCCCAAGACCTTGCAGTATGATTGACACTAGCCTCTGAAGACCTAAGGCTTTGTCTCTCTCTTACTAGGTGTCGTCCTGATCTAAGGTTCATATGGCTAACTGATTAGCCCAATTTTTCCAGGTACAACCACGTTTCTGAGTCCTTTTGTATCAGTCACTTGGTTCTTTTTATGTTGATTATCGTGTCTATACTCTTGTCTGATATCACGTCGTTAGGAATACTTGAGTTTAATTTCGCATTTGAGTTTGGTCGTTTCACGTTAGGTTCTTTTCCTTTAAAGTTGTCGTTCACACACACACAGGTTATCTCTTGACTTGCACTTGATTTCTTAGATAGTCTTTGATTTATCTCATGCCTATTGTTTCCTGGATTTACTTCTAACACTACCCGCACTTAGCCTAAACTAAGAATTGACAGAGGGTGTTGCGGGTTTTCCAACCTTGAGTTCCTTTCCTTGTGGTGTTGCCCTGATGTGCCCAGGACGCGCGTTCCCAAGCTTGCACTTACTCTTGCCTTGCGTACCCTTCGCTGCTCTCAAAGGACCTGTAAAAGGCCCACTGTTAGCTCAAGACTTAAATTCAAAAGATAGAACTAATCACTTTCATTCCTGTAACACTTCACCAATTCGCACTATGACTTTGTGGACACAACTCTAGAGATCCCTGAACCTTGTTCCCCCTGGGTATGGTCAACTTCAAAATACCCTATCTAATATTCCTGATCTTAATTTAACCGTAACCAGTCGATGTTTTTGTTGTACTCCCCGCGAGCTTTCCAACAAAACAAAAATCACAGCAAACAGATTTCGTATGAGAAGGTTATGCCAGTTCAGGGTTTTGGGGCTAAAACAGGATTAAACTAGGTTAACAGGCAAACAGGAATTCTCAAGTTACTTGGGTCATGCCCTCGTAAAGCAATACTACACCCTTGTGTTTGTCCCACACTTGGCCAAAATTTAGACCACTATTTTTACCTTAAAAATTTGACCTAAATTGCCCTTCTAACGTGTTCGCAAAGTCTGTCGGTCGCGATTGACAGGTCAGTCGCGATCGACGTGTCGATCGCGATTGACAGGTCCGTCGTGGCTGTCAGTCGCGATTGACTGGTCAGTCGCGATTGACAGGTGGCCCGAATTTTCAGTCGATCGTGGTCAAACCATTGTTGACTCTGTCAGTCGTGATTGATGGGTCGATCGCGATTGACAGGTCGGTCGCGAGGTCTGTCCGTCGTGGTCAAACAGTCGTTGACTGTGTCGGTCGCGATTGACAGAGCCGTCGTGGGTTGTCAGTCGCGATTGATGAGTCGATCGCGATTGATGGCTCGATCGCGATTGACACGTGTCAAGCGTATGGTCAGTCGGTCGTGGTCAATCGGTCGTTGACTCTGTCGGTCGCGATTGACAGAGCCGTCGTGGGCTGTCGATCGCGATTGACAGGTCTGTCCGTCGTGGTTTGTCGATCGCGATTGACAGAGCGATCGCGATTGACAAAAATCTGTGGAATTTCAAAAAACTAAACACATTTTTGGGAAGCTCTAGGCCTGTAGATCATGGTTTTGCACTTTGTTTGGTAATTTGAGCGTTTTTTCTGTCGGTCGCGATTGACAGAGGTCGGCGACACACAGACAGTTACTTCGAATTCCGTACCTGCACAGAGTGCTGGGGACGATGATGTGACCTGTACCTGCAAGACAGCTCAAGAAACATGCAAAAACAGCACATGCAATTTCGCTCTCTTGCTCTCTCTCACAAGTGAAATGAGGGAAATGAGGTGGAGATGGGGATATAGTCAAAAAACTGAAATTTTCGCGAAGATGGAGATGGAGGTAGGAGATGGTGATGATCATCGATGATGGTGAAGAAAAAACTAGAAAATAGATGAAAGTGAAGAGAATACCTACAACTCCAACGCGTCAACTTTACGTCTTACCATCACACGCTCGTCCTCAAAGCTCGATCCCCGACAACGGTGCCAAAATTTGGTGTAGCTCAGTGATGAGTAGCACCTCCTTTAATGTCAATCCGGGAAGACGTGAGGATGGTATGAAGACCTCGAGCAAGTGGCGGCACAAGTGCGTGAGTGAGAAGCACACAAACATGCACACACATACACACACACGCGCACACACGGCAAGACAAAGAGTGAGAATCAATGGAGTTCTTAGATTACTTTCAAAAAGCTCTTACAAGTTCGTTTCAATTACAATCTGACCTGAAAAATGAGCTCTCTAGCTCCTTTTATAGTTTTTGACTAGCTTTGGCCCTGTTCAGACCTAGTGTCCGGCCTAGTTAAAAATTAGGTTCCAGGGCTTATTTGAGGGCTCAAACGAGATCTAAAAATTACGAAAATTGGCAGGTAGATACTTCTAAAGCTCCTCAAGCTCAAGGACTCCTTGGCTTGCACAAAATGGAGCTACAAAATTATGAAATGGTATTTACAATGGTGTTTAGTGATGAGAATCACTTTTAATTGGTGTAAGGGTTTTTGAAAAGTTAAAGGGTTGCCTAAGTGCTAGATTTGCGTGAATGCTCATACTTGCTTCTTCATGAGGAAAATTATTGGCCTATTTGCCAGATCTTCTTTGACTGCCATGTCTGCCTATGCTGTCCCTTCGCTCTGACTCTCTTCGTCTTGTGGCTCCTTCGGTTCCCTGACTGCTGCCAACACCTTGCTTGTTCCTTAGCATCCATTAAAGTTGCAGGTCTTGTGAGGCTGATATGCTTCTGTGCCGTAGGATCTCTCAATCCCGAAATGAATCTTCGTTTCAATGTCTCATCGTTCGGGCATTCACGCCCATCTTTCTTACCAACGTTTCCATTCTCTGAATGTAGTTATCGATGCTCTCATTGACTCCCTGTCGCAAATAATCCATCTGTTGGGCCAATCTATCTTGGAAGCCTTGTCGTCGAAACTTTGCCAAGAAGGCTTCCTTGAGCATTTGATAAGTTCCACGCTCTTGTGGTGTCAGATTCCCATACCAATTGGCTGCCTCATCACGGAGAATAGCTGGAAAAATTCTCAACCTTTGATCCTGGTCAACTACATCATTGGCCTCACAGGTAACCTCAAACAATTGGATAAAACTATCTGGATCTTCGTCCCAAGTACCTGAGAACTTGGTGAAATCCCCCAAGTGAACCGAAATCCGCTGAGCCATTTCGAACAGAGGTGTGATGTCAATATCACTTTGATCCCAGAAATTTAGTGCTCGTGACCTCAGGATCCCTCCTTCAAACTTCCGCACTTGATTCGCGACTCTCCTACGGGAGTACACATTGCAGATTCCTTCGAGCCAATCGAGGTCCACTCACCTGGCGGTTCCCACCTTCTCCTTTCTCTTTCAAGGGCTCTTCTCTGAGCGCGTTCCTCTCTCTGAGTTTGTGTTGCTCCTGACGATGAGCTCCCCTCGCTCATGTACTAGATCTTGGGGTCCGCAAGCTCGGCCAACCTGTGGCGCTAGGCGAACCTATGGCACTCTCTTATAGAGACGTACCAAGCTAAATTCCCGGCAAATGCACCAAAATGTTGGGTTCCTAAGCCCAAGGAAAAAGTGATTATACGAGACTTTATTTTGTTCAAATCCCTCGGAATCGGTCCAATTGGATTACTTAGAGCCCGTAATTATCCCTCGAGGAATCCTTCTTTTGTATATGTACTAGTTCATATGCTTCCCGGCAAACGCACCAAAATGATAAATCTCTTAACCCCAAGGAAACAAACACAAGTATTTGCTTTTATGTAGTGAGAGCTTGCTCAACTCGCTTGTACAAGCCGACTTTCTCTCGTTTGCGTCCTCGATTGCACTTGAATGTTTTTGCCGAGGAGATGAGAACACAGACCCTAATGCATATGCACTCAGAGATCCACTTCCCAATAGTACCTCTCGCGATTCCCCTCTTTCTCACTCGATCTCACACTTCTCTTGTACACACATATATTCCCACACATTTTCCATCTCTCTTTCCCTTTCCTATTGGGATTCTAATGCTATATAATCTTCAAGAAATGCATAAACCAGAAGGAAGCAACTAAAATAGAGAGACACAAACTGAAACCGATTGACCTCACTAAAACATTCCTCCTTAATGCAAACTACGCAGGCTAAGTTGGAACCAAAGATTTGGAGATAACAGTTTTTTTTTTTTCACTGAGACCGTCAACTTCTAAATGAAAATCATATGATAATGCCACTAGTCTTTTTTGAAGGGAACAAAACGTCACGTTTACCTTACATCTCATTCAAAAATTTATGCAAGCAAGTTTTCACTTTTCCTACTTTTGCATGCTTGCCGTTACTTCCTTGAACAGGAAGTTATGCAAGTTCCATTCCAGATCATGACGTGAAAATCTTCTTTTTCACATCACAAACTCATTACTATTTCAAACAATATGAAACTAATACATGAATTTTGTCAAAAAAGGTAAATCAATATGTCACGTGACAATGGATGGAATCCTACGATTTAGTTCAGTTCCCTATGTTTGGAAGCATTGAACTATATGCCTTCTATTCTTCGCATTTTCACAGAAGTATTTACACGAAATGATGAAGAGTAAAGATCAAAAATCAAGAGGAGCTTCTGACATGAGCTACCTGTGCATAAGTTATTCGAGATACTTTCCTGCACATACGCGGATGAAGCAATTCATGTTAGCACCTTCACAGAGTTCCCAGGCATCATCTCATGCACATATTTATCATCGCACGCTCACTTTTTTTCAACATTTCAATGTACAAGATTGATAAAAATAATGCATAGTGAGGTACATTCATATGAAGCTATGACTGGAATAATACAAACTGTAAGGAAGTCAAATTGCACATGGCAAGAGCAAACCTTAAACTTTTATTTCATTGCGATGCGATCACGCGAGATTGGGCAGAAATGTCAGTTGCTTTATTTTCTTTGTTGTTGAAAATGTCTTCAGCAGCCAACATTCTGTTGTTCTTTTGTTCGCTTCTTCTTCGCACAAATAGCAGAGTGTGAATTCAGCCTCCAACGAACCTGCAAACACTTTTCCCTCAATTAACTTAAGTACTTATTGCTTCAACTCTGCTTCATTACTCTTCTGAGATTTCACGATTCTTCATCTTTGAACTTTTCTGATAAGAGTCCTCAGCATTCGATAAAACATCCAGCCATCATTTCCATGTTCTTTACCACAAAACAAATGCCTCCGCTCTCCCTGTACGTATCTTCTTCACTGCATATCTGAGTGTGCATACGGAGATACACACATCTCCCCTTCCATCCTGCACTGTTCATGATGGGAGGCCTTGCTTTTCTCTATTCTCCCCGCTTTTCTTCTCCTTTTCGTCCTCTTTTCCTCTGTCAAGTTGATGCCGACCCCCTCAACACATACCTTTTCTTGCTTCCTCTATTCTCTGTTCTTCCTTCCCTCACTCTTCCCAACCACAGTCTGGCGCTACCGTACTGCACCACAAATCAAATCGTGTCCCCCTAGCTATGCGTCAAAGACGATTTCCATGTCCTGCCCATAAGAAGAATTGTCGAGCACCCCAAAACTGTCAAAACTCCCTTTTTCCACGACGATGCTTCAAGGCATCTACAGAAGACCATCCGCCCTCTATTTTCCTCTACTTGAGCTGTCGCTCTTTAACACATCTACTGAGCGTGGATGCGATTGGACATAGCAGTAGATAAGGACAGAGAAGCGAGTGAAGACAAGATCAATCAGAAACTACAAATCATGAACTATCGCTGCTCCTCCTCATTGCGGAATGAGTGTGCCCTGTCAAATCCAAAACTAAGAGAGAGCATCCCCACATTTCGAGAGCCCCGCCCTTTATCTGTTCGTAAAAAAAACGAGAGGGAGAGAGCGTGAGATGACTTTGCTCCTCTCCTTTTTGATAAGGCCCTTATCCCCACGCACTCAAAATGTGTTAAGTGCAGTTTGGCATGCGGCCCTGATCACATTTCTCCACATCTCTGAATTTTTTTCCAACGATGTGTCAAAGATCAATTTCCGGAAATCGGTCAAGCGATTGTATTTGATGTTTGATAAGAAAACATCCCCCCTGAAACAAAGCCGTTTCTAATTTCCTTTGCACATCAATATTCCCTATGTTCTTAGGAGGCTTCTCCATGATCAATCCCTTTTCTCCACATCCCTGCAATCAATATCTCCACATGCTTCTCATCAATCATCACATTCATTCTTCAAGCACCTGAAATCAAACGCATTTTCCTGCCAAATAGAACCACATTAGTGCATAAAAACCAACCATTTTCGGAGCTAACACCCACGTTAAGGATAAAGGTTTGAAGGCAGGTGACCTAGTACTAGTATATACTTTGAAACAACATGCGAGGAAACTAGAGAAGAGAGGCTATGGACCCATGATCATTAATAGAATCTCAACAAGTGGAGCAGTGCAACTAGCCACATTAGAAGGCGATATTCTCCCGAGCTACATAAGCGGATGCAGAGTCAAGTTATATCAGGAACCTCTGACGGAAGAGATGCTAAGTCGACTAAACACTGCTAAGAAACGCAAAAAAGAAGAAAGACGAATTCGAGAAGAAGCTCAAGCAGAAGCATTGGAACGCATCCGGAGAATGAAGCTGAGAAGACAGGGTGGAGAGCAACCTAGGACAGATGCATATGCAGATCAAGGATATCATGTGGCTATGTGTGAAGTTTCAGGTATCAGCTCTCATAGGATAATTGATCGACATCCTTTTATAACCTTAGAGATAGGACAAGGAAAGCGTGCAAGGACTGTAAGAGCCTTAATTGACTCAGATGCAGCCACTAGTGCTATTAAATTTTCTTACTGTCAAAAGTTGAAATTAACTGTCAATCCTATAGAAGCATACCTCATAGGATTGGGAGGTGTGGAAACCCCTTGCATGGGCGAGGTGGAGCTTCCCCTCTACATTCAAGACGAAGTAATGACAGTCAAAGTACTAGTATGTCAAGATGAGGACCTCACTGAGCCTCTTGTCTTGGGTCAGGACTGGATCTATGATCATGCAATCAACCTAAACCTAAGAAGTGGACTTCTTTAGGTATGGGCAAATCATAGTCGAATTACAGTTGAATTGGAAAATGAGGCACTCAAGGAATTAGGTAAGGCACGAACTCCTAGTCCCTCCAGGGGCGTTGACAATGCTATTCTTGTCCCAAACTGTATGATGCAGAAAGAGGATTGTCTCAACAACAGAGTCAAGGATAAGACGGCACTCCCTTCTGTTCCAAAGGCCAGAGGGATGCAGCAACCAAAGGCAGATCAAATATAGAAGGAGCAGAGTACCGCCCATACTGGAGGCCAAAAACACGTGCGAAGCAGAATATCTCAGCCGTTGAAACAAGTGTGGGTGCAAAAAGACGAACACCTTGTTGCGACCATGCCAACCCCACGGCCAAAACCTCTTATTAGTAATCAACAACACGACACTAATAAGAAGTCTTTCATAAATTCTTCTGCAAAAGTAAAGCCTATTTGGGTACCCAAGAAGTCGATGAAGGCCAGCCCACAATCACGACAAATCTGGGTGCCTAAGGCTTGCTTGCGGGCTCAAATAGCTACACCGAAGCCGCACCCGGTACAACATGTTTCACTCACTCGAACATCAGATGCCCATGCTTATACATCACGCGCGGGCACATATTCTTCCATGAGCACAAGTAGAATCACTTGTAAATGGGTCCCTAAAAAGCCTCATTTTCAAGTAGATACCCCTCTCAAACTCTTCAGAGTCTCCACAAAATCAAGATCAAAGCCCATCCATTGCATTTGGCAACCTAAAACTCGTAATAAACCCCCAGACCCCAGTTGTAAATCCATGCCCACCTACTAACTACATCACTCTCTCACTACATCATTCCACTTAGCTTCTAGGTCTACCCAATTCTTAACTACACGCACAAGCACCGAGCACTTAATAGCCTACTAATCTCTCTCGAACCTCATGTTAATGTTGTAATGGGGACAAAAATGGTTCTATATTGTCCTTTACAATGTTAACACCTATTTCTATATTCTCACAGAGTCAGGAGGCAAGAAGTAACATGGCAGATACGGCAGGAACTAGCTCCCAGGCAGGCACCAGCCCCCAAGTCGTGGACATTGAAAGTCTTCCCGTTAAGGAGGAATTAAAGGAACACCCAGTGGCATTGAGGGAATTACACGCCATACCGATTTAGAATCCTCCACAGGGGCACACAATGCCGGTCAGCAAAAACTCACATTGGTTCAGTGATGTGGTAGGATCTCTGGGTGAAGGCACTTACATGTGGGAGGCCGAGATAGAATTCAACGGGCGTTGGGGCAGGTATCACTTCTTCACCAAGGAATTTGAGAGACTGCTGAATAATGAAGGACTGAAACCTATATGGAAGAAGGCGGGACTCTACGATTACTTCAAATTCCAATTGCTAAAGCCCGACTTTCTAAGATGCTCATATTTGATTAGCACCCTCACTCCGAGCAAAGACAAAAAGGGATACATCACCTTTGTCCTCCCATCTCTCACAAGGGGCAATGAGCTGAAGCGCTTCAGGTTGACTATCAATTTGGTGAGGGAAGCTCTGCACATTCCTATGGAGAAAGAGACTATGGTCCCTAACAATATGAAGAACATGAATCTGACGAAATTAAAGGACTTGGTGGCAATGACACCTACAATTGCCATTCACTTGCGAATGGTCATGCAGCATTTTGCATTTCCCGCTCAAGAGAGGTTCACAATGCCACCTAAGAAGATATGGTTTAGTCTATACTTGGCCGACGCCTTCGATTTGACAATCAATATGCCCCACTGGATTATCGACCAAATCCACTTGGCTCATCAAAGGTGGTATAAAAAACAAAAGTCTGTACTCTATGGATGCTGTGCTCTCACCCGGATTGTGTATAGATGTTTGGCTTATGATGTGCCAGTGCAGAGGGCATTAATTTGGACCAGGGTACAGGAATTCCAACGTAGACTATCAACCGCAGGATCGCCATCTAAGAAAATGAGAGGCGCAGTTCAGATGCCCTGTGCACAACCCCGTGGTGCGACATTGACACCAGAGACAACTCCACGACTTCCAAGGCGGGTACAACCCTTCACTATCAGATTACCAAGACACAGCACTGATGGACCGAATCTGGTGTTCCCACCTGTACCAACCGACCTAGAGTTTCCTCACGGATTCACATTAGAAGACCTAACTGATGAGGAGGTAGCCAGAATAATCGAAGTTGTTAACGCGGAAGTCGAGGCAAAGCAAGCTAGTGGACAACAAACTGCTACAGACCAACCCCATCCCAGACAACCAGAGGTCGTCGATGTGGAGGGTGAAGAAGAAGAAGAACAAGAGGAGGAACATGATGGACAATCCGAGGAAGAAGAGCAGGAATATGATCAAGAAGCTCTGCAAGTACTTGAGGGTGCCCCGGCTTATACGAAGGAATTGAAAAAGCTCTATGATACCATCAACAGGGTTCAAGAGCAACATAGACTGTCCCTCGCAGCAGGAAAAGCTCTCATGAACCAAATCCTTGAGGAGGAAGGAGTAGATGAGCAATACCGCACCACACTTGATATGATATCTGATGCTTTAGGAGTACCTGAGACGGTGCATAACGCCCTTGCACAAGCACGAAGAACGAAGCGAAGATACGGCAGACGTCCCCCTCGATCAGGAAAACAGATGAATGTATTAGTATCAAAACCACAAGGCACATCCACAACCACGGGCACAACACACACCGTTCATGATACTGAGGAAACCCATACATCAAGTGCACCTCCGTCACCCCCTTTGCCACCCTTGCTTCCAACTCCACCACATTCACCTCCCACAACCAGTGTAACCACTACTGTCACCGCCTCCGAGTCCACTACCCATACCGAAGCGCAGACCGTCAGTCAACCCACACAACCCACACACCCTATCTCCACCTCTCTTGTCTATACGGCTACTGACACAGTAATTCTAACCGCAGCCACGGAAAACCTCATTCCCCCGATCACACTTCCTGGTAGTTCGTATTCACAATTGCACACATCACTGTACACTTTCACCACTATCACCGCACTCACAATTCCCATGTTCACAATCACTCCCACCACTGCATCCACTTTTGATTTTATGGAAATATCACCCACCTCCGCACCTCTCCCTCCCCCCATACACCCACCATCTCCCATTCCCCCACCTCCCACTTCACCATTTTCCAGCACCGCATCCACACTCCCCTTCCCCTTCCCCTTCCCCTTCCCCTTCCCCTTCCCTTCTGCATTCAACACCCTTCCCGCACCCACCCCTATTAATAATGTATTTAATAATATGTATCAGTGTATGTCTCAACTACAACAGCACTACCAGCATCTGGATAACCAACATACGAGACTCTTTCGAAGCCATGAAGAACTTCAAGTACGATTCGTTGATCTAGAAAGGGAAAAGCGGCTACTACAACAACAGTATGTCACCTTACAGGAACAACATGAGCAGTTAGTAGCCAATCCACCCCAGTCAGATGCAGAAGAAAAACAACAAATGGATGATCTGCTACACTCCCAGATAACAAAGAATCTCAAGCTTCGATGCAACTTGGCCCTCTTACGCAAACACATGTCTACTGCACTCGAGGAGAATAAACGACTACAGAAACAAAACGAAGAAAACTTGGAAGCAGCCATGGAGGGTTCCCCACAGGAAATCGAACCAAATAGATTCAAGGCCATACCCTCAGCGAATATGCAAATTGTGTTGGAAACCCATGCCGACCTCTTGGAAGCCCATGCAACATTAGAAAGAGAAAGAGATGACCTATTAAAGCAGCTGGCAACCCAACATGAGTCACCAAGCAAAGTCACAACCGCAGTTGACACGTCTGAAGAAGTCGAAAAACTCAGAGTAGAACTAGAAGAATTACGAAGTAAAGTCATGCAATACGAGCGTCAACCCTCTCCACTTGTAGAGCCCGAGCCTGAAGACTTAGTGCCAATTGAAATAGAGGAAACCTTCGAAGACCCATACGTTCCCATGCCTGCACCAGGGGGCAAGCAAACAGAAGAGGGCATGGACACCATCGAGATCGAGGCTCCTGAATGGATGCAGAGGTTAGAGAAAGTGGTCACAACCCATGATGACAGAGTGGCAGTTCAGATAGCGTCTATGTCACGTTTGGAAGAGGTAGTCATAAAATCGGATTACTTTAGAAACCTCTCCCATCATAGGTGGATCGGCACATCCGACGATTTGTATGTTCCTTTCTGTGTCTTAATGGCGGATTACAATGCTGAAATCAAGCACGACACCTCAAAAGAACCAACCTCGGCTACACAGTTTGCACCGGACGACATCCCAGTAAGTGCCAAGCAGGGAAATATACACCAACCTACGTGGAGGATTCGTCTGCTAGAAACCTACCCTGAGATGGTAAGGACATGGAATAACATGCCTTTGTATATCAAATACAACCCATGCTAATGCCCTGTATTTCGAAGAAGGTCGTGGCCGGAATACACAAAAACTGTACTGACAACCAAAGGATGTGAGAAATGGCTCAATTATGTCTACTTAGCACCACCTAAAGGCCAACCTACCATAGGATATATGATTTCGACGAGTCGGCATTGGGGGGTCCGATTCAAAAATGTACCAGATGTCATGGCCCAAATGTGCCTTAAAATTCTTGAACTCATGTTGGTCACCTTCAGGACCTTCAAGAATGTCAAGGAACCTCATCTGTCAGCTCTTGGATTTAATGAAGGTAATCAGGACCTTGTCTACGACATGAGCACCACACCATCTATTAATGTTGTATATGCATGGCATGCGCGTATAAAGTATCTACCAGCCTGCTTCAAACAGACGTTTGAAGAAATGTTTGTCACGGGATTCTGGGAATATCATTCAGAGATATTCATTCCCATACCATCACATTTATTGCAGTTGTTTTGAGTGGAACAAGCTCTCCATTCAGAAAAGTTACGTATACCACATCCAGAGGTTCCCGGGCCGGTAGATTGGGATGCTCTACTCACTGACTTGGCCAAAGGATTGAGAATTGCAGAACATCACTTAGCACAAGACGTTGTAGAATACTACATCCAACGACCCACCCAACAAGGGTCTGTCAGGGACGACAGACGCGAGAGAGGGGGGGTGTTGGAACTGAAGGACTCACAAGGCAAGGAAGCTTACGAAGGGAGTCAGAGAGAAGAGAAGGCACAAGCAGACAGAGTAGTCAACGACGATCTGGCAAGTAGGCCAATATTTTTTCAGGACACTAAAGCATATCAAAGAGGTGGACACACAAGGAGAAGGAGCAAGTAGGGAGCTCGAAAATGTGTATGTCAAATTGTTAGAAGAAATCCCTACAAAAATAGTGATTTTCATCACTAAAAGCCATTGTAAATACCAATTCATATTTTTCTAGCTCCATTTTGTGCAAGCCAAGGAGTCCTTGAGCTTGAGGAGCATTCGAAGTAGCTACCTACCAATTTTCATAATTTTTAGACTTCGTTTGAGTCTTCAAATAGGCCCTAGAACCTAATTTTTAACTAGGCCGGACACTAGGTCTGGACACGACCAAAACCTAGTCAAAAACTATAAATAGAGCTAGAGAGCTCATTTTTGAGGTTAGCTTGTAATTGATCTAAACTTGTATGAGCATCATACCATCCTCACGTCTTCTCGGATTGACATTAAAGGAGGTGCTACTCATCACTGAGCTACAACGGCCTTACAACTTAGAGCACCATGATCATTCTTGATGACTTGAGGTTGGAGTATTGAGTATATCTAACACCCCCCCCCTCTCCTTGTATTCCTATGTTCCATAGGATCCTCCTCAACATACTGCTCAAGATGCTACAACACATGCCACTTTCTACTCACCCTCAATAAAAGATAATGCTATATTTGTGTTGTTGTAAGGGTTGCCCACAACACAATTTCCTCATGCAATGGCACCCTCTAGCCCTCATAAAAATATCTCTTTTTGTATTTAGGAGATGTCCATATGAACACTCTCCTAAAACCCCTTTTTGATAATTCCTCTAGTCTATGGTATGGAAGCCTTTTCAAATAAAATCTCTTTTTGCACACATCCATAGATTTCCCACGTAGATTTCCCACGCTTATATTTGTATTGAAGAGGGTGGTTGGAAGGAATATTTGAAAAGATCTAGAGAGATATGAGCATGTGCTCCTTTTTGACTAGTCAAAAAGAGCACATGGGAGAATGAGCTGAGCCTATAAATAGAGGCTATTTCTTGTAAAGAGGAGGTCCCTTGGCCATGGCCTTGGCCTCCATTTTGGTAATGGAAGAAGGTGTCATTTGCTACTCTCCTGTTTCCTTGTGTGCAAGGCGATGATCTTGGTGTATGGATTTGCATGTGTGTGTGCATGGTTGGGAGGATGTTCCCCTTTGCTCCTTGTGACGTTGGCCATTGTTGCCATTGCTCCATGAGCGTGGGTGAACCTCTCCTCTCATTCTTTGCCCCAACTTGGAGAAACCTCTCACTTCCATGTGAGGCGGTTAGGGTTGTTGCTCCCCTTTTCTCAACAAATTTGGCGCCGTTGCCGGGGACGTCGGCCTTTAGCCGATGGTTTTTCCAAGTTTGCGTGTCCATACTTCGTGAGATGCACCTTGACACTTGGAGGATGATGAGTACGTGTGGCCTTCGGTGGGCCTTGGGTACCTCTTTCTTTTAATTTTTTGAGTAAGTTTTAGTTCAATTTTGATTGTTGCACAAAAAAACACCCCCTAAAACCCTTCTCCCCCCCTTTCTCTTTCACATCTACACACCTCCACTCACTCATTCTCTGGGCATTCTCCCATCTCTGTCATCTCTTAGTGAGGTTGCCGTCTTGATTGGAGGGAAGGATAGTCATCCCTCTTCGTCCTCCCTCTTTCCAAGAAAACCCTAGAAAAAAAAATATAAGGAAATAAATAGCTTCATCGGATTCCATTATCCCATATGAATGTGATATCTTTTTCAAAATTTGGACGTGCTGACGAGCCTGTGCGCATTAAAGAGTTGTTGGTACCTGCATGTGGTCGTTGGCCAAGTCATTTCCCCCCCGCATTGATTTCTTGAGGAGGGTGGTTGGAGGAGCCTAACCTCCCCATACCCCCCTTTTTTCCCAAATTTTTCGGGGTTGAGCTTCATCTGCTCCCCCTCCCGCGCCTGTGCGTTGGGGTTGAGCTTCATCTGCTCCCCCTCCCGCGCCTGTGCGTTGGGGTCGAGCTTCATCTGCTCCCCTTCTGCTATGGGCTCTCTCGCCTTTCGGAGGCTCTACGCTTGCTTTCCCCCTTCTCGGGTCTATTCTTTCACGCTGCTTCCATCGTTTCTCTGTATTCCCATTATGGGGTTGAGACCTCGTGTCTTCTCCTGAGCTATGGGTGCTGAAGGAAGCGGTGGCTTTTCTTCTCCCCACGCCTACTCCTCTGTGGGAATGCAGACGTGTACATTCGAGTTCCTGCGACGAAACACTCAAGCTTGTTTTGTCTGTTGATGTTCTCCTGTATATCCAATGGTTGCTCTCATGTGCGGGAACCCGGCTCCCTGTGCCCCTCTCAAGGTTATCGTCTACTGCTCCAAGTTCGTGTCCAGGTGTCCAAGCGCCCTTTCCGACTGCCGCAGTGTTTCGAAATCACGTTCCTTCTCTGTGTGGCGACGCCTACCATTTGGGCATGGACTTCGAATGACAAATCTCCTTGTCATGCACAATTTGGATGGCTCTATTGTATGGATGAACTCCGTCGAGCTACCTGTGACCTATCATCCGCTTGCCTTGGGGTGCAAGTGGGGTTGTACGCATGATCTCCCAAGGCTTGATAGGCTCTCAATCGAGTTCTGCTCCATGTCTATGATGCACCATCGGTCAGATTTTTGCACACCATCTCTATGTGGGGTGTTTCCCTGCAATTAGAGAGAGGCTCCCTGGTGGCTCATATTGTTGAGATAGGATGGTCGCTATGGCCAGGATGATGAATCCAGACTGGCTTGTTTTCATTAGTACTGTGTATGGCTATAATCAGCATTGGCAAGATCACCAACGTATCTTCATCTAATAAGTATAAACTTCAGAAGGCACTACGGGACTAATTAGTAGATGAATTTCTTCATTTTTGTCCAAAATTCGAAAAGGATCATTTTGATGTTTGTGCGAGAGGAAGAATGTTTTTACCTTAAATTTTGATCTTTTTTCCGCTGTGCAAGGGTTGTGAATTTTCTGACCTATCTTCTCTGCCGAGGTGTCAACTGCATGTCTCATCTTCTTCTTGCCCACCCTCAATAAAAGGGGTTGAACTTCTATTCCCCAGGTGTGGCCAACCTTTCATGCTCATTATTATGAGGTTAAGGTAAGTTGTACTCCCGCACTATGCAGTCGAGCCCCGATCACCCGTCCTTCTCTGGTGTGATCTCTGAAAGTGAGAACCGTTTCACCCTGTTCTACTCATTTGAAGTGCTCTGCACATGTTTATGAGTTTGGTGCTTAAGCATTGTTCTAGCCCTCATCTTTCTAGCAAAAGATGACTTTATTTCCTGCGCTGATTTGGGCCTTATGTTTTCTCTCCACCATTACGGTGTATGCCAAATTTTTACCTTGGGAGATCAACCTTCTTGTAATTTTGATTATGAATTTTTGTGTTGGTGTCCACCTAATAGCTATTTGTTGAGAGGATGTTTTCACGTCCAAATCCTTGACACCTTGAGGTTCCTTTTGACAGAAAAACTTGCCAGAATCGGGTTTTTGTTGTACAACTATCTCTGACTTGCGATATGTTGACCATTCTAGCAGTTGCGGCAGATGATGGTCCTATTAGGGTTGTATGTGCTTGGTTTTATGTCACTATAGATGGATAATATTTGAGTCACACTGGGTGATCTTTCAGCAGTGGCAATGTCTGGCAAGGACAGTCATGATGCTATCATAAATATCTAGTAGGCGGTGGCCTAGAACTATAGGGCAGGGCCCCACTTCTGTGGAGTCCTCTTCTCCTGACCATAGTGTTGTTGTCCGTACCATCTACATGTGCATGGGATTAATTCATGAAAGGAAATCTTGTGCCATTTTATTTTTGTTGTACTCAACTCTGCTAAATAAAAATTTTGGAGACGAAGGCTCTTTGTTGATCCATTTATGAATGATAATGTTTCATATGGTGATGTTTGTTGTAAACATGTTAACAGTAAGTATAGGCGTGCATGGATTCCCTCTTTCACTGTGGTGCCCTATAGGTTTTCTCATCTCATACATGATGGAATTCAGGAAGACAACTCTTCTCTACACTGGGTCAATTAAGAGGTCAACACCATGATGATAATATTTGTATGAAGATTGCTTCTTTAGGATAAGGTATGCTGGATGGAGAATGCAAGGAATGAGCATGGCAAGCTTACTCTGAGATGCTGAGAAAGACCACCATTTACTTCGGAGTCACTTGAAGTCATATTTGTACCACAAACTTGAAGGCCTTGTCGACATAGAGCTTGATTATTGTTTGATGGCTAATCACCACGACACAAGATCAAGAATAGGCCTGTATAGGACTGAAGAAGACTGGAGTAATTGTGACTGCTCTTCTTCAGGATGGGTCAAACATGGTGATCCAGATCATGAAAATGCTAGTCGTGAATATTGGTTTCTCCTAGAACTGAATAATTGGGGAAAAACTTGCAAGAAAGTAGTTGATGGTCCCCTAGGTCTTGGAATACATCATTGCTACAAGATGACCTACTAATACCTGTGTTGCAGGTTCGTGGAGGGTGACGCACATACACTTGTTGGTAGAGGTTTGAGTGCAAGTGTGGTTAACATGATGAGTTGGAAGTACTGGTAGACCAATCATAGGACAGATCTCTGTCTAGGACAGAAAACTTGTTCATACATGTTGAAGAAGTTGCTATGTATTTTGAAATTACTGACTGTTTGATAACAGCTTTGAATTCCTGTGATTAACCCATGTAGGTATGGCTCATGAATTACCCACTTCACAAATTTTGAAGAAAAATTGGTATGACTCAAGGCAAGGGAGTGGCGTTAATTCTTATGAAATGACACCATGATAGGAATTGTTGATGCATAGTTTATCTGACTGCTTGATGACTAGAAGGATGGATCTCTTAATACTGTGTGCAAATGAACTTTGTTGTTATTGAGGGTGTAACATACTGATCATTTACACAAAGTCCCTCTAATGTTATTCGAATTTTTGTGTCAATTTTCTATTCTGAGAACAGGGTTGGCAGGAAGGAAGGTTGTATGTGGCTCCTGGTCTTTGGGATGTCCTGCTGAACTCTATGAGGGCAGCAGCTACTTGCTCACTTTCATCATAGGTTTGGTTGCATGTGTTCACTTGTGTTAGTGGACAAAAAGTTAGTGATATGGTTGCTGTGTGAGATCGCTCTAACTAGGGTTTCGTGTCCTCTTCTCCAAACTGCGTGTTCTTCATGTTGTCTCCTTTTTTCTTTTGTTCTAGGTGGATTATCTGTGTTCAAGGGAGGGTAGGGGTTGGGATTTCCCTTGTATCCACTGGTGAATATAGTTTTGCATGTTCTAAAATTAGATCTTGAACCCACACTTGCATGCTCCAATCCTATGATTGAGGTCTAGATCCACTATCTCCATTGTTGGCTTGTGGGTACCCTTGCTGTCATAACAAATTGGTGGAATTGCTCATTGGATCTTTTGCATCTGATGCCTCACTTAGATGATCTTAAAGTAAAAATGATTGACCTTGTGGTGTGCCTCATAACAATGGATTGATTCTCTTTTGCATTATTGAGTCTTGCTATAATTACATAAGTTATGTCGGTGAGACTATGGTGTAAAGGTCAATATGTTTCCTCACTTTCATGATAATCTTGTAACAGGTCTCCAAAAGATCTATTGCAGGCTTTGTGGATGTTAGGAATTATTTCTTTTTTCACTCTATTTGCATTACAAGAATCGGGTATTACAAACCTTGGCATTATGAGGTGGAAGTATGTGACTACATTACTCAGGGATTGTATCCAAACTTCCTGCCAAAGGGAATTGAAGTAGCTGTTTTATTCCAGTTATTGTTGCCGCCAATAGGTTGAGCTATTGGATCTCTTGGTCTTGCAATAGTTCCAATTTTTAAATGATTATAAACTTTGAATTCATGACCTTGGTTTCCGGAATGATGTGTTGTATGACTGTTCTTTTGCACTGCAATGCATTTCTCCAAGCTTGCAATATTAAAGTTGTTATACACCTCCTCTCAGCAAGAACCTAAGCAATTGAAGTTAGAGAATATGCACTTCCCTTTTTATTATCATCCCCAAATGCTTGGGAGTACATTTCATTTATGAGAGTTCTGTCAAGAAGATATTTGTTATTTCTGAGCTGACAGAATTAGCAGAGTAGTGAATCGGAAGAAAGTTGGAGGTCAAGGAATGTGAGATTGTTTTTTCTCTGGTTTTACAATGAACACACACATACAGAACTTAGCATTGATTCTTCTGGACTCCTATAGATGTTCTCTTGTGAATGATGGCTCGCATTCCAGATGTGTTTGATCCAGTCATCATCTTAGCCTTGAGACTAGTAATTGCTGGATTAAATAAAATAAGTGTTTCATTACATGCCTGCACCTATTGAACTGCTGTATTAATCGTTCTTCCCCCTGTTAGATAATGTGACACTATAATTTGCAGGAATTTCTCTTGATGACTCAAAGGTTTTTTTAACCCTTGACCAAGCATGTCTACTTAGCAAAGAATACAACTGAATTTCGTGCTCACTTTCTGCTCAGTGGTTGTCCACATAACTAAATGATTAAGATTAAGTGCTTGTGACATGGCAAAAATATAAGGGACCCCTTTGGGGTTCTTGGTACTTTAATTGCTGGATTGCAGGAGTTGCTAGCTCTCCATGTGGACTTGTCTCTGGAAGAACCAGTCCTATAGGATTTGATGTCCCCTAATGTGGAAACTAAAATTGACATGAATGTTTATCTCATTACAAAATGCAGTCTACTTGCTCTTTTGTATGTCATTTCAGGTTTTGGAGTTTCTGCAGGCATTTCCAGCCTTAGAAAAGACTGCACAGTAGGAGGAATGTTGGGCTCACTGCCCCCCAAGGGGATTGTGTCGCCCAACACATTTAGACCTTCGGCATATTCTTCTTACCTCCTATGGATGATTTGCTACCATGCCTTGCAGGAAGAGAGTTGGATAAGTTGTTTGAATCTCATGAATGCTTGTAAAATGATAGGACTCATAAAGTTGCACTATTGTCTATTGATTTTATGAGCACAGAACACTCATGTTAAATTGCAAACTTGATTGACTAGGAGCATAGTATGAATGATGGCAGGAACATAAGTTAAACATGCAACTACATATTCATCTCATGCAATGCAATATGTCACACTCACTTGGGGATTACAGATTATGGCATCATTTTTTGGTGTGCAAAAATGACGTTTTCAGGAGTTCTTCTCACTAGAAGAGCAAGCCCTAACTGAAAGATGTTCCCAGAAGCGGAAACTAAACATGGAATTATAATTTTGTGGTTGCTTCTTTTTCAAAAATCAGTCTACTTGTTGTGTATGTTTTAATTTTCAGGTATTGGAGCTTTGAGTGAAGGCATGGGAAGGAGGCTGGGCTGACTGCCCCCCCAGGGGATTGTGTCGCTTAGCACTGCTGGATTAGAGATTTGCAGGCAGACGGCTTGCTGATTCAAAAGATTTGCAGCCTTGCAAAATTTAGATTGGAACTGCTGCATATTTGAAGAGTTGAAGATTCCAAACTTGGACCAGTTCGGCACTATATGCTTCTCTCTTAGCTTTGTCGAGGACGACAAAGTCTAGGAGGAGGAGGGTGTTGTTGTAAGGGTTGCCCACAACACAATTTCCTCATGCAATGGCACCCTCTAGCCCTCATAAAAATATCTCTTTTTGTATTTAGGAGATGTCCATATGAACACTCTCCTAAAACCCCTTTTTGATAATTCCTCTAGTCTATGGTATGGAAGCCTTTTCAAATAAAATCTCTTTTTGCACACATCCATAGATTTCCCACGTAGATTTCCCACGCTTATATTTGTATTGAAGAGGGTGGTTGGAAGGAATATTTGAAAAGATCTAGAGAGATATGAGCATGTGCTCCTTTTTGACTAGTCAAAAAGAGCACATGGGAGAATGAGCTGAGCCTATAAATAGAGGCTATTTCTTGTAAAGAGGAGGTCCCTTGGCCATGGCCTTGGCCTCCATTTTGGTAATGGAAGAAGGTGTCATTTGCTACTCTCCTGTTTCCTTGTGTGCAAGGCGATGATCTTGGTGTATGGATTTGCATGTGTGTGTGCATGGTTGGGAGGATGTTCCCCTTTGCTCCTTGTGACGTTGGCCATTGTTGCCATTGCTCCATGAGCGTGGGTGAACCTCTCCTCTCATTCTTTGCCCCAACTTGGAGAAACCTCTCACTTCCATGTGAGGCGGTTAGGGTTGTTGCTCCCCTTTTCTCAACAATTTGGTTGCTTCTTGTTGATCCAAGCGAAAATCCCAAATCCTAATGAAAAACAATTCTAGAAATTTATTTTCTAGTTTGAATATCTCCTACCCAATCTGAATCATAGCATCCAACCAAAGATGATCGTTCCTCATACAAAATACCATAATCTATGGTTCCTTTCATAGACCTGAATATCCACATACTTGCCTTCCAATGCATTCGGCAAGGCTTGTTAGAAATTTGCTTACTACTCTAATAGCATTTGAGATATCTTATCTACTATTGTAGATGAAAATTGCAACTAACTTCTTATATCTTTCAATACCACTAGAGTGAAGTATTATAGATAATTTTATATTGAGCTCAATTGCTCTGGAAATCGCCTTGAAATCCTCCATGTCGAATTCCCTTAAAATCTATTTTGCATACTTCTATTGAGAGATGAAAATCTTCGTCGGTTCCTACCATACTTCAAGGCCTAAGCAACACTACATTAATCATAATTTTGTTATTTCAAGTTTTGAACTCAGGGATCTTTTTGCCATGGCATAGCAGGAGTTGTGGAAAGTTGAGGATAGGTGGTCTACCTTCTTCCATCACAGACATGCCATGCACTAGACTCAAGTTGGTGATCATATTTTAGGAGAGTTCTTTTCAATGGTTTGATCACATGGTGGGATTAGGCAGCTCCACCAGATGGATGGTTCTTGTGCTATGGAGCCTAGGGAGTTTAGAGAGAATGCCACTCAGTTTTATCGCACTTTTTTATCTGAGGAGGCATCTTCTGAGACTTGGCAGGAGAGCACCCAATGTGTCTTGTAGCATGTATGACATTATATAACTGATGAGTTGCACGAGGGGATCCATCTTGCCTTCCAAGAGGTCATGGAGGGGATCATCTTTCCCAATCGCTCTAAGGGTCTGTTCTGGTTTACAAGATTAAGAGAAAGTCTGATGGTAGCATTGATCGCTACAAATCTAGATTGGTTGCCAAAGGATATGAGCAACAATATGGCATTGACTATGAGGAAACTTTTGCACCTACTTCATGCATGACTACCATTCATACCGTGGTTGCATTGGCTGCCCATCGAGGTTGGAAAGTGCATCAATTGAACATAAAAACAACCTTCTTGAATGGTGATTTGCAAGAAGAGGTCTATGTGAAGCAACCTCCTGGATTTTCTATGAAAGGTAAAGAGCATATGATTTGTTGCTTGCATAAAGCCTTGTATGGTCTCAAGCAAGCTCCACGTGCATGGTATGACAAAATACATAAGCACTTGTGTGCTCTTGTCTTCACATGTAGTTCAATTGAAAGCACACTCTATGTACACAAAGATGGGGCTGATCTTATAGTGCTTGTTCTTTATGTTGATGACATACTTTTGACTGGGTCATGTGATGCAAAACTTGACATTCTTATGGCTGATTTGCAGCATACTTTTGATGTCACTTATCTTGGCCTTTTGAGCTACTATCTTGGCATCCAGTTTGTATCTGTTGAGGGGAGAATTGTTTTGCATCAAGCAAAGTATGTCGAAAAACTACTTCAACATTTTGACTTTGAGGATAACAAGCCAGTTTGCACACCACTGTTGAGATAGGATTTAGATTCTCAATCGAGGATTCTAGTGATGGATTTGACACTTGTCTTTCTCAGCAAGCTGTGGGATGTCTTATATATGCATGCGACACAAGGCCGGATGTACAATATGCAGTTTTTGAGTTGAGTCGATTCATGCATAGCCCTGACACTAAGCATTGGCAAGTGGTGAAACGTGTCTTTAGATATCTCAGAGGCTTTTTGAGCTTAGGTCTCTTTTATGACATATATATTCAGCCATGCTTGCTTTTACAGATAGTGATTGGGCTGGTTGTTATGACACTCGCATGTCCACTAGTGGTAATTGCTTTTTCCTTGGAAACTCATGCATATCTTGGTTGAGTAAGAAGCAACCTACACTGGTGACATCGAGTTGTGAAGCTGAGTACATGGCAATTTTCATAGCTACAGTGGATTGTATATGGCTGAGATGCCTATTGATGGATCTTTGCATGGAGATTGATGTTGTTATGCATATTCTCACTGATCGTCAGAGTGCATTGGCTATTGCACGAAACCCAGTGTTTTATGCATGGACAAAACATTTTGAGGTGCATTATCACTATGTGAGAGAGTGCAAGAGATATTGATTTGGTATATGTGCTGTTAACTGTATCATTTGTTGGTTTTCGTGCACGAGCATGCTTCCAGTTTGCAGATTATATGTTGATTGCAGGTATCCTTTTGGGGTTCATTAATGGGGACTTTGCAGGTTAGGAAGGAAAGGATCATCACCTATGTGGGCATGTCGAGAATGCTCTACATTGGCTCAACAGATACAAGGGTAGTGCTCCAGATTAGCATGCAATGTTCCATTTTTTCTTCTTGAGGTTTCTAACGACCATTGGTACGAAGAAATATATATGAATGATTCGAGAGATTTGTGGCACTCAAGGTGGTGGCCTATCAAAATTTTGCTGTTTATTTTGGTTATGATCAGTCCATTGTTGTTCCACCTACTTCCATCCATTATTATGGTTGGTTGTGAAAGAAGACGTTTCAGTGCTATCGTACACCTATGGTCATGACAACAGCAGGTGGTATGGTCGCCCTTGCAAGGCAGGTGCCAAGAGTTAAAGGATAGGAAGAGCACGGGGGTGTGGGAGGTGCTCGTCAATACACACGCGGGAGCTGGATTTTTTTAATTGTGTTTGTCTTTTGGGATTTTACGTGTGTAGGAGGGCGGCCGAAAGAAAAGAATATGAATTGTCAGGGGTCAGAGTGTCAGGGGAGTGGGTGACTAAAGAGAAAAGAAGGGAAAATAAAAAGTTTCTTTTTTGGGGGGGGGGCTGTCTTTCTCTCTCGCGGGGTCGCCCTCTCGTTTGCTTCTTCTCATTTTGCAGGTATGGGAGCTCTCAGCAGCTCATGGGGGGTTCCTCAGAGACGGTGCTCTTCAACTCCCTGTCTTTTTTTCATGAGTTAGTTGAATAAGGGGAGGGAAGGTCTGGTCTTTCAGAGTGGTTTTCTCTCTCACAAAATCAACAACAGTGACGAGGAGAGGGCCGACAGCTGATCGATCTGTGGTACTACTTTTATGAATGCTACGTTGCCATCGGGGAAGCACTTGCTACACATCGTAAAGACTGCGGAATTGTATGTTAAAGGTTGGTTGCTTCCTTCCAACCTTCAGAGAATTTGCTTCCCATTTTGCTGTAGCTGTAGAGGGAGAACCTGAACCTCAAGAAGAAGAAGGGCACCCAGACATACAGGGAGATAAGAATTGAGGTAGCCTTCATAATACTCTGGTGATCGAAAAATCTTGCATTTCAGAAATCTCATTTTGTTTAGCAGACTAATCAGTTGTTGGAGGACGACCTTGGATACAAACAAGTAAACCAAGTAATAACTTTGACATGGTGCAGCACATGTATAGAGGAAGGCTACTATAAAGTCCATGGAGAATAAATAATATGGGTAAATGAGGAATCTGGGAAGTCATTTGGCAGTGGATAAGGTTGAAGAGAACTCACAAGTTTGCACTGTGTATTGGAACTCATTGTGGTATGCCTTGGAGAAAAACCATAAACGTATCAATCGACTCATTTTGCAATGTAGGGTGAGTTCTATCATTTGGCTCAAGCAAGAGCAATGGATGCCCAAAGAGAGGGACGGACTGCATATTTTGGGCATGCACTAGTCTCTACATCAATTTTCAATTGTTGATAAGGATCTACAATCAAAACTTCTAAGGTGCAAAAGAATGGAGGCACAAAGTTGATTGCAATCTGCACAATAAACCTGCAGTCTCCCACACAGAGGGGTCTTCTTTAGTAATGGATGCAAAGCCATTAAAATTAATATCAAGAGAGGAGGGTGCATCTAAAGACTGAACAAAAACCTATCAGAGAAAAAGGGAGCGAGGATCACAAAGAAGGACTTGATGAGTAGTAGCAGCTCCGCAGTTTCTTCTTCCAGGTCAGTTTGGGTGGCATACCCTTAAGCGTAGAAGGCTGGAAGAAGTGGGGCTGAAGGAAGGAGTCAGGAGGCGAAAGAGAGATGAGGTACAACTGCTGATGGGAGATCTTGGTTTCTTCAGCTCAGATAGTGGTAAGAAGAAGAATTTGGGGAAAAGTTTATGGGAACGCCATCATGGGTGGGAAAGCACGTCAATGCAAAAGGTCATCAAAGAGGGAGATTCATTTTTTGTGACTACCTGTTGGTGTAGACATTCAGGCAGATTTTTTCTTCATTATTCGTACCATTGTGCTTATCTAATGTCTCTTACTATGCTACTTAAGTCTCAAAGCAACAGATCGGCAGCACTTAGTCCTTCCACAAATCTTATGTGGTTAGCAGAGGACTCCTCTCTCTAATAGAAAAAAGAGGACGGCTGTTTCATCTTGCCACGCGAAAAGGGGGAGGGATAGAGTTGGATTTGGGCAGTAGGCCTCTCATGATTCTTGCGGGAAGGAGGATGCAGGCTCGATAGTAAGGTGCATTGATTACTTGTTCCTTAGTGATTATGTGGACCGAGGCCAACATAGTCTTGAACAATTACTCTGCTTTTGGCTCTAAAGGTTGAATATCCCTGCAATGTTCATCTTATAAGAGGAAATCATGAAGCAACAGATATTAATGCTCTTTTTGGGTTTCGGATTGAGTGCATTGAACGGCTAGGAGAAACAGAAGGGATTTTTGTATGGCGACGTGTCAACCAAGTGTTTGATTGGTTGCCCTTGGCCACAGTAATAGAGAACAAGATCATCTGTATGCATGGTGGAATTGGACGGTCCATCAGCCATGTGAGGCAAATTGAGAACTTACAACGTCCTATTACAATGGAGACTGGATTAGTGGTACTGATGGACTTACTATGGTAACGGCTTTAGCATAAAGCCCATGACATTGTGTGCTGACTTGTCTGATCCAATAGAAAATGATAGTGTAGAGGGGTTGCGACCAAATGCATGTGGGCCTGGTTTGGTCACTTTCGGGCCTGATAGGGTTCTGGAATTTTTCAAGAACAATGACCTCCAATTGATTATTAGAGCACACGAATGTGTGATGGATGGGTTTGAGCGCTTTGCACACGGGCTGTTGGAGTTAGACGTCTGCGGAAGCACGCGAATAGCACAAGGAAGAAGAAGAAGCTTGGAGCACAACACACAAGACTGAATGTATTACTAGAGAATGTACAAAGATAAGTAGCCCATTAGGGCAATAGGCGTATATACAAGCCGGGGGAAAAAAACCTCCTAAAGAGGGAAAAAAGTGCCCCGGCGGTCCTAGAGTGTTCACACACATCACTACCTAAATATATCAACAAATCCCCCCTGGGAGTGATGCGGTGAACAAGGAGCTGGCACTCATGTATAAGGAAGTGCCAAGCTATGTGGAAATCACTCCACAAAAGGAAGTAAGCCCAAAGCTTTGCGGAAAGCTTCAAACTTCTCCCTAGGCAGAGCCTTCGTGAAAAGGTCTGCAATGTTCTCCTGTGTGGGCACATATGCCAAGCTGATCTCCCCAGCAGAGAACCTCTCCCTGACATAGTGATAATGCACCTCAATGTGCTTAGTGCGAGCATGGAACACAGGGTTCCTCGCAACTGCCAATGCGCTCTGACTGTCAGTGAAGATGGTGGTGGCAGAAGACTGGCCAACACCCAAATCAGCCATAAGGCATCTGAGCCACACACACTCAACAGTCGCTGTGAAAGCTACCCTATACTCAGCCTCACAACTGGAAGTGGCCACAATAGGCTGCTTCTTGCTCAACCAAGATATACATGAGCTACCAAGCATGAAGCAAAAACCACTGGTGGAGACACGAGTGTCATAGCAACCAGCCCAATCTGAGTCAGAAAAAGCATGCAAATCTGGCGGTAGTGATCCCCCCTTGGGATAAAACAACCCAAATAGCCGAGTACCACTCAAGTAGCGAAAGATGCGCTTAACCGCCTTCCAATGCGTGACTCCTGGGCAATGCATAAACCTGCTCATCTGTGAGACAGCAAACAGAATATCTGGTCGAGTAGTGCATAAGTAAATCAAGCATCCAACAGCCTGCTGATAGAGAACAGCATCAAATGCATCTCCAGCATCATGAAGACTCAATCGTAAACCTGTCTCCATAGGAGTGGCAATAGGCTTACAGTCTTCAAGGCCAAAACGCTGCAATAATGTGTCAATATATTTCGTTTGACACAAAGCCATTCCACCATCAACTTGCATAAACTGAATGCCCAAATAGTGATGCAAATGCCCCAAATCAGACATCTCAAATGAGGCATGCAAATCAGCCTTAAAATCAGCAATATGCTTCTCAATAGGACCAGTGAGCAGCATGTCATCTACATAGACAACAATGATCAGAAGCACATCATTAGCACGCTTAACATATAAGGTGCTTTTAGTTGGACTGTTCTCAAAACCATGTGCAATCAGATAGGCATGTATCTTCTCATACCAAGCACGTGGTGCTTGCTTTAAACCATATGACGCCTTCTTTAACCTGCACACCTGGTTTTCATGCCCTTTCTGCACAAAGCCACGGGGCTGAAAAACATACACTTCTTCATGCAAGTCACCATTCAGAAATGCTATTTTAATGTCCAACTGATGTACACTCCAACCATGATGGGCTGCAAGTGCACAAATGCTCCGAACAGTAGTCATACGGCATGTAGGTGCAAAGGTCTCATCAAAATCAATGCCTCTTTCTTGCGCATAACCCTTTGCAACAAGCCTAGCCTTATACCTGTCAATTGTACCATCAAGTTTATGCTTCAGCTTGTATACCCACTTAGTGCCAATGGCCTTCTTGCCAGGAGGCAATTCACATAAAGACCATGTACCATTCTTCATTATAGCATCATATTCAGATTGCATAGCAGCCATCCAATTTTCTGAATTCTGTGCTTCATCAAAAGAAACAGGCTCATTCTCATCACAGAGACTAGATGCAGCCATAGCATAGCAATCTGATGCAAAGGAGGTACTATGAGAGCCTGAACGAGTACGATATGACAAAGGTGTATCTAATTTGCTGTCATGCAAAGTCTGCACTAGCCATTTTGGCATAGTTCTTGCCTGCTCAATAGCTATGTGAGACCTGTTCTTCCGTTCAGCAACTCCATTCTGTTGAGGTGTATACGGCACTGTACACTGGTCTTTTATCCCACGTTCAGCCAGAAATGCATTAAAATTTGAAGACATATATTCCCCCCCTCGATCAGAACGGAGGGTGCCCATTTTACATGCTGACATATTTTCAGCCAAAACCAAAAATTGTTTGAAGCACATGAACACTTCGGACTTTGCTTTGAGTGGATATACCCATGCATGCCTGGAAAAATCATCAATGAAAGTCACGAAGTAAAGGTAATTTCCAAAAGAGGGTGTCTGCATAGGACCACAGACATCACTATGTACAAGCTGCAATTTCTGCGTAGCCCGAACTGAACCATCTTTTGGAAAGGAAGAACGCTGCATTTTGCCCAAAATACAACCTTCACAAACATGTTTTCCAGGTGCCTCAAGTTTGGGCAAAGAGGACACCATTTCAGGTTTCTGCAGGCATAGCAAACTAGCAAAATTCAGATGACCAAAGCGTGCATGCCAAAGCTTTGCATCTGACATAGCTTGAGAATCTTGAACTGCACATGCCGAATCATTCACAGATCTTTCATAGTCTATGAGCTTATACAGCCCACGACATAAAATGCCAGAAGCAATAATCACATTGCCATTTGAGAGATCATGAACTGTACACCTGTCATCAACAAATTTCACAACTAAGCCAATCTTGGCTAATGCAGAAACTGATAACAGATTCTTTTTGATCCCTGGCACAAATAAAGCATCTGACAAAGTGAAAGAACTACCATCAGCAGTAGTCAAAATGATCTTACCAACTCCCCTAACAGGATAAGAGGAGTTGTTGGCGCATGTAACAGTATTCCCTGTAGGGGCAGGCTCGAGTGAAGAGAAGAAACTACACTGCGAGGTAATATGTTTGGTCGCCCCACTGTCAAAGTACCAAACATCTGAGTCTACTGCAGACATGCACTGATCATGAGAAGATGGTTCAAAACTGCAGACAGTAGTAAACGCCCATTCTTCTTCCTGCACCAGATTTGCAGACTCAGTTTTTGGTGTAGAGGCCTCTGCAACAACCATTCCAACCTCTTTCTTCTTTGCCTCTTTAGCAGCCAGTTTTGGACAGTTATTTATGATACGATCATTGCCTTTACAGTACTTACAAAACAATTTCTGCTTTTCTGATTTTTTCTCATCTTTGTCTTGGTTCTTTGAATGTGTAGCATTTGCAGATTTTTGCTTACTAGTAGAAGAGCTCCATTTTCCTTTGCCCTTCTGACTAGCCAGGAAAGCTTGATCTGCAACTCGCATAATGGACCTGTTCTGCTTGGACTGATCTTCCTGCAACACAACAGAGACTAACTCCTCAAATGATAAGGCATTCAGATTGCCTTTCATCATCAACCGAAGAGTAGAAGCAAAACTCTGATATGAGTCAGGAAGACCATTCAGAACGGTCTGCACAAGTGAGCTATCTGGTATAACCTCATCAGCAGAAATCAACTGTTCCTTCAAATCTTTGATCTTCGTTAGGAAACTGTCCATAGAATCACCTTCATTCATGTACTCACTCTCCAACTGTTTTCGGAGATAAGCAACACGAGCCTCATTCCTAGCTTGGTACAATGTGGTAAGTGTATCCCAAGCATCCCTAGCTGTTCTGTAAGAGCGTATGTGAGGAATAATGGCGCGTTTGACAGACAAAGCTATCAATGCACGTGCCTGGGCATCTCTGCCATCCCAACGAATCTACTATGCAGTAGGTGCAACAGAAACAACAGCACGAACAGGAATCTGCACAATATCATCTTCGACACCATCTTCATCAGCTCTAGCACCTCCAACACCTGTATTTGTAGTACCTGTAGTCGCAGGTGTAACAGGACGTCTTTCAACACCCTGCACAATGTTCCACAGTCCTTTTGCAACCAATACATGTCGCATCATATAAGCCCATAATGGGTAGTTGGTACCATCCAACTTATCCTCAACAGCCAACATACGGAATACATCACTACTTTCAGCCATGGCCGGTGACTAAAATACCTTGATGCAGAAAATTGATTGTATCTCAAAAAGTTGAACGGAACTGCCCAGACGAGTTCTGCTAGACCTATAGCAGACTTCGAGACGCTTAAACTGGCGAACAGAAACTGGTACATACCTTTGGCACAAAAGGACAAAATAGCCTGCATAAGCGCTATGATAGTGCGTTCGGAGGCCAAAATGAGCTCAGATCGCGATTTTGGCACCACAATGCGAAGCTGTTTTGATCTCGAAAACACCCTGAGTATGCTCACCAAATTTCGTGCGAATCTGAGACTGCAAATGGAGGAGTGTCGATGGTGCCCTAGATGAAGCGACAACCTGCTCTGATACCAATTGTTGGAGTTAGATGTTTGTGGAAGCATGCGAACAGCACAAGGAAGAAGAAGAAGCTTAGAGCACAACACACAAGACTAAATGTATTACTAGAGAATGTACAAAGATAAGTTGCCCATTAGGGCAATAGACGTATATACAAGCCGGGGGAAAAAACCTCCTAAAGAGGGAAAAAAGTGCCCCAGCGGTCCTAGAGTGTTCACACACATCACTACCTAAATATATCAACACGGGCATCTGATTACTCTGTTCTCTGCTACAAATTATTGTGGTATTGCAAATAATGCTGGTGCGATCCTGGTGCTTGGTCGAGATTTGATTGTAATACCAAAACTATTCATCCGTTGCCTCCATTAGGATCACTAGCTGGTTCTCCAGAAAGGCTTGTTGAGGACACATGGATGCAGGATTTGAATGCACAACGTCCTCCCACGCCAACACGTGGTTGTCCCCCACCATCCATTGATCATGGTTCTCTTTCTTGGATTTGATTCTTTACCTTTTTCTAAATTTAGTATATTCATGTTACACCATGCTATTGTATTCTGTGGATCTTGGTAGCATATGTTCTTTTAGGTATAGTCTTCAAACGCCACCTAGTGATAAGAATTTGGGAGTGCAAAGGTCTTTTAGCTTAAAATTGTGTAATTCTTTTGCAGACCAGTTGTGTAGTTCTCAGAACAATTATCATAGGACTTTTTGAGAGCTTATAGCATTGCAAGGCTGTTCAACATCAAGTACCTGTGATATGTTTGTGCCATATAAGCCATTTCTATTTTACATGTAGATTAAGAGATTGTACAAGTGGGCTACTTCTACATACAGGGCTATTTCTTGAATCAGAGGTATCATGAGCATATGAACATGTAAAACCCCTTTCTGGGGTGATATAGCAGTAATTCATAGATATAATGCTTTTTTGTCTTCTTTAGTTTTGCTGGTGAAGGAACATAAAAAAATTGTGTCGATGCCAAACCTTGAAGGTGGGAATGAAGAATACAAGGAAATTAAGCAAAATATAAGCGTGTGCAAGACACTTCCCCTTGGGTTTAGAGGCTAAACATGTGCCTTCATGCAAGAGATATTGATTTGGTATATGTGCCTACACAAGATAATGTGGTAGACATATTCACCAAAGCTCTTCCATGCAAAAATTTTGAAGCTTTTCGCAAAGCTTTAGGCTTACTACCTTGTGGGAGCTGATCAAGCACTCTCTATATGTGTTCACATCATTCGCTTTAGGGGGGTTTGTTACACTTATGTGTTCCTTGAGTAGCTTTGATGTGAACCTTTTCCCTATACATGGGCACTTTTTACTCTAGTGCTGGTTAGATATTCTTTCCCCATATTACCACATACTTGATACTCTCATATGTGGTGGTACTTTGTACTTAGGGATATTATCCAGCTCTAACTTCAGTTTAGTTCATTATCAATAGAGAGAGCTATTACAGCCATCATCTTCTCTATGTGTCTTGCTGCGTTTGTGCTCCTTATGTGTGCTTCTCGTGTGTCTCTCACACTTCTACACACACCCAACATAGACTATCCACCTATAAAAAGAGGCACCAAAGTATCATATACATCTTTGGAGCTAATAAATGTCTCCTTAGTTCATGAAAGTAATGGCTGAATAGCATCTTCTACAAAAACACCATCATGGCTAACTAGAATGCATTTAGTTTGTGGATGATATAGACGATAGCCTTTATCATCCAATTTTCTACATTGTTGTTCAGGCACTAATGCATATGCCAAACAACCAAAAACACACAGACAACCAATAGATGGCTTGCAACCATGCCAAGCCTCATATGGAGTGATAGACTACAACGCTTTAGTGGGACATCTATAAAGTACATATGTTGCACACATAATAGCCTAAAACCAGAAATTATGTGGTAAAGCGTGACTCTTGACCATACACCTCGCCATCTCCATGAGTGACATGTTCTTCCATTCAACAACTCCATTATGTTGAGGTGTATATGACAATGTACACTGATGTTTTATCCCACATTCATCCAAAAATGCATTAAAGTAAGAGGCCATATATTCCTCCCCTTAATTAGAACGAAGGGTGCCCATTTTACGTGATGATAGATTTTCAGCCAAAACTAGAAACTCCTTGAAGCACATAAACACTTCAAACTTTGCTTTCAATTGATATACCCATGCATGCCTAGCAAAATAATCGATGAAAGTCACAAAGTAAAGATAGTTTCCAAAAGAGGGTGTTTGGATAGGACCACAGACATCACTATGAACAAGCTATTGATTTCTAAGTAGCTCAAATTGAACCATCTTTTGGAAAGGAGGAATGCTACATTTTGCCCAAAATACAGCCTTCACAAACATGTTTACGAGGTGCCTCAATTTTGGGCAAAGAGAACACCATTTGAGATTTTTGCAGGCATATCAAAGTAGCAAAATTCAGATGACCAAAGCGTGCATGCCAAAGCTTTGCATCTGACATAGCTTCAGAATCATATACTACACATGATAAATCATTCACAGATCTTTCATAGTCTATGAGCTTATACAACCCATGACATAAAATACCAGAAGCAATAATGACTTCGCCATTTGACAGATCAAGAACTATACATCTGTCACCAACAAATCTCACAACCAAGCCAATCTTGGCTAAAGTTAAAACATATAATAGATTCTTCTTGATGCTTGGCACAAATAAAGCATCTGACAATGTAAAAGAACTACCATCAATAGTAGTCGGAATGATCTTACAAACTCCCATGATAGGATAAGAGGAGTTGTTGGTGCATGTGATAGTATTCCTTGTAGGGGCAGGCTCGAGTGAAGTGAAGAAACTGCACTGTGAGGTAATATTTTTTGTTGCCCCACTAACAAAGTACCAAATATCTGAGTCTACTTCAGACATACACTGTTCAAGAGAAGGTGGGTCAAAACTACAAACAATAGTAAATGCCCATTCTTCATTCTACACTAGATTAGCAGACTCTGTTTTCGATCTAGAGGCCTCTACAACAACCATTCTAGCCTCCTTTTTCTTTGCCTCTTTTGCAACCAATTTTGGACAATTCTTTATGACACGATCATTTTCTTTACAGTACTTGCAAAACAATTTTTTCTTTTCTGTTTTCTTGTCATGTTTGTCATCCTTCTTCAGAATTAGCAGATTTCTGCTTACTAGTAGAAGAGCTCCATTTACCTTTGCCTTTCTGACTAGCCGAGAAAGCTTGATCTGAAACATGCATAATGGACCTATTTTACCTAACTGATCTTCTTGCAATAGAACAAAGACTAACTCCTCAAATGTTAAGGCATTTGGATTGCCTTTCATCATCAAATGAAGAGTATAAGCAAAACTCTAATATGAATTGGGAAGACCATTCAGAACAGTCTGCACAAGTGAACTGTTAGGCAAGACTTCATCAGCAGAAATCAAGTGTTCCTTCAAATCTATGATCTTTGTCAAAAAACTATCCATGGAATCTCCTTCATTCATGTGCCTACTCTCCAATTTTTTTTGGAGGTAAGCAACACGAGCCTCATAACTTGCTTGGTATAAAGTGGTAAGTGGATCCCAAGCATCCTTAGTTCTTTTGCAAGAGAGAATGTGAGGTATGATGGCACGTTTGACAAAAAAGGCTATCAATGCATGTGCCTGAGCATCTCTGCCATCCCAAATAATTTGCTCTCTAGTAGGTGCAACAACATGAACAGGAATCTGCAAAATATCATCATCTCCGATGCCATCTGCATCAGCTTCAGTACCTATATTTGCAAGTGTAATGGGACACTTTTTGACAGCCTGCACAATATTCCACAATCCTTTTGCGACCAATACATGACGCATCATATAAGCCCGTAATGGGTAATTTGTACCATCCAACTTATCCTCAACAACCAACATACGGAATACATCATTGCTTTTAGCCATGGCCACTGACTAAAATACCCTAATGCAAAAAATTGACTGTATCTCAAAAATTTGAACAGAGCTACCCAATTGAGTCATGCTAAACCTGTAGCAAACTTTGAGATGCTTATATCACTCAACCGAAACTTGTATATATCTTTGGCACAAAAAGAAAAAATAGCCTACACAAGCACTATGATAGTGCATTCGGAGGATGAAATGAGCTCATATCATGATTTTGGCACCACACAACAAAGCTATTTTGATCTCCTAATCACTTTGAGTATGCTCACCAAATTTCATGTGATTATGAGACTTTGACTTGAGGGGTGTTGATGACGCCCTAGATGAAGGGGGGGACCTGCTTTGATACTTGGAGTTTGAGATTTATGGAAGCATGCAAACAGCATAAGGAACAAGAAGAAGCTTGGGACACAACACACAATACTGAATGTATTACCACTAGAATGTAAAAAGATAAGTAACCCATTAGGGCAATAGGCATATATACAAGCCGAGGGAATAAAAACCTCCTAATGAGGGAAAAAAGTGCCCCGGTGGTTCTAGTGTGTTCACACACATCACTAGCTAAATATATCACCATTGGGCACAGATTCCCAAGTTTGATTTTCCTGTAGAGCATCAATCTCTTCCTCTATGGAATTCATCCATTGAGGCTTCTTCTTTGCTTCCTCATATGATGAGACATTCTTAGAAGTTGAGTCTTGTGCTAGATATATAGAGTATTTACTAACCAATGAAGTGTCATAGCCATATCTTTTTCGCTTCCTCTTCTCTCTACTTGACCTTCTAATTGTTTGTGGAGATGATTTGGCGACATCCCTCAATTCTTGCACTTTGGTTTTGCCTTTACAGTTCCAAGAATTGATTTCTCTCCTTTGAGTCTTCTAGTCACCTTTAGAGTCACTTGATGCTTCAAGTGTATGCTCATTCCTTTTCTATAAGGTTGGAAAGTCCTCCTCTAGGTCATAAGGTAGTTTGATCCTCATTCAATCATCTTCAAACCATGATTTTCCTTCATCAAACACAACATCCCTACTTACAATGAATCCTTTGTTGCTTGGATTGTACAACCTATAACCTTTTTGATTAAGTTCATAACCAATAAAGATGCATTTCTCTATCTTAGGGTCTCATTTTCCTCTAATTTGTGAAGGTATGTGTGCATATGCAATGCAACCAAAGATCTTGCAATGATCAAGGCTAGGTCTTCTTCCATTCCATGCCTCATATGGGGTCATTCCATCTAGATCCTTTGATGGAAGTCTATTTAACAAATATGGATCTATTGATATTGCCTCTACCCATAAGTAGTTGGGGAGTTTCTTTTTATTCAACACTGACCTTGAACTTCCACAATTGTCCTATTCCTTCTCTCTGCCACTCCATTTTGCTCAAGATTGTACTAGGTGGTGATTTATCTTTTGATTCCTCTCTCTTGGAGATAAGAATCAAATTCATCAGAGAAAGATTCTCCCTCTCCATCTAACCTTAGTCTTTTTTAGGGTTTTACCTATTTGGTTCCCCACAAGAGCTAAATAGTTTTTGAAAAATGAAAACACTTCATTTTTTTGCTTCATAAAATATAAGATAGTCCATCTGCTACAATCATCTATGAATGACACATACTACCTTGATCTAGAGATTGAAGGCTCCTTGCTTGGACCCTAAACATCTGTGTGGACCAACTCCAATAGGTCTCCTTTTATGTAGCCGTTCTTGGTAAAGGGCTTCTTGTGTGACTTAGCAAATTGAAAAGCACCACATTTATATATCATATGTTGTTTTTATATATTTGGTAGTTCAAGTACACTCTGATCCCTATTGATTTGTTTGAGAGATCTTTCTCCTATGTGAGCTAATCTCTTGTTCCAAATTCATGAGGTTCTTGGTAATAGTAGGCACATTGATTACTTTGCTTAGTAAGTTCATATTACCATTTGGAATCTTCACATTATTGATCTTCTCAACTAGATGTCTTGTGCCATCCCCTCTTTGGACTTCATATCTATTTGGTTCTTCCAAATCTGACAGTAGAGCCACATTGCCTGCCACATGATTTGAGCATCCCTAGTCTATATAAAACACAAGATCATCTTCCTTATCTTCCTTCATAGTTGTGCTCATTAAAATAAGTGAATTTTCTTGAGCACATGATCATTTGTCTTATCTTCCTTCATAGTTGTGTTCATTAGAAGAAGTGTATGGTTATTGTAGTCTCTCCTTCCTTTGTATCCACCTTGGTAGTTGTTATTATATCCATATAAATTGTTGAATATTCCTCTTGAGTTTCCAGAGCCTCCTTTATTGTATACTCTTCCTCTTTTGTTCATTGGGTTCCTGAACCAATTCTATGCAATATGATTACTTAGACCACATATAGCACAAGGTGATGAGTTTTGAGCTCTTCCCCTTGCTTGTCTAGCTCCTTTGCCTCCTCCTTTTGAGCCTCTACCTCTACATGCAAAGTTGGATTGAGAGGTACTTCCTTCATCATCAAACTTCTTACCTTTTTTATCCTTGCTTTCATTCTTATTTGTATAGAGAGCACATGATTGATTACCTTTCTGTTTGTCTCCATTCTTCAAAATCTTGCTTCATGTGTTAACTATTGTCCCATGAGTGTGTTGAACTCAGGAACTTGCTTGTCCATGTATAGGTCCATAGCTATGGTAAAGGCTTCCCATTTTTCATTAGCTTTGATCCCATTGATGAATCGCCTTATTGTTTGTTCTTCATTAATGATCATGGTGGTTGATAAAAAGCATGATTCTAGAGCATTCCATGTTTCTTAATATGTCTTGCAATTCCTAATGTGAGGGAGTAAAAACTCAGAGATAGATTTGAGAATGTATGACCTTCTCAAAGCATCCTTTGAACACCATACATTTAACCTTCACTACTCTTCTTGTGTTGGTTGGCCCTTGCTCCAGAGTATTGGCATCATATCATCTTTAGATACGTAACCAAATAGATTCCTTCCTTGTTGATAGGCCTCTATTCTAAGTGAGGATGCTAAGTAATTACCTTGATCCAATTTTTCAATAGACAAGGGGATTCCATCATCCATGATGCTTAGACTTTAACTTTGCTCTGATACCACTATGAAGAGGTGATGGGATATAGACAGAGATGAGTGAGTGTTGGCATAAACCTACTCAACACCAGCCAAGATGACTTCTAGAATTTCTAACGTACTTGCTTAGCTTCCAAATTATGCACAAAGAACCACTAAGTACTTGAAACATCACTCTCAAATGATTGCATCAAAAGAGATAACTTTTTTCTTCATAGGACTTAGAAAACCTTCTAGTTTGGGAATTCATGCTCATAATAAAATGCCTAAAGCTCACAACCTAGCTCAAATTGACTAGAGAGTTTTTGTACACATTCAAATAGAGTGTCAAGATAACTAAAGCAAGTTCCTTCATGAATTTAGCCTCACTATACAAGAAGAAATAAGTATAAAAACTATGGAGGGCCACCTTGAATTTTCAAGAAGAAGATGAAGTGCACATTGTTGGGTGTGTAGAAGTGTGAGAGACACACGAGAATCACACACAAGGAGAACAAACACAATAAGACACATAAAGAAGATGGATGGTTAGAAACAACTCTCTCTATTGATGATGAACAGAATTGAAGTAACAGCTGAATAGTACCCCTAAGTACAAAGTACCACCACATATGAGTGAATCATGTATGTGGTAACATGGGGAAAAAACCTCTAGATGTCACTAGAGTAAAAGTGCCCATGTATAGGGAAAAGGGTCACATAAAAGCTACTCGAGAAACACATAAGTATAACAAACCCTACTGGAGTGAATGATCTCAACACATACAAGGAGTGACAGATCAACCCCCACTAGGCAATAAACCTAAAGCTTTGTGGAAAGCTTCAAAATTTTCTCATTGAAGCGCTTTGGTGAATATGTATGCCACATTATCTTGTGTAGGCACATATACCAAATCAGTATCTCATACATGAAGGAGCTCTCTCACATAGTGATAATGCACCTCAATATGTTTGTTTTGTGCATGAAACGCTAGATTTTGTGCAATAGCCAATGCATCTGGCTATCAGTGAGAATAGCATAGCAACATCAATATCCATGCAAAGATCCATCAATAGGCATCTCAACCATATACACTCCACTGTAACTATGAAAACTACCCTATACTCATCTTCACAACTGGATGTTGCCACTATAGGTTGCCTCTTACTCAACCAAGATATGCACGAGTCTCCAAGGAAAAATCAATTACCACTAGCAGACACATGAGTATCATAACAACCAACCCAATCAATATCTATAAAAGCATGCAAGCATGGCTGAATATCTCTCCATAAGAGAGATCTAAACTCAAAATTCCTTTGAGATATCTAAACACATGTTTCAACACTTGCCAATGCTTAGTTCTAGGGCTATTTCATGAACATAAAGAACAAGCACAATAAGATCAGCCCCATCTTTACATACATATAGTGTGCTTCCAATTGGACTAGATTTGTCATACCATGCACGTGGAGCTTGCTTAAGACCATACAAGGCTTTATGCAAGTGACAAACCGTATGCTCTTTCCCTTTCATGGAAAATCTAGGAGGTTGCTTCACATGAACCTCTTCACTAAAAAATCAAGTGCAGAATCTCAAGTTTTGAGTGGACTAGATGTGTCACCAAGTGATAGTTCCAACTCAAATCCATGGAGTGGACGATTGCATGGAAATCTCAGTCCAGCAAATTCACCAAATACATCGAAGAAAGGTAAAGAAAATCTTTCTACTGGTAGTAAAACATGTACAGGTTTTGAAGACATTGATGGAGATTCAAGCAGTTCATAAAAGAGTCTTGATGAGGAACTTGGATTGCCCTCTATGAAGACTCCAAGAGTAAGAAAAGCACATGCAAATGATACAAGGAGAAGTGACCTAGGACCAAGAAGATCTGGGAGGATGCGGAACTCAATGCAGTGATTGACATATGATAGTTACACGTCTCGTCATTGTGCCTACATGACAAAGGTAATACAAGATGTTGAACCTTCTTGTTTTGAAGATGCAATTGGAAATGCAGATTGGGAAAAGCTATGGATGAGGAGATGGCTGCACTTTATGCAAATGATACATGGAAGTTAGTTCCATTGCTGCAAGGAAACAAACCCATAGGCTGCGGGTGGGTTTACAAGGTAAAGCACAATGTTGACGGTAGCATAAGCATGTATAAAGCATGATTAGTAGCAAAAGGATATGCACATACATATGGAATTGATTATGAGGAAACATTCATCCCTGTAGCTAAAATGTCTACTGTCATGGCACTTGTTGCATTAGCTACAGCAAAAGGATGGACTTTGCATCAGATGGATGTAAAGAATGCTTTTGTACATGGTGAGTACAGGAAGAAGTATATATGGACCAACCACTAGGATATGAAGGTTCAAAGCACCCAGAATATGTTTCTAGGTTGGAAAAGGCTTTGTATGGGCTTAAGCAAGCTCCTTGTGCATTGCATGCAAGGATTGTTGATTACTTAACCACCATTTGGTTTTCTATGTGTGATGCAGATCATTCACTATATGTCCAATCGCCCAAACAAGGCAGTCTAGGGACGCGTCTATCGTCTCTTCCCCACCTTGCTTCTATTAACCATAAAAATGTTACAACGTTTTGTGCAACACCCTTTCAGTGTGCGACTTTTCCTAATTACAATTAATCTTCTAACTAATATTCCGACGATCTGGCAACAACTATTACATGGAGCAATAAGAAGCAACCCACTGTTGCTTTGTTGAGTGCATAGGCTGAGTATAGAGGTGCTCCAATGATAGCATGTGAAGCATCATGGCTTGAGATGCTACTTGTAGATTTAGGTGTGGAAGTGCAAAAGCCTATCACCATCTATTGTGATAATCTTAGCAGCATTCAGTTAGCACAGAATCCTATTTTTCATGCCATAACAAAGCATATCGAGGTACATTATCACTTCATCAGAGAGAAGGTATTAGCAGATGATATTGATCTTGTTTATGTGAGGACAGATGAGCAGGTTGCTGATATTTTCACTAAAGCACTTGGAGCTAAGAAGTTGAAGACGTTCTAGGAGATTCTTGAATTACAGGATATGACGTTGAGACTGAGGGGGAGTGTTGAGATATCAACCTCAACATGTGATGATCCAGGATGACATGTATCATTTTTTATTTCTCTGACATGTATAGTGGTCACGCTGGTATATGCCAGGGACACCTCATTGAGCTTTATTAGATTTATCTGCCAAGAGTGATGGCACATTTGTTTCTTACTAGCTCACTCATCCGCAAACATTAGGATTTTCCTTATGTACTTTTCTTTATATATTGCACTTGTTGTATTATTGTTTTAGGTCATTCTTGTACATTCCTTTTATGTAATAGAAGAAGAAGATCATTCTTCCTTGCCTCAATCTGTGTGTGAGCTCTCTTCCTTATCTCCTTCCTCATGACATGGTATTAGAGCCAGTGTGGTTGTAGAGAGCTCATGAAGAAGGCCAACGGTGAAGAGTACACGAGACGGCATGGAGAAAGTGTGATCACAAATGACCTCATATTGCTACCATCTCCATCAAACCATAAAAAATTCATTATTAGTTGCTTAATCCAGCTATCACAAGAACTCGAGAAGATCTAACAAGAGGTGACATACCACATCATAGTGAGGAGAACTTAGTTCACCACCACAACCCTCCTAGCCAAGGACAACTACATATTTCTCCAATGCAAGAGCTTCCTCCTGATGGTGAAGAGGAGAGGAGAGATCTATTGCTCAATCGAAACATCAAGACCAATATGACACCCAAGGTATCTAACTTCCATGCAAGGGGGGATCCACTGAAACTACTCACAAGGAAGCCATCAAGGAAGAGCATCCAAGCCAACCTAGAATCCAAAAGACTTGTGCCAATTGATCTTGGCATTGAAAACATCACAGAATCTCTCTAAAGCATTCTGAAATCTAATCAAATTGGCCTCGTACCCCTACAAGTACATGGTTGTGTCATGAGCAAACTCAACATCCAAAAGCATCTCATCCCTCATCGAGAGTCGAATACCCTATAGACAAGTATCCTATGCAGTCAAGAAGGTGCTCATGACCTCAATAAAGACGAGAAACAAAGTGGGGGCTAAAGGACAGCCATGTCAGATCGATCAAAAAATGTTGAAGCTCTCCCCTTTGAACATTACAAGGAAGCAACAGGCCTTATCCACCTAACGGGAATCCCATATGCAACATAGTTTCCTCAGAAAGGCCTAGTCAACTAGATCATAGGCTTTCTCAAAGTCCAATAAAAGCATTGTAAGGGACTCATTGCACATCTGGCCAAGGGAGACAAATTCCCAAAAGGTGAAAATATTGTCATGAATATGGAAACCCTTGAAAAAGCTAGTCTTCATTGGATTATTCAAGGTCTCTAGAAGTGATTGCAATCTCAAACTCAAAGCCTTCACAAGGATCTTGTAGGCCAAGTTGAGAAGCATGATGAGGTGCCAATATTTGATATCATCCAACTACCCCCCCTTTTCCCTTAGGGATGAGGAACATCGGACCCCTAGTGAGTGATTGGGGAAGATAAACCCCCTCCATGACCTCTTGGAAGGCAAGACAGATCCCATCACCAAGGAACCCCCAATACTTGATAAAAAAACTAGGGGAAAGACCATCATCACTAGGGCAATTGTCCCTAGCCAAGCCATGGAATGCATCAAAGATCTCACTATTAGTGAACAGGGCCAGAAGCATAGTCTACATCTCATCAATCACAGAGTGACATACATGTTGCAAGACACATCGTCTGCTCTTCTGCCAAGTCTTAGAAGGTGTCTCCTCTGATAACAGAGTGTGGTAAAATTGAGTGGCAATCTCTCTAAACTCCCTAGACTCTGTAGCACAAGAACCATCCATCTGGTGGAGCTGCCTGATCCTACCATGTGAATGGCATGATCAAACCACTAAGAAGAATGCTCCTGAAATACGATCACCAACATAAGTCCAGTTTGTGGCCTCTCTGTGATGGAGGAAAGCAGACCACCTATCCTTGGCCTCTTGTAGCTCCTGTTGTGCCATGGCAAAAAAGTCCCTCATTTCAAACTTTGAAATAAAAAACTTAGGCTTAATGCACTACTGCTTAGGCCTTGAAGTATGGTAGGAACCGAGGAAGATTTTCATCTCTCAATAGAAGTATGTGAGATATATTTTAAGGGGATTTGACATGGACAGGATTCCAAGGAGATTTTTACACCAATAGAGCTCAATATAAAATTATATATAGAAGATCTTCAACTCTAGTGGATATTGAAAGATATAGGAAGTTATTTGCAAGTCTCATCTACTTGTACAATAGTAGATTAGATATCTCCAATGCTATCAGCATAGTAAGCAAGTTTTTAACAAGCCTTGCCAAACTCACTAGAAGGCAAGTATGTGGATACTCAAGTATGTGAAACAAACCATTGATTATGGTATTCTTTATGAGGAGAGATCATCTTTGGTTGGATGTTATGTTTGAGATTGGGTAGGAGATGTTGATACGATAAAATCAATTTCTAGATATTGCTTTTCTTTAGGATTTGGGGATTTCCCTTGGATCAACAAGAAGCGATCGACTATAGCATTATCTTTTATTGAGGGTGAGTAGAAAGTGGCATGTGTTGTAGCATCTCGAGAAGTGTGTTGAGGAGGATCCTATGGCACATAGGAATACAAGGAGAGGAGGCTACATGGCTTATGTTGCCACTATGTGCATGAGTTAATCAAGGAAGGGGTCATGGAAATTGTCTATTGTCCAACAAAAAAAAAGGGGCGGACATCACGTGAAGGCCCACATATCATTGTGGGGAACATGTTTCTTCTTATCCATGACCTCTTGGAAGGCAAGATGGATCCCCTTGCCAAGGACCCCCCTTTATCTCATAAAAAAGTTGGGGGAAAGACCATCATCACCACGGCCCACACAATGCATCAAAGAGCTCACTATTAGTAAACGTGGCCATAAGCATATTTTGCAACTCATCAGTTATATAATGTCGTACATGCTACAAGACACATTGGGTGCTCTCCTACCAAGTCTCAAAAGATGTCCCCTCCGATAAAAAAGTGCGATAAAATTGAGTGGCATTCTCTCTAAACTCCCTAGGCTCCGTAGCACAAGAACCATCCATCCGGTGGAGCTTCCTAATCCCACCATGTGATCGAACCATCGAAAAGAACTCTCCTAAAATATGATCGCCAACTTGAGTCTAGTGCATGGCATGTCTCTGATGGAAGAAGGTAGACCACCTATCCTCAACTTTCCACAACTCCTGCTTTGCCATGGCAAAAAGATCCCTGAGTTCAAAACTTGAAATGAAAAACTTATGATTAATGCAGTGTTGCTTAGGCCTTGAAGTATGGTAGGAACCGAGGAAGATTTTCATCTCTCAATAGAAGTATGCAAAATAGATTTTAAGGGAATTCGACATGGAGGATTGCAAGGCGATTTCTAGAGCAATCGAGCTCAATATAAAATTATCTATAATACTTCACTCTAGTGGTATTGAAAGATATAGGAATTTAGTTGCAAGTTTCATCGACAATAATAGATTAGATATCTCGAATGCTATTAGAGTAGTGAGCAAATTTCTAACAAGCCTTGCCAAACGCATTGGAAGGCAAGTATGTGGATACTCACATATATGAAAGGAACCATTGATTATGGTATTTTGTATGAGGAAGGTTCATCTTTGGTTCACTGGAATCAAGCCGAGATAAGAAATCAGCCAGTGCATGTACTGACCCTGGATGATGTACAACCACATAATCAAGTTTTTTCAGTAACAACACCCACCTGGCTAAACAGCCCCCTAAATGCTGTTGGCGGACAAGATAAACCAAAGCTGCATGATCCACATGAAAGGTAAATGACCGTCCGAGTAAATAATGTCGGAATTTCTTCACCAAATAAACCAAACCCAGGCATTCGTGCTGAGTGACAGAATAATTTCGTTTAGCAACAGCTAATCATCGGCTAGCATAATAAATAGGACAGAAGCACTTATCCTATTGTTGCATGAGCACACTACCGATGGCACTGTCCGATGCATCGAGAAAGACATGGAACCGAAGCTACCAATTTGGTGCTTGCAGTATAGGAGCTTGGGTTAAGAGTGTTTTCAGTCGATCAAAGGCAATTTGGCACTCCTCAGTCCACACAAACTGTTAGGGATTGCTAGTGATCAACCGATTCAAGGGTATGGCTAAATGTGCGAGCGACCGCAGATGCCACCCATGTTGCCTCAATCTGTGTGTGAGCTCTCTTCCTTATCTCCTTCCTCATGACATGGTATTAGAGCCAGTGTGGTTGTAGAGAGCTCATGAAGAAGGCCAACAGTGAACAGTACACGAGACGGCATGGAGAAAGCATGATCACAAATGACCTCATATTGCTACCATCTCCGTCAAACCATAAAAAATTCATTATTAGCTGCTTAATCTAGCTATCACAAGAACTCGAGAAGATCTAACAAGAGGTGACATACCACATCATAGTGAGGAGATATGATCCCCAACTTGAGTCTAGTGCATGGCATGTCTATGATGGAAGAAGGTAGACCACCTATCCTCAACTTTCCACAACTCCTACTATGCCATGGCAAAAAGATCCCTGAGTTCAAAACTTGAAATGAAAAACTTATGATTAATGCAGTGTTGCTTAGGCCTTGAAGTATGGTAGGAACCGAGGAAGATTTTCATCTCTCAATAGAAGTATGCAAAATAGATTTTAAGGGAATTCGACATGGAGGATTGCAAGGCAATTTCTAGAGCAATCGAGCTCAATATAAAATTATCTATAATACTTCACTCTAGTGGTATTGAAAGATATAGGAATTTAGTTGCAAGTTTCATCTAATAATAGATTAGATATCTCGAATGCTATTAGAGTAGTAAGCAAATTTCTAACAAGCCTTGCCAAACGCATTGGAAGGCAAGTATGTGGATACTCTGGTATATGAAAGGAACCATTGATTATGGTATTTTGTATGAGGAAGGATCATCTTTGGTTGGATGCTATGATTCAGATTGGGTAGGAGATATTCATCCTAAAAAATAAATTTCTAGAATTGTTTTTCTTTAGGATTTGGGATTTTCTCTTGGATCAACATAATAAGAGGGTGAGTAGAAAGTGGCATGTGTTGTAGCATCTCGAGCAGTATGTTGAGGAGGATCCTATGGAACATATGAATACAAGGAGAGGGGGGGGGTGTTATATATACTCAATACTCCACCCTCAAGTCATCAAGAATGATCATGGTGCTCTAAGTTGTAAGGCCGTCATTATGAGAAGAAGCAATTGTGAGATCTTGCATATTTGTGGAACCCTAACATCAAAGTTAGATGCGGGCTATGTGTGACTATTGATGGTAATAGATGATGTTTGTGAGCTTATCCATAAGGTTAGGTAAGGCATAAACTTTTGGGTCATTGGGTTTCTATTCAAGGCAAAAATAAAGGCCATGTGGCATCATGTGGTTTCCCCATAGAACCTTAATGGGGGGAGTGTAGAGGAGCACTTGCTATCCTTGAGATATTGCCAAAAGTTACACTTGGCTGATAGTTTTTATCTCTTCCTAACTATGTTTGTATATACTAAATCCCGTTGTAAAAGTGATATAAGCATGACCTATGCAAATCCTTACGTAGCATTGTGCACTAGTGAGCCCTTAACCTAGAGTCTATCTAGATTGCCATCTTAGATCTGTATTGGGAGCACATGGGTCGACAACACCATGCATTCGTCTTGGAAATTTGAGAATTTGAGTTCTCTATCTCCTAGTATCCATCTCTCTCTATTTGTGTTTCTCTAAACTCTATCTATTGGTCCTTTCTGTTGTTCTATTATCTTACAAAAACATGAATCGTGAGAAAATAGGAGAAAAATTAAGAGAATAAGACAACAAATGGGAAAGTGAGGTAGCAAATTGAATTTACGAATCTTGGTATGTGTAGGCCTCTTCCTACACACGATTCTTATGAATGTGTGATACATGAATTTATACGACACTAATTGTGGAAAGCTGTGTTAAAGAACGGTTATGAGCAATCAGCATGTGATTCTTTTGTGTGGAATATATGGAACAAGTACACATAGTTGTTGATCAATACTTACAATAAGATATGAAGGCAAGCAAGAAATCATGTGCATGCTCTTAAGGTGTCTGATGCACAACCCCTAATTTGAGGATCCTTATCTCAACAAAGAAGCAAAGTGACGAATGAATCAATCATCCCCAATTACCTAACCTTTAAAGTATAAATATTTTTCTCAAGCTTACATGATTTGAGGTGATTAGATAGAGCTGTCAAAATGTGCCAAATGTTTTTTTAAAGGAATTTCGATCTTGTAATCTACTCTTCTAGATGATCTAGAATTACTTGGAAAGCACAACCATGAAGGGCATAGAAGGTGTGAGACTCCTTGAATCCCATGCAAGCAATGGTTGATGCCTAGTGCTTAGTTGGAATTACAGAGCCCTAAGGCCACATGAGGAGACTAGTTTAAGCTTGTCACAATGCACACTGCTCTTGCCTCCAAGATATGAGAGCAATGATCACCTGAAGGCCCACAACAAGCTCAAACATGAGTGATTATATCATGAATGTTGAGATTTCATAGCCACCTTCATCACAATGGGGAATCCATTGTTTTTCATTCACCACTATGTCCATCATGGCTAATATCTCTACCCAACCATCGGGTTCAAATTCTTCATCCAAAACTACCATACGTGCGTACATTGGGTCTTGAAAGGATCTAAGGTCTTCAATAGAACCTAAGTTTCTAGATTTTAGTCTCTTCTCTTCTTCCACTATAACTTTGTACATCCATAAGTGTGTATCCTTGTACATCTATGAAGAATCTGTTCCTATAGAATGCATTGATTCTATCCTATCTAATGCTTTATGGACTGGGTTGCATTGTAGAGGTGGTACATCTCGATGAGAATAGTCCTTGAGATTGACCTTGGTAGTGACCCCTAAGTGTTGTAGGTACAAGGAATTTGTTCCCCAATCCTGCACTATTTGCAACTTGTTCATGAATGGTCCACCTAAAATCATCTCATAGACATGATTCTTTCCAAATTCACATATGCCAAAAGTGTGTTCAAAGTCTGCACCACATGTATTGAGATTTATCCCTTGTAGCAATCCTAAGGGCCTCTCGATATGTCCATCAGCCATTTGTAATTTCATCCTAGTGGGTCATAGAGTTGGCTTGCCCCAACGTTTCCATAGGGAAACGGTGGCAATGTAGACCCCTTTGCGAGTAATAAGGTGCAATTTATTGGTTCCCCAATGCTGCACTATCTGCAACTTGTTCATGAATGGTCCACCTAAAATCATCTCATAGACATGATTCTTCCCAAAATCACATATGGCAGAAGTGTGTTCAAACTCTACACCAGATGTATTGAGATTTATCCCTTCTAGAAATCCTAAGGGTCTCTTGATATGCATGTCAGCCATTTGTAATTTCATCCTAGTGGGTCTTAGAGTTGGCTTGCTCCAACGTTTCCATAGGGAAGTGATGGCAATGGAGACTTCTTCTCGAGTCTAAAATTGATTTTGATTTACAACCTTGGTAGATGATAGGTAGATAAGTGTTTCCTTCTTATCCTTTGCTCATATGTCTTATCTTATCTATAGGTATGTCTAGTATGGTCTTTTGAGATTGTGCCTAAGGGGGGGAATTAGCTATTTGTGGCATTTGGTTTGCTATGTACTTCCATAATTCAGGTTTAATCCTTATAAGTTCCTTTAAAGTGAGATGACATTGCACTTTCGAGTTCTTAAGTACATCTATGTCCCTTGGCAAAACAGATTCATCGTTTCTAACCATCAGTATTGGAGCTCTCATCTGAGTAGACATCGATTCCCATGGGCTAGTAGACTGTGGCAATTCTTGTATGGAATTTGGATTCAAAGTCTAATCTTTCACCCAATCGCACATCTTCATGCTTCCCATATATAGAGGGAATGTCATGACGGAATTGATCATGAAGATTATCCACTTCATGAATTGGAAAAGGATCTCTCTGTGTCTCTCCATGGCCCATTTCTCTTCTTGTATCTCTCTTAGGAACTCTTGGGAGTAATGATGTATAAAGGAAGGAATTCCATCATCCTTAGAATTAAGAACATAAGCACCCTGTGGTGGTGTTGCAGAGCAAAGGAGCATAAGAGAAGAGCCCCAAAATTTTCAAAATTATGGGCATAATTTTTCTTCTTCGAGGTCTTATGGAATTCCCTCAAAACTATGTAAATGCAAGAGAGGAGTCCTCTAAATGCATAATCCCAACTTGTTGTAAAGTAACCCTTGTAAATTAGTAGGAAATTCATCCTTTTTTGTAATAAAGTGCCGGTCTTTTATGTGAAAGGACCAAACTTAGGGCACATGTATATAAGTCACTTGGTGACTCTTTGTAGACACTTTTTTGCCATTGTGAAGAAGGAGCTCTCCAAAATTTCGAATTTGCCTCTTTCTTGTAGATTTTGATCCTCTTGTATGTGTGTGCAATGCGTGGAATGTGTGTGTAGAACTGTTGTCTACCCCTCCCCATTGTTTTTGAGCTACTGTAGTGTGTGTGCGAACTAGTAGGAGTTGTGGCGTGAGTGTGGGTGCTTCCCGCCATTCACTATTTTGGCCATAACTTGAAGTAGAGTTATCAGAATCAAGTGAAACCACTTTCAATAGAAGCGTCTCGTCGAGAGCTTCGAAACGAGTACTCTATTGACTATATTCGGAGTTCGGAGCTGGGAGAAATCCTTGATTTTCTGAAAACTGCTGTAAGAGGTATCGCGACAGACACTTTCAGCATTTCAGAGAGTGTGAGAGGTGGATTAGTCTTTTCTCATGCATGCAAGCTTCACCACTTCATTTTTCCATCATGTGTGCGCATGTCCCCATACGGTTGGTTAGGTCGTTTGATCGGATTGACATTTAAATGTGTGTTAATTTCCCACTATATGCACTCGTGTTGCAACTGAGGTACAGTCTCATTGGCACGAGTCCTTGAGTCTTCTTGACTCAAGTACACACGTTTTTGGCGCCGTTGCCCAGGAACACTCAGCCAAGGTGCCTTCATGATGGTTAGAGATTGAGTGTGATAGAATCGTACTTGTAGAGGTGAATTTGTCCTGTGGCAAGTAGTCAATCACTTCAGCACTTGTTACTTCACATCCCGGAGGTGTGTGTGATAAGTTTTAGGTTTAGGGTTAGTAGGAAGGAAGAGAAAGTGGAGTTAGGGTTAGGTTAGAAGGAGAGGAGAAGTGGAGAGAGGTGAAGTAGGAGTAGGCCGAGACCACCAAAAAAGTCCCAAAAATCACCTAAAATTAGCAAGATTCAATTCTGTCAAAAAAGGTATAAAAACCAAAAAAATTGGCTCATTTGACACATCACAGAGCTCTGGTATCGTCCGAGAGCTGTGAGTGGTATCGTGTGCAAAGTATCGTGCTGAGTAAGCCTTCAACGCTAGGTTTTGAGCTCAAGGTGCAAGCAATATAGTACCAAGGTAAGATTTCACAAAGTTTATCTGACAAAAACACATTGAAAGTGCACAAACGCGTGATTAAGTGCGCATTAGGTATCGCGGGGAGGAAAACCGTTTGCTTTTTGAGCTTTCTGGAAAGAGACAGTAGGCTAGGTATGTGGGGGGTTGAAAGAGAGCAAGGGGGTGCAAAAATTTGTGAAAAAATTAGGCTTTTTGGCTTGAGTATCGTGATACCCAAACTCCCTTGTATCGCGATACTCGCCGTGGTATCGTATCGCTGGTATCAGTTCTGGTATCGCGATACCATTTTGGTATCGTGTCGTCAAATTGATATCGCGATCGCGATCACACCTTACTACAGTAGTATCGTATCGTTACCTACTGTGGTATCGTGTCGTCGACACACCAAGTATCGTATCACCCACTTGCCAGATCGTATCGCGACACCATTTCAATCTCGTATCATCTTGGTTCTCCGGTATCGTATCGTGAGGACCGGGATATCGCATCGTCCCTTATCTTAGTATCGTATCGTCAACGCCAGCAAGTATCGTATCGCCTTATTTCTTGGTGTAGTATCGCGATACCATACCAAGTATCATATCGTCTCATTGTCAAGAGTCATATCGCGACACCAAGTTGGCATCGTATCGGCCTTCTCAGGTGATATCATATCTCGTGAGGAGGTTGGTATCGTATCGGGTATTAATCAAGTATCGTATCGTGATCAGCAGTAGTATCGTATCTCCCCATTCCCTTGTGAAGTATCGCGACACCGTTCCTGGTATCGTATCGTACAAGCAGGTGGTATCGTATCGCCCCTTGTTCTAGTATCGTATCATCTCCTCATTGGGAATCGTATCGCGATACCAAATTAGTATCGTATCGGGAGGGTTGTTGGTATCGTATCGTAGCAATTGTCCAGTATCGTATCGCCTGCTACAGACAGTATCGTATCGTGTTGACTTCAAGTATCGTATCGTGGCCAAGGCAGTATCACCTAGTGCAGTATCGCCTGGAAGTGGTATAGTGCAGATTGGCAGTAGCATTTTGTTAGGTGACTAGAGGCATTGGAAGAGCTACTCAAGGAGAATCTCTGAGACTTATAGAGAGACTTAGGAGGGTGAATGAACTTGAGGTCAGGGAGAGTGCTAAGTAGCCGAAGAAGTGTTGTATCCTCAGTGGGAAGTGCTGCCCAGGTCAGTCACCGCTTCGCCTACTCAAAGACCTCTAGTGATTCGGAGGAGGAAATACCCATGGCTTCGGAGGATATGTAGGGTCCAACACCAAATAGAAATTTTATGTCCACGGTTGAGGGAGATTACCGTACTTCCTTACAGTATGTGTCTACCAATGCCCAGGAGATCCCTATCTACCTGGATGGCTTAAATAGATTGGTGGCTAGGATGGTAACTTCCATGAATGCCACGATCATACCCCGACCTGCTGTCAAATACGAGGGAGGTGCATACGTAGACAAAATTGGTCACATCTACATTGTGACTGAACTTCCTGAGATGATCAATGAAAGGGGAGAGTTAGTGGAACCAGACAACTCCGAAAGAACACACCCTGAAGAGTTAGTGACTACCCCTAGGGGCAGGTCCCAAGTATCACGAGTCTTGAAAGGAGATTTGATACCTCAAGACGACTACTTGTTGGAGGTCTATATGATTCATGGATCAGACTTATTGCTTCAAACAGACTTACCTGCTCTAGGAAGAGAAGAAAGCCCCATGACATTTTATGAGCTACAAGACCCAGATGATGAAACTAGACTCACATACATGGACAGGGATCAACGGAGATATTGGCCCGTGAGTGTCCTATATTTCCTCAAAGAGATCAAGCTACCACCTCACAAAATCCTTTTGGAAATCAACAAGAGACGGAACATACCACATCAGGACAGACCAGCCAACGAAGTGTGCCCAACCGTACTCATGTACAATTTGCGACTCCAGGAGTGCAAATGCACAATCAGACCCACGCAGGGGTAGGTAATTAGTACAGACCACCAATAAGACCACGACCACCGGTAGGAGGACAGCCTTGGATACCTCCAATAAGACCGGTTGTCCCAGTCTTCCCTGTAATGCCCAGACCGCCTGAACCGATGAGAAGACTGAGACCTATCCAAGTGGCAAAGTGTGTAAGAAATCACTACGATGGATTGGGGGAACCCTATGATCACATTGCATAATTTAAACAAGTTCTAAGGGCAGAACAAGTAGATGACTTCTTTGTGCAGTATGAGTCTTTTGGACTCACCCTCACAGGGATGGCTCTAACTTGGTTCCAACCCTTAGATCCAAATCAATTTGGAAACATGGAACAATTCTTTCGAGAATTCATTGGGGAATTCACAAAGAGAGGGATTAAACACAATTCTGCGTCATTAATCCATAGATTTAAACAAAACCCTAATGAAACTGTGAAGATCGCGGCCAGAAGATTCAATCAGTATGTGGATAGATGCCCAATTGCCGAGAGACCCACACAACAAAAAATGATTTCATTGTTTTTGGATGGACTTACAAACGGAACTTTAAGAACGCTAGTGTACGTGAAGAGGTTACAAGCTTTGAGTGAGTGCCTTCAAGAGTGCATTGATTTGGAGGATAACCTAGCCGAGGGTCTCAAAAGTACACCCAACCTCACTAAATCAGAAGATTCAAGGAGCACCATCACATCCAACTCCAGTAACATGGAAGAATTAGCGGAGCTATTAGCAAAGAAACTAGGAGTTCAGGGGCAAAGAGCTTACCAACACCCAGCTCAAAGAGTGCCTATGCTACGGAGATGTAACTTATGTGGAGGAGATCACCCCTCACACTTGTGTGTACGAGGAAGGGCTGGTGCACAACCTATGTATCCATACAACAGGCAGCAACAACAAGGGACTTCTTTGTACTGTCACATAGAACAAAAATACACCAACCACGCTACTGAGAACTGTCCTTTCAATAGGCAAGCACGCCCTTACCAACCACCGCAGTATCGACCATATGGATATCCACCTAGGGAGCCGGGCAGAGAGATACCAAGATACAACCCATATCCAACTCCAGCAGGAGCATCAAGGCCATATGAACAGGCACCATATCCACCACCACAACCAACGCTAGGACCCCAACTGTCGCAACCTCAGCAAGTAGTACCGGTGAAGTATGCTCAACCGAAAGAGAACTTAGAGAGAGCTATAGTACCAGCATCGACAATGACCAATGTAGAATCAAAAAACCCCAGAGATGAACCGCCACTAGGAGATTACCACCCATACGAAGCCAACATGTTAGAATATGAATCTGCATATGATGCGGCTTATTATGGATATGAAGGCTATGATCAGACTTATGGAGCAGAGACGGCCACCTTAATGTATACGGCTCCTAAAGCACAACCAACCATGAGACCACCCATTAGACCACCTATGCAGAGAGGACCATGCTATAGATGCGGAGGAGACCATTTCATTAGAGAATGCCCTCGACCTTACAACCCTCCACCACCAAGGATTTGGGAAGGATATTGTAGTGATTGCGGAAAGGAACATCTTTTCAGAGACTACCCTAAGAATCCGACAAAAACCCAAGATACTGCACCAATCAACGTGATTGAGGTCATAGAAGGAGCTGGAAGTGATAAGGAGTACGCTGTGCCACTAAAGGCCATTACCAGAGCCCAAACGAAGCAACAAAAAGGAAAATAGCCAAAAGAGAAACGAGAGAGTAATAAAATTGTAAACCCTAAAATTCAGGTAGTCGAGGATTCCGAGGATCCACGTGAAAATTCCCTGAACACAAAAGTACAAAAATGGAAGGAAAGACGAGAAAAACTCAAAGATAAATGGGCAAGAAATAAGAGTCAAGACAGTAAGAAACAAACAAGAGACTTGAATGAGCATAAAGAACAAAAAACTCAGAAGGAGATCCCTGAGCCACCACATACTCAAGAGGTAGAGAAGCCAGGATCAATTCTAGCTAACCCAAAGCCAGACGACTTAGACATGTGATTGAAAGCTTACCAAGCTAGAATTAAAATGGGCCCAAATATGGAGCAACATGAAAAACTCTACCCTCAAGGGGAATTAGAAAAGGAAAGATTGGCGATATGCAGGAAACTTATAGAGGTAGCACAAGCAACCCTAGAAAAGACTATCCCAATCTTACCAGAGACAAGGATTGCACATGGTCTATACGAAGAATGCATCAAATTCAAGGATAAGGAACCTAGAAAGGAAGATGACCAAGGTGAACGAATAAAAGCACAAGATGAGCTGGTGTCAATGATACCAGACCTAGAAGCAGATTGGCTCAAAGATTTATGGAATAGAATCCGAGAAGAGCAATGGAAGAAGAATGGAGTCAGTCCGCCTCCTTTTGATGAAATAGATGTGGAAGATTGTCAACCCCATCCCAACCTGGAGGAAGTATATGAGGAGGTATCAAGACTCAATAGAGGTAGAGAGGAAACCCTGAGCATTTCAACATTTCCTAATTACATGGGAGAATACGAAAGGGACTCTATAATAATACGAGCACCCACAGTACATGGGAAGGGAAAAGGAAACTCAGAAGAGAGTTCACACAATCTAACAGAACTAAAGAAAACAAAAGTGCAATGCAAACTGACAGTGGAAGAGTTACTTCAACTTAAACCACAATTATGGAGGCAGTTAGCAAACCAATTAGAACCACAACCAAAGAAAGGAGAAACAAAAGGAAACGAAAAGGAAAGCAAATCAACGATACAAATCCTAGTGGATAAAGTGGGGGAGTTTAGTGAAGGAGACGAAGGTAATACATGTCTACCTGTCACCCACAATGGGTACATGACCAAGGCTATCCTAGACACGGGAGCTGGGGTAGGAATTGCCACCAAGGAGATTTGGGAAAAATGGGGAAAACCTGCCTTACAACCCACACATATGAAGCTCCAATTGGCAGACGGTCATGTGGAAAGACCCTTAGGAATATTGGAACAAATCAAATTAACCACATGTGGAGTAGAATTTGAACACACATTAGCCATTTGTAAGTTTGAGAAAGCGAACAACTATGAAATGATATTAGGCCGACCCTTTATGAGACAAATGCGGGTAGTACAAGATTGGGGAAGAGATTCGTTATACTTGCAACATCAAGGAAACACCACCAAGATAAATCTGCACACGTTTGTCTATCGAGATGTCCCTCCACTACAATGGAACCCTGTACATAGGGAAGAAGATGACCTATCCATTCACAGTGCTGGATCAAGTGATCAATCTTGGATACATGAGGATGCCCAGTTATGGATGTGTAAAGAAGCCAAGAGAGAGGAGAGTAAAAAACAACTGTGGCCGATAGGACATCCTAACTATCGATCATTAGAAAACCCAGATTACATGCCTCAAATCTTTCCTGATGAGATCTTCGAGCCGCATGGATGGATGGAAATTTTAGCCACCTTAGATGTGTGCGTAAATGAAGAAGTTTTGACGATGAACGAATGCATAGATGAGGAAGGCTATGATGTAAATCTCTATATGGTGGTTCTTCAAGAAGTAGAAGAAGGAGAAATCTTGGAAAAAGAATGGAAAGAGGAATATGAAAGCATAGAAATGGAACCAAAATTTGACTCCAAAGAAAGCTACCTAAACACTATTCAGAACAAGAAGGAACAGGAACCAACAAAAATCTTAGCAATTGAAGCTGCTCCAGCAATACACAAGCAGAGGGAAGACATGATTAAGGTAGAGCCGGACCCAGATCTTTCTGAAGTTCCTGAACATTTTAAAAAATACGAAGTAGAAGAGAGAAAAGTAGCCATTCAAATTCCTAGACGAGAGGCACGAGACCGAGAAGCGTACGACAACAAAGAACAAACAAAAAAAACTGTTGTAACAGTAGAAGATGGAGAAGAGCGATGCACATATATTGGAAAAGATGTATCCGAAGAGGAGGAAGCGGAACTCATACACCTTATCTGAGAATACCGAGACGTATTCGCATGGACCTACAAGGATCTCAAAGGTGTAGAACCCACTATTCGTTCCCATCGAATACCAATGAAGGCAGACACAAAACCATCCAAACAATGCCCTTATACGTATAATGAGGTTTATGCAGCAAAAATTAAGGAAGAAATAGACAAACTACTAGCAGCAGGATTCATATATGAGATAGAACATACTGAATGGGTATCGCCATTAGTAGTGGTGCCTAAGAAAAATGGAAAACTGAGAGTGTGCATCAACTTGAAAAAGGTGAATGCAGCCACCATACGTGATAGCTACCCCTTACCCATCATGGACCATCTATTGGAGAGGGTAGCCGGAAAGGAGGTCTATAGCTTCTTGGATGGATTCTCGGGATACAATCAAGTAGCTATTGCAACTGAGGATCAAGATAAGACCGCATTCGCAACCGAATGGGGAGTTTATGCTTTCCGAGTGATGCCTTTTGGACTCACTAATGCACTTGCTACTTTCCAACAATTGATGTGTCATGTTTTCAAGGAATTTCTGAAAAGAAGCATGGAAGTATATGTAGATGACCTTTGCACGTACTCCAATCAAAGATGCGATCACATCCCTGAGTTGAGGAAGATATTCAATAAATGTAGACAGTATAGAGTTTGTTTAAACCCTGAGAAATGTGTCTTCATGGTGAGACAAGGGAAAATCTTAGGACACATAGTCTCAAGAAATGGAATATCTACAGATGAGGACAAAATTAAAGTCATCTTAAACCTACCAAGACCTGAGAATGCAAAGGAAGTGCAAGCCTTTATGGGACATTGTGGATATTACCGTAGGTTTATTCACATGTATGCCATAATAGCAAAACCCTTGTATGGTCTCTTGACTCAATTTACTTGGACAGAAGAGTGCGAGAAGGCATTCAACGAGCTGAAAAAGAGGCTTAGCACAGCCCCAATTCTAAAATCACCCAACTGGAACAAGACTTTTCATATTCATGTTGATGCTTCTAACTATGCCATTGGATGTATCCTAGCCCAACTAGCTGATGAAGGGAAGCTTGATCATCCAATTGCCTATGCTAGTAGACAATTGAATCAAGCGGAACAAAATTATACCACTACTGAACGAGAAGGGTTAGGAATGGTATACGCAGTGAAGGAATTCAGACACTACCTCTTAGCCAACAAGTTCAAGTTCTTCATAGGTCATCAGGCTTTACTGTACTTAGTCAATAAGCCTTGTAACACGGGAAGGTTAGTATGATGGTTCTTACTACTAATGGAGTTCGACTTTGAAGTGGTAGTAAAGAAGGGAAACAGTCATGTAAGAGCAGACCACCTTTCTAGGTTAACACACGGAGAACCACCAAATGGAGTGCCCGATGATCTGCCAGATACTTATTTATTTAACCTATAAGTATGTCCAAAGTGGGCAGAGAGACTAATTCCTATACTCACCCATGGCCCACAACACTCAATCAACAAGAATAGCAAAAAGGAAATTCTCCAATCAAGGAATTTACACATTATTGTTGGAAGTGTGTACTATAAGGAACCCAATGGAGTATTACTCAGATGTGTCAAGGAGGAGGAACAAAAGCAACTAATTGAGCAAGCACATGTGAACAAATGGAGAACACATCAAGGGATTCATGGAACAATTCGAGAATTAAAAAGATTAGGGGTGTACTGGCCTGACATGCCCAAGGATGTCCATGACTATGTGAGTAATTGTGCCGAATGCCGGGAGACCAACCCGGAAGATCATATGCCCATACCTTTTTCAACCATAGCGCCCAATTGGAGTAGGACATTGGTTAAATTCTTAAAAACAAAAGAGCATGAGGCAGGAGCTAGTTTGGCAAGCAAACGATCCCTAGAAGAAATGAGCAAGGACTATATACTTATGGGGAAGCAATTGTTTAGGCGAGGAAAAGACAACCAACTCCGATTATGTGTGCACGAAGGAGAATATCTACCCATATTAGAGATGGCACATGCGGGTGCTGCGGGAGGTCATTTCTCAGCTGAGAGAACTGTCAAAATGATTCTCTTTGTAGGCTTGTGGTGGCCAACTCTACATATGGATGTTGAAACGTATGTACGAAGATGTGAGACATGCCAGAGAGCGAAATACCCAATTTGGAGAGATGACATGCCTTTAAGACCCATGGTCTGTGCAAGAGCATTCTCAAAATGGGGTATTGACTTCATAGGAATCCACCGGCCAAAGGATCACATGCGGAGTACATCATAGTGGCCACTGATTACTTGACCAAATGGGTAGAAGCAAAAGCCACTAGAAATGCTCAAACTACCGCCAAGTTTCTCTTTGAGCATATTTTCACCCGTTTTGGATTACCAATCGAGATTGTGAGTGATCGGGGAACGCACTTCCTCAATGAAGTAATTGAGTCGCTAATGAATGAGTTTTTAGTGATTCATAAAAAATTAGCCCCATACCATCCCGAAGCCAATGGACAAGCTGAAAGTTCCAACAAGGTACTATATACAGTATTGACAAAGATTGTCAATAATGGAAGGTCTGATTGGGACAAACAATTGCATCATGCAATTTGGGCCTTCTGGGTTGCATATAAAACGGTTATTGGAACTAGCCCATTCAACTTGGTGTATGGGCAGAATGCAATCTTGCCAATTGATTTTTTAGTGCCGACATTGAAAGTGGCCCAACAGTATGAGTGGAACGGACATGAATTATCCCAACAACTGGACCAAATCGAAAAGCTACATGAAACTAGGTTACAAGCAGTAGCAGGAATCTATGCAGCTAAAAGGAGACAAAAGGCATATTGTGATGCACATATAAAAGACAAGGGACTTAAAGAGGGAGACTTAGTCTTGGTGTACACTTTAAAACAACATGCCAAGAAGTTACAAAAATGGGGATATGGACCCTTGATCATAAATCGAATCTCGACAGGTGGTGCAGTAAATCTAGCCACCCTAGATGGAGATATCCTTCCTAACTACATCAGTAGATGTAGAGTGAGACGATTCACTGAGCCTTTGACTGAGTATGAATTCCACAAAAGCCCGATTGATAGGAATTGGAGGACAAACTCTAGATTGCATTGGAACAACAAATGTACTCCTCCACCTAGGAAATTCCTCTATGGAACAAAGAGTCTTAGTGTGCAAAGATGAGGATTTAATGGAAGACTTAATTCTAGGACAAGACTGGATCATCGAGAATGAGGTGTGCCTTAATCTAGCTCAAGGCTATATTTTGGCGAAAATAGGGCATAAGGAGATTTTCAGTTTATTAGGAGAGAAGCCTTTAATTCAACCAAAAATAGTCGAGCGTTCGGAGAGCTTCCAAGAAAAGACACTGAAGAATGATCCTGGTGCGAATATCTCCGAAACCAATCTAGAAGCGGCAGAAACTTCAAGTCAGAAACTTCAAGTCCAACGATGTCCGCAGCAGAGTCAAAATCATCCCATTCAGTCGAGGCAAAGCCAGCCACAAAGGAAACCAACTCTCCTAGACATCATCAACTAGACAAAAGATCACCATATTGGAAAACAACCAGCAGATACGTGTATCAAGGAAAGGACAAATACAAGTGGGTACGCAAAGATCAGGTGCAAAATAAAAAAAAGTCAACACCCATAGAAATCAAAAAGTCAGCTACACCAAAGTCCACACCAACAGGACTCTTGCAAGTTTGGATCCCCAAGTCTTTGATTGAAGCTCAGAGAGCACGAAAATAGATATGGATTCCCAAGAAGGTCACACAAGCAGCGACGCAAGCAATAAGCACTCAGGCGGATGCAATACATCAGAAAAAGCGAATGACACAACCACATCAGATTCGTCCCAAAAAACAGAAAAGAACCGTCTGTACTAATAGAACGCTTAGGGAAACAAAGAGAACACATGAAGGCCAAAGAATCAAAGAAACCAAACGACATCTCTCAGTGGTCACGAAATGGATTTGGAAACCCAAGCAACTGCAAGGAGTGGACAATCTAAGCAACAGAGATCCCCAATGCACTCATGAAGCTTCTGGTGCACCTCAAGTATGCATAATAGGGCCACAATACGAGGCCAAGCATTCGGCACATGATGTACATTCTAAAACTAGTGGTGCACTTTCTCCAAGTGAGATTAGGTCGTAGCTTCAACTCTCTTAGGAATGAACATACTGTGGACTTAAATAAATGCTTCGGCTATACTAACGCTTGTTTTCTTTCAGGATAAAAAATAAAAAATGTGGTAAGAGATCTCACCTATAGAATCATGGGAAACGGAGTGATGCGCGACAACAACACACTGCAATGCACTACACTACTGGCTATACTTCCTTTCAAGCTAATGCACTTTTAATTACAAGTGCAGATGGCTTCTGAAGACTCGGAGGCTACGATCCAGGAGGAAGTGTAGGAATTCCCTCCCCAAAGTCTCACAAAAGCCAAGGGGCATTGGTTTAGAGATGAGCAACCAGTAGGCGAGTATCTCTTCTAGGTGAACATAAAGATCATGGACACAGAGCATCACTTTCCGATTATGTCCCAGGACTTCAGAGTATTACATGAACTACCCTCCACCATCGACATAATGAAGAAAGCAAGAATTCACAAGTATTTTGAATTGCCCATATATAAACCTGACTTCCAAAGATGCATGCAAGTCATGAACACCCTACAGCCAGCACTGCATGATCCGTTGGTGCCAGAAGCCAGAGTTATGGATAAAGGAGGAGAATGGGTTGTCATCCAATTTACACATGACTTAATTAAGGAAGCATTCGTATGGGAGAAGGACGGTGTCACTATGATAAAAGAAGAGAGTCATGGAGCAAAGACACGAACTTTTGTCGACATTAACAGAGTAGATATAGAAGAGGAAGTCAGACTGATTCACCAACACTTCTGCTTCCCAAACATGAATCGATACATGGCTCCCCAAAAGCTCATTGTTCAATTACTGTCCCATGCAATAAAGCAAATCGGCAATCAAATTAATCTGTCTCCATATGTACAAGAAAGACTATTCGAGGCGAAAAAGCAATGGAATAATAAGAAGTTCCTCAATGGTACTATTGCCCTGACCATCTTGATTTACCACGCTTTGGGCATAAGAGAACACTTGCAGGAAATGCCGTCTTTGACTGCTCTGGCTCAGTACGTCAAAGTCGCCACCGTACCAAAAAGAAAAAAGGGGCAAAGATTGTGGAAGTGGCAGAAACCAGTTCTCAACCTAAAATGAGAGGCACGAAGAGACTCCGAGAAGTCAAGAAAGTTGAAGAAGAAGCCCCGACAACAAAAAGAATACATGTACTCCCTAAAACCACCATTGAAGGGCATAGAACAATCACAGAGGAAGAATTGACTAGAGCACTGGAAGAGACACATCAATATACAGAAGGACAAGTAAACTTACCTGTACAAGGTCATCACTATCAGCAGACCCAACAAGGATCGGAAGCAAAGACAAAACTCACAAAAGTACATCGGTACAGGGAAATAGGATTGGATAATTCTAGTTCATCATCGGAGGCCCAAGAAGAACCAGACACTTCATTATTAAATGTCGATATCCGAAGCGAATCGAAGGATGATGGGCAATGGGCGGAGTTAAATGCGGTTGACTACGGTGAAGAACTAGAAGGCCTCAAGCCGGATGACCACGCCACACATATTGATCAAAGTATCACAAGTGAGAATGCAGAAGAAGGTACGCATACTATAAAACTAAATGAAACTTCCAACATTCAAATCAAGGAGGCCACACCACCTCGTAAGAAGTCTATGAAGATACCAAAGAAGGAGACTCAGAAAGATAAAATAGAAGATGAAGAACCTTTCACGCCTATCAGAGTCGTGGCAGAACCCTCCCCTATGGATGTCACATTTCAAGGAGTGCCACAAAAGCTATTGAAGTGGATAAAGAAGACGAAGAACCACAAGTACAACTACAAATTAAACAACCACACAACGAAACAATCCAGGTGGAGCAGGGAAGAGATGTGCGAACAGGCGAAGCTCCAATCATACCAAGAACTTGGTTAAATGTAGACATTGCTAAACTAAAGCCTGTGGTACAAGATATGATTAGAACTGCTCTAGATACGCAACAAATCATGCTTGAGGCAGATGAAGACTACGACCAAGCAATGAACGACAAACATGAGCTTCAGGAAACGAATAAGAATCTTTCGGTCGAATTGACCTTAGAAAGAGAGCACATAAAAAACACAGAGAAAGAGGTCCAAGAAGCGAAAAAGCAGTGCAGTGTGTTAATGACGAGAACGCAAGTTTAAAAGCATAGCTGCAAGAAGTCCAAAGAAAATATGAAGCTAGTGAAAATGACAAGGCAAGAATGATTGCTCGAACCAAAATCTTGGAATCTCAGCTCAAAGTCTGTATGGAGGAAGCAGAAAACCTAAGGAACCGCACAAGGAGCTCATGACAACTCTCCTCAGTGATCAGCCAATACCGGCTACTGACAACTCAGAAGGGAATATCAAGGAATTGCAAGAAAAGATAACTAAAATGGAAGATCAGCTCAGACAGGAGCAAGGAGTCATTGGGAAAAAAGATACATGGAGGACACAGCTACCCTAAGAACTAAATGGAAAAAAGCGGAGAATCGTTATCTACTGCAATGTACAGAAGACACCGATCATATGGATATAGTGGCACAAGAACTTCTCAAACATAAAGACACAATTGCAAAGGCCACTGAGGAAATCAAGCAGAGAGATGAATGCATTAAAGAGCTTCAGGAGCAGTTAGAGTGGTCTTCTAAAGGAACAAACGCGGCATTACATAAGAACCGCCACTAATAAAGAACCCGATAGCAACCTCCAGTTCGACAAAAACACTTTCAATTACACTCAAGAGGAGTTCGAGAAGGCGGATCCCATCTGGAGGAGGAAAATTTTGGAAAAGAATCCTACACTGCGGGTAAAGTGGGAAGCATCACCGTATGTGCTTCAAGTAAACCCGTCCTTTTGTCCTGTGCCCCGCAGACGCTCCTGGACGCAATTTTGGGAAGGACAGCGCCAAGGCAACATAAATAATCAGTGGCTAAACTACCCATTGTTACCTAGCCCTCCACACAATTACCTACCAACAGAGGAGTATATGGTAAAAACAATGGAATTTTGGATTGCCAGATATGCTACAGTTCCGGATTTAGCTGTAAAAATGACTAATAAAATTTTTAGTATGCTACTAACAGTCATTAGAGTTTTCCAGCATGCCAAATATACTTTTTTGAATTTCATTGGCATTACGCAAGGATCCGAAGCTCTCATTTTTTATCTATCTACTATACCCAGCCGCTTAACTCTTATGGCATATTATTCTCGCCTCATGTTTTTGCCGTCGACATATATGCAAACTTTCGAGGAAGCATTTTTCACCGGCTTCTTTGAAATCGATTCCGAAATTTTTGTCAAAATGACTTCAAACCTAAACGGACGTCTGGTGGCTTATGAAACGAGTTTCTTTGCGGATCATCGACAAGCCCCAGAAGACGGAGTCAAGTCCAATAGTGGAAAGGATTCATGATTTGTCACGCTAATCTGCTGAATCAACAAGAGCAAACGGCCATCTAGACATACACACGTCGCCACAAAAAGCCTGTCGGGGACGATAGAGTTCAGGAGGTGGGACGTGTAGAGGGAAAATCAAGCAAAAAGAAAAGAAGAAGGAAATCAAAGTCCAAAACTGCTCAATAAAGATCAAAAGAACCACTTTCTGCAAGAAGCCCCGCAGGGGCGCAACACCCATCTCTGCACAGATCCCCGCAGGGGCACACACACCAAGGAAAGCACACAACTGGAAAGAGGAACCAGGGCCAACAAGTATCCATGAAGAAGTGCAAAAAGATATCAGGCGGTTCCATAGCCATGAGGGTGCTTCAACCTCTTGAGCAACAGAAGGTTCAGATCAAGGCTTAAGAGCTACATCCTCATATGTCTACTAATGGCATGCGTCGCAACCCGATTTAACAGGCAAACCAAATGCATCAGGCCTAGAGGATGTCAAGACAAATATCATACAGGACCATTAAAATGTAATGCCAGTCAAACAGACAGGCAAAATTGACCAAGGGTTGCATGTGGGGAAAGAAAGTAAAGAGGCCTCAGTAATACAGCAGGGTCCGATGTGTGCAACCAGGACAAATCAGAGGACCACTAAAACGTAATGCAAGACTAATGAAGAGGAAGAGCCGACCAAGAGATGCGGGGGGACGACAAGAGGTAGATAAGAACAAAAGCCTGTCAAGGGACGACAGAAACAAAGAGGGGGAGAGTGTTGCAGAGCAAAGGAGCATAAGAGAAGAGCCCCAAAATTTTCAAAATAATGGGCATAATTTTTCTTCTTTGAGGTCTTATGGAATTCCCTCAAAACTATGTAAATGCAATAGAGGAGTCCTCTAAATGCATAATCCCAACTTGTTGTAAAGTAACCCTTGTAAATTAGTAGGAAATTCACCCTTTTTTGTAATAAAGTGCCGGTCTTTTGTGTGAAAGGACCAAACTTAGGGCACATGTATATAAGTCACTTGGTGACTCTTTGTAGACACTTTTTTGCCATTGTGAAGAAGGAGCTCTCCAAAATTTCGAATTTGCCTCTTTCTTGCAGATTTTGATCCTCTTTTTGATCTTGTATGTGTGTGCAATGCGTGGAATGTGTGTGTAAGACTGTTGTCTACCCCTCCCCATTGTTTTTGAGCTACTGTAGTGTGTGTGTGAACTAGTAGGAGTTGTGGCGTGAGTGTGGGTGCTTCCTGCCAATCACCATTTTGGCCATAACTTGAAGCAAAGTTATCAGAATCGAGTGAAACTACTTCTAGTAGAAGCATCTCGTCGAGAGCTTCGAAATGAGTACTCTATTGACTATATTCAGAGTTTGGAGCTTGGAGAAATCCTTGATTTTCTGAAAACTACTGTAAGAGGTATCGCGACAGACACTTTCAGCATTTCAGAGAGTGTGAGAGGTGGATTAGTCTTTTCTCATGCATGCAAGCTTCACCACTTCATTTTTCCATCATGTGTGCACATGTCCCCATACGCTTGGTTAGGTCGTTCGATCGGATTGACATTATATGTGTGTTAATTTCCCACTATATGCACTCGTGTTGCAACTGAGGTACAGTCTTAACTCAAGTACACAGGTGGTAAGGTTTTCCTTTCACTTCCACTAGTTTGAGCCTCTGGAGGAGCTAAAGTGTTAGGTTTAGCTATCAACTACTCTAACCTCTCCAAAATTCCTTCAAAGTGTATGTGTGGTTTGACTGAGTTTGTCTTGTTGAAAAGACGACTGGCGTCGAACATAGTCTGGGATAATTCTATCGTTTTTGCACAAAGCTTGGTCCTTTCAATCTTGAGATCCGCTCAAGGATAACATTTATGTAACTCAGCCATGCCTAGCCCTTCTTGAAGTCGAGCCTGGTAGGCCTTGAGCATAATGTCCAGGTCTTTTGGAGTGGGATCTGATAAGACTGATCCTACTCTAGTGTTAGATATACTCAATACTCCACCCTCAAGTCATCAAGAATGATCATGCTGCTCTAAGTTGTAAGGTCGTCATTATGAGAAGAAGCAATTGTGAGATCTTGCATATTTGTGGAACCCTAACATCAAAGTTGGATGAGGGCTATGTGTGACTATTGATGGTAATAGATGATGTTTGTGAGCTTATCCATAAGGTTAGGTAAGGCATAAAATTTTGGGGCATTGGGTTTCTATTCAAGGCAAAAATAAAGGCCATGTGGCATCATGTGGTTTCCCCATAGAACCTTAATGGGGGGGAGTGTAGAGGAGCACTTGCTATCCTTGAGATATTGCCAAAAGTTACACTTGGCTGATAGTTTTTGTCTCTTCCTAACTATGGTTGTATATACTAAATCCCGTTGTATAAGTGATATAAGCATGATCTATGCAAATCCTTACGTAGCATTGTGCACTAGTGAGCCCTTAACCTAGGGTCTATCTAGATTGCCATCTTAGATCTGTATTGGGAGCACATGGGTCGACAACACCATGCATTCCTCTTGGAAATTTGAGAATTTGAGTTCTCTATTCCATCTCTCTCTATCTGTGTTTCTCTAAACTCTATCTATTGGTCCTTTCTGTTGTTCTATTTTCTTACGAAAACATGAATCGTGAGAAAATAGGAGAAAAATTAAGAGAATAAGACAACAAACGGGAAAATGAGGTAGCAAATTGAATTTACGAATCTTGGTATGTGTAGGCCTCTTCCTACACAGGATCCTTATGAATGTGTGATACATGAATTTAGTACGACACTAATTGTGAAAAGCTGTGTTAAAGAACGATTATGAGCAATCAGCTTGTGATTCTTTTGTGTGGAATATATGGAACAAGTACACATAGTTGTTGATCAAGATTTACAATAAGATATGAAGGCAAGCAAGAAATCATGTGCATGCTCTTAAGGTGTCTAATGCACAACCCCTAATTTGAGGATCTTTATCTCAACAAAGCAGTAAAGTGACGAATGAATCAATCATCCCCAATTACCTAACCTTTAAAGTATAAATATTTGAGGTGATTAGATAGAGCTGTCAAAATGTGCCAAATGTTTTTTTAAAGGAAGTTTGATCTTGTGATCTACTCTTCTAGATGAGCTAGAATTACTTGGAAAGCACAACCATGAAGGGCATAGAAGGTGTGAGACTCCTTTTTTATGGTAACAGATTGACTATGGGAGACATACGTATTAGGTGCTCATATAGAAACTCATAGTGTTAGGTAGACACTCACTGACTTTCCTACATAGACTTAGACATACACATATGCATATGCATATAGATATACATTATCCTTCGCCTTTATGTTTTGAATAACTGGATGTGCGTAGCCATGTTTGCACGGATCATGTGGTCTTCAAAGCATATGTGTGTTGGGTATGTTGACGTCATGCACGTGAGGCTCCTGATCATACAGGAGTGTACATCCTCACATTTAGGAAACATGTGAAGGAGAATGGTGTTTGGGTGCGTGCAACCATCCCAGGCGCTGGGGCCTCCAAGAAGAGCGCCTGTAGCTCAGTGGATAGAGCGTCTGTTTCCTAAGCTGAAGGTCGTAGGTTCGATCCCTACCTGGCGCGGCTCTCATCAACGACAGTATGATTAGGTGTGAGTGAGACATAGGTGATGAGGTTGATGCTAGTCCAACGGCATCCAGAGTCAACATGACTCGTACGTACATGCCTTCGGTCTTACTTCCCCCTTCAAAAAGGGGGCGCACACATAACATGCTTTTGCATTCATAACATGGCTCCCCGTAAAAACAGGGGCTTTTATCTTTTGGGACACCATTGCACTTTTAGGTTGGAATTGAGTATACGCTTTTGCATTCATAACATGGCAGCACTCGATGATTGACACATGCATTCATAACATGGCAGGAGCTTTGCAAGAACTTCATCATTTCTTGCATCAGTCATATGTGAGCTCGACTCTTATCGACATGAGTCTAGAGTAGTTTGAGGTGTATGGATACGCCTTGTTCAAGGCAATTGGTGTAGGCTGATTTCTATGGGTTGAGATTTGGACTCTTCTTGTACATTATTGTATAGTTCTACATCATTCTTTGTATGTGGTACCACTTATGGTCACATTGACCCTTAAGTGGGAGATTGTTGGGAATGTAAGGATCATGTGACCTTACCCCTATATATATATATATATATATATATATATATATATATATATATATATATATATATATATATATATATATATATATATATATCACTTCAACTCTAGCTCAACCACCGCCCTAGTTATGATCCATCATCTCATGATCATTGTATGTCCATAGCGGACTCCCTTATTTGCTGCTACATGATTATTTGTATGCCCATAGTGGAGGCACTTATTTGGAAATGGCGAAACCAAATGTACTTCATGATAATGTAGTTTCTTGGCTTCACTTTGAATCTAGACATGCATATAATACTATGGCATCTATAAAAACTCTCATTCTCATATCGTAAGACTTGGAACTACTTCCCCCTTTTGCTACTTCATTTCATACGTTTGTGCATTGTTATTTCATATCTTTGCATTGTTGAGCGGTTTGTACATAAGGCGGATAAGAAAAGCATGTTCTCAATGGTAGAAATGGCCAAGGTTGGCTTGACCGGTAAATTTATCAATGATAGTTGTATAGTCCATGACATTCACTTAGTTATCAAGTCATTCCAATCTTGGTTGTAATATGAAATATCTCATTGTTTTTATTCACTATTTAGCCATGAAGACATGATAACGTAAGAGAAAAAGAAGAAGGATAAAGAGCGAGATCAAGTTTAGTTCACAACCTTTAGAATTACATTTTTTGAGTCTAGGAGCATATAGACCAAATGTATATCAGTTAACTACAAAGCGTTTTCGTTCTCTCCCTTGATGTACTTCTAATAGCCTTTTCCCATCAGGAAATTCTTCATCCTGAATCTCCAAGCATGGAACTTGTTCTTGTCCAACTTATCGCTCATAAGCTAACTCATTCCATCCACTTTTTCCATTTCTGTAGCAATTCACAACATTGCAAAAACACTTGAAGCAATACTTCTGTTTGAACACTGTTGCACTTTGACGTGACAATTCAAACTCAAAAAAACACATTTTTCGTGTATCAACAGTACAGGTAAACACTTGAAATTCTAGATCTCGAATATTTGAGTGTTGTCAAACAGGATGCAAGTTACAATTTTGCAAACTAACCTAGTTTTTCTATGGGCCCCACATTGCAGGCTCAAAACAGAGGTCGAGATGGCTTCGAAACAGAAATCTGACAATAATGAGTGATCCTAAAGGGGTAACACACAAATCTATTTTGACCCCTTCTACATTCACCCCAATTTTTGTATCAATCTGAGATCGTTTTTGAATCATGCTTTCTCCATGCCTTCTCACATATTCTTCACCATCGGCCTTCTCCACACTTTATAGCCACGCTAGCTCTCATACCATGTCACGAGGAAGGAGATAAGGAAGAGAACTCACACACACACACACTGTCACAATCAAAGAGGAGCACACACATGGATTGAGGCAAGGAAGAATGGTCTTCTTCTTCTTCTTCTTCTTCTATTACATAAAAGGAATGTACAAGAAAGAATGTACAAGAAATGACCTTAAACAACAAGACAACAAGTGCAGTATATAAAGAATAGTAGATAAGCAAAATGCTAATGTTCACAAATGAGTGAGCTGGAAAGAAAACAAATGTGCCATCACTCTTGGTAGATAAAAATCTAGTAAAGCTCGATGAAATGTCCCTGACATATACCGGTGTGACCACTATACATGTAAGAGAAATGAAAAAGTGATACACGTCATCCTCGATCATCACATGTTGAGCTTCATATCTCAACAATCTTCACCAAGTCTCTTAAGAGAGAGAAACAAAGAAGCTAGTTCACCATAGGATGGACATTGAGGGAGGGGGGTGTTATATATACTCATTACTCGACCCTCAAGTGATCAAGAATGATCATGATACTCTAAGTTCTAAGGCACTCATTATGAGCAGAAGCCATTGTGAGATCTTGCATATTTTGGATTTTCTTGAAACCAAAATACATTTATTGGAAGGCATCATTCTTGGTGTGTACATTTTTCACATTGGGATACATATTTATCCACATCTTTCTCGTTAATTGGCCAATGAGCTCCTATTCTCGTAAAGTCACAATCTTTGAAGGATGTAAACATGGGTTCCAGAGATGTGCCTTCTCCAAATAATTTTGTTGTTCATTTTCATGTACACAATATTCCAATACTCCAATTGAGTTCAGACGATACAAGTGTCCCGATAGTAGAAATAAATTTCTACTTTGCAAGATCACATCTTTGGCCGTATTCTTGTTCTTAGGTCCAGATGACAATATTGGTACCAAAGATTTCACCCATTCTAATATGCTCTTTATTTTAAATAGATAGGCATTAGGTAGATCATCATCTATGTTGTGGGGTTTATCTATTGTCATTATCATGGATAAATGATATGCTCTCATGTGATTTTTCCCTTGTCTTAATACCACCTCAAAATAAAATTCCATAAAAAAAGCATGGTCAATGATCCCAAGGCCCCTGTGCTGTAGGGGAAGGGTGTTGACTGGCCAAGCTACCTTAGCCCGAGCAGAATTGCCACCTCTGCCACACCATAAATATTTCCTTATCAACTATTGAATCTGGATAATATAGGAACTCGCAAAGATCCAACAAGAGGTGACATACCACAATGTAGTGAGGAGAACGTGGTTCGCCACCACAATCTTCCCAACCAAGGACAATTGTGTAGTGCTCCAATGCAAGAGCTTCCTCTTGATGGTCAAGAGGAGAGGAGAGATTTGTTGCTCATATGAAATATCAAGACCAATATGACACCCACCGTATATAACTACCATTCGAAGGGGGATCCACTGAAACTACTCACAAGCAAGCCATCTAGGAAGAGCATCCGACCAAATCCAGAACCCATAAGACTTGTGCCAACTGATCTTGGCACCGGAAGCCAAGAAGGTGCTCATGGCCTCAAAAAGAAGAGAAGCAAAGTGGGGGTAAGAGACAACTAACCTATGTGGCCAAGAAGGTGCTCATGGCCTCAAAAAAAAAAGAGAAGCAAAGTGGGGGTAAGGGACAACCTTGCCAAACCGATCGTAAAATGTTGAGCCTCTCCCCCTGAGTCTCGACCAAAACTTGAATATGGGCCAAATGGTACAAGCAAGCAACAACCTTGATCGAGCTAATGGGGAAGCCCATACACAACATAGTTTCCTTGAGAAAATCCCAGCCAACTGGATCATATGCTTTCTCAAATTCCAACAAAAGCATTGAAAGGAACTCATTGTGCATCCGAGCAAGGGAGATAGCATCCCTAAGATGAAGATATTGTCAAGGATATTGCAACCCTTGAAAAAATCAATATGTGTGAGATGACTCAAGGTCTCTAGAAGCGGCAGCAATCTCAAACTTAGAGCCTTTGCAAGGATATTGTAGGCCAAGTTGAGAAACATGATTGGGCACAAATTCCAGATATAATCCAATTGCCCCTCGCCTTACGAATGAGGAAGAATAGACCCTCAATGAGCGATTGGGAAAGATGATCCCCTCCATGACCTCTTGGAAGGCAAGATGGATCCCCTTGCCAAGGACCCCCCTTTATCTCATAAAAAAGTTGGGGGAGAGACCATCATCACCACGGCACACACAATGCATCAAAGAGCTCACTATTAGTGAACGTGTCCATAAGCATATTTTGCAACTCATCAGTTATATAATGTCGCACATGCTACAAGACACATTGGGTGCTCTCTTGCCAAGTCTCAGATAAAAAAGTGCGATAAAATTGAGTGGCATTCTCTCTAAACTCCCTAGGCTCCGTAGCACAAGAACCATCCATCCGGTGGAGCTTCCTAATCCCTCAGATAAAAAAGTGCGATAAAATTGAGTGGCATTCTCTCTAAACTCCCTAGGCTCCGTAGCACAAGAACCATCCATCCGGTGGAGCTTCCTAATCCCACCATGTGATCGAACCATCGAAAAGAACTCTCCTAAAATATGATCACCAACTTGAGTCTAGTGCATGGCATGTCTGTGATGGAAGAAGGTAGACCACCTATCCTCAACTTTCCACAACTCCTGCTATGCCATGGCAAAAAGATCCCTGAGTTCAAACCTTGAAATGACAAACTTATGATTAATGCAGTGTTGCTTAGGCCTTGAGGTATGGTAGGAACTGTTGAAGGCAGGGAGATCTGATAAAATAAAATAAAAAGAAAAAGAAAAAGACGGCTACGATGAGATTAAAAAGGACACGTCGCAAGTAAAGGGAGAAGTTACAAGAAAGGAGTTCGTGAAAAATCGTAAGGAGAAAGAAGTCACGAGAAAAGAGAGCGCAACCACCGCAAGAAAGAGGTAGAAGTCCTGAGAAGAGAAACAAACTTGATGAGAGGAAGCAGCGCCACTACAGTGGAAAAGAAGAAGTTCTTCTGACAAGGATTTGGGAGGACCGGAGAAAGTCTGTCTTCACAGAAATGACTATGACTTTCGTATCTGATGTAACTTTGTGATGAATGCTCCAGTAAGAAATCTATGAAGTTCTTATACATGTAAAAATCTGTATTCGTGATACTTATGTTTACCAAGGAAATGAACAGTAGATGTTTTACAAAACGGTGTAGTTCTTCTCTGCATTTCTTCAAATCTTCTCTGTTAAGTTTAATGAGAGATTCAAGTAGTCTACACAGAGACGCAACGTAATTCATATGACTGTGAGTGTGTAAGAAGCTAGAAATCTTGGAAGGCCGTATCTGAACAAGTGACAGAGTAAATCTGACACAGTAGAAGGCACCAGAACGAAACATTTCGGTGAAATTCCGATGGATAACTAAATGCAATTTTCGGTGGAAATCTCTGCGTATGTAGAGCAGTGCCAATAGGAAAACAAGTATTGTTGTTTGTTCTTTAATTTGATGTTGTGTTGAACCTCAGAACCCTCAACACAATTGGTGATCCTACTGTACAGCTGACGTAGCCTCAAGAAATGCATGAGGGGCAGGCGCAACCATTTTGGTAAAGTATATTTTACAAGGGCACAGGCAAGAGCAACGAACGTGGAGACATCTTCAGATTTTTACGAGTGGTACGAGGCCGAGGAGCAGGAAGCTCTGCAAGGAACAGGGGGAAACAGGTGCGGCAGAGGTAAGGTTAGTGGGCGGCATACTTGGAGCGTTATTCCTCACAGAAGCAACTGTAGGGGTAAGAAGACGACTCCAATTTGATCCACTTGCAGGGGTGACCGGTCAAAAAACTAGGCACACACCTCAACCACAACCAATGGCTCAACCACCTCCTAATCCTAAAGTCAAAGCCGCTCATTTCAGTGGAACCTCTAAGGAAGATGTTGATTGCCATGTGGCTCAATTCGAAATAAAATGGACAGCCAATGGATATCCAGCCATGTACGGTGATGATATTAAACTTCAATAGTTTGCAACCACGTTGGAAGGACGAGCTACGAGCTGGTTCAGTCAATATGGCATTGCTCATTTTGCCACATATGATGAATTAAAAATAGCATTCTTGCAACGATTTAGAAAAGAGAAGACGCCTTCCGATGTATTAAGGAACATGAGGGCTATCAGACAAAAGACCATGCTAGTGGAAGACTATGCTCAAAAGTTCCGAACTTTAATGGAAAGGTTGCAAGGTAATGAACTACCTACTGATGAGATGTTGGCAGGATTTTTTTTGAAAGGATTAAGGAGCACAATAAGACATGCGGTGGCCATTGTGGACATTGCAAATGGTTTTGATGTGTTAGTATTAGCAGCAGTGCGGGTTGAAAGAAGGTTTGGACGAGCCAAAAAGAAGCAGTCTAATTCTGGTTCAGAGGTTGAATCGGATTCAGCTACGGAGTCGGGCAAGAGTTCCAGTGATTCTGACACTGATGACTATGATGATGAAATAGTGAAGACAAAGCATCGTAAGCATAAAGCTAAGCACAGTAAAGAGGAGGAATGGATTAATAAGTTAAAGAGACATGGATATTCTATACTAGCTCCAAAGGAGAAACGATTTTGTGATATCTGTGACAAAGAGGGACAAACAACAACTCAGTGTTGGTATAACCCTAAGCATAGAGGGCAAAGTTCTCGGCAAGACAATAGAAATTTAAATGACGTAGCGGCCAATCAGGCTATTCCCATCCCAGGGCGAGGTAATTTTCTGAGACAGCAGCAAGGGAGACCCCCATGGAGAGATCAAGGCAATCAGCAAGGGAATAACCAGCAAGGCAATCACCAAGGTCGACCACCAAGGGTAATGCCTTGTGGGTATTGTTCAGCTCCTGATCATTGGATAGGGCCGAACTGTCCTTTGTGGGTAAAGCATCGTGAAGAAAGAGGTATACCTGTCATTCGGTATAATCAGCATAATCAACAGGGACAACATCAACAACAGGGGCAGCAGGCGGCTCAGGCGAATGCAATACTGATAGAATGGCCAGAGCAAACGGATAGAGCCCATGATGCACCCGGTACTTCTGACCGAATGCACGTTGAGAAGACTAAACAATGGCAGTGTGATTGTAAACAATGTGGGAAAGGTAAAGAAGTCGAAGTGTTGGCAGTGACAAGATCAAGGAATAAAGGCCCTATTGATTGGCAGGAACAAAGACGAATTCAAGACAAGGTTTTGAAGCAGGTTCGAAATGAGTCTTCTAATCAGGCGATGGGTGGAGGTCAAACTGAGCAACAACAGGGTGTGAAATTGATACCTCCCATCAAGGAGCGGGATAAGGCGCCGGATTAGCAAAGCTTGGCAAATGATTGGTTTGATGAAATCATTAGCTCCCCGCTACAGTTGTCCTTGGATCAACTGTTATCATTGGTACCAGTGTTTCAAGAGAAATTGTTGAAAAACCTACTTGGATATCATGGAGAGCCCGAAGTTAGATCGATCCCTTCTATCTCGGCTAACAATATTGATCCAGCAGACGTGGATTTTGTAGTACAAGTCATTCAGGTGCAGTACAACCACCGACGATTTGCAGAAGTGTTACTTGATGGAGGATCAGGAGTAAACATATTACCTGAGCATATTTTCATTGAAATGGGAAGAGGGGTATTGGCTCCAGCACCGTTTCAGGTAAAAATGGCAGATCAAACACGAGTACAACCAGTTGGCATTTTAAAGCAACAACAAATTATTATTTCCGGCATGACATTTATGGTTAATTTTGTGGTCATCCGAATGTCTAAGTCCGCATATCCGTATGAAATGTTGTTGGGGAGACCTTGGTTTCGGCTCGCCAAAGTCAAGCAGGATTGGGGCTTGAATGTAGTAATGATTACCAAGGGTAAAAAGTAGGTGACGATTCCTATGCGTGGACGAAAAAATATGTCGGTACAGGAAAAACCACTTATGGCTCAGACCATTAACTTGGCGGATGAGATTGAAGATGATGAAGAGGAAAAGTTTTTGCAAGCAAACCCAACGGTGGTGCCGGTATTAGAAGTCGATGTTGAAGGAGTATTAAGTAAGGATTATAGTGGTGGGTTGAAAGTAGAAGAGCCAGTTCCGGGTGAACAGGTGGTAGGTGCCTATTTACAAAAGATGTTTGACCAACGTATGGACATTCCGGTGCAGTAGCAGATGGAACACCAGGAGGAAGAGATAATTACGCGGGTGGAAAGGATGTACGATCAGAAATATGCAGGTTCTATGCGGGTGAAGGAGGAGGAGCTTCAAGAGGTTAATTTAGGGACAGAAGCTGAACCCAAGGTGGTGCAGATTGGTAGAACATTGGAAGGACAGTTTAAGGAGGATCTTATTTGTCTGCTTAAAGAGTATGTAGATGTGTTTGCTTGGGATTATACTCAAGTAAAAGGAATAGCATCAACACAGGATTAATTTGAAGGAGGATGCAGTACCTGTGGCACAGCAAAGATATAGAATGAATCCTAACTTTGCTAAACAAGTGAAGGAAGAGATTGATAAATTGTTGGCAGTTGGATTTATCAAACCGGTGAATCAGGTCACTTGGATATCTCCTATCATAGTGGTCCCTAAAAAGAATGGGAAGCTCCGAATTTGTGTTGATTATAGAAAGTTAAATGCGGCAACTATTACAGACCCGTTTCCTATGCCGTTTTGTGATGCAATGTTGGATGCGGTCGTAGGCCATGAAATGTATAGTTTTTGGATGGATTTTCTGGTTATAATCAGATCAGTGTGGCTGAGGAGGATCAACACAAAACAACATTTATTACAGAATTTGGAGCTTATGTGTTTACGGTCATGAGTTTTGGCTTGAAGAATGGACCACCATCGTTCAATTATGTGGCCCATAAGGTGTTTGAACCTTATCTATAGGACTTTATGCAGGTATTTGTCGACGATTTTTCGGTTTTCGGTGAAATGATTAAGCACTTACTACACATGAAAGCATGCTTTGAAAGATGTCGGTAGTTTAGGATGGTATTGAATCCATTTAAAAGTGTGATTGCGGTCAGAAGTGGTATTTTATTGGGCCATGTTATATCACAAGCAGGAATGGCTATTGATATTAAGAAAATTGAAGCTATACGTACAGCTAAAGAACCGACTAATGTAAAAGAAGTAATGTGGTTTGTGGGTCAAATCAAGTGGCATTCCAGATATTTAAGATATTTAGCAAACATTTCCTTACCACTAACGCATTTGACCAAGAAGGATGTTCCGTTTATGTGGGCTGATGCTCAAGAGAAAGCATTTCAGTTGTTAAAAAAGATGGTATCGGTAGCACCCATATTACAACCACCTGATTGGTCAGTACCTTTTCACATATTTGTGGATGCATCGGATGTGGCCGTAGGAGCAGTTTTGACGCAGCAGAAAGACAAAGGATGGTATAGACCTGTCTATTATGCCAATAGGGTATTGGTTGCGGCTGAAAGAAATTATCCGGTGACGAAAAGAGAAGCTTTGGCGATGGTATATGCCCTTAACAAGTTTCGACATTATTTGTTGGGCAAATAAAGTTGTTTTTCATGTGGATCATCAGGCTTTGGTTTACTTAATCAAGAAGCCCTTTAACAGGCCGATTAGCCAGGTGGATGCTTTTGTTACAGGAATTTGATTCTGTGATTGTGCATACTCTAGGGAAAGAGCATGCGATGGCAGATTATTTTAGTCGATTGGAATCAGGCGAAACACCCACCGGTGCACTTGATGTATTTCTGGATGCTGAGTTGTTTACAGCGCACGTAGTGGAGGCAGATTCGTGGTATGAGCAATTATTAATTTTCCTGACAGAGGGTGCATTACCACAATACTTTACACCTGATCAGAGGAGGAAGTTTGCCCTTAAAAGTAGGCCGTATTTGGTCATAGCAAGGGCATTATACAAGAAGGGTGTGGATCAGGTTATCAGGAGATGTGTACTAGACTATGAACAATTAGCTGTTTTACAGGAAGCACATTCCGATTCTGCAGGAGGTCATTTGTCAGGTGATATTACAGGAAAGAAAGTATTACAAGCTGGGTTGTGGTGGCCAACGGTGTTTAAAGATGCGCATAAGTATGCCAAAGGATGTGTGATTTGCCAAAGGTTAGGCCAACCTAATAACTCTGACCGGATGACTGATCATCCGATACTACCACTGGATCCTTTCCAAAAATGGGGCATGGATTTTGTGGGGACTATTAAACCTACCACTCAGTGCGGTAAGAGATACATATTGGTGGCAACTGACTATTGTACAAAATGGGTGGAGGTAGTGGCATTGAAAGATAATAAGGTAGCAAGTGTGGCAAAATTTCTTTATCGTAATATTATGAACAGGTTTGGGTGTCCGATTGAGTTAGTGAGTGACTGAGGTACTCATTTTTTGAATGAGGTGATCTCAGAATTAACAAAGATTCATTTGATCATGCATAAAAAAACTACAGCTTATCATCCTCAAGCGAATGGGCAGGCAGAAAGTACGAATAAAACTCTAATGCGTATTCTTAAAAAGTTAGTGCATGAAAATCAGAAAAATTGGGATTTGTTTCTTGATTCGGCTTTATGGTCATTCAGAACAACATTTAAAGTGACAACAGGTATGACACCTTTCCGATTGGTATATGGAATGGAGGCAGTAGTACCTATGGAGTTTGTAGTTCCTAGTTTGCGGATTACGGCAGAGAAGATGTCACCGGAGTTATCGGTTAAACACAGGAGTAAATACCTTTTACAGATTGAGGAGGATCGTTTGATAAGTGCATATATTACAGAGGTGATTCAAAAGCGGCGACAAGCTTGGGTAAATCGGAATGTGAAGTTTAAGTTATTTAAAGAAGGTGATTGGGTGATGGTGTATAATTCTAAGCTAGGCCCCATCCAGGAAAGCTTACATTGAGATACAAGGGCCCATACCAGATTGTGCAAGATTTGGGTCAAGGCACTTTTCGAGTGGCAGATGTGTTTGGCACATGGATGGACAAGCCAATAAATGGATTTAGGCTGAAATTATTTCAAGGGAAGCCGCCACATTTGGACTGGTTATCTGCTAATATGGTGCAAGTTGTTTATAATCCAGAACAACACTTCAACAATGTTTGTGATCATCGTAGTAAAAGAGTTTATTTCTCTATATTTTTATCAGTGGTACAGTGTTTTTTGACCTCGTGTTGGTCTAAAACTACATTAAGTAAATTTTTACGATTATAATGGAAAATAGGTTTATAGTTGCAGTTCAACAGTGAGTTTCAGGTTAGCTCAGGACCAATGATGGATGATGCAATATTGTTAAATCAAGGTATACAAACTAAGGAATATTCTTGGTCTGTAAGTAATAATATGTTGGAAATCAGTATACTTCGTATTCCGAGTCAGCAGCTCCAGAAGCAGTAGCGACATCGAGGGGAATATGAAAAGAAAGCTAGTGTTCGATCAATGATTATCTTGCAAAGTACAATTTGTCAGAATTGTATGATTGGAAGCTTTTGCATCATAAGATGTAGTATTGAGGAATTTAAATATCAATTTCGTATTCTTGAAGTACGAATGTTTGTTCTGTTCCATGATTATTCTAGCACGCATAGAAGATTTGTTAAGTGGATTATTGATATGTGGGGCAATTGATTGTGGATGATTTTTATGGTAATCCATGCTACAATATTATTGAGTCGCATGAAGTGTTACGTGCATAAGTACGATCATCATTACAGTAAGTGGCAGTTCAAGCAGTCGCACTTGTGGAAAGAATATTTTCAGTTCTACTTAAAGGTTTCCAGGATAACACTTTTTCCTGCATCTTCTGTATTGGTGCTTGAAGTAGGAGTCATGAGAGGGTGTATGAGGAAGAGAGAAGTGGTAGTGCGAAAGGAAGATACAGCAACGGAGGAGAGTGATAGCTCGTTGCAGGAGGATGAAGATGAGATATCAACACCATCTACAACGACTAAGGGTGTGCGAACGCTTATGGGGTCATTCACAGATTTTAAAGTCGAAGTGGATACACAGTCTGCTCTGAATGAGAATTGGCTCAGAGAGATTGGATTATTACAGTTCGCTATGTTGCCATGGGAGTGCTGGAGATGCAATTATGAGGCAAAGGGCCAGCTGGAAATCATGCGGAAGAGGAAGGGTCAGTTATCATGTCAGGTAAAATTTTCACCGGAATTACTTGCAGAAGTATTTCAATTGCCTATATACAAGGATATAGTTATTCCAAAATGTTCGGAGGAAGCTTTGAAGAAAGACTTTGGACCCCGAGAAGGCAGACGGAAGTACTATATGATGAAGAATGCAAGCTATATTCGAAGGGAGCAGCTAAAATGGTATTTGGAAAGATTATGTTTTATCATTAAATATGATTCTATGTCCAGGGAGAATTTTGCACCTCTGGCCTATGCAGAGGCAGCTGGAAGAGTAAGTTGGGCCCATTGGGTGTATGATCACCTACATATTGAGATCTTCGTCGGTGATAGGCGTAAAACGCAAACCAATAGTCGATTATCAGCATATTTAGCTGCCTTATTCGAGTTTGTGCAGTTAGTCGAAGGTCAGAAGAGCGTGTGGGCTAAGGAGATCAATTTTTGTGGTCATCAAGTGATGAGTCGAGAGCAAGACCAGTTAGAAGCGAAAGAGGTAATGGATAGACCTTCAGAGACATCTGAAGATCTTCTTCGTGCTAGTTATATTGCACAAGAGAAGGAATCGGCTAGTCAGATTATTCAACCTGATATACGAGAAACAGGAATACAGGAAGATATTTTGTTGCAGGTGCAAGATAGTGTAGAGCATCCGAAAGCATTTGGAACTGTTTTTAGATTGTCTAGAAAAAGAAGAGTGGAGGAACAATTACAAGCAGTGGATGAAAAAATTTTGAAGGATGTTAATACTTTAGATTATGATGTGCTTGGCATGAAGAAGAGGTTGCAGGAAGTTTCGGAATTTTTAGTTTTTCAAGAGGAAAAATTGTTTCGGCATGAACAGAAAAAAGTATTTATTAATGAGAATGATTATCAGTCTTTGCAGGAGAAGACTAACAAACTTCAGGAAGCATTGGATAAAAAGGTATGTATGTTGGAGGAATTGCAGAATGATAAGTTGCAATATGTGATAGAATTGTCTAGTGCAAAGAAGTCTATGCATGATTATGAAGAATGGCAGAAGTATTTGCAAGCACAGATTCAAAAAGAAATGACGGATTTTTCAGTGTTAAATGCTACTTTGCAGACGGAACAGGTAGTTATTCAATCGTGATTACAAGTCTTGCAGGAATTAGAGAAGCAGATATTAAAAGAGCAAGATGTGGAGTTAGAGGCTACGTTGATGACAAAGTTGGATATAAGCTTATTGAAGCAACAACTGAATAAATATGTTTAGGATATTTGGAATTTTTTCCAAAATCGGTGGCTCGATATGTTTAAGTTTCAGTATGAACAGGTGCAGACATGTTTTGTTTCAAAACATGAAAAAGATTTAGTAGGTATAATTTCAAAGTAAGAGAGGCAGATCGAGGAGCAGATACAGATAATTGCAGAATTGCGGGAACAATTGTTGAAAAGGAAATTAGAAGAAAAGGTGGAAATATTTGATGCAGATTTTTGAGAAAATCAGGATGGTGCAGCGGAAGATGTTGATAATTTGCAGAATGAGAAGATTAGGGCGGAAGAAGAGCAGATTTCCAAATAGTCACGGGAGATAATCTTATATGATCAAGGGATTGTCAAATTCGAGTCTCATTTTCGACAAAATTACCCACCGGGCTGTGCCAGGTGTTGAAGGCAGGGAGATCTGATAAAATAAAATAAAAAGAAAAAGAAAAAGACGGCTACGATGAGGTTAAAAAGGACACGTTGCAAGTAAAGGGAGAAGTTACAAGAAAGGAGTTCGTGAAAAACCGTAAGGAGAAAGAAGTCACGAGGAAAGAGAGCGCAACCACCGCAAGAAAGAGGTAGAAGTCCTGAGAAGAGAAACAGACTTGATGAGAGGAAGCAGCGCCACTACAGTGGAAAAGAAGAAGTTCTTCTGACAAGGATTTGGGAGGACCGGAGAAAGTCTGTCTTCACAGAAATGACTATGACTTTCGTATCTGATGTAAATTTGTGATGAATGCTCCAGTATGAAATCTATGAAGTTCTTATACATGTAAAAATCTGTATTCCCGATACTTATGTTTACCAAGGAAATGAACAGCAGATGTTTTACAAAACAGTAGTTCTTCTCTGTATTTCTTCAAATCTTCTCTATTAAGTTTAATGAGAGATTCAAGTAGTCTACACAGAGGCACAACGTAATTCATATGACTGTGAGTGTGTAAGAAGCTAGAAATCTTGGAAGGTGGCATCTGAACAAGTGACAGAGTAAATCTGACACAGTAAAAGGCACCAGAACGAAACATTTCGGTGAAATTCCGGTGGATAACTAAATGCAATTTTCGGTGGAAATCTCTGCGTATGTAGAGCAGTGCCAATAGGAAAACAAGTATTGTTGTTTGTTCTTTAATTTGATGTTGTGTTGAACCTCAGAACCGTCAACAGGAACCGAGGAAGATTTTCATCTCTCAATAGAAGTATGCAAAATAGATTTTAAGGGAATTCGACATGGAGGATTGCAAGGTGATTTCTAGAGCAATTGAGCTCAATATAAAATTATCTATAATACTTCACTCTAGTGGTATTGAAAGATATAGGAATTTAGTTGCAAGTTTCATCTACAATAATAGATTAGATTTCTCGAATGCTATTAGAGTAGTAAGCAAATTTCTAACAAGCCTTGCCAAACGCATTGGAAGGCAATACTCAGGTATATGAAAGGAACCATTGATTATGGTATTTTGTATGAGGAAGGATCATCTTTGGTTGGATGCTATGATTCAGATTGGGTAGGAGATATTCATACTAGAAAATAAATTTCTAGACTTGTTTTTCTTTAGGATTTGGGATTTTCTCTTGGATCAACATAATAAGAGGGTGAGTAGAAAGTGGCATGTGTTATAGCATCTCGAGCAGTATGTTGAGGAGGATCCTATGGAACATAGGAATACAAGGAGAGGGGGGGGTGTTAGATATACTCAATACTCCACCCTCAAGTCATCAAGAATGATCATGGTGCTCTAAGTTGTAAGGCCGTCATTATGAGAAGAAGCAATTGTGAGATCTTGCATATTTGTGGAACCCTAACATCAAATGTAGATGAGGGCTATGTGTGACTATTGATGGTAATAGATGATGTTTGTGAGCTTATCCATAAGGTTAGGTAAGGCATAAACTTTTGGGGCATTGGGTTTCTATTCAAGGCAAAAATAAAGGCCATGTGGCATCATGTGGTTTCCCCATAGAACCTTAATGGGGGGGAGTGTAGAGGAGCACTTGCTATCCTTGAGATATTGCCAAAAGTTACACTTGGTTGATATTTTTTGTCTCTTCCTAACTATGTTTGTATATACTAAATCCCGTTGTAAAAGTGATATAAGCATGACCTATGCAAATCCTTACGTAGCATTGTGCACTAGTGAGCCCTTAACCTAGAGTCTATCTAGATTGCCATCTTAGATCTGTATTGGGAGCACATGGGTCGACAACACCATGCGTTCCTCTTGGAAATTTGAGATTTTGAGTTCTCTATCTCCTAGTATCCATCTCTCTCTCTATGTGCGTTTCTCTAAACTCTATCTATTGGTCCTTTCTATTGTTTGACGGGGTATCAAAAAGTTTCTCAATGGAAGCACAACTTTAACTATTCTCATATATCATGCTTTGAAGATCCGTGACAATTTACAATTAACGCCGACTACCTTAGAGATGGCTACATATGTGAATTTTGCATCGGTACAAGAGGAGAGGAAGAAGGTAATCAGTACTTCAGATGTTGGAGCAAGCGAAACATCAAGGATGAGAGGAACCGAAGGAGACAGGGACTATGATGAGCCGACAACTACATCATCCATTAAATGAGCGCATCATTTGCTCACTTCAACTCTAGCTCAACCACCACCCTAGTTATGATCCATTATCTCATGATCATTGTATGTCCATAGCGGACTCCCTTATTTGCTACTACATGATCATTTGTATGCCCTTAGTGGAGTCACTTATTTGTCACTTACATGATCATTTGTACTCTTCACCGTCGGCCTTCTCCTCGAGCTCTTTATAGCCACACTAGCTCTCATACCATGTCACGAGGAAGGAGATAAGGAAGAGAACTCACACACACAAACTCTCACAATCAAAGAGGAGCACACACACAGATTGAGGCAAGGAAGAATGATCTTCTTCTTCTTCTTCTTCTTCTATTACATAAAAGGAATGTACAAGAAACGACCTAAAACAACAATACAGTGGGTCCTATCGCTTTTGCGATGCTAGCGTTGCATAAGCAACGAGACTTTTTTTATTTAAAAAAAAGATGACTCGTCACATAAGCGATGGATACTGTCGCTTATGCGATGCTAAAAATATGCATTGCAAAGAGCGTCGCTAGCCAACAACACTTTTAATGACGTTAGCAAACTGCCTGTGATGCTAGAGCATCACATACACAATGTCTTGGTATTCCAGGGCATCGCATAAGCGACACTCTGGAATGTTGAAAGAAAATTTCGATTTTGCCAAGCACATTTGTGTTGGGATTAGGACGCGTAAGAGAGCGAGAGAGAGAGAGAGAGAGAGAGAGAGAGAGAGAGAGAGAGAGAGAGAGAGAGAGAGAGAGAGAGGGATAGATTGACACGGTTTGGGCAACACATCTTTTGAAGCAAGGTATGCACACACACACACACAGATTTACACACACATGTACATATGCATACACACACATGTACATATGCATACACACACATACACATACACATAGACACACACACATAGACACACACACACATACACACATAGACACACACACATACATATTAGACACATACACACTTACACACACACACAAACACACATCCACACACATACGCATGCATACACACATATATATATGCATACACACGTATATGCACACAGACACACATACACACATAGATACACACACATACACACATAGACACATACACAGATTCACACACAAACATATACACACTAATTTACATACACACATACACATGCATACACACACACATATATACACACACACTAGCTCTCATACCATGTCATGAGGAAGGAGATAAGGAAGAGAACTCACTCACATACTCTCACAATCAAAGAGGAGCACACACACAGATTGAGGCAAGGAAGAATTATCTTCTTCTTCTTCTTCTTCTAGTACATAAAAGGAATGTACAAGAAATGACCTAAAACAACAATATAGCAGGTCCTGTCGCTTATGTGATGCTAGCATCGCATAAGGAACGGGACTTTTTTTTATTAAAAAAAAAGCCGACTCGTCGCATAAGCGATGGATAGTGTCGCTTATGTGATGCTAAAAATATGCATCGCTAGCGAGCAACACTTTTAATGACGTTAGCAAATTGCCTACGATGCCGAAGCATCGCATACACGACGTCCTGGTATTCCAGGGCATCGCATAAGCGACACTCTGGAATGTTAAAAGAAAATTTTGATTTTGCCAAGCACATTTGTGTTGGGATTAGGACGCGTGAGAGAGAGAGAGAGGGATAGATCAACATGGTTTGGGCAACACATCTTTTGAAGCAAGGTATGCACACACACACACACAGATTTACACACACATGTACATATGCATACACACACATACACATACACATACACATAGACACACACACACACATAGACACATAGACACACACACATACACACATAGACACACACATACATAATAGACACATACACACTTACACACACACACAAACACACATCCACACACATTTCCACACACACACATACACATGCATACACACATATATATACACATACACACGTATATGCATACAGACACACATACACACATAGATACACACACATACACACATACACACATAGACACATACACACACATACACAGATTTACGCACAAACATATACACACTAATTACATACACACATACACATGCATGCACACACACATATATACACACATAGACACATGCATATGCACATAGACACACACACACATACACACATAGGCACACACACACATAGGCACACACACACATAGACATACACACACATATATACACACACATAGACACATACACACTTACACACACATAGATCCACACACATTTACACACACACATACACATGTATAGAGACACATATATATAGATACACACGTATATACACACATAGAGACACACATACACACATAGACACACACACACACATACACACATAGACACACACACACACACATATACACATACACACACACACACGTAGAGAGACATACACACACACATACACATACATGCATACATATGCATACATAATGCATATGCATATGCATACATACATACTTACATGCATACACACAAATACACACACATGCATACATATGCATACACAATGCACATGCATATGCATACATACATGCTTACATGCATACACACAAATACACACACATACACACATACACACATACACACATACACACATACACACATACACACATACACACATACACACATACACACATACACACATACACACATACACACATACACACATACACACATACACACATACACACATACACACACACATACACATACACACACATATATGCATACACACACATAGAGAGAGACATACACACACATACACATACATGCATACATCATCCATTAAATGAGGGCAACTATGATGAACCGACAACTACATCATCCATTAAATGAGGGTATCATTTGCTCACTTCAACTCTAGCTCAACCACCGCCCTAGTTATGATCCATCATCTCATGATCATTGTATGTCCATAGCGGACTCCCTTATTTGCTGCTACATGATTATTTGTATGCCCATAGTATAGTCACTTATTTGGAAATGGAGAAACCAAATGTACTTCATGATAATGTAGTTTCTTGGCTTCAGTTGAATCTAGACATACATATAATACTATGGCATGTATAAAAATTCTCATTCTCATATCGTAAGACTTCGAACTACTTCCCCCTTTTGCTATTTCATTTCATACCTTTGTGCAATATTATTTCATATCTTTGGATTGTTGAGTAGTCTGTACATAAGGCGGATAAGAAAAGCATGTTCTCAATGGTAGAAATGGCCAAGGTTGGCTTGACCGTTAAATTTATCAATGATAGCTGTATAGTCCATGACATTCACTTAGTTATCAAGTCATTCCAATCTTGGTTGTAATATGAAATATCTCATTGTTTTTATTCATATCTACCCTCAGTGTTGGGGGATTGAGTGTTGTTGGGGCTCCACTCACTAATTAGGCATGAAGACATGATAACGTAAGAGAAAAGAAGAAGCATAAAGATCTATGAAAGTTACATACTCATAAAACCATGCCTATGTGAAGGGAGAAATTCACACTTGTAATCTAGTGCCAAATCAGAGATCAAGTTTAGCTCAGAACCTTTAGAGTTACATTTTTTGAGTCTAGGAGCATATAGACCAAATGTATATAAGTTAACTACAGAGCATTTTCGTTCTCTCCCTCGATGTACTTCTAGTAGCCTTTTCCCATCAGGAAATTCTTCATTTTGAATCTCCAAGCATGGAACTTGTTCTTATCCAACTTATTGCTCATAAGCTAACTCATTCCATCAACTTTTGCTATTTCTGCAGTAATTCACAACATTGCAAAAACACTTGAAGCAATACTTCTATTTGAACACTCTCACACTTCGACGTGATAATTCAAACTCAGAAAAACACATTTTTCGTGTATCAACAGTACCGGTAAACACTTGAAATTCTAGATCTTGAATATTTGAGTGTTGTCAAACAGGATGCAAGTTACAATTTTGCAAACTAACCTAGTTTTTATATGGGCCCCACATTGCAGGCTCAAAACAGAGGTCGAGATGGCTTGGAAACAGAAATTTGACAATAATGAGTGACCCTAAAGGGATAACACACAAATCTATTTTGACACCTTCTACATTCACCCCAATTTTTGTAGCAATCTGAGATCGTTTCTGAATGATGCTTTCTCCACACCTTCTCACATACTCTTCATTGTCGGCCTTCTCCACGAATTCTCTATAGCCACACTAGCTCTCATACTATGTCACAAGGAAGGAGATAAGGAAGAGAACTCACCACACACTCTCACAATCAAAGAGGAGCACACAGATGGATTGAGGCAAGGAAGAATGATCTTCTTCTTCTTCTTCTTCTTCTTCTATTATATAAAAGGAATGTACAAGAAATGACCTAAAACAACAATACAACAAGTGTAGTATATAAAGAATAGTAGATAAGCAAAATGCTAATGTTCACAAATGAGTGAGCTGGAAAGAAAACAAATGTGCCATCACTCTTGGTAGATAAAAATCTAGTAAAGCTCGATGAAATGTCCCTGACATATACCAGTGTGACCACTATAAATGTAAGAGAAATGAAAAAGTGATACATGTGATCCTCGATCACCACATGTTGAGCTTGATATCTCAACAATCTTCACCAAGTCTCTTAAGAGAGAGAAACTTCATTAACAGTTTCCAAAGCTAGGCATTGGAACAAAGAAGGTAGTTCACCATAGGGTGGACATTGAGGGAGGGGGGTGTTATATATACTCATTACTCAACCCTCAAGTGATCAAGAATGATCATGATACTCTTAAGTTCTAAGGCTCTCATTATGAGTAGAAGCCATTGTGAGATCTTGCATATTTGTGGAATCCTAACATTGAAGTTAGATGAGGTTGATCCTGAATATTTGTGGAATCCTAACATATGATTCAGATTGGGTAGGAGATATTTATACCATAAAATCAATTTCTAGATATTTCTTTTCGTTAGGATTGGGGGTTTTCTCTCGGATCAACAAGAAGCAACGGACTATAGCATGTGTTGTAGGATCTCGAGAAGTGTTTTGAGGAGGATCCTATGGCACATAGGAACACAAGTTGAGGAGGCTACATGGCTCATGTTTCCACTATGTGCATGAGTTGATTAAGGAAGGGTTCATGGAGTTACTCTATTGTCCAACAGAAAAAATGGAGCGGACATCTTCACCAAGTCTCTTAGGAGAGAGAAGCTTCATTAACACTTCGCAAAGCTAAGCATTGGACCAAGAAGCCAGTTCACCCTAGGGTGGAAATTGAGGGATGTTGGTGCAATTCATTGCAATTCACAAGCCTACACATTTGGCTTGTAATACAAACACATATGGAAAAGCATAGGAACCAATGCTAGTGGTTAATTACCACTTTACTCTTTTGTAAAAGTTACATTTGACTTGAAATCTTTGTAAACACCTACCAAAAAGAACTCGTGGAAAAGTTAGCTTTGATTGATGGAATATCTCCTAGGGTGTAGGAGCATGATTAGAGAGAGCCAAAAGTTTGAATTCAAATTCAAACTTTGAACTCAACCACTATAAAAGTGATCATAAAAAAGTCACGGGTAAGACTCATCATTCTCGAGCTCATCATTGTCAATTCTGAGTGTGTGTGAGGCCTACACTCTAGCCCACACCTATCTACACCATTAGGCAATGATCTTCATGCCTATGGCATTGTATACAAGTGTTCATTAATACATATATCTACATTGTTCATTTCTGAGTTCTCTGTCATAGTCTCTGAAAGTCTGTCAACTTGTGGAGAGCATATCTCACTCATTTCTTCACCAAATTTAAAGATCTATAGCTTCTTGGAACCAGTTCAATGTTATCTACATTTTACCAATATTGGAAGGATTTCTATTGAGCCATTTCAGAGAAAACCTTGTCGAAGTGATCACTGGCCGAAGCTTGTAACAGTCCTAAAATATGGGGGGTAAAGGTTTACTTGCTAAATTGATTTCTCTGAGCATAGTTAATCTTTTTAAGTCATTCTACTTGGAATAGTTAGCTTTATAAGTTAGTTAGATACCCCTAAAAGGAATTTTTCCAATTCCTACTGTGCTAGTCATATTGAGCAAAAGATACAGCAGGTGTCTAGCCAAGAATAGAAGGTTTTCTTGAAGACTTGAAGTTCAAAGTTGTCTGTTTTTATCCTATCTTTCCATACATCATTTCCAAAGTACATAGGCCATTTTATGTTGTCATTGGAAAGCTAAGAAGGTCTACTTATCAACTCTGAAGCATCAAAGGGTTGGTACAAAGCAGGATTTGGCAGTACCTACTTAGTCTCCTCAAGTATTCATCCATCATTCCCAATAGTGGTATCCGAGCAAGTTAAGGTAAAATGGGAGATGGTTTTCCTTCATTTATTGATAAATTGGATAGGAAAAACTATCAGGCATGGTCTCTGAGGACGAAGACATACCTACAAGGAAGGAGTCTTTATGGGTACATCTCAAGAGATGAGGAATTGCCCTCATTCAAAACCAGAGGACTAACAACAAAGGAAGAACATGAAAATCTCAACACATGGTGTGCCAAGGATGCATTAGCAAGGTCTTACTTACTCAACTCCATCTGTGATTTTCTTTTGCTACATATTAGAAACTGTAAGACATCCCAAGCGACTTGGGAAACCTTGTCATCATATTTTTCTTCCAACACAAGGGCCAGAAAAAACCAATTGTGGATTGAATTCACCACACTAAGGAAGCAACCTAAGCAGGCTATTTCAAAGTTTGTGACTAAGATTAAAGATGTAGTAGATCAATTAGCAAGCATAGGAGAAGAGATTGAAGAAGAGCATATAGTAAGGCAAGTGATCAATGGGATTAAAGCTGATGACAAATGGGAAAGCTTCACCACTGCCATGGACCTTTACATGGACATGAGATTCCACACCTTACCACTCTCATGGGGCAATTGTTTACTCATGAAGCCAAGCTCAACAAGAATGGAGACACATCCAAAGGTAATAGCTCTTGTTCCCTCTATACTGATAAAAGTAAGTCTAAAGATAAAGGCAAGAACAAGAAAGGAGAAGATGAAGGCACTACCTCCCAAGCCAACTATGCAGGGAGAGGTAGATCATCAAGAGCAAGGGGCAGAGGAGGTAAGCAAGGTAGGGGGAGATCCTATAACTCCTCACCATGCAACATTTGTGGTTTATCAAATCATACTACAGATGAGTGTTTCAGGAACTACAAGAATCAGAGAGGAAGAGAATATCAAAGAGGTGGATACTCACAGTCAAGAGGCAGATTCAACCATCATCAAGGGTACAACAACAACTACAAAACAAATTACAACAACAACTACAATGGCAACTACCAAGGAGGATTCAAAACTAGAAAGGATTACAACAACTATACAGAAGAGCAAGATGAGTCTCTTCTCATCATGAACATGACTTCAAAACTAGGTACAAATGATGAACACCTATTCTACATTGACTCAGGATGCTCAAATCATGTGGCTGGCAATGTAGCTCTACTCTCTAACCTTGAAGAACCAAAAGGTAAGCATCAAGTACAAACAAGTGATGACACCAAGCACTCAGTAGTTAAAGTTGGAAATGTTAAGACTTGTGATGGAAATCAAAACTTGTTGAGTAGGGTACTATATGTACCAACCATTAGAAAAAACCTGATGAGTGTTGGACAGATTGTGGAAAAAGGTTTGCAGGTTAGATTCAACCAATTTGGAGCATTTGTGGAAGATCCCAAGCAGGGGTTCAAGAGAATTGCTAAAGGAGAAAAGACAGGTAGACTTTTTACTTTTGATCTAGAAGACACAAAGAATATTGCACTCTAGAATTATAAAGATCAAACACTTTCAAAGCTTGAGATTTAGCATAAGAGATTAGGGCATATAGGAGAAAGAACCTTGAAACAGATGTGCAGGGAACAATGTGTAATTGGAATACCCAATGTTTCCAAACAACACATGATATATAAATGTAGTGCTTGTCAGTTTGGGAAGTCTCACAGGTTACCCTTCTCAAGGAAAGGCTACATGCATGAGGACTACCTAGAGCTTGTTCATACAGATGTATGGGAACCAAGCAAAGACCCCTCAATCTCAAGATCAAGGTACTATGTATCTTTTATTGATGACTATAGCAGATGGACTGTATTGTACTTTATGAAGCACAAAGATGTAGTTTTCAATTTTTTTTAAAAACATCTTGCACTTGTTGAGAATCAGACAGGAAAGAATCTAAAGAGGCTAAGGTCAGATTGAGGAGGTGAGTACTTCTCCAATGAGTTTGAAGACTTCTTGCACGACAGAGGAATCAAGAGAGAAATCACCACAAGGTATACTCTTGAACAGAATGGGGTAGTTGAGAGAAGAAATAGGTTGATTGTTGAAACAACTAGGTCAATGTTAAATGAAAAGAAATTACCTAATTACCTATGGACAGAGAGTGTTTCTACTCACTTATCTCATAAATAGGTTGCCATCTAAGTTTCCTTGATGGGATGACTCCTTATGAAGCATGGCATGGAAAGAGACCCTCAGTTGATCATTGCAGGATATTTGGATGTGTAGCATATGTACACATTCCTTCTTAGATAAGAGGTAAGCTAGACCCTAAGGCTGAGAAGTGCATCTTTATTAGATATGATCTAAATCAGAAAGGTTACAGATTCTACAACCCTTCAAATAAGGGATTCATGGTTAGGAGAGATGTTGTCTTTGATGAAAATGATTCTTGGTATGAGAATGAATGCAGGAAGTTTAAACTACCCTAGGACTTGGAGGAGGAGTTTCCAAGTCTTGCTAAGGAGGAACCTACTCAGGATGAAGAAACTACTTCAGATGATGAAGACATTATCAACCTTGAAGAGTTCAAGGCATGGAAGTCCAAAGGCAAACTCAAGATGAAGAAACTTGAAGACATACTTGAATCTTCAAATCTATCAATCAGAAGATCACAAGGGGAGAGCAAAAAACCTATCAGATATGGGTATGATACATCTCTTGTTACTAAACAGTCTGTTTATCTTGTCAAAGACTTGTCAATTGAAGAAGCATGATCATATGAAGAAGCAAGACCAAGACAGAATGGAAAGAAGCTATGGATGAGGAGATTGGAGCCCTCAAAGAAAGTGACACATGGGAACTAGTACCAAAGAAAGAATCCATGAAGGTAATTGGATCCAGATGGATCTATAAAATCAAAAGAAATTTTGATGGGTCAATAAACAGGTACAAAGCCAGATTGGTGGCCAAGGGTTTTGCACAAACCCAAGGCATTGACTATGAAGAAACATTCTCACCTGTAGCCAAGATGCCAACCATCAGGGTATTGGGGAGTGTGGCTGCATCTAAAAATTAGAACATGTATCAATTGGATGTAAAAAATGCTTTCTTGAATGGATGGATTTCAGAGGAGGTATATATGTCACAAACTCCTGGCTATGAGGATCCAAACAAGGTATCATATGTGTGCAAATTGAATAAAGCTCTTTATGGATTAAAGCAGGCACCTAGGGCATGGAATCACAGGCTGACCACACACCTTCAAGACCAAGATTTTGTCATGAGCATGGCAGACACTTCTCTATTCATCAAGAGAAGTAATTCAGAGGTAATATATCTATATGTATATGTTGATGATATCATACTTACAGGTAATGATGTCAATGGAATCAGACAACTCAAGAACCAGATGATGAAGGAGTTCAAGATCAATGATCTTGGTCTACTAAAGTATTTTCTTGGACTTGAGTTAGTCTATACTAACTCTGGAATCTAGTGCTCATGAAGGTGATGAAATTGATGATATTACAGGTTACCAAAGTATAGTTGGAAGCTTGAACTATGCTACCTTGACAAGGATAGATATTGCATATGGAGTTAGTGTGCTAAGTCAGTTTATGCACAAGCCAAGGGTACCTCACTTAGAAGCTGCCAAAAGAATTCTAAAGTATCTCAAGGGTACTCAACATCATGGTTTGTATTTCCCTTACACTTTAGACTTGGATATCAAGATCTATTCAAATGCAGATTGGGCAGGATGTAAGGATGATAGGAGAAGCACTTCAGGATACATTTCATTTGCAGGTGATAAGACAATATCGTGGTCTTCAAAGAAGCAACCTACTGTTGCTTTATCTTCTACAGAAGCATAGTATAGAGGATTGGAAAATGCCACTCAAGAAGCCATATGGATCAAGCTATTGTATATAGAATTGGGTCTATATACTAGCGCACCATTGATATTTGGAGATAATACAAGCTCACTTCACCTTGCAGCTAATCTTATTTATCATGCTAGGACCAAGCATATAGAGGTCCATTACCATTATGTGAGAGAGAAGTTATTAAGCAAGGACATTCAACTAACATATGTATCAACCAACATGCAGTGTGCAGATTTGTTAACTAAAGCATTGGATGGAACCAAACTTTGTAGGTTCAAATCAATGATTGGATTGCAGGATATACATGAAGAATGAAGAATGAAGAATGAAGATCAAAACAAAATGTTTGGCTTGAGGGGGAGCTGTTGGTGCAATTCATTGCAATTCACAAGCCTACACATTTGGCTTGTAATACAAACACATATGGAAAAACATAGGAACCAATGCTAGTGGTTAATTACCACTTTCATCTTTTGTAAAAGTCACATTTGACTTGGAATCTTTGTAAGCACCTACCAAAAAGAACTCATGGAAAAGTTAGCGTTGATTGCTGGAATATCTCCTAGGATGTAGGAGCATGATTAGAGAGAGCCAAAAGTTTGAATTCAAATTCAAACTTTGAACTCAACCACTATAAAAGTGATCATAAAAAAGTCGCGGGTAAGACTCATCATTCCCGATCTCATCATTGTCAATTATGAGTGTGTGTGTGAGGCCTAGACTCTAGCCCACACCTATCTATACCATTAGGCAATGATCTTCATGCCTATGGCATTGTATACAAGTGTTCATTAATACATATATCTACATTGTTCATTTCTGAGTTCTCTGTCATAGTCTGTCAACTTGTGGAGAGCATATCTCACTCATTTCTTCAACAAATTCAAAGATCTATAGCTTGTTGGAACCAGATCAAAGTTATATACATTCTGTCAAAATTTGAGGGATTTCAATTCAGCCATTTCAGAGAAAAGCTTGTCGAAGTGATCATTGGACGAAGTCTGCAACATTCCTAAAATATCGGGGGTAAAGGTTTACTTGCTAAATTGATTTCTCTGAGCATAGTTAATCTTTTTAAGTCATTCGACTTGGAATAGTTAGATTGCTAAGCTAATTAGATACCCCTAAAAGGAATTTTTCCAATTCCTACTGTGCAGGTCATACTGAGCAAAAGATACAGCAGGTGCCTAGCCAAGACTAGAAGGTTTTCTTGAAGACTTGAAGTTCAAAGTTGTCTGTTTTGATTCTATCTTTTCATACATCATTTCCAAAGTAAATAGGCCATTTTATGGTGTCATTGGAAAGCTAATAAGGTCTACTTATCAACTCTGAAGCATCAAAGGGCTGGTACAAAGCAGGATTTGGCAGTACCTACTCAGTCTCTTGAAGTATTCATCCATCATTCCCAACAAGGGAGGGGGTGTTAGATACACTCAATACTTCACCCTCAAGTGATCAAGAATGATCAGGATGATCTAAGTTGTAAGGCAATTATTATGAGGTGAAGCCATTGTGAGATCTTGTATATTTGTGGAACCCTAACATCTAAGTTAGATTAGGTTTATGTGTGACTATTGATGGTAATAGATGATTTGTGAGCCTATCCATGAGGTTAGTTAAGGTGTAAACTTTTGTGCCATTGGATCTATATTCAAGGAAAAATCAAAGGAATTGTGGCATCATGCAATTTCCCCATAGAACCAAATTGTCATTCTTTTGTATGGAATATATGGAACAAGTACACATAGTTGTTGATATTTATAATGAAATGTGAACCCAAGCAAGCAATCATGTGTATGCTCTTTAGGGACCCCTAATTTGAGATCTCTATCTCAACAAAGAAGCTTTTGAAGTGAAAAGTGAGGAATGAATCAATCATCCCCGATTACCTAACCTTGAAAGTATAAATATTTTTCTTAAGCTTATATTCTTTCAGGTGATTAGATAGAGCTATCAAAATGTGCCAAATGTTTTTTTAAAGGAAGTTTGATCTTGTGATCTACTCTTCTAGATGAGCTCGAATTACTTGGAAAGCACAACCATGAAGGGCATAGCACGTGTGCGACTCCTTGAATCCCATGCAAGAAATGGTTGATGCCTAGTGCTTACTTGGAAATACAGAGCCCTAGGGCCAAACGAGGAGACTAGTTTAAGCTTGTCACAATGCACACGGCTCTTGTCACCAAGATGTGAGAGCAATGATCACTTGAAGGCTCACAACATGGTAAAAAATGAGTGATTCTATCATGAATACAGAGATGTCATAGCCACCTTTATCACAATGGGGGTTCCATTTTTTTTTTTCATTCACCACTATGTCCATCATGGCTCATATCTCTACCCAACCATGGGGTTCAAATTTTTTGTCTAGAACTACCATAGGTGCATAGGTTGGGTCCTGAAGAGATCCAAGGTCTTCAATAGCATCTAAGTTTCTGGATTCTAGTCTCTTCTCTTCTTCCACTGCAACTTTGCACATCCACAAGTGTGTATCCTTATACATCAATGAAGAATTTCTTCCTATAGAATGCATTGATTCTATCCTGTCTAATGCTTTATGGATTCGGTTGCATTGTAGGGGTGGTACATCTCTATGAGAATAGTCCTTGAGATTGACCTTGGTAGTGACCCCTAAGTGTTGTAGGTACAAGGAATTGGTTCCCCAATCCTGCACTATTTGCAACTTGTTCATGAATGGTCCACCTAAAATCATCTCATAGACATGATTCTTCCCAAAATCACATATGGGAAAAGTGTGTTCAAACTCTACACCACATGTAGTGAGATTTATCCCTTGTAGCAATCCTAAGGGTCTCTCAATATGTTCTTCAGCCATTTGTAATTTCATCCTAGTGGGTCTTAGAGCTCGCTTGCCCCAACATTTCCATAGGGAAGTGGTGGCAATGCAGACTCCTGCTCATGAATCTAAAATTGCTTTTTATGTATAACCTTGGTAGATGATAGGTAGATAGGTTTTTCCTTCTTATCCTTTGCTCATATTGTTGCCCTTCAGATCCCGTAGACACACGAATGTAGAGGATAGTACAGAAACAAAATCACACAAAAGTACTTAGAGAATAGAAAGAGACAATAGACGACACCAGCTTGAGTACATTCTCCCCCACATACTCTGATGGATGGGTCTATCAGAGCATGTGTATTTATAGGTATTTCTTATTTAATCTTGAATAAAAGATACATGAGGGTGGCGCTTCGAAAAGTGTGCTTTTTCTTTATTTACAAAATCATAATTTTCTATTTTATCACTTTCTAAAGAGATCTATTATTTTTGCAAAAACAAATAAAAAATACTATGTTCTAAAAATAACTATTGTCAACTTCCGATGAGCCCCCTCACTTTTGAGGGCCTCGCTATCAGCTCTGTGCACACTCAACCATGTCGAACATGCACGGAGAATCTCTCAAATGATATGCTGCCCAACCATGTGAGCTTCCCAATATATTCCCTCTCATTCTCTCTAATTGCCGACAAAGGTAATAATACATGGCCTCTCACATGAGTGCCACTTGGCACTCATGTGAGTATCCTACTCTAAATGTCTAAGAAATGGTTCCAACCTTTGGCTTCTTTACTCATAAAGGATACTCCACGTGACATTTCCTTCCCCTTAATTCCATTTTTGTCCTCAAAAATGGTATTGGAAGGTCTATGAGAGAAAAATATATAGAAGCCTCATTCCCACTATATCCCCATGTACTTCAAGTACATGGTCATATCTCCGTTTTGCCTCCCCGTATCCTTCCCCTTAAGAAGACTCTTGGGAAGGTAAGTTAAAACTAGGAAACCGTCTCTGAAGGGTGCTAACCCGCTCCCATGTGGCACTATCTTTTGAACTATCTTTCAACTTTACTACACGCTCTTTATATAAGTGACTTCTCATCTGCTCCTCTCAAGTGCGTAGTATGCTCTCAGGCTCATGTGGAATAGATTGAACAGAAATAGGCTCTAATACCTCACTGTCTGGATTGAGGTTGTCAGATTCACCTAGCCTTTTCTTAAGCTGGCTAACATGAAAAACTGGAAGGATTTGACTATTCTTTGGAAGTTGGAGTTGGTAAGCCATCTTTCCTATTCTCTTAAGTATTTGGAAAGGTCCACAATACCTAGGAGATAGTTTTGGACAAGGTCTTGTCTTTATGGTTTTTGATCTAGATGGAACTCTAAGATAGACCTGCTTTCCTACCTCAAAGTTGATGTCTCTCCTTTGAGGATTAGCATAGGTTCTAGCCCTATCCTGAGCTTTCCTAATGGTGTTCTTAGCAAGCCTAAGCATATCATTCATCTCTTCCAAGAAGTACTTTGCAGCTTGAACTTTCTCATTCTGCAATCCTTCTGCAATCCTTCTGCATAAGGAGCTCTTGGTTGAAACCCATACATAAGCATAAATGGACTATGCCCAGTGGAAGAGTGCTTGGAACTATTATATGCAAACTCTACTATAGGTAAGTAATCTTCCCAATTAGTTTGCCTTTCATTCACATATGCTCGAAGCATATCCTCTAGGATTTGGTTAATCCTCTCTGTTTGCCCATCCGACTGTGGATGCTCAACCGTACTCATGCTAAGTTTTGTGTCCAACCTTTTGAAGACTGCTCTCCAAAAGTGTCTAGTAAACTTCCTATCCCGATTAGAAACTATGTCTAAAGGAAGACCATATAACCAGAATAGGTTCTCTACAAAAATTCTAGCCAACTAAGGTGTCTTCACTGTAGTGTGTGTTGGAATAAACCTAGGCATTTTGGTTAACCTATCCACAACTACCCAGATAGAGTCGTGCCCTCTTTGTGTCTTAGGTAATCCAACTATAAAATCCATGGAGATACTCTCCCACTTCCCATTGGGAATATCCATTGGGTGGAGTAGTCCTCCAATCTTCAACCTTTCAGCTTCATTGACCTAGCATTTAGTGCACTTAAGAACATACTCTAGGACGTCCTTATGAAGTTTAGGCCAGTAAAACTGCCTCTTAACAAGATCATAAGTCTTGTTAAGTCCTCGGTGTCCCACACTAGGTGTGTCCTGACAGTCATACAAAATATGTCGTCTCATCTCAGAATCTCTAGGGACACACACCTTACCTTTATATAACAGATATCCATCATGGACACTATAATTCTTCCACTTGAATCCTTCTTGAGTACCCATGGATACTCCATCCTTATTGGAAACCCGTATCATGATCCACATTCTCTATGGCTTCCAAAGTCTAGGAATATGTAGGATCAAGACTACGCTTCCCTCTAATGGACTCAAGTAGCTCACTAGTGATCTGAGTAAAACTCAGTTCATTGAGCATAGGCATGCGGCTAAGTGAATCAGCCACTATATTAAACTTTCCCTTCCTATACCTCAGTTCATAATCAAACTCCTGAAGGGTCTCTGCCCATCGGGCCTTATGACCTTTAAGGTTTTTTCTATTAGAGAGCCATCCAATGCTCTCTTGATCAAACACTATCGTGACCTTGACACCATATGAATAATGATGCAACTTCTTCAAAGCATGGACAATTGCATACAAATGCTTCTCATAGACGGAGTAATTCTTTTGACCCGGTTCTAGTTTCTTACTCTCAAAAGCTACTGGTCGACCATCCTAAACTAAAACCACTCCTATGGCAAAATCACTCACATCAGTCTCAACCACAAAGGGTTTGTTGGGATCTGCTATATGTAGAAGTGGAGTTGTAGCAATTGCTACTTTCAACTTCTCCATACTTTGCTTTTGTTTGTGTCCCCAATGAAAGGCTTTCCCTTTCCCTTTAAGCTGGTCCATCATTGGAACAATAATTTTGGCATAATTCTCAATGAATCTTTGATAGAAACCTAATAAACCTAAGAAGATATGTAGCTCTTTGAGGTTCCTTGGATGTGGCCATTCCCAAATAGCCATTACTTTTTCACGATCCATCTGGATTCCATTTTGGCATACTATATGCCCAAGGTACCTAACCTCTGTTTTGAAAAATTCACACTTTGACTCCTTAGCAAAGAGTGAATTTTCTCTTAGCACTTGAAGTACTTTTCTTAAGTGTTTCAAGTGTTCTTGTTGTGAGTCACTATGGATTAGAATGTCATCCAAGAAGTCTACTACAAAGTGTCCTAGATAAGGTCGTAATACACTATTCATGAGCTTCATGAAAGTGACATGAGCATTGGTGAGACCAAAAGGCATCACCAAAAGATCATAGTGCCCATATCTAGTCCTAAATGTAGTCTTAGGGACATCCTCTGCCCTAATCCTAATTTGATGATATCTTGATCTAAGCTCAAGTTTGGTAAAATACCTAGCTTGATGTAACTGATCAAATAGGTCTTCCAATCTAGGCATAGCAAACCTATTTTTGATAGTTACCTTATTAAGTGCTCTATAGTCTATACATAATCTCATAGAGCCATCTTTCTTCTTAACTAGGAGCATTGGTGATGCCCAAGGTGAGTTACTAGGTCTAATGAAGCCCTTATCTAAGTAATCCTGTCATTGCCTCTCAACCTCCTCATGCTGAGAAACACTAGACCTATAAGGTGTCTAACAAATAAGGTTAGTGTTAGTAACTACCTCAAGAGCATGGTCGATGTCCCCTCTCTCAGGTGGCAGCCCTCTGGGTAAGTCAGTGCGAAAAACATCTCTAAATTCAAACATAAGATCTTTAAAAATTTTAACCGCACACTCTTGCAAGAAAGAATAATAAAAAGTCATGTCCATATTTACATTTATAGCATGAAAATATACATCAGATGAACTGTCTGTACAATGATCAATGTCCTGACTATACAATAAAAAGATCTCTTGTACATGCTGAAAATGACAAGGACTATACAACTCTAAAGATGAAATGAGAGGTGCACTAGGTACTTCTCTCTCTCTCTGTATACAAAATTTACTTCCATTTCTTTCAAACTCAAGTGTGTTGTTATTATAGTTGTGTTTAAGTGTGTCTCCCAACCCCCATAGCCACTCTCTTCCTAACACGAGGTCTATCCTCTCCATATTCATAATTTGGAAGTCCATATGATGTGTATAGTCTTGCATCTTGACTTCTAATTTGGATACCATAGTATTCCATATCCTCTTATCTTCCCCTTGCATCATAGCTATTATGTATTTATGTGCATTGGGATGCTGGGGAATCTTTAACTTTTTGCCGAGATCATAGTTTATGAAGTTATGAGTGGTAGAGTCATCTATTATGACCTGCAACCTGGTCCCATATACACTAGCATGAAGTTTAACCAACTCGTGTGGTCCAAACTGTGGTAACCACAATGACTGAGTCAAACAACAGGTGTGCTCTGTCCTGGTGTGTTGCTCTAGCACAATGGTGAGAACCACGTTAAGAAGCTCCACCTCCTTAATGTAAATCTACGGAAGAGATAGGAGTGATATGAAGATCATGAATGTGAGATGAAGTGAGAGTGAAGGTGAGAAGCATAGAGATGCACACACACATGCACACACACTACGAAGAGACAAGCAAGACACAATGGAAGGTGAGAAATCAACTCTATTACTCAAGAACACTCTTACAAGCTCAAAATAGCTCTAAGCTCTTCTCTACTCACACAAGCTAACACTAAGTAACCTCAAAAATGAGCTATCTAGCTCTTTTTATAGTTCCTAGACTAGTTTTGACCGGTTTCACATCTAGTGACCGGCATAGTTAAAAAATAGGTCCTAAGCGCTATTTGAGAGGGTAAACGGTGTCTAAAAATAACCAAAATTGATACGCTCATTCTACCTAAGCTCCTCAAGCTCGAGGACTCCTCGGCTTGCACAAAATGGAGCTATGGATTACAAAAAAGGGTTTTTCTATGTTACATATGTTACAATAGTGATGAAAATCACTGTTGGAGGTTTTGAAGAGTATTTATAAAACATAATTCTTTTGAAAAAAGATCCGACTGACTCCCTGCTCTGTCTTTATATGCTTCCGCGTCTTCTATGCCTCTGGCTGCTGCCAACACCCCCCTCCCTCTCGCTTCTGTCGTCCTCGACAGAACCTTGTTGTGCGGTCTATCGGATGTAGTTCTGTAGTAGTTCCTGAGCGAGGGTGTGTTCTGATATTCGAATGCCTCGGGCCAAATCTGCCTCGAGTTTCTCCCAATCAATTGGTTGCGGTTCATCGGGTGGTGGGAGTCGATAATGTGTGGAATATACCATCTGTTCACAGGCGAATAAGTGTAAGAGGTGGGTGGGCATGCTGATGAACACTTCTGAATGGTATTCCCAAAAACCGATTGTGAACATCTCTTCGAAAGTCTGCTTGTAGCATGCCGGTAAATATTTAATTCTGCAATGCCAGGCATAACACACCCGTAGCGATGGCGTTGTACTCATATCGTATGCAAGATCTAGATTGCCATGCTCGAAGCCCGGGGTGTTTACATGAGGTGCCTTTATACGACGGAAGACTTTAAAAACCATTTGCATCATGTCAAAGATTTTGACAGTCATGTGTGCTGCTATATCGTCCATGTGTTTCAAGCGAGGGAGCTAGTGACGAATCGTGGCCATCATGTATCCCACTGTCGGTAGTTCTATGGGTGGCTTGAAATATGGGTAATTTAACCAATCCTGGCGCTGCGCATCCAGTGGAAAATCATCAGGCTCAAACCGAGTAGCGTGAGATGGTTTCTTGCCTGTTTCTTTCTCTATTGCCAACTGATACTCGACTATTGTGGAACATTGTGCAGGGTGTTGAAAGACGTCTTGTTACACCGGTAATGACAGGTACTACAAATACAGGTGCTGGAGCTGATGAAGATGGTGTCAAAGATGATATTCTGCAAATTCCTGTTCGTGCTACTGTTTCTGTTGCACCTACTGTAGAGCAAATTCGGTGGGATGGCAGAGATGCCCAGACACATCCATTGATAGCTTTGTCTGTCAAACGTGCCATTATTCCTCATATTCGCTCTTGCAGAACAGCTAGGGATGCTTGGATACACTTACCACATTGTATCAAGCTAGGAATGAGGCTCGTGTTGCTTACCTCCGAAAACAGTTGGAGAGTGAGCACATGAATGAAGGTGATTCTATGGACAGTTTCCTAACGAGGATCAAAGATTTAAAGGAACAGTTGATTTTTGCTGATGAGGTTATACCAGATAGCTCACTTGTGTAGACGTTCTGAATGGTCTTCCTGATTCATATCAAAGTTTTGCTTCTACTCTTCGGTTGATGATGAAAGGCAATCCGAATGCCGTATCATTTGAGGAGTTAGTCTCTGTTCTATTACAGGAAGATCAATCCACGCAGAACAGGTCCATTATGCGTGTTGCAGATCAAGCTTTCCTGGTTAGTCAGAAGGGTAAAGGAAAATGGAGCTCTTCTACTAGTAAGCAGAAATCTGCAAATGCTGCACATTCGAAGAACCAGGATAAAGATGAGAAGAAATAAGAAAAGCAAAAATTGTTTTGCAAGTACTGTAAAGGGAATGATCATATCATAAAGAACTGTCCAAAACTGGCTGCAAAAGAGGCAAAGAAAAAGGAGGCTGGAATGGTTGTTGCAGAAGCCTCTACACCAAAAACAGAGTCTGCTAATCTTGTGCAGGAAGAAGAATGGGCGTTTACTAATGTTTGCAGTTTTGACCCATCTTCTCATGAGCAGTGCATGTCTGCAGTGGACTCAGATGTTTGGTACTTTGACAGTGGGGCGACCCAACATATTACCTCGCAGCGCAGTTTCTTCTCTTCACTCGAGCCTGCCCCTACAGGGAATACTGTCACATGCGCCAACAACTCCTCTTATCTTGTTATGGGAGTTGGTAAGATCATTCTGACTACTGCTGATGGTAGTTCTTTCACCTTATCAGATGCTTTATTTGTGCCAGCTAGGGATCAAGAAGAATCTGTTATCAGTTTCTGCATTAGCCAAGATTGGCTTGGTTGTGAAATTTGTTGATGACAGGTGTACAGTTCATGATCTATCAAATGGCGATGTGATTATTGCTTCTGGCATTTTATGTCGTGGGTTGTATAAGCTCATAGACTATGAAAGATCTGTGAATGATTCGGCATGTGCAGTTCATGATTCTCAGGCTATGTCAGATGCAAAGCTTTGGCATGCACGCTTTGGTCATCTGAATTTTGCTAGTTTGCTACGCCTGCAGAAATCTGATATGGTGTCTTCTTTGCCCAAGCTTGAGGCACCTGGACAACATGTATGTGATGGCTGTATTTTGGGCAAAATGCAGCGTTCCTCCTTTCCAAAAGATGATTCAGTTCGGGCTACGCAGAAATTGCAGCTTGTACATAGTGATGTCTGTGGTCCTATGCAGACACCCTCTTTTGGGAATTACCTTTACTTCGTGACTTTCATTGATGATTTTTCCAGGCATGCATGGGTATATCCACTCAAAGCAAAGTCCGAAGCGTTCATGTGCTTTAAATAGTTTTTGGTTTTGGCTGGAAATCTGTCAGCATGTAAAATGGGCACCCTCCGTTCTTATCGAGGGGGGGAATATATGTCTTCTAATTTTAATGCGTTTCTGGCTGAACGTGGGATAAAACACCAGTGTATAGTGCCGTATACACCTCAACAGAATGGAGTTGCTGAACGAAAGAACAGGTCACTCATGGAGATGGCGAGGTGCATGGTCAAGAGTCAGGCTTTACCACATAGTTTCTGGCTTGAGGCTGTCATGTGTGCAACATATGTACTGAACAGGTGTTCCACTAAAGCGCTACAGTCTATCACTCCATATGAGGCTTGGCATGACCGCAAGCCATTTGTTGCTCATCTGCGTGTTTTTCGTTGTTTGGCATATGCATTAGTGCCTGAACAACATCGCAGAAAATTGGATGATAAGGCAGTAAAATGTATTTTTTTTTGGTACAGTTCTGAAAGTAAAGGCTATCGTCTGTATCATCCACAGACTAAACGCATTTTGGTTAGCCGTGATGTTGTTTTTGTGGAAGATGCTATTCAGCCATTGCTTTCGTGTACTAAGGAGACATCTGTTAGCTCCAAAGACATGTATGATACGTTGATGCCTCTTTTTACAGGTGGACAGTCTAGTGCTGGTCCTAATGAGGCAACTTCTCAGCCTTTGCAGGTTGCATATGATGATGTAGATCATTCTATTTCTGATGCAGATTTACATGATGCACTTGTTGATGAGAGAGCTGATATTGAGCAGGCAAAAACTATGCCAAAATGGCTGGTTGAGACTTTGCGTGACAGCAAATTAGATGCACCTTTGTCATATCGTACTCATTCAGGCTCTCATAGTGCCTCCTTTGCATCAGATTGCTATGCTATGGCTGCGTCTAGTCTCTGTGATGAGAATGAGTCTGTTTCTTTTGATGAAGCACAGAATTCAGAAAATTGGATGGCTACCATGCAATCTGAATATGATGCTATAATGAAGAATGGTACATGGTCTTTATGTGACTTGCCTCCTAGCAAGAAGGCCATTGGCACTAAGTTTGTATACAAGTTGAAGCGTAAACCTGATGGTAGAGTTGACAGGTATAAGGCTAGGCTTGTTGCAAAGGGTTATGCGCAAGAAAGAGGCATTGATTTTGATGAGACCTTTGCACCTACATGTCGTATGACTACTGTTCAGAGCATTTGTGCACTTATAGCCCATCATGGTTGGAATGTACATCAGTTGGACATTAAAACAGCATTTCTGAATGGTGACTTGCATGAAGAAGTGTATGTTTTTCAGCCCCGTGGCTTTGTGCAGAAAGGGCATGAAAATCAGGTGTGCAGGTTAAAGAAGGCATTATATGGTTTAAAGCAAGCACCACGTGCTTGGTATGAGAAGATACATGCCTACCTGGTTGCACATGGTTTTGACAATAGTCCAACTGAAAGCACCTTATATGTTAAGCGTGCTAATGATGTGCTTCTGATCATTGTTGTCTATGTTGATGACATGCTGCTCACTGGTCCTATTGAGAAGCATATTGCTGATTTCAAGGCTGATTTGCATGCCTCATTTGAGATGTTTGATTTGGGGCATTTGCATCACTATTTGGGCATTCAATAATTTATGCAAGTTCATGGTGGAATGGCTTTGTGTCAAACAAAATATATTGACACATTATTGCAGCGTTTTGGCCTTGAAGACTATAAGCCTATTGCCACTCCTATGGAGACAGGTTTACGATTGAGTCTTCATGATGCTGGAGATGCATTTGATGCTGTTCTCTATCAGCAGGCTGTTGGATGCTTCATTTACTTATGGATTACTCGGCCAGATATTCAGTTTGCTGTCTCACAGATGAGCAGGTTTATGCATTGCCCAGGAGTCACGCATTGGAAGGCGGTTAAGCACATCTTTCACTACTTGAGTGGTACTTGGCTACTTGGGTTGTTTTATCCCAAGGGGGGATCACTACCGCCAGATTTGCATGCTTTTTCTGACTCAGATTGGGCTGGTTGCTATGACACTCGTGTGTCCACCAGTGGTTTTTGCTTCATGCTTGGTAGCTCATGTATATCCTCGTTGAGCAAGAAGCAGCCTAGTGTGGCCACTTCCAGTTGTGAGGCTGAGTATAGGGCAGCTTTCACAGCGACTCTTGAGTGTGTGTGGCTCTGACGCCTTATGGCTGATTTGGGTGTTGGCCAGTCTTCTGCCACCACCATCTTCATTGACAGTCAGAGTGCATTGGCAGTTGCGAGGAACCCTGTGTTCCATGCTCGCACTAAGCACATTGAGGTGCATTATCACTATGTCAGGGAGAGGTTCTCTGCTGGGGAGATCAGCTTGGCATATGTGCCCACGCAGGAGAACATTGCAAACCTTTTCACGAAGGCTCTACCTAGGGAGAAGTTTGAAGCTTTCCACAAAGCTTTGGGCTTACTTCCTTTTGTGGAGTGATTTCCACATAGCTTGGCACTTCCTTATACATGAGTGTCAGATCCTTGTTCACCTCATCACTCACATGGGGAATTTGTTGATATATTTAGGTAGTGATGTGTGTGAACACACTAGGACCGCCGGGGCACTTTTTTCCCTCTTTAGGAGGTTTTTTTCCCCCGACTTGTATATACGCCTATTGCCCTAATGGGCTACTTATCTTTGTACATTCTCTAGTAATACATTCAGTATTGTGTGTTTGTGCTCCAAGCTTCTTCTTCTTCCTTGTGTTGTTCGCGTGCTTCCGCAGACGTCTAGCTCCAACACAATTCTCCTTCCACAATTTAAGGTTTTGAGCAAGCAAGCACTCAATCTTTAAGTTGGAAGGTAAGCTACTTGTGGCGAAAAGCATTTGCAGAAACGGGTTCTAGTTTGAGAGAACTACGTTTTAAAAGTTATAGGTGTCTAAATCGACTTCTCAGAAGAACAATTTTAGACATAGGTGAGTTGTTGAGATCATTTCGCAAGATCTATTGAATCTTTTGGAGTGATTCAACTTGGAGAAGGTGCACAATCTATAGGCAAAACCCATACAAAGTTTTATAAAAAGTTTTACACATTTGATAAGGCAATGAGTGAATTATGTGCAGCAGACTTTCTGTGTAATCACCTTCTTCACAGTTTGTTCAAGAACTTGACAATTGAGTATTGATCTTCTAAAATTGGTGAAGGTTTGAGTTATTCTTCTTATAGAGGTGCTCTAAGTACAAGATTAACTTGTTCTTTTGGATATTAACACTCTCCATCAGTGGTATCAGAGCAGGAAGCATCAGAATTGAAGAAAGGAGGATCCCGACTGCTTCAGCTGCAAAGAATTCAACATCTGAAGGTTCAAAAGTTGAAAATTTGAGGACAAAGTTTGAGAAGGAGATCATACGACATCAAGGAAGACAAAAGGAGTATCATTCGAAGTAAAGGTACATCTGTTACTCATGAAGTTTGAAGAATTAAATACACAAGTGAAGAAAGGATGGGAGATTCTCTTCAAATAGAGAAATTGGATAGAGAAAACTATCCAGCATGGTCAATGAGGATGGAAGCTCATCTTATGAGCAAAGACTTGATAGCTTACATTACAGGTGAAGAAGAAAAGCCTCAATTCAGAGATCCTAGTGTTCCAAATAGGGAAGAATTATCAGATTTGAAGAATTGGATGAAGAGAGATGCTCAAGCTAGGATCATTATCTACATGGCAGTTAATGACTACTTGCTACCTCATATTAGAGGTCGTGAAAGTGCAAGTGATATATGGAATGCTTTGGAGGAGCATTTCCAAAACACCACAAAGTCAAGGAAGGCATCCTTGTGGGCAGAATTTACCACTTTCAAGAAGAAGGCCTCTCAATCCATCTCAGATTATGTAACAAGGATGAAAGACATTGCAGATGCATTAGGAGCTGTTGATGAAGACATTGAGGAGGATAAATTGTTAAGGCAAATCCTTATAGGTTTGAGAGGTCATGACAAATGGAAACCATTCATTTTTTCTACTGAATTATCACTTGATCATTTCACTCCTGATTTAAATCAGTTGCTAGGTCACATGCTAACCTTTGAGCAGGATGTCAAAGGAGAAAGTGATAAAAGTGCAGGTCATGCAATGTATTCAAAGGATAAGAAGAAAAATAGCAAAGGGAAGCAACAAGCAAATGAAGATGAAGGCACAACTAGCCAAGCTAACTTCTTAAGAGGAAGAGGAGGTGGCAAAGGTAGAGGAAGAGGCAGGAGTAATAAAGATGGAGTCAAAGCTTGTTGGATTTGTGGTAAGACAAATCACTTAGCTAATGATTGTTGGCATAATACTCAGAGTAAATGGTGGATATAATCAGAATTTTAATTCAAGAGGAAGAGGTGGCAGAAATCAAAGAGGTAATTTCAGAGGTAGAGGTAGTAGGGGTTACTTTGGAAGAAATGCAGGTAGAGGATTCCAAAGTCAACAATACAATAATACCTACTACAATTATGCTTCAGATCAGAAGGAGGATTCAACATTGATAATGAATGCAACTTGTGAAAGGCAAAGTGAAGACCAAAGAGTCTTCTACATTGACTCAGGGTGTAGTAATCACCTAAGTGGCAACATAGCATTGATGACTGATTTGGAGAATAAGGTATCTAATCATGTTGTTCAAACAGGTGACAATACAAAGCACAATGTGAAGTCAATTGGATCAGTGAAAGCCAAGGATGGTAGCACCCTCTTGATTAAGGTCTTGTATGTTCCTACAATTCCTAAGAATCTAATAAGTGTAGGACAAATTGTTGAAAAAGGTTATGAAGTTAGATTCACTAATGAAGGAGTGTTTGTGGAAGACCCTAGCAATGGGTATAAACAAATTGTTTCAGGGAAGAAAGAAGGAAGATTGTTTACATTGAAAATCCAAGGTAATGTTGGTCATGCCTTGTTCACTTATGGAGGACATAAGATCTCTGAGTTAGATCTTTGGCACAAGAGGCTTGGACACTTCAATGAAAGAGGTGTCAAAGATATGATTAACAATGGTTCAATGCTTGGATTGCCTAATGTTGCAGGTCAACATATGACATACAGATGTGAGGCATGTCAATTAGGTAAGGCTCATAAGCAATCTTATTCCAAGCATGGTTTTATGTATTCAGAGAAGCTTGAGTTGGTACACACAGATGTGTGGGGACCATCAAAGGATTTCAGTATCAATGGTTCAAGGTATTATGTGATTTATGTTGATGATGCTACCAGATGGATCACTATCTATGTGATCAAAGATAAATCAGAAGTATTCAATACATTCAAACACTATCATGTGTATGCAGAGAGAATTACAGGTCATAAGTTGAAGAGATTAAGGTCAGATGGAGGGGGAGAGTATTTCTCTAATGAGTTCAGTGATTACTTGTCGAATGCAGGTATAAAAAGGGAAATTACTTGTAGGTACTCTCCTCAACAAAATGGTGTAGCAGAGAGAAGAAATAGAACTCTTGTTGAGTTTGCAAGGTCAATGATGAAGGAGAAAAATTGCCCTAATTATTTGTGGGCTGAGGCTGTAAACACAGCTACTTATTTGGTCAATAGGTTACCATGTAAAGCTTTGTAGGGTATGACACCATATGAGGCATGGTGGGGTAAGAGACCTACCTTGGATCATTGCAAAGTATTTGGATGTTTGGCATATGCATATGTGCCATCACAATTAAGGCACAAATTGGAACCTAAAGATGAAAAATATGTATTCATTGGTTATGATGATAAGCAAATGGGATATAGGTTGTGGAGTCCATCCACAAAACAATTACTTGTATCAAAGGATGTTACATTTGATGAGCAAGGTACTTGGTATGCAGGTACAATCAATATTAATACAGGTGATGAAGAAGTTGTGAGTCAAAAGAAAGGTAAATCAAAGGTTCAGATATTTGATGAAGAGGAGAATAATGAAGTGCAAGTTGAAGTTGAAGAAATGCCAAGATTTGATCGTGAGTGTGATGAACCAGAAACCTCAAGGAGTGGAGAACTCAGAAGGTCATCAAGACACAAGTGGAAACCTACAAGGTATAGCTATGACACTTCTTTTTTAGCTACCAAAGATTATGCTTACATGATAAAGGCAGATGAAGACCCTTCTACATATGAAGAGGCAAAAGGCAAGGAAAATTGGGAGAAAGCTATGCAGGAAGAATATAATGCATTAATGGAGAATCAGACATGGAATTTGGTTCCTAAACCAAATAGTCAGAAGATCATTGGATGCAAATGGGTCTACAAGACAAAGAGGTTTGCAGATGGAAGTGTGTCTAGGTACAAAGCTAGACTTGTTGTGAAAGGGTTTGCTCAGACACATGGTATTGATTATGATGAAACCTACAGTCCTGTGGCAAAGATGACAACCATCAGGACACTCATAGCTATTGCTGCATGTAAAGGTTGGAAATTCTGTCAATTAGATGTGAAGAATGCTTTTTTAAATGGTTATATTTCAGATGATGTTTTCATGGAGCAACCTCAAGGATTCAGAGATGGAAGCTATCCAGATCATGTGTGTAAGCTCAAGAGAGCCTTGTATGGTTTGAAGCAGGCCCAAAGGGCATGGAATTATAGACTTGTGAAGTTCTTGAAAGAACTTGGATTTCAAGTATCTAAGGCAGATAGTAGCTTCCTTGTTAAAGCAAGTGATGATGGGTTCATTTACATGTGCATATATGTTGATGATATAATTCTTACAGGTACAGATGAGAAAGGCATTCAAATACTAAAGAAGCAAATGGAGAAAGAATTCAAGATCAGTGATTTGGGAGACTTGTCATACTTCTTGGGCATGGAGAACTCATACACTCAACATGGAGTGTATGTAACTCAAGAAAGGTATTTGAAAAACTTGTTAATCAAGTTTAAGATGAATGATTGCAGAATAGCACCTACTCCAATGGAGGTGAATCATAAATTGAGCAGATATGGTGGAGAAGAATTCAAGGATATGAAGCTATATCAGAGTTTGGTTGGTAGTCTTATCTATGCTACATTAACTAGACCAGACTTGTCATATGCAGTTGGAGTATTATCTCAATTCATGCATTGCCCTAGGAAAGAACATTGGATTGCAGGTCAAAGAGTGTTGAGGTACATTAAGGGTACACTAAAAGAGGGTTTGTATTATAGTTTTACATCAGATACAAACATCAAGATATATAGTGATGCAGATTGGGCAGGTAATCCTGATGATAGGAGATCAACATATGGATACTTGTGTTATGTGGGAGATAAGTTAATTTCTTGGTGTTCAAAGAAGCAACACAGAGTTGCTTTATCCTCTACAGAAGCTGAGCACAAAGGTATGGTTGAAGCAGCAAAGGAAGTGATATGGCTTAAGACTCTTATGAAGAGTTTTGACATCATTCAGAGTATACCTACTATTCATGGAGATAACATGAGTTCATTGTATTTAGCTGCTAATCCTATGTTTCATGCCAAGACTAAACATACTGAGATTCAGTATCACTTTCTGAGAGAGAAGGTGATGGATAAAGAGATTGAAGTCATACATACTTCAACAAAAGATTAGATAGCTGATATACTTACCAAAAGCTTAGATGGACCAAAGCTACAGAGATTCAAAGACATGGCAGGCACAAAGAAGATAGAGAAAACCTCAATTGATGATTGAGGGGGAGCTGTTGGTGCAGGACAATCAACAATTGATGTTTTGATGAAGAATTGGAGTCAAGGATTGAAGAAAAGGTTCAAGTTGTGAAGCATGAAAGAAGAATACATTCAGAAGATGAAGATGTGTACACATATGTACATTAATTCATAGATAGTTCACTTATATCTTTGAGTAGTCATAAGCTTGTAAATTTTGTCTATATATACTATGAAAAATGTCGGGGCAAGTATGAGAGAGCATGAGAATAGAGTAATCAGTAGTTGTATGAGTCATTAGACATCTTAGAAGTGAGTTAAGACTCTCTCATCACTCAGTTGTAAATTTCTTAGAAATGAAGAAAATGTTGCGCCCGATATTTCTGAGTTTTCTCCTTGTGTGTTAGATCTTTTGTGAAATGCTTTTGTACAAGTCTAAGTCTATTGGTGATTGACCTTTGTACAAATTTTTAGATTCTAATTGTGTTCAGGCTGAGAGAATTGAGTGTAGGAACGTTTACATATGTAAATGAGAAGAAGTGAAGTTGCAGGAGGTGCAAAATTTGATACAAATGTTTTGATCAATTCTCCTTCCATAGTTTAAAGTTTTGAGCAAGCACGCACTCAATCTTTAAGTTGGAAGGTAAGCTACTTGTGGCAAAAAGCATTTGCAAAAACGGGTTCTAGATTGAGAGAACCAAGTGTTAAAAGTTATAGGTGTCTAAATCGACTTCTCAGAAGAACAGTTTTAGACATAGGTGAGTTGTTGAGATCATTTCTCAAGATCTACTGAATCTTTTGGAGTGTTTCAACTTGGAGAAGGTGTGCAATCTATAGACAAAATCTCATACAAAGTTTTATAAAAAACTTTACACATTTGATAAGGCAATGAGTGAATTATGTGCATCAGACTTTCTGTGTAATCACCTTCTTCACAGTTTGTTCAAGAACTTGACAATTGAGTATTGATCTTCTAAAATTGGTGAAGGTTTGAGTTATTCTTGTTATAGAGGTGCTCTAAATACAAGAGTAACTTGTTCTTTTGGAGATTAACACTCTCCATCAATAAAAATCTAGTAAAGCACGAGGAAATGTCCCTGACATATACCGGTGTGACCACTATACATGTAAGAGAAATGAAAGAGTGATACATGTCATCCTCGATCATCACATGTTGAGCTTCATATCTCAACAATCTTCACCAAGTCTCTTAAGAGAGAGAAACTTCATTAACACTCCCCAAAGCTAGGCATTGGAACAAAGAAGGTAGTTCACCATAGGATGGACATTGAAGGAGGGGGGTGTTATATATACTCATTACTCGACCC